>CM052883.1:138155846-138219056 GCA_028534135.1 Potos flavus
CTTTCAGAGATTCTGTTTCCAATATTAGTATCTTGACAGTTTAGTGTAACAGTTACATATATTATATGCAATACTAAGTAGTGGTCATTTGTGCCTGGGACGCCTGGGATGCACAGAGAGTAGTATCACATTAGGCATCCTGAGGAAGAAAATGAAATAAAAAGAAGCAATATATGATTGTTTAGATGCACTCACCTGCAAGAATTTTAGTCTTGAAAGGAAGTCATTCACATAGCTCCCAAGTGGTTTAAGGCTTGGGTATGATTTACCCATCCACATTCCTGGAATTTTGACATTCAGAATGCTGCTCACCACTTCTTCAAGATCTGTAGACATCACCACAAGCCCCTGAAACATATTTAACCTTTGGTTAACATGATAATACTGATTTTGGACAATCCTCTTAAATACCTTTTTCATAATTATCCTTTGTTTAAAATTGTGATTAGTTAAAGCTGAGCCATATAGGAAAAACAGAAAAGATATTCTTTTGCTGCAAATCATGGAGTCATTGAACTATTCCTTACAAAACATTGACAATTTGACTTGTAATCAAATTTTTGTGGAAAATTTTCTTATTGAGGTTTAATTGACATGTAACATGGTACAGTTGACCCTTGAACAAATGGATTTGAACTGTGTGGGTTCGTGTGGATTTTTTTCAATAAATGCACTGAAATTTTTTTTTGAGATTTGTAACTATTTGAAGAAACACACAGATGAACCAAGTAACCTAGAAATACTGCAAATTTTCAGAGAAAGGTATTGTAAGAATGCAGTACATAATACATATAATTACACAAATTATACATATATACATATGTATATACATATATATAATACATATAATAACACAAATTATGTGTTGACTGTTTATGTTATGGACAAGGCTTCCAGTCATCAGTAGGTGATTAGCAGTTAAGTTTTTGAAGTCAGGAGTTATATGTGGATTTTTGACTACACGGAGGTCAGCACCCCTAGCCCCCATATTGTTAAAGCATCAACTGTATTAGTTTCATATAAACAATATGATGACTTAGTATTTGGATATATTGCAAAATGGTCACAATAGTCTGGGTAACATCTGTCACCATACGTAGTTACAGTATTGTTTCTTGTGATGAGAACTTTTAAGATTCACTCTCAACAACTTTCGAATTTGCAACACAGTATTAACTATTGTCATTATGCTATACATTGTACTCCCATGGCTTTTATAACTAAAAGTTTGTACCTTTTGACCTCCTTTACCCTTTTGCCCACCCTGGAAAATCTTAATACTTAGCTACTCACTAGCTATTAAATCACAGCCTAACTTTGACTTAGTTTACTGTTTTTTTTTTTAATATTTTATTTATTTATTTGACAGAGAGAGAGAGATCACAAGTAGGCAGAGAGGCAGGCAGGGAGAGAGGGGGAAGCAGGCTCCCTGCTGAGCAGAGAGCCCGAAGCGGGGCTCGATCCCAGGACCCTGAGATCATGACCTGAGCCGAAGGCAGAGGCTTTAACCCACTGAGCCACCCAGGTGCCCCAGTTTACTGCTCTTTTAAATAGATAACTACTACATCTCTGTCTTGCCTTCTTAAAAGAATAGTGATGAATATAAAATTAGGAAAATTATATGAAATCCTTTGAAAAGTTAAAATATTCTCAATTCCACTTATGAAGTCTAATTGATCTTATCCCATTTTGTTATTTATTTAAGTAAACTTTATGCCCAACATGGGGCTCAAAATCATGACCCTGAAATCAGGAGTTGCATGCTCTACCAACTGAGCCAGCCAGATGCCCCAATCTTATACCATTTTAAATCACTGGTGGACATATGTTAAAACTTTGAGGCCTTTGAAAATTACTGCCTCATTGATCTTACAGTTGGGCCAGTTGCCATCACCATTTCTCTTTTCTCTATAGTTGACAAAATTATTCCAACTAACATATGGAGAAGATTTTAGAGTAAATTTAATGTGTTCAACACCCACATTTCCTTTGCCTCCTTTCCCAAACCCACTAAAACAACAGCAGAAGAACTTATGTTTTAAGGGCATGAGACTACAAGTGCAGAAGAAATAGGGAAAGGCAAAAAGACAACACAATTTTGGGAGCTAGAAAGCATTTGGACTGTTGGCAGATGATGTTGAAGCCAGGCGATAACCTGATCCTAAACTAGCAGAGGAGAAAGCTAAGCAGCAACTAGACATCACTCTGGAATACCCAAAAGTATTTGGAATTGATGGCCCTAGATGAAAGTGAGGAGTGGAAGGTGGTGCTAAATGAAAAGGGTTATTGAAATTGGGTTTCAAAAACAGATTTCTGGGACTTCTCCCACAAATCTGCACATCGCCTACCTTGAATGAAACATGGAAGGGAAAATGAAGAAATCCCTAGGGGGATGCCAGGCTCAGTTTGGGTCAGATTACCATCCTGAAGTCAGGAATTACGTGAATGAATGTACACTGGATGCTGAGATCCCTGAGGCCTCTTTCCCCTTTCCCCAGAATGCTGGAAGCCAGGCCTTTCTCTTCCAGGAAGGATACAGGAAGAACCAGGTCAAGGAGAAACAAATGATCCTGAATGTTTCTTAGCCGAACGTTCCAGCCAGATGACACTACAAGCAGCCCAGTAGGCTCCTCTTTCAATAATGGCTCCTACTCAACCACTTTTCTCCTCCTCCGAAGCTACTATCGGAAACAAGCTCAGCTGGACCTTCAACAGCATGAGTGCTCCCCTACAGTCCTTCCTGCAGTGGTCAGAGCGAACTTTTAAAAATATAAAACAAATCATTTCACTTCGTTGCTTTAAACGCTCTGAAGACCTCCCCTTACTTTTATTCTTTAGAACAAAATTAATGATCTTAAACACGGCCAACAAGGCCACTATGAGTCTGTGGCTGTTCTCTGTCTTACTGTTTCTCTCATGCTGACTCCACTGCAACCACAAGAGCCTTCCCTACTGTGTTCCCAGACCAGGCCGAGCTTATTCTTCTCATGGTCTTTGCACTTGCCATATCCTCTGCCTGAATGTTCTGTGGTTTGTCTTTAAGTTCAGGCCTCAAGGGTCAGCCCCTCAGAGTCGTCTGACACAAAATGAGTGCAAGAGTTTCCCACCCATCACTCTATCTTCTTATCCTTTATTTTTTTCCATGGAACTTAACATTCATCAAAATTATATATTTTTAAATTTTTATCTCCCTTATTAAAACTGGCTCTATGGGGGGCTTCTGGTGGCTCAGTCGGTTAAACGTCTGACTCTTGATTTCAGCTCGGGTCATGAGACTGAGCCCAGCGTCCAGCTCTGCGCTAGGTATGGAGCCTGCTTGGGATTCTCTCCCTCTCCTTCGCTCCCTCCCCACTGTTCTCTCTCTCTCAAAAATAAAATAAAATAAAGATTATTTTTTTAAAAAGGGTGGCGGGAGCACCCGAGTGGCACAGTTGGTTAAATGTTCGACACTTTATTTCGGCTCAGGTCATGATGTCAGAGGCGTGAGATCAGGCCCCCGAGTCAGGCTCAGTGCAGAGTCTGCTTAAGTTTCTCTCCCCCTCTCCCTCTGCTCCTCCGCCCACTCTCTTTCTCTCTCTTTCAAATAAGTAAATCTTTAAAACTTAAGCTCTGTGAAGGCAAAGGCTTGGTCTTTCTTACTCCTTTGCATTTTCTTAGCATGTACCCTATCTAGCAAACTATGCTATCTAACATACTTCATACTTCCTTACCCACTTACCAACTGTCATCCCCAGAATCCTACATGTTCTTCAAGGGCAGGGATTTTGCTTCTATCCCCAGAATGAAGAACGAACACTGTTTGCACACAATATCCCCCCAATAAGAATTTGCTGAGTAAAACGATAAGTTATTGCAATGATTTTTCTTTGGTATATTTCCCCTTACCTTGATTGCTTTTTGAATGTTAATGCATGATTCCCTTATGGTCTGCAACAACTTATTGAACCGTCCCATCTCTTGGACAAGCACAGTGTTCATGCTCTGAGTATAAGTTGTCGGGTACCTCCTCATTGCAGCCTCAACATCAAAGTTGTTGGGAAGTTTGCCCAAGATGTCACCAGCGACTTCATCTACTACTTCATCTGATGATTTTGCACCAGCGTCTGCTGAACGAGACTGTAAAGAATGCAAACTAAAAGTGAGAAATCCTCATAAAGGTGTAGGAATTGCTGAATAGGAAAACCCCTAAGGTAAATTTTGTGCAAATGAGTACTATTCTGCTATTTTACCAATGATTCTTCACTGCACAAGACTGCGAAGTGATAAAAACAGGCACGGGGATGGGGATTCAGGAGAAAACCATTGTTAGGGAGGAAGGAAGAGGGCATGGTCAGTTGTTCACAGGTAAAAGAGGGTCTAGAGCAAGAAAATGAGCCACGCACTGGGCTGCCTAGGTAGAAGGGGAGTGGATGCTATGGAGAGAAGGAGGAAAAGCATTTATGTTGGTGGGTGGCCGAGGAATGATGAACATTAACAGCCAGGAGGAGGAAATTTGATCTTGCTTTGAGAAAGCTTGCCACAAAATATATTTGCCAATAACTCTGGCACCTACTGGTTGCCAAAAGCAGAGATACAGTTTTGTCCTTGAACCAGAAGGGCAAAGAAAATAAGCTCATCTCTTCAAAGCAGTTGCAAGAGTTATGGAGAAAGGCAGACTTTAGTGATTCACACTGAAACAAAGGAAGGGGAATTTCATTTCGGTTTTTATTTTTTTATGTTTATAGTGGCAGGGTGTAAATGAATCTATATTTTTTGAGAAAACCATTTAAATCCTCACAACAAATGAATGTGTGTATGCACTTGTGCATGCACGTTGCGAGAAAACAAGCACAATTAGAATATAAATGAATATATCTCATATTTTTCCAGCCCTAGGAAATTGTGTTTAGTCTTATTTCAGATTTTGTATTTCCTGGTTTCTTTACTGGCACTTAGGCATAAACACAAGAGCTCTGCAAAAGTAACATTCCCAAGGCCAGTATTTCTTGTTCTAATTTTTTTCCTGTTCTATTTTTTTTTTTTTTAAGATTTTATTTATTTATTTGACAGAGAGAGAGATCACAAGTAGGAGGAGAGGCAGGCAGAGGGAGAGGGGGAAGCAGGCTCCCCGCTGAGCAGAGAGCCCGATGCGGGGCTCGATCCCAGGACCCTGAGACCATGACCTGAGCTGAAGGCAGAGGCTTTAACCCACTGAGCCACCCAGGTGCCCCTTTCCTGTTCTATTTTTAAAAGATATTTTAAATACATCATGTAAAAGTTTTGTCATTGTTAACTTGCTCTCCAAACTCTGCTGTTCTGGTCTCTCTGCCTCTGAGTTGTGGTAAACCCGATGTAGAATCAATGAACTACTGCCTACCCATTAGCATAATTGTACTTGCCAATCTGAGGTTGAGGATATTGAAAGAGGCTATTTAATTACATACTGAGAAGATACCCCATGTGTATTTAGACTTTTTGTTTGGTTCTGAGTCACTTTCTGTTGGAATGAACCCACTGTTTTATGTATTCTGTAATGTGGCACATCCCATCAACCTTAAATACAGCCAAAAGCCACCCTAAATATCCTGTTGTCACTCCCCAGTGTATCACATGTGTCTAACACTCCTGAAGATCTACTTATTCATGCCTGTGCATATACTTTTGTACTCAGGCAAGAACTGCTTTTAGTGGAATTAACATATGTAAAAGTGGATGTAAAAAATAGTCTTCCTCCTTTCTCCCTTATTGGAAAATGTCATCTGACAGTAGACCAGAGCAAGGAGTACCATGGACTCTTCCATATCAAGGATAGCATACCATTTTTCCCTCCTAATACGGTTCTTTTAGCTTCCTCCTCCCCCTCCCCCCACCTGCCCCATCATCTCTTGTTATCTGCCCTTCTCAGTCCTATCCCATCTTTAGAATCCAGAAAAAGTTTAGCATTATGGTTCAGAACACAGATTCTGGAGTTGAACTAGTGGGAGTTAGACTGCTTGGCTTTGAGTCCTGGCTTGAAATTGTACTAGCTGACCTTAAGCAAGCTACTTAATCATTTTGTATCTGCTTTCTAGCTGTAAAGTGGGAATAATTAGCCCTTACCTCAGATGACTGCTGAATACATTCCACTGTTACACATGAAGCACTTAGAACAGTGTTAGCATACAGTCAGTACTATGTAAGTATTAACTGTTATCATTATTATTCTGAGATTCCATAAAAGTAAAAACATTAGCTAGAATTCAGTTCATGGGATAATTTACTGTTCCAAATAAGCATTCTTATTAAAATTTTACTCAGTCACTAAGGGAACTCTTACCATTTGGACTAATCTGCTTTCAAAAATGAAAGAAACTAACAACTGACCATATCTGCTAACGGGATAGTACGAGAGAAGATCTCTTCATAGGAGAGCAAGATTAAATATTTCTCATTCAAATATACTGACTCGTGCCCATGACATGCTGAATTCTAATGCCTTAAATTACTCTCTGACATGTGCTTACACTTATGCTCTCACAAATGGATCTGCACATCTACAAAGTGTCAGTGGTATTTTTCTCCTCAACTTTTTTGTACATTTTTTACTTACTGTTGCAATTCTTTAAATATTATGTAATCTGATAAAATACTGATGTGAAAGAAACTTTCTGTGTAAACCACATTAAATGTTCTGGAACATTTCAAGAAGATAAGTCACTTTACAAGTTGCTGTTGAATTAGTAAGAGACTAGAAAACAGGCAAAATTTTAGACTGGATTCTGACATCAAACCTCTTCTCATGTATCTTGGATATTCTTCCACTTTTAAGAAATTAAAAAGGGACATAAGATATAATGCAATTGCTGGAATAGAACATTCCCCTTCCTGGAGTACATCTGGAAGAGGGTATCTTGCCTCTCCAGGGACAAAAGTCCTGCCACCTGCCATCGAGTGGTCATTCATCAGCAAGGGACAGAAGCCGTACAGAAGACAGATAACCTGGCCGCGGCTTTTCACTGTCCTTCACTATAAACTCCAAGTTCCTGTGCAGCCGTGCGACTGCCTTTCTGGGACAAAACAGTACCAGACGCAGCGCGGCGAGGCTCTCCTCTGGAGGAGGGGAGAGGGCCTGCTCCATGCAGGGTCCTTTAAGATCTGGAGTTGTGAATCCCGGCTGCCTGCCAGAGCTAAAACAGAACTGTGGCGCCAGGTGTGCAGCTGGCCTGGGCACAGACAGGCTGAAGGAGGGGGCTTGACAGAAACCTGGGACACAAGAGGGGAGACTGTTCACTTTTATAAGAGGGCTTCCTGAACAGCAGCAGGCTGAGCTCCCCTCCCTGCAGAGGAGAGAGCAGGGTGATGCCGTCTTCACTCCCTCACCCCACACACCAGTGAACAGTTGGACTTCAGTGAGCAATACAGCGCCCCCAGTGGAGGCCAGAGCTGCTTACACCAAAATCCCGTCCCCCCTCCAGCACCCTGCAGGGGCATCTTTACCCGGGTTTGTGTGACTGTGAGCCAGGGGAGCAGACCTCTCTCCCAGAGAACCAACACAGGCCCCCTGCATGTACCGAGTCCACTGACCACACACTGCTCCAAAGTGTCAGCTTCAGTTCTGGTGGAAATAGATTTTATTTACTTATTTGTTTAAGAGAGAGGGAGAAAGAGAAACCGTGCATGTGCACAAGATGGTATGAAGCAGAAGGGAAGGGAGAGGGAAGAGGAAAGAATCTCAAGGAGACTCTGCACTGAGCATGGACCCAGTTCGGGGCTCGAATTCACAACCGTGAAGTCATGACCAGGGCCGAAACCAAGAGTCAGACACTTAACTGTCTGAACCACTCAGGAGCCACTCTTCTGGTGGAAATAGGACCAGGCTTTCTTGTTCTTCTTTTTTTTTTTTTTTTCCTTTGGAATTAGGCTTATAGGTTATTGTTTGTTTTTTCATTTCCTTTTCTCTGTCTTTTTTCTTTCTTTTTCTTTGGAAACTATCATAGTTTTTTGTTTGTTTCTTTGGGGTCCCTTTTCCTTTTTTCGGATCAGCCTTTTTTTTTTTTTTAATCGGGCTTTTTTTAACAAATCAAAGCACACCTAGTTAAAGGCCTAAACACTCCCCACTGCAAGAAGGAGGAAATCTGCAGAGGGCTGACCTGTGGGAAAGAGCAGCCAAAACACAAGAGCAGAGTGCATACACCAGAGACACTTGCTGAAGCGTCAGGCCCTGGACAGTGTGTGACTCCTTCTTAATATAGTCTTACTCTCAGTAAGTAATTAATAACAAAAATAACAAGCGTTCAAATACCCAAAGACAGAAACCTAGACATAATGACAAGACAGGGGAATTCTCCCCTAAAGAAAGATCAGGAAGAAATCACAGCCAGGGATTTACTCAAAACAAATATAAGGAATATATCTGAACAAGAATTTAGAACAACAGTCATAAGAATACTGGCTGGACTTGAAAGAAGCATGGAAGACACCAGAGAAACACTGGCTACAGAGATAAAAGACCTAAAAACTAGTCAGGCCAAAATAAAAAAAATGCTATGACTGAGATGCAAAACTGACCGGATATAATCACAGTGAGGATGGAAGGAGCAGAGGAACAAACAGGTGATATAGCAGATAAAATTATGGAAAATAATGAAGCTGAAAAGAACGGAAGGAAAACTATTAGATCGTGAATATAGACTTAGGGGACTCAGCAATTATATAAAGCACGACAATAGCCATATCATAGGAGCCCCTGAAGAAAAAGAGTGGGAAAAAGAGGCAAAAGGTTTATTTGAACAAATTAGGGCTGAGAACTCCCCTAATCTGGGGAAGGAAACAGGCACTCAAGTCCAAGAGGCACAGAGAACTCCCCTCAAAATCAACAAAAACAGGTCAACGCCAATTCATATCATAGTGAAACTTGCAAAATACAAAGATAAAGAGAGAATTCTGAAAGTAGCTAAGGAAAAAACATCCTTAACCTACAAGGGTAGATATATGAGGTTAGCAGCAGACCTGTCCACAGTAAGTTGGCAGGCCAGAAGGAAGTGGTATGAAATATTCAATGTACTAAGGGGAAAAATATGCATCCCAGTATACTTTATCCAGCAAGGCTGTCATTCAGAATAGAAGGAAAGATAAGGAATTTCCCAGACAAGCAAAAGCCAAAGGAGTTCAGAACACTAAACCAGCCCTGCAAGAAATATTAAAGGGGACCCTTTTAGTGGGAAAGAGAGACCAAAAGCAACAAAGACTGGAAAGGGAACAGAAACAATCTAAAGGAACAGCAACTTTACAGATAATACAATGGCACTAAATCATATCTATCAATAATTACTCTGAATGTAAATGAACTAAATGCTCTAATCAAAAGACATACGGTATAAGAGTGATTAAAAAAATAAGACCCATTGTATGCTGCTTACAAGAGACTCATTTTAGACCCAAAGACACCTGCAGGTTGAAAGTGAGGGGAAAGGGGGCGCCTGGGTGGCTCAGTGGGTTAAAGCCTCTGCCTTTGGCTCAGGTCACGATCTCAGGGTCCTGGGATTGAGCCCTGCATGGGGCTCTCTGCTCAGTGGGGAGCCTGCTTCCCCCCCCACCCCCGCCTGCCTCTCTGCCTACCTGTGATCTCTCTCTCTGTGTCAAATAAATAAATAAAAATCTTAAAAAAGAAAAAAAAAAGAAAGTGAGGGGATGGAGGACCATTTATCATGCTAATGGTCATCAGAAGAAAGCTGGAGGATCCATACTTATATCAGACAAACTAAATTTTAAATCAAAGACTGTAATAAGAGATGAAGAAAGGCACTATATCATAATAAAGGGGTCCATCCAACAAGAAAATCAAGCAATTGTAAATATTTATTCCTCCAACTTGGGATCACCCAAATATCTAAATCAATAACAAACATAAAGAAACTCATTGATAATGCAATAATAATAGAGAACTTTAATACCTCACTCACGGTAATGAACAGATCATCTAAGCAGAAGCTCAACAGGGAAACAAGGGCTTTCAATGACACACTGGACCAGAAGGACTTGACAGATATCGTCAGAACATTTCATCCTAAAGCGGCAGAATACACATTCTTTTTGAGTGAACATGGAACATTCTCCAGAATAGATCACACACCAGGTCACAGATCAGGCCTCAACCAGTACAGAAAGATTGAGATCACACCATGCATATTTTCAGACCACGACATTATGAAACTTGAAGCCAACAACAAGAAAAAATTTGGAATGACCACAAATACATGGAGGTTAAAGAACATCCTACTAAAGAATAAATAGGTTAACCAGGAAATTAAAAAAGAAATAAAAAATACATGGAAGCAAATGAAAATGAAAACACAATAGTCCAAAAACATCTAGGATGCAGCAAAGCAGTCAAGGAGGGAAGTATATAGCAACACAGTCCTACCTCAAGAAGCAAGAAAAAATACACAATACACAATCTAATCTTACACTTAAAGGAGCTAGAAAAAGAATAGCAAATAAAGCCTAAAATCAGCAGAAAAAAATGGAAATGGTAAAAGATTAGAGCAGAAATAAAGGATATAGAAATTAAAAAAAAGAACAGCAGAACAGATCAACAAAATTAGGGGCTGGTTCTTTGAAAGAATTAACAAAATTGATAAACTTCTAGCCAGACTTCTCAAAAAGAAAAAAGAGAGGACCCAAATAAATAATCACAAATGAGAGAGGAAAGATCCAAATTGAATCCAACAGCATGTTAAAAGAATTGTTCACCACGATCAAGTGGGATTTTTTCCAGGGCTACAGGGGTGGTTCAATATTCACAAATCAATCACCATGATACACCACATTTATATACACCACATAATTTATAAAAAATTATGGATAAGAACCATAAAATTCTCTCAACAGATGCAGAAAAAACATTTGACAAAATACAGCATCCTTTCTTGAAAAAACCTCAAGAAAGTAGGGATAAAAGGAACAAAGCTCAACATCATAAAGGCCGTATATAAAAGACCCATAGTTAATATCATTCTCAATGGGGAAAAACTGAGAGCTTTTCTCCTAAGGTCAGGAACATGACAGGATGTCCACCATCACCACTGTTGTTCAACATAGTACTGGACATCTTAGCCTCAGCAATCAGGCAGCAAATAGAAATTTTAAAAATAAGCAAGGAAGAGGCCAGACTTTCACTATTTGCACATGACATGATACTCTATGTAAAAAACCCAAAAGACTCCACCAAAACATTGCTAGAAATGATACATGAATTCAGCAAAGTTGTAGGATATAAAATCGACATACAGAAATATGTTGCATTTCTCCACCAATAATGAAGCAGCAGAAAGAGAAGTCAAGGAATCGATCCCATTTACAATTGCATCAAAAACCATAAGATACCTAGGAATAAACCTGACCAAAAAGGTAAAAGATCTGTATTCTGAAAACTATAGAACACTTATGAGAGAAATTGAAGATGACATAACAAAATGGAAAAACATTCCATGCTCATAAACTAGAAGAGCAAATATTGTTAGAATGTCTATACTACCCAAAGAATTTATACATTCAATGCAATCCCTATCAAAATACCACCAGCATTTTTTACAAAGCTAGAAGAAACAATCTGAAAATTTGCATGGAACCAGAAAAGACCCCAAATAGCCAGAGGAATGTTGAAAAAAAAAAAAAAAAAAACCACGAAGATGGTGGCATCACAATTCCGGACTTCAAGCTCTATTACAAAGCTGTAATCATCAAGACAGTATGGTACTGGCACAAAAATAGGCACGTGGATCAATAGAGCAGAAAAGAATCCAGAAACGGACCTGCAGTATATGGTCAACTAATCTTTGACAAAGCAGGAAAGAATATCCAATGGAAAAAAGACAATATTTCAACAAATGATGTTGGGAAAAAATGGACAATGACAGGCAGAAGAAGGAAGCTGGGCTACTTTCTTACACCATACACAAAAATAAATTCAAAATGGATGAAGGACCTAAATGTGAGACAGGAAACATCAAAATCCTAAAGAACACAGGCAGCAACCTCTTTGACCTTGGCCGTAGCAACTTCTTACTAGATATGTTACCTGAGGCAAGGGAAACAAAAACAAAAATGAACTATTGGGACTTCATCAAGATAAAAAGCTTTTGCACAATGAAGGAAACAATAAACAAAACTAAAAGGCGGCCTACAGAATGAGAGAAGATATTTGCAAATGACATATCCGATAAAGAGTATGATCCAGGGGCGCCTGGGTGGCTCAGTCTTTAAGCGTCTGCCTTCGGCTCAGGGCATGAACCCAGGTTCCTCGGATTGAGCCCTGCATCGGGCTTCCTGCTCAGCAGGGGGGCCTGCTTCTTCCTCTCCCACTTCCCCTGCTTGTGTTCCCTCTCTTGCTGTGTCTCTTTCTGTCAAATAAATAAATAAAATCTTTTTTTAAAAAAAGAGTATGATCCAAAATCTATAAAGAACTTATCCAACTCAATACCCAAAAAACAAATAATCCAGTTAAGAAACGGGCAGAAGACATCAATAGACATTTTTCCAAAGAAGACATCCAGATGGCTAATAGACACATGAAAAGATGCTTGACATCACTCATCATTAGGGAAATACAAATCAAAACCACAATGAGATATCACCTCACACCTGTCAGAATGACTAAAATTAACAACTCAGGAAAAAACAAATGTTAGTGAGGATGTGGAGAAAAGGGACACTCTTGCACTCTTGGTGGGAATGGAAGCTGGTGCAGCCACTGGGGAAAACAGAATGGAGGTTCCTCAAAAAGTTAAAAATAGAGCTACCCTATGACCCAGCAACTGCACTAAGAGGTATCTACCTAAAGTATAGAAAAGTACAGATTTGAAAGGGGACATGCACCCTGATGTTTATAGCAGCATTATCAACAACAGCAAACTATCGAAAGAGCCCAAGTATCCATCGAGTGATGAATGGATAAAGGAGATGTGGTGTGTTTATACATGCATACACATATATCTGTACACACACATAGGAATATTCCTCAACCATCAAAAAGAATGAAATCTTGCCATTTGCAATGTCGTGGATGGAGCTAGAGGGTATTAGGCTAAGTGAAATAAGACGGTCCGAGAAAGACAAGTACCACAGGCTTTAACTCATATGTGGAACTTATGAAACAATATGGATAAACTTAGGGGAAGGGAAGGAAAAATAAAATAAGATAAAAACAGACAGGGAGGTAAACCATAAGAGACTCTTAACCATGGAGAACAAACTAAGGGTTGTTGGAGGGCAGTGGGTGGGGGATGGGCTAGATGAGTGTTGGATATTAAGGAGGGCACTTGTGATAAGCACTGGGTATTACATTTAAGAGATGAATCACTAAACTCTACTCCTAAAACCAATACTACACTATATGTTACCTAACCTGAATAGAAATAAAAACTTCGAAGAAAAAAAAAAGTACAATGCACTTGAACGTGATTTCTGTAAGAAAGGCGAAATGGAACTCCTAGCAGCTGAATGATACTCAAAGATTCTTTCCAAATCAAAAGACTGATGGAAAAAAAAAAAAAGCCAACCCAAAACATATGCTCATGTACTTAATGTTTAAATTCATATTTAAGGTACATAGGAATTTTCATCTTTTCCTTAAAATGGTTCTCCACTTGAACAGGTGGCCCAGGCTGCTTGGGCAGCCTCCCTTCCAGCCTCAGAAGCCAGTTGCTGCACCGAGCGCATACCTGTGTGAGAAGAATGTTATCAAACAGCAGTTGAGTTTCTGACTGATCTTTAGTGATATCTGCATTGGCATTCATCCCAAAGATTTCTGGTGCAGGGTTCAGCGGCAGAGTCTTTGTGTATTCGATGTAGCCTTTGTGCTGCAAAGATGAATAACAAAGAGTCAGGAGGTTAGAAATCAATTATCCTGTAGAACTTTCTCTCTGAGAGGAGATAATTTTCAATACTCAAGTTATTGAGTGGATGAGCCTGTGGAACTGGACACCAAATGCTTTCATTTTCTTTCAACCTGGGCCAAAGTTTTTTAAAAAAACAAAAAATAAAAAAAGGAAACATTTAGGAAAAAAAAATAAAATGTTCCATTCAATTGGAATGGATTTTAAAAGGGAGAGAGGCATATCCCAGCCACCTCATTTAGAAAATTTCTTCTGGAGAAATTTTTCTGTGCCACATTTACTGATGGCTGTTCTTCATTTATTGCAATAAAAATAATTTTTTTCTCTTTACTCTGATTTTTCTGTTTACTCTTGTGATAAATCCATGTAATTCAGAAAAGTAAACATTACCTGAATGTTTATTATCCTGAGATAATCACCAGTATCATTTCTTTTTATGCGTATACACACACATTTTGTATTTTATTTACATGGACTTCTGTCAAAATTGCAAACCTTTCTTCATGCTCACACAATCACACCAACACTCATATACACATATGGTGGGGTAGGGGTGGGAGACTGGTCACTGATGGTGTCTCGAAATGGGTCATGTTACATATACCTGACTTCATCTCGCTTTTTTCTCACTTGAAATCCTGATGTCCATGGCTCCTCATGTTGGCCTCCTCCACTCATTTAGTGACCTAGGCTCTGGGACTGATTTTCTCTTCATCCCTATTGACATCTGCTCTCAGCTAGCATTAATCCTAATGGACGATGCGGTTATGGTATGTGCCTCTGATGCATGTGGTCATAGGTTTAACTTTCAATACATGCCCTTTTGACTTTTAGGAATAAAATGAAAACCAATTCAATTGTCCTGGCAGTCCCTGGGAGCCTACTGTGTGATCACGTGACGGCAGATACCACATCTTCTACTAGGCAGACCTGGAAAAAGGAGACGGAAATGGACTCTTGGTGGCAGATGGTTCTGTAACTCTCTTCCCCTTTCTATCCGTGTGGACTTGGGCAAGTCATTCAGCTTCAGTCAACCTGCTTTCTTGTTTGTAAAAAGGACAGAGTAATAATACCGATGTTACTTTGATGCTCTAGTGAGATAATTACTGTATCGCTTTGTAAATAAGTAAGCATGATCTAGATATTAACTATTATTGTTAATAGTATTTTGTAACCCTTCTCATGTGTATTTCCATTTTAACTGGGGACAATGTCTTTTTACTAAAGGGATAAATTCATGACAATAGAATTTCAGGTCACTAAAGAAGCTCTTCTTCCTTAGTGGCGTTTCTGAAAGTCCTCACATTACAGCAAATGGCAAACCACCAACTACATCTATGCATGAAATTTGCTCCTTTCCAAGAAGGCTGGAAAAAGCACACACAATGGTTAACCAAAAAAAGGCCTCTGGGGAAAAAATCACCATTTTATCAGAGGAATTTCAGGTTTTACTGCTTTTTGTTTTCTTGAAGGGCGTACTTACATCACTAGAAGGAGGAACAAAATAGATGCCGCTTGAGTCGAATTTATAGCCTGGGTTTTGGACTAATTCTGTGTTGAAGAATTTGTTCAGAATGCTGCGCAGCGTGCGCCGGTCCCAGTCGTCGGTCACCCTGCCTCCGTAATTGCACTCCCCTGTCATGTACCGCAGAGCTTCGTAAGGCAGTTCCTAGAATCCAGAGTTCAAGTCATTCCACCAGCTAAAAGTTATCAGTAGCACATCATGCAGAGCTGCGTTTCCTGTTTGCTCCTATTATTAAGCTGCTTACAAAAATTTGCATAAACACAATTTCTCCTTTTCTGCTACTTGTTGCGATTTCCCCCAGAATCTTTTTCTCCTTGTGTGATTTGTCATTTCCATATAGTCAATGCAGAGAACAGAATTCATCTATTAACTTGACCCTCACTCGCTATTCAACCAACATTAACGGACCACCTACAATGTGCCAGATACAGAATGAGTGAGACTGGAATCCCATCCTTGAAAACCTGGCATCGCTAATATTCAGAACAAATCTAATGTAATTCAGAGATAATCAGTGTTAGTTTCCTGCATCACCTTTTTATATCCTCTGTATTTTGACAACTGGAATTACTGTAGAGGCAATTTTGCGTATAATTTTTCACCAAAGCTCATAAGATACTTTTTACCATTTCATGAAATAATCTTTAAAATAGTTTAATAATTTAAGAAACAAAACAGATGAAATGGTGGAAGGGGAAAAAAAGAGAGAGGGAAGCAAACTGTAAGAGACTCTTAATGAGAGAACAAACTGAGGGTTAATGGAGGGAGGGAGGTGGGGGATGGGCTAAATGGGCAATGGGAATTAAGGAGGGCACTCGTGATGAGAACTGGATGTTATATGTAAGTGATGAATCACTAAATTCCACTCCTGAAACCAACATTACACTATATGTTAACTAGAATTTAAAAACTTGAAACAAAAGAAAAATATTTTAATAACTATCTTCTAATATTGAACACTTTGGTCACTCCTAATTTTCTGCTGTGTTAAATTATGTTTCATTAGGGGGCGCCTGGGTGGCTCAGTGGGTTAAAGCCTCTGCCTTCGGCTCAGGTCATGATCCCAGGGTCCTGGGATCGAGCCCCACATCGGGCTCTCTGCTCAGCAGGAAGCCTGCTTCCCCCTCTCTCTCTGCCTGCCTCTTTGCCTACTTGTAATCTCTCTCTGTCAAATAAATAAATAAATAAAAATCTTAAAAAAAAAGAGTCGGACACTTAACTGACTGAGCCACCTAGGCGGCCCACCAAATTGCTTTCCTGAAAGGCTATAGTAATTGTAGGAATCAGTTTTAAAATGTTTGCTAATTTGTTTGGCCAAAGATAATTAATATTGTGTTAATTTGCATTCCTAGAATTCAGTGGAGTTCATAGTTTTTTTTATGTTTAATAACATTTGTTCTATGAACTAGCCTTCTACCCATTTTTTCAATTAAAGTTTTAATAGCTTTATTATATATATTAATTATATAATTAAATATATTATATATACTATATGTACATAGTATACATAAGCTGTTTTATACATTATCTTTTTTTTTTTAAAGATTGTATTTATTTATTTGACAGAGAGAGAGAGAGATCACAAGTAGGCAAAGAGGCAGGCAGAGAGAGAGGGGGAAGCAGGCTCCCCGCCGAGCAGAGGGCCTGATGCGGGGCTTGATCCCAGGACCCTGAGAACATGACCTGAGCCTAAGGCAGAGGCTTTAGCCCACTGAGCCACCCAGGCGCCCCTATACATTATCCTTTTTAATCAAATTTGTGGAAATATTTTTCCTTTTAGTTTGCTTTTTTATTATACTCTCTGGTATGAAGAATTTTTAAATGTTTAGGAGTACAAAAGTATTGATCGTTCATATTTCAATTTGTTTTATCATCAGCATAAATACTTACATATCCACCAGCAATTCAGAGCATTCTATGTCTCATTACTCTCAACAAAACTGAGCATTATCATTTAGGAGAAAAAACTGACAGTTAAATAATAACATTGTTTAACTCCAGGCACATTTTTAAATTTTTAAAAAATATTTTAGAAATATTTTTTATTTTTAGTAATCTCTATACCCAGGGGAACTTCTATACAGGGGAAATTTATTGAATTAGGGGTTGGAAATGATGACACTTGTTATTTGTTAGAACTGGAATAAAAGGCAGAGCATTTAGGAGAACTTGTGTCAGCGACCAAGACCTTGTGGAGAAACAAACAGAATCAGGATGAGCTCCAGCACGTTTATATTCTTCCAACTTCAAATGTGATGGGAGTTTGATCAGATGTGTGCACTGCCTGGACTTGCCTTGTTGACCTCTTAAAATGAAACATAGCAAGAAAATTCACTGGCAAAGTAAGTAGGTAGTAAATGAGGTAGACCAAAGGTGAACCAGCTGGCCCCTGGGAAGGCTTCCTGATGCAGAGGAGAGAGGAGGGGTGGAAGTGTTTGATTACGTAAAAAGGGTTAAACCTGCCAACATACCACAGAACTGATGGTAAGATGTCCTTTCTCTCAGCAGCTTGATCACAACCAGGGCCAATCACACTGGAGAGTGTGTTCTCCCAGGGTCCCTGGGGACACTGGTTGGAGTTGTAGAAATCATGGCAGCTTGCTGCTGGGCCCTCTGTGATGAGGGTTGAGACCACAGATGGAGAGAGAGTGTACGTGGAAGCAGAGCTGGAAGTCAGCAACTTGTATGCAAGGGTGTACACAAAGTCATTCATTTTAGCATTGCTTATTAGCAAAAAATAAAAAGGAAATAGAATTCTAACAGTCAACAAAGGGGGACTGCTGTGTAAGCAGCTATTAAACAAAGATCTCTATCTACTTTGGAAGTTGCCCAAAATATATGCAGAATGAAAAAAGCAAGCTGAAAATGATTGTGCAAATACGATTATGTTTTTCAGAAAAAAAACTTGTATGTATATTGTACTTATGTATATATGACCTATATGCATATAGGAAAACTTCTGGACAGATATGTCCTAAGCTGTGAAATTGGTTGCTTTGGAGTAAAAGCAGGGCAAGAGGGAGGGGTGGGCCTTAAACACACACACACACACACACACACACACCCTTACCAAAACAAGAAAAAGCCATTGCCCATCTGCCAAGCAGATTATATCTATCTACTATTATTTTCTTCTTTTACAGTTTAATTTTTCCTATTTCATTTCTTTAATTCAACAGGAATTACATAGTATAAATAATCTAACTTGTTTTTTTCTAATAGCAAATAATTATTCTATCATAATTTATTAAATACTTCTATCTCCTGTTCGTTTTATTTTTTCTCTTTATTTTTCTTTTGAATTCTATTTAGTTAACATATAGTATAATATTGGTTACAGGAATAGAATTAGTGATTCATCACTTACATACAACACCCCGTGCTCATCACAACACGTGCCCTCCTTAGTACCCATTACCCATTTACTCTATCCCCTCACCCACCTCCCCTCTGTCCTATTCATTCTAAATGCTGCAATTACAATGCCAAATCTCTACATGTGGTAGTGTTGCCATCCTTATTGAGAGCTTGAAGATCTTTCCACTCATCATGAGTCATTCATAAAACACTTACTGAGCCATCTACCATCTACACATATTTAGGCACTAAGGATACAAGAGTAAACAAATCAAAGTCACCATATAGTCTTGTGGCCTATAATCTGACAGAATGTGTTCCGTTCGGCACCAAAGTTTGTTGTTCCCAGTGTCAGACATGTATCAGCAGCTCTGTCAAGGCTCCCCGAGCAAAGTGAGGCCGGGCCACCCAAGTTTCCGGCTACAGAGCTAGAGTATGTTAGGGAAGGGTAACAGAGATGATGGGCAAGTAGATCATAAAAAGACCAAAGAAATCTGGAATCGTCTCCTGCTTTCATCCGTGTTCACCTACGACGATAAAGGATTCTCAGCACAATGCTGGACAAAGAGACTCTCGGCCCAAGTTGCATGTAGAAACGTGCCAAGAGGAGGCACACTTGCTCCTGAGTCTGAGATGGTTATTCAAGAACTACTCCCCAAGGCAGACGAAGATGGAGCACAGGAAAAGGCACTTGAAGTAGAAGGAAAATACATGGCGAGGCTCAGAGATGTGAACAGCACATCATACTGAGAGAAAAGCAAGGAGACTGTGGGACAGTGGCGCAGGAGTCCCCACTTGTCCGCGGGAGATGCGCTCCAAGTTCCCCAGGGGCTGCCAGACACCACAAACAGCTGGGTTTCCTCTGTGTACAAGCCCATCACAGAGTTTATTAGTTAGGCACGGTTACAGGTTAATAATGATAACATATAATAACTAATAATGAAATAGAACAACTACCCCAACCTACGGTCATAAAATGCAAGTGAGTGTGGTCTCTCTTGAAATATCTTACTACACTGTACTCACCCTTCCTCTTGTGATGATGCGAGAGGATAAAGTGCCTCTCCGATGAGATGAAGTGGAAGAAATGACATGGGCATTGTTACGTAGCGTTAGGCTACTACTGACCTTCTGACAATATGTCAGAAAGAAGAGCATTTGCTTCCAGACCGTGCCTGACTGCAGGTGACTGAAATTGAGGAAAGCAAAACTGAGGATGATAGGGGCCTGCTGTATTGGACATGCGCTAGAGCAGGGAGGTGGGGAGTAGAGGGCGGTAGGGCGTGGCTCCGGAGGGATAAGGAATAACTGAGCATCCCTGACTCCCAGGGTTCTAGCTTGAGGTTGGGTGAGAGGTGGTTCTATTCCTTTGATGCAGGCAGAGACTTGAAAATGGGGAATGGCAACAGTATTCCCTAAGATAATCATTCCTCATTCTGTTCTTTTTCCAAATTTTCTCCTACTCCTTGACCTGTTTCCTCTCCAACCATTGACATTGGGTGCTTACCAACAGTCAGTCTTTAGTTCTTTTCTTAGGCTACAAGGCTCTTCCTTTTAAATTTCAGATGTTCTCAGGTCTCTCTTAACACTTTAGCAATTCACAAATCTCTGATTTGTGTTCACTTTCTTCTCTTGGGCTATATCTAGATGCCAAGAGCCTAGTAGAGAACTTCCCAGATACATAAATGTAGGAGAATGAAGCAATTGTCTCTTCACTCATCCCCATTCCATTAATCTCCCAGCTGTATCCCTGTTAACTCCTGGTACAACTTCCGGTCTGAATTAATGAATGGTAGCACTATCAATCCAGACCAGAAAACTAACATCAACCAAGACTTCTCCTTCTCCCTTTACCATTTAATATCTAAGCCATTTTGATCCTTGCCCCTACATATCTATCATATCTTTATGTTCCCCATTCTAGCTCAAATGCTTTAGTATATTTTTATTTTATTTTTTTAAAGGTTTTTAATTTATTTGACAGAGAGAGTGAGAGAGCACGAGCACAAGCAGAGGGAGCAGGAGAGGGAGAAGCAGGCTCCCCACCGAGCAGGGAGCCCAATGTGGGGTTCGATTCCAGGACCCAGGGTTCATGACCTGAGCCAAAGGCAGATGCTCAACCAACAGAGCCACCCCAGGTGTCCCCCAAATGCTTTAAACTCTTATCATTTCTTGCCTGGATTATCATGATGGCCTGTATTAGCTTCCCAGGGCTGCCAATAGTTGGCTTAAAATAAGAGAAATTTACTGTCTGACAGTTCTGGAGGCTAGAAGTTTGAAATCAAGGTGTTGGCAAGACCATGCTCCTTCAAAGCTTCTAAGAGGACTTCCTTGCCTTTTCCGGTTTCTGGTAGCCCCAGGTAAGCGATCTTTCTAAAATGCAAATATTCGCCTAAAAGCACAGCCATAACAATAGAATAATCCCAGAGCAGTCAGCGTGTCATATAAGGATGTCCCAAATTACTTATCGTTAACCAAACCTTTTCACCTATTTGCCTCTTTTTATAATCTTTTATTGTTTTTCCTTCACACTGAAAACCTCTATTCATTCAGTCCCAAGTACCTCTTGCTCTGTAGAACCTAATCATGTCCAGTAGAGTTTCTGACTTCCTTGTTTATGTCTCTATCTCTAAATAGTTGGGGTGACCAAAGAGACTATTGTCCAACTGCAACATTTTGAGAGTAAACATGGGCATCAGAGAATTAGTATTATATAATTTAAAATAGTATATGGACAAATCTACTTTAGTATATTGGTAGACCTACAAGTAGTTCTACTCAAACATTATTTTCAAAATAACATTATTTCTTAAAATAATTAAGAAATTGAAGCAAAAAATTTTATGATTATCCTAAGAGATAATATAGCAGAATATACTTTTCTTGTTATATATTCTTTAACTCCTTAGACATATCTGTTTCAGATAATATCTCTGATATCACCCAGAAGAATGTAGTTTTCAATGTGGTCTCGATGTTTTTAATTTTTAAATATTACTATCTATAATATTCTACAAAGCTCCATTTTATGGTTGCTAAATTTTTAATTGCTGACACTTTTAACGGACTCTTCACTACAGACTACCATATTTTAAATTAGTATATACTGTACAGGTGCTTGAACAAATTGCTAAATGAACTAGAGCCCCCCTCCTTTTTATTTTTTGTATTGAAAAGTATAATTATCTTAGCTCTAATACTTCTGCAGGCACTGTATCACTACATTTTTTTCCTCCATTCTTAGTATCTTTTTAGTATAAATATTCCTACAAGAAAGAAATCAATTAAATTTATGCTTCTTTTAAATGCTTTATCAAATTTAAATGCTGCAAAGTAAAAGGCCTCTAAACTCATTTCATTTGAGTACAGAATAGGAATTTTCCTAATGAAACACACAGATCCGATCAAAGATTCTTCACACAAGTTTAGATAAGTCGTTTGAGCTCTTGATGTTTGTTTTTTCTTTGCTTTTATAGAGACAGAATTCAGTGCCTTTCTGTTTAATTGGTCTTTTTAAAAAAATAATCCCAATTCACTCACAAGTTTCAAAAAGTCAAAGTTTTTTCAGTACTTCAAGATGGATTGATTCAAAAATTTCCAACTAATTTTGAACAAAATTTTCTTTTCCTACATTCTTTTTTGTTTCAAGTTTTTATTCAAATTTCAATTAGTTCACATATAGTGTAATATTGGTTTCAGGAATAGAATTTAGTGATTCATCACTTACATACAACACCCAGTGCTCATCACAAGAGACCTCCTTAATCCCCATCCCCCATCTAGCCCATCCCCCACCCATTTCCCCTCCCTCAACCCTCAGTTTGTTCTCTATCATCAAAAGTCTCTTATGATTTGCCTCCTCTCTTTTTCCCCCCTTCTCCTATGTTCATCTGTTTTGTTTCTTAAATTCCACATACGAGTGAACTTTTTGGACAGTATTCTAACAAAAATAGGAGGGATTCACTTTCAAAAAGTTCCATATCCTTGGGGCACCTGGGTGGCTCAGTGAGTTAAAGCCTCTGCCTTCGCTCAGGTCATGATCTCGGGGTCCTGGGATCGAACCCCGCATCGGGCTCTCTGCTCGGCAGGGAGCCTGCTTCCCCCTCTCTCTCTGCCTGCCTCTCTGCCTGCTTGTCAAATAAAATAAATTAAAAAAATCTTTAAAAAAAAATTCCATATCCTTGCAGGACTCTTGGATTGGTTTAACAAGCAGTTCTTCAAAGTTGCAAACATGTTAAAAATCCAACTGATAGACAAGTGGCAAAAAGAGAAAATGGTGTGTGTGTGTGTGTGTGTGTGTGTGTGTGTGTGTGTGTGTGTGTGAAAGAGAGAAAGAGAACTATAGGTGCTTAAATGTGGTTGATATGACAACATTAGGCTGTTTGGCCTCTTCCCAGAATCCATACCTCAGGTGAACGTCAGTGGCCTAAAGAGTTTGTTTTCTCCTGACAGATGGCTCAAATCCAAATTCTGGAATAACAGTACAATGACATGTCCCTAAAAATAAAGTCATGCTCCAGAACAGAAGGAAATCAGTCTGTATTTTTCATTTCGGAGCCTGGCTGATTTATGGTCTTCTCAACTGCTTTTCAAAATAAGTATAATACACTCACTTCTTAGATTCCCACAGGTGTTTATGTGTCAAACATAAATGATAAAATATAGGTTTTATGTATAGGTTTTAAAATACAGGTTTTAGGACAAACCAATGTCCTAACTACCTAGGACAGCAGTTATGATATCCTGTCATAACAAAGTATTACTTAATATGCTGTTGGGAATTATTCACTATTAATTTTATAAGAGTAGAAATTAATCGGAAGTCCCTGCTCACTATGCAAACACTTACAATGTGATAAAGAGCAAAATAAGTCATGTCCTTGCTGTGATTTTTATGATACCTCATACTGGTTCAGGAACATGTGGAGTTGCTGTACGCTGATTCTTAGGTCAGTCTCATTGAACTCATAAGGAATATTCCACCCCAGGGGGCCAAATTTCCGTCTCTCTTGTACCAAAGCATGAAAGAAGCAGAGGCCATAAAGTAATTTTTTGAATTCCTCCTGTAATGAGAAGAAATGGCACCACATCATTTCCTTCCTAACATTACATTATACTTACCATTTTTTTAAACTGAAAGTAACTCTTTTTGTTTACAAATCTATCCATCCCAAAGTACACCAAAACAGAATTCACTATTTCTACGGGCTATTTAGGTAAAAATAAGGCCATTCGTATACATGTTCAGTTGGCACACATAGCTATGGACACCAGGTTTTTAGAGAGCATAGTAAGCTTGTCTATCTAGTGTTACCTTAGAGGATGTTGGAGGTTCCAGCTAAAGCATAATGAGGCAAGAAGAATGAATTCCAATGTGTGGTTCCAGACCACCATGGAGAAATTTCAGAGAAGACATTTCAAACCAATGAAGCAGCTCTGTAAGAAAGACTTTCGGATTGAAACTTTGGACAGCTTCATGACTTTTACAGTTAGTCTTGGGTAATAAGTCTTATAGTTTGAATGGCAAAGCCAGCCTTGAATCAGAAATCAGATGCACCCTCCACAAGAATGCTATGAAATGGTCAAAATAGAGCTTGAGAGAAGACTTGTGAAGATTTCCTTGGCAAGAGCAGCGGCTGTGCTGGGAGCCCTCTTGCCCCCTTCCTTAAAGGAGAAAGGAGCATGGGGTGTATCTTCTTAGTCCAAGCCAATAAGAAGGAATCAATGGGGTCACTCAGGGAGTTGATGCATGTTCCCTGCAGCTAGGATAGAGTGGAAAAATACAAAACTTATGCCTGAAAGAGTAGAAAAGAAATCAGACACCACTTTCTCTGGGTGATCAAAATTCATATCAACAGTGAGGGATAAATGGATATTGTGTACCTCCCAAAGGAATAGTCTGAGGACACAATTTCGCCAATGTCATATTTTGACTAAAAATGCATAACTTGACTCTAATCATGAGGAAATATCTGACAAGCCCCAAATGAGAAGTGTTCTGTTAAAAAAACAAGAGGAGATGAATTCTTCAGAAAGGTCAATGTCCTCAAAGCCAAAGAAAGGCAGAGGCAATGTTCCAGATTAAAGGGGTCAAAGAGACATGGCAACTAAACGCCATTCTAACCCTAGACCAACCTGTAGTGAGCCGGGAAGGTGCCCTAGAGGACATGATTGAGTCAATGGACAAATACGGAACACAGTAACCTAGACAGTGTGTCCTTGCCAAATCCACTAAACTAATAACGATACCAGGGTAAGATAATATCTCTATTCTTAAGAAATATACCTCAAAGTATTTACTTAGGGACAATGGGTTGTGACATATTTAACTTACCCACCAAAGCTATGTATTAACAGGAGGTGAGTATGGGTAAAGGGCATAGGACTGTTCTTCATACTAGCTTTATCCTTGCCACTTTTCTGTAAGTTTAAAATTATTTCCCAATAAGAAGTTAAAACAATGATGATGATGTACTCTTTTGGCATTTGAGGAGATTGGGCTTTGGTTTCGATTGGGTTTCATAAATGCCTAGACTTCCAGTATGTGTGATTTCCACTGGAGAGACCTTTGGATCTAGAAGTAAGGGAGGAATATGTTGTCGAAGGGCTTCTGTCCAGCCTATCACATGCAGACATGCCCTCACCACCTATCTGGGAATAACCCGCTGTCTCTGGGCCTAATCAATGCCAAAGCTACTCAGACAGCAGGTCTTAGAAGGGTAGGATGAGGTTGGACTTCGTTTTAAACATAGGTGCTTACTTTCTTTTAGTACCTAAGACTTCTGTTTAATGAAAGTCCTTCTGTATTTTTAACGTCTTCTTTTGATGTGTACTTAAAACATATCCTGATATCAAAAGCGTGAGCTGTTTAATGGCAAAAACTTACCAAGGTTCATAACCCCTCTTAAAAAGAAACTCTTCCATTTTTAATTATGGTAAAACGCCATGAAACAATTTTAGGTCACAGACATTCACACATAGAATTCTAATGAAAGCAGTGGGTGGTTTCCCTGCTTGCCTGGGAATGCTAAAAAAGACCCTTATGAGTCCCATCAATCAAGGAGTAAAATCATTTTGGCTCTCATTATAGTTCTATGGAGGAAATATTTTTATGTTTTAATTTAAAGATATGGCTCCAAATAGCAGAGGGCTCAGTTAATATCCTGAAACAAGATTCTCCAACCTTGCAGATTTGTACTGGGAATGGCTTACAGCTGACTTTCTAAATAGAAAGCTACATTATTAATGACACCCCAGAAGATCTCAGCTGAGCAGAAATGAGGCTGGTGGTAAAATTAAAATAAAATATTAATACAATTGACTTCAGCACAGTCAATAATCAGTAATCAAAACCAACGGCACTGCAGGGCAGGAGGCCTATTTAATTTGTAGTTTTATTCAGCTACACGCATCCGTGATCACCAGGGGCCACTTGAAATGCTTCACAGGGCTGAGGTAACAAGACTTAGCCATTACTAACAGGCTTTTTGCAGCTGCCAAAGAACTCTGGGTCAGAGATCGGGTCCATGAGGTATGATCGAATGATATTAGCTCGTAAACCTTTTGGTGCTTCATTGGTCATTTTCACACCATTCTGCAGGACAGACACGGGGAAGTTTGGTGATGGGTAACTTGTCAGCCAAATACGGAAATCTGGATGTGTGGATTCTGGACTTAACTCCTGCAAAAAAGGAAATTAGACATGATTTGGTACATAAAATCCAAGGGAAATCTCCAGATCGTATGTGCACAGGATGGCTTGGAGAGGGAGGAGGCATTTCTACAAAAGAGAACCTACTGCTGCAATTTAAGGCACAAGTCTTAAAACTGGATTCTGCCCCTGAAACAACATTCTTCGTTGAGAGGGCTAAGAGTGTTGCCATGCTTCTCGATAAATGTAAACCATAGGACTGTAAAGTTCACAAAGGTATTACATAATTTAGAGTTGGCCACAGTAGAGACTAAGACATTCCAAAAAAATCTCATATCTTAACTCATGTTGCTGAAATATTTATAGCTATAATTCTCTGCCCGAGAGCCAGATTAAGAATAATCCATTCTTCTTGCTGTAGCCAGGTTGTGAGAATGAGAAACAAAAGTCAATATTAAACCAAGCAGAGATGAAAAGAACAAAGAGAGAGCATTTTGAAAGGTGAAGCATTAAAACATATCACTATTAGCTATATTTTCTTAAGGGGATATTTATGTCTACATTACAGAGGATAAGAGAATAGTCAGAACTGTCTTGGAGGCTGTATAGGTAAGGAATGATTATCACGGGCCCTTTCCCTTCTTCCTGGCCAGGCCCACTCCCTATTGCTATTTCCCCCAATTGTCCATGTCAGTAGTATCTCATATTTTTTAAAATTTCAATTCTTTATCAGTAAAACATTTTTTGAGCACTCATGTGGTGAAGGGATGAGGGTCAATTAGGAAGGATGCAAAGGTGTCTACTTTCTTTAGTTACCATAGTGGAGAGTGAGGGCACAGTGTTTCTCTCCTGCAAGATGCCCTATGCTGGGTGACTTAAATAACATGACTCTTGGGAATTTGGGGCTAAGTGTCCCATCCATTCAGGACAGCTCTTCTCTCCTATATGACTCTCTGATGGGTATCTATGACCCAGTTCAACAGGTCATGAGAATGGCCTAGAGATGGAGAAGCCATGAGGAAATTGGCACAAATATAAAACCTCTAACATAACACCTGAAGGATGAGAAGATGTTCTTAAGGCAAATAATAGAATCACTTTTCAGCCAGAAATGACATTATGATGGCCTATATTCTTTTTTTTCTGATTTATTCATTTGTGAGAGAGGGAGAGAGAGAGCGAGAGAGTGAGCAGGGGAAGGGGGTGAGGAAGAGAGAATCTCAAGCAGAATCCCTGCTGAGTGTGGAGCACAACATGGGTCTCAATCTCACAACCCTGAGATCATGACCTGAGCCGAAACCAAGAGTCAGACGCTTAACCGACTGAGACACCCAGGCACTCCATGATGGCCTATATTCTTGAAAAAGTGTGCCATATCAATGAAAGTGAAAGAAGTTCAAATGGCTAGAGCATAGAAGTCATAGAAGATGGTAGCAAAGGTCAACAGAAAATGTGTTGTCAGCCATGATGAGGGTTTAAACTTCATCTTGCATGCAAAGGAAAAGCTTTAAGCAGTGTAGCAATATGCATTCACTAATTCAAGAAATAGTTACAGATGGTCTCTCTGGGCCAGGCACAATACAAAGTGCTGGAGATAAAACAGAGAACAAGACAGACAAAGTCACTGTTCTCATGGAGCTTATATTCCAATGGGAGATGCAGACAAAACGGTGACAAGTGGCACAAAGGAAAATACAACCCGCTCCTTAAAGTTTCAATTGTACATCTGAATAGTACAGGTTATATCATTAGCTTGGGGAATTTAGTAACTCAAGGGACTCTGAGTTAGGAGGGGTCTAGAGTCATGGGTAATTACATCAAATGTATTTTTCTCTCTGTTTGTTGAAATCAAGTACCAGGTCTTCTGTTTCCTCAGTTGAGTTACATGAGGTTTTCTTCCTGGAATTTCTGCCCACCAAAATGAGAATGTGCCCACTGCAAGAACAGGTGGGGGAGTATTATTCCTTTGGTTTCAGACTGATCCTCTGTGGCAAGCTCACCGTCTAAGTAGGCGAGAAGTGAGTTAGAGCAAAGTTAACATCCTGAAGCCTTTTGGTTTAGACTGGCTACATGAATTTCACCCTGAAAAGCCTCCTTTGTTGTCTTTGGTCCTCTGATGTAAAAGGTATATTGGTTTCTGTCTGCCCTGTGGTTTACTCCCATCTTTGAGGCTGTTCATGGGGATGAGGGAGATTTCCAACTCGCTGCATGAGCCTTTGTCCCTGTTGAGAGGGACCAGGCAAGGGCTGACTGTGTGATTTCCTCTGGTCCCCCTGGTCCCCCATGTGAGCCCATCTCACCTGTAATCCAGCCATGCCACCAGCCTGCAGCCCTCCAAACCAGAGGACGGGCATGGAGTTGAATGGCATGCATATCACTAATTATGAGGGTGAATAAAATCTAATAAAGATAAACTTGCATTTTTACCTCGCAAACTTTCTCGAGGGTTGGCATCCAAGAGGTGGCAAGGTGACAATTCTGAAGAACAACCCATGTTCCTTCCTTGATAGCTTTTTCTATCATCTTCATAGCTATGGGCCCTTGGCCTTGACCAAGAGATAGAGAGCTAAGTTTTGATCCCCCATATCCCTGTGTACAAGAATAGTAAAGATGTTATTTGACAACACATTTTTAAAGAGGAATCACTATTATTTTTACAAGAAATGTTAACATTAAGCATACTAAAATTTAATTACACAGCATCCCTCAAAGGTCTAAACATACGCAGCCCTACAAAATTCGTACTGTTTAAGAATCTTATAAATACTCAGATCAAAGGTAAGTCAGTTCATTTTGGAAACAGTCATGGTAATAAATGGAAAATTCTGTAGGGTCTTTGATTATTGAGATAGAGAGAAGAAAAAAATTAAGAACACTTTTAACATGAGGAAACATGAGATGAAAGGACCTGGCTGTTATGCAGCATCTCCTAAAATCCAGAGCCCCCAAAAAATTATGAACAGATAGATGTACTTGTCCTGTTTCCTCCAGATATTTGAATAATTGTATTTTAATTAATTTGGCAATTGCATAAAGTTCAGAGAAAAAAATTAACTCCTAATTCTCTTTAAAAAAATTTTTTTAAAAGAATTCTCTGGGAATGTTTGTCTGGAATGTGTTTCTACTGTAGTCTGATTCATCTGCAGCCTCTGGAAACAGTGTCTGTGACTCCCTGAGCTCTTTTTTTCTAGCAGTTATCATCGGAAGGCCTCTTTGGAAGAGGCCTTGAGTTATGGCAGCAGTGCTGGAGTAGGGTCTCAGGCTGCCTCTGAACATCCACAGCTCGTCAACACTAAGTGGGTAGAAGCATCAGAAAACAAAACAGAGCCAGATACTACTGTTTCTGGAAGAAGTGGAGAGAGCAGGTGAAGACAATGCACTGAGCAGTCCTACACAGGGGCCACAGAATAATCACGTTGTGCCATGTGGAAAGAAAAATGGAGAGGAGCTAGGAAGCTCTGGAAGGATCGAAAAGGTCATGTTGATGTGGAGAGGGTGAATCCCACCTAAAATGAATTCTTCTAGCATCCGCATCACTGCCACTCTGGTCTTTCCCACACTTGCTCTTCCTGGCCTTTTACCAGCAGCCCCCTAACTAATGCCCTGCTTCCATTTTGTACCACTTGAATAAATTCTCCTTGCTCCAGCTAGGATGAGCTTTATAAACTATAGATCAGATCATGTCATTTTGTTGCTTAGAACTCTATCCCATAATCCCATTGTATTTGAAGCCCTCAATGTAGCCTATGAAGGCCCTACATGACGTGGCCCCTCAGTATACGATCTCAGCCCCCGTTTCCTGTAGTCCTGTCAGCCACCATCCAGCATGTCTTTAACCAGCAGGAAGTGCCGTGTTCCACTATCACTCCCCAAGTATCTGAGAATTATACCCAATGAAAAAAATACAGACCATTACAATAAATTGGCTTAGTAAAGAGTATTTTAACCACTTAGCTGTGTGGCCTTTAAGAAGCCACTTGATATCTCCATGCTTTAATGTCCCACTCTATAAAATGGAGATGCCATTATTTACCTCATAGGATTGCATTAAGAATTAAAAGACAGATGTGCCTAACAAGGTCTAGCAAAATTAACAGTATATATAAAGCACAATAAAAGCAGTGGTAGTGGTTTTAGAAATGTCAGTGTTACTTCCATAAAATGTTATTTTGGTTAGACCAAAAGGGGAAAAAAAATCAACTTGAAAATGTCTGGTCACCTGTTTATGAAGATTTTCTTATTCTAGGCTAAATGATGTAAGAAAACTTACAGTAAACTCATTTGAATAAATTTTAAAGCCTTGAAATGTAAGTATTAGAATATATTGTAACCTGGCAAAGTAACTGTAATATATGATTGTCCTGGAAAGTCAAGAAGGCCTCCCTTTAGAAACTGGGAGAAGGGGCAGTATCAGAGAAGGTTCTCCCCAGGGTCACTGTTCAGACTTGAATTTATTAAATCAACCCAAGCTCTTGCACTGATGCCATAATGTCACAGAGTCCCTCTGTCCCCCCAAAATAAAAGTAAGTGCCCCCCAAAGCCAAGTTCTGGTTTTCATAATTTGGATACAGAGAATTATTCTAATGTCAGTGCTGCCATCTAAGTATCATTTTCTTGAGACTCTGTCAACTTCTGGACCCCCCAAGTCTTTCAAGAGCTAAGTGAGTGATCAATTTTTACCTTTCCCTCCCCCACTTAGGATAAGCAAGTTTGTTTGTTTTTTTTAAATTCACCTGAAAAATACTTTATTCACTTTTATAATATGAGATAGTCTCATCTATTTTAAGGTACCTGGTCATCAGCAAATTTTAGAAGGGCAGCCATGGGATCCGCTCCAGGAGAGAGCACAAAAATCAGTGGTGAACAGCAGTTACTATCTCCAAATGCCTTGGATAAATCAAAGGGGGGTGGCTCAATGAATGTGCGCCCCAATCTGTTGGTTATAAATTCTTGCAGCATTGGAATTACCTAAAGAGGGACAAGAATATATTTGAAAGAATAATCAAACCTGCTTACAAACTAAAAGTTCAGATTCGAAAATATTTTAAAACAAAGGACTACTTTAGCTTAGTTAATTGTTAATGTTGGCAGAGGGTCAAAGGCATCACTTTATATAAATGTCTTTTAGATAGAAAAAAAAAAAGACTATTTAAATAATAAGAGATGAGTGGTCAGTGACACCAAAATTCAAAGGCATTTTTCTTCCCTTCGATGAGCATTCAGCACATAGTGGATGAAGAATATAAGAAACCTTAACTCTTTACTTAAGTTTTAAAATACTATGTTCTAAAAGTCCACAACTCAAAAGTAGACATTTGAGAGTGATTTATATCGTACTATACCATCAAGAAAGAATCAAGATAGCTGGGAAAAGAAACAGAAAGAAAGCGAAAAGAAAAGCACTCTGAAAAAGAAACAAGCTATACTCCTGAGAAATACCCAAAAGTGCATGGTGGCAAATTCCTGATAAGACACCTGTGTGCTTTCAGGGATCATGTGTGAGAATGAGGAGAGCTCCGTGGTGTGGAGGCCTCTCCCGGGTATTCATTGTGAAAATGGAATTTTGTTCACCAATGTGGCTGATGTATAGCCTCTGATACCCCCTTCCATCTTTCTTTCTCTCTCTCTTTTTTAAAAGGATTTATTTGAGAGAAATAGAGAAAAAAAAAAAAAAAAAGAGAGAGAGAGTGAGAAAGCAGGGGCAGAGGGAGAGAATCTCAAGCAGATGTCCCGCTCAATGTGGAGCCCGACGTAGGGCTTGATCTCACCACCCCGAGATCATGACGGGAGCTGGAACCCAGTGTCGGACTGTCTAACCACCTGAGCCATCCAGGCATCCCTTTCCTTCCTTCTTTCAAATGAGGCTCTATACCTTTTCTATCTGGACAATGGCTCCAAGCTAATCATGACTCAGATGTGAGCCAAACAGGCGATAAAGACAGGTTTAACAGACCAGTATTCCTACGTCTAGCTTAATAAATTATGTAAACAACATATCCCAGGAAGAGGAGCAATGGAGTGGCAGGAACCCAAAGAATTTTTTGAAGGCCTCAGAACCACTCTAACTGGCTCCCTGCTCATACCCAAGGATGGCCTTGTGAATAGGCACAACATTCCAAATTAGATCGTCAATCCCACCAGCCTGCCCCTTTGCTGAACTTGCAGCAAATTGCAAGAGCAATTTCCAAATACCAAGTATCTCAAAAAGGTGATTTCCTCTGGAAAAAGTTGTATTTCCAAACTTTGTGTATTCTCAACATTGATTCGCACAAGGTTTGTGAGTCAAAATCATTGACAGATCACAATGCCTTAAACAGCATCATTCCTAATGTGAGTGAGTGTGTGTGACGGAGGGTGTGAGGGTGGGGAGTTGGGGGACAGTGAAGGAATATCTGGACTTAAATTAGATTTTTAAATCCCTCCCCAGTATTTCTCTAGGTTCATTCAAGTACAGAAAAGGTAAAGAAGAATAACAGCAAGTATATAGCACTGTGTTGGCAAGGACCTACCTCACATGATGACTCATAAATTCTTTGCACACAATAAATATGTACTGGACTATGAATGAATAAAAACTCGGGATGCCTCTTTTTGTGAAGGTGAGATTCTAATTATAGAAATTCTAAACCAAAGTTACAGCATAATAATTCACCCATACAAAAAGTTTCATTTCTACATAAGTTATTTCATGTTTCAGATATTTTGAATCCACACAGATGTCAAGCTTATTGCAGGAAACTAAAAATATCCTGTCTATCCTGGGCCTTGTCCTTGCCTTTCTCCTTAATTTTTTTCCCCATAGCTGGTCTATTCTCACTGAATTAAAAAGCAACAGCAACTACCAGAAGAAAAGGAAACTCTTTTTTTTCACTATCTTCCCAAAGCTGACTTCCTCACTAAATTAGAGTTTTACAAACAAAAGCACAAGGCTTTTAAGTAAGTTTGAGTTGTAAGTGTCTCTTCTCTTTTGTGAGTGGTTCAAGCGGCTGTCAGCCACTGTTCATGTGTAGACATGGCTGTAGGACCAAGTTAGGGGTGCACACATGGGGGTGAATGCAAACAAATTTCAGTCTTTTGTTTTTAATTTTAACCTGAGCAAGACTTACTTGCTCCTAAGACCCAACTGTAACTGCCAAGGTAAATTAAGCCGTGCTTGCTATTCAGTTTGCAAGGCAATAGAATTGGGTTTGCTTCTGCAATCTGATTATGCTAGCATTAGGTCTGTAAAATGAAATCTGTCAGCAACAAAAATTACAGACTAATTTAAGCAGCCATCTTCCCAAAGGCAGGAAAGAAGTTTGTGGGCTTCCATTTATGTTTTTCTGTGTATTGCAAATTCCTGTAGGATTTATCTGAGGTCAGAGAAACATATTCCCTTATATTTGACAAGTTTCTTATTGAAAGCTGATTAATTGGCTTTCTGTTTATAGTTCGGAAGGAGAGAATGGTGGCCAGAAACTCTTCATTTTGTAAATGGGCCCAAAATGCTGCACGCCTCAATATTTATTCCCTTGATAGGTTTCTTTTATCAATAAAGCACTATAAGATACTAAATTCTATACAAAAGTGTGAGCCCACCTCATTTTTCCTAGTGGTGATTTACAGAGCATCTTTTATATTTTTCTAAACTAGAGCATTGGAGAACCTAGGGTGTAGCCTCTTCCCACTGGGTGGAATTCGTTTTGAGGGCAGAGCAGTGGAAAGGAAACAAAAAATTTGTGCTGCTAAATAACGCCTACTGTAAACTAGAGATGGAGTGGCTGTTGATCTTCCTGGTGGATAGATAGAGCATCTCATGACTTAGAGATTGCAAGGAGATGAAACTCTACACAGCACTAGCCCAAACAGTAGCCTCAGAGAGCACTGTTCCTTTCTCCGGTATGCTAATGCCTGTTACTTTGGAAAACCACTCTTTTAAAAGTATAATAGCCATATATTCTTTTTAAATATACACAGATTCCAAAATCCACAATTTACCACTAGAACTTGGAGTACCTGGTAACAGCAAGATTGACAAGTTTGAGGTTGTTAGTAACAGAAGAGCGTACTAAGAATTCTTTCTCTATTAAGGATCACGGTGACGATCAGCACAGGTTCAACCATTGTAACAAAAGCACCATTCTGGTGTGGGATGTTGAGACTGGAAGAGGTCATGCATCTATGTTGTGTGTGGGGGTGGGGTGGGGAGGGGAATGGGAACTCTGTACTTTCTTCTTGATTTTGCTGTGAATTGAAGTCTGCTCTGAGAAATAAGGTCTATTAATTAAAACAAAATCCTTTTACCTAAAACAAAAAGGGAGGGGGGGCGCCTGGATGGCTCAGTGGCTTAAGCCTCTGCCTTCGGCTCAGGTCATGATCTCAGGGTCCTGGTATTGAGCCCCATATTGGGCTCTCTGCTCAGCAGGGAGCCTGCTTCCCACTCTCCCTCTGCCTGCCTCTCTGCCTACTTGTGATCTCTCTCTGTCTGTCAAATAAATAAAACCTTTTAAAAAAAAAAGGATCATAGGTGTGATCGTATAGCTAATGGTCATTAATCACTTAGGTTAAATTGAATTATGCTCTAGTAGCACACATTTCCAGCTCTCAGTGACTTAACGCAACAAAAAGCTTCTTTCTTATCCCTGCAAAGTCCTGTGCACCTGCAGGCAACTCACTCGCTGGGCTGGCTCAGGGTCCCAGCCTGCTGATGGCACTTAAATATCAAATGTGATTCCACAATGCTAATGGTGGGGGAGGGGAGTGCCCTGGAGAGTCTCAGGCTGGAGGTGAATTGCTTCTGCCCTGACACTTCTCACATTTTTATGGTCAGAGTCCTTTACCTCATGTGTGCAAGGGAGGAGAACTGGAAATATTAGTGAATAGCATTAATGTCTACGCTTATTCACCTACCTCAGGAAAACTCTGAAGGAGATATGGAAACACAAAGGGCAAAGTTACAAGACAGGGGGCCAAAGTATTGGACAGAGTAGCTATGTAAAGTATAAAACCATAAGTTTCACCTCCGTTGATTTAAAAACAAAAACAGGGGAACCTGGGTGGCTCAGTTGGTTAAGCGTCTGTCTTTAGCTCAGGTCATGATCCCAAGGTCCTGGGATCAAGTCCCAGATCGGGCTCACTGCTCAGCGGGGAGTCTGCTTCTCCCTCTACTTCTGCCTCTCCCCCTCCCCCTGCTGATGCACATATGTGCTCTCTCTCTCAAATAAATAAAATCTTTAAAAGAAAGTTAGTAGAAATAAAAACTAAATAAAACCAAAAACATACAAACAAAACTGCCCCAGCATGACTATCTAACTCTTCATCTCCCTCAAATACACTCTAAAAAGAGAATAAGGAAAGTAATATTTGATCTTTTTGGTAGCTCAGTGTATTTTCAGATTACAATGTCAAACTTTTTAAAACATAAAACTGGGGAAAAGATATTTATTGATGAAAGGCTGCAATAAACATAATATAAAACATGTACAGAAGCTTCTTTGTTTTTTCCAAACAATGAGGGGAGAAGGTGGGTGGTACACGCAGAGTCATTTTAGTGGAATGGTCTATAGAGCTTAGAAAACAAAGTAAAAACCTTTGAAAATTTTAATAAAGCGTTTTAAAGGAGGAAGCTGTATTAGGCAAGAGTGTGAAACATTTCATATTCTTCCATATTTAATATTTGCAGGGAAAACTTCTGAGGATTAACACTAAAGTTTCAGTGGTAATTCGTTTTGAAAGGGCTACCGAGGCAGAGAATGTTTCATTAGTTTAATTATGATTCCTAAACTGTGACTACTTCCAACACCTAAGAGCAGGACAGCATTATGATTTTCTTCTTCTTTTTTTTTTTTTTTTTAAGATTTATTTAATTGTCAGAGAGAGAGAGTACACAAGCAGGGGGAGCGGCAGGCAGAGGGAGAAACAGCTCCCCACTGACCAAGGAGCCCGATACGGGACTTGATCCCAGAATCCTGGGATCATGAGCTGAGCTGAAGGCAGATGCTTAACCGACTGAGCCACGCAAGTGTCCCCCCATTATGACTTTCATAGGCCCCAGGCAACTTGCACATCCCTTCCCCCATGAAAAAATATCAAAAATTATATTTTGCAATTGTTTTGGTATAATTACAAGCTTCATATAGACTGGATTATATTTTCCATTTTTAAACAGAATTAAAACATTTTCATAAACACCTAAAAGTATCATGGGCTCTAGGCACAATGCATAATGGATACTTGGGCCCTGGCGAAGAACGCACTGACCAGCCACGCCAGAAGTGCATGTGTTCATTGAGCAGACCATGGCTCACAGGGGAAACAGTGCCTCTGCCCCACTTGTCACTAAGGCATGTAAAAACTTTCAAAAATAAATTGCCTTCACCACCTAAGTTCTGGTTTTTTGTTGTTAGGATGGAATTACTGTCTTACATTCCCTAGCAACTCCTAATTATGAATACAGTAAGTTTTGATGTCATTATGTATTACTTTTACTTGAGTTGTAACAGAGGGCAATTAGGATATTTTTTTCAATTTTTTCTCAACATACCTAATATCTACATTTTTTCAGAGTATATGGATATCTCTGTAGATGTCCTTATACTTAGATGAATAGTTTGGTTTTTTTAATAGAGTATAATAATGTAAATGAGAATGTCACTGGGCACTGAAATTTGCCGACATGACAGGTCAGCCGATTCATTGGTTATATATCATTCAAAGAAATTAAAATGAACAGTATTGACATTTTCCTTTGTAGTCAGCAGTGATGAATGTCTTAAAAATGATATTCCACTAGCTTTACAAAGGCCAACAAAGAACTACATATAAAGGCAGCATATGACAAGGCAGAAATTCTACTCTATCTGCTTCGTGCTAACACTAATACCGCTGACTAATATCATCAGACTAATGAGAATAAGAGTGAGATTAAAGCATGTAAAAGATGTAGATTGTAAGGAATTGGGGAAGAATAAATTAAAAGGAAGAATCATAAAATACATAAAACTATAAAATATAGTCTCAGTTATTAACTTAGTGTGGCTTTAATGATGTACAAACTTCTTGAAAAATGACTGCATCGGAAAGAAGCGGCATTAGTCCCCCCAGACTCCTCTACCAACCCTGTGATTATAGAAGGAAATACAAGTTGGCGGGACTGGAATGGCAGAGTGGGGACTGGAATCACTGAGCGGCTTTCAAAGCCCGCACTTACCTTGTCCGGCCTCAAGCAACGAATGATAAGCATCCTTTGAAACTCATTCGCTTTCTCTTCCCAATTTTCTGGAAAAACTTCATGATGTGGTTCCTAAAATTGCAGTAGACATAATTCAATGTTATTTTAGAGATTATTCCTAAAGAGAATAGTATTCTGACTTAGAAACTGATTTTTAGGGAAAGCATATAATTACTAAATGAAATCAAGGATACTAATGTAAATTTTATTAGGCTGGGGTAAAGTTATGAAATAAGGAATGAAAAGAAAATTTAAAGCACCACAAAGGAATCAAAACTAGGACATGAATTAAGCAGGTTAATGTCAGTATGAATACTAATCATTAGACAAAATGAATCCTGTTATTAAAAAAATGTGCATATGGAGTTTTCCCATTATTTCTCCAAAGGCATTTTAAAACCTACCCACTACTGGCATCATCTATTTATAAAAATAAATATTTATTACAAAAGAAGAAAGGCATTATTCTTAAGTTTATTGTGATGTTTCCTGTTTGAATAATGTTTTGGTGTTTTTTTATAAAGGCATATTTGAAACTGTATATAATAAAGAAGAACACAAAAGAGAACTATTAAAAATACACAAGAAGAGAGAGGCATTAAGATCCCAGAAGGAGTAAACTCAAAAAAACCAAAGGGGGAGATATTTGTAAAAATTTTAAAACTCTAGGGAAGGCTACGTGGTATCTCATATTAGAAATCTCCATGCGTCAGCATAGTCAATAAAATTTCTATTTCAAATTAGAATGAAGTACTCACAAAAACATATTTGTCTCTAGAAAATATATTTTTATTACTAAAAGAGAGATCCAAAAAAGATTTAGTCCAAAATATTTGCATTTACGTATAGATACAATCTCACTGTTGTGTATAATACAAGTTGGTAACCAAGTAAAAAATGTTCTTCACATATCTTGTGCTTTCTTTCTTCTTCCATCCTCCCCAAACAGAGCTCTTGCATATTAAACCCAGGAAAGCACAATGTCAGGAGAGTAGAAACAAAGGAGTAGAAAAAAAATAATTATGAATTGGCAAAATATTAGCCCTCATGCTTAAAAAAAAAAAAAAGTGAAGGAAGGCAACAATTTCTGTGTTCCAGAAGGGAAACTGTTTTATGGTTTGTGTCGACTATCGTAATCTCCAATTATCAAGATAGGGTCCCATGAAAAATTGCTTGAGAACTGTTAGCTTTTCCCTCTGAAAGGGAGGTGGAAATTTTTTTCTGTCCAAGTTTCTAGCTAGAGCACAAATTAAATTTACCTGAAACAGATTAACAAGAGAAAAAACCCAAAGTTTTATTACATGTACATAGATGACCAATGACACTGAGACCTAAAGAAATGATCGAGGCAGGCAGTTTTTATACTTTCTAGACAAAGAAACCATTGCTCTGTGAGAAATTGACAGAAAAAAAGAAAACTTAACTTTAGGAGTTTCAGTTAGTAAGCAATTCTAAATAGAATTTGGGCTGGGGTAGTAAATTAGTAAAAAGTAACAAGGGCTTTGTTTTGTTTTAATATTTTATTATTCATTTGCGAGAGAGAGTATGAGAGGGGGAGGGTAAAAGGGAGAAGCAGACTCCCCACTGAGTGGGGAGCTGATGCGGGATTCGATCCTGGGACTCCAATATCATGACCTGAACCGAAGGCAGTGGCTTAACCAACTGAGCCAGCCATGCGCACCAAGGGTTGTTGATACAGCCTTCTTTGCTCTAAATTTCTGGTCTCCAGTGATGAAGATGTCTTTTTACCTCCTGGTACAAGGAGGGTACCTTTCACATGGGACATTTATTTCTGCTCTCAGTGGGAGAGGGTCCTTTTGCACAAGCTGTCACTTAAGTAACTTTTATTTAAAATAATCCATATGCCAAAATAGCACATTTTGGGTAGCCTGTCCTTGGCCCCTACACCTTATGTCAAATGACAAAAATTTATTAACTTACATCCTGCATTCTAGCTTATATCTGCATTTATATCCTGCATTCAGAAAATCTAAACAAGAGCTCTTCTGTAAAAAAAAAAAAAAATTTTTTTTTTTTTAAAGATTTATTTATTTTAGAGAGAGCGCACAAGCAGGAGGAGCAAAGGGAGAGGGAATCTTAAGTAGACCCTGCATTGAGTGTGGAGCCCGATCCCAGATCCCAAGATCATGACCCGAACTGAAATCAAGAGTCGGATACTGAACTGCACCACCCAGGCACCCTGTAAAATTTTTAAAAAAGATTTTATTTTTAAGTAATCTCTATACCAAACATGGGGCTTGAACTTACAGCCCCGAGATCAAAAGTCCCATGCTCTACCAACTGAGACAGACAGGTACCCTCTTTTGTAAAATTTTTAACTCACCTGCTATTATGGTTGTAAAGTCTAAATTGTTAATAAATAAAAACCTGGCATGGAAATTCAGAAAGACTATTTTAAGGGCTCTGCATCTCCACACATTTTAAGGATTTGAACAGAAGTTCAGAAGAGAACTACCAATTTAGAAGGTGGGGATAATATAAATCTAAACCTTGATTTCAAGATCTGACCAGTTGTTTAAAGCTTAATTAAATATCCTTTTTATTCAAAGATAAGAATAAATTATTTAGCATTATTTTGTCCATTTAAAAACTTTGGAATAAGCAAAAGGGTTAAAAACATACCAAACTATCATATACTTTTTTCCATCCATCCTTTAAGTGCATAAACTCCCTACGAATAGTTTTGAAGGCATGTAAATCATCCAGTCGACATATTTCATCCCATGATTTTTGAGGAAGCCACGGGCAAGGGTTGGCATGAGGATTATCCAATCCAATGCCACCAGTTAGCAGAAATCTCCACTCAGCTTTATTAATCTTTGGAAAATAAAGTAGCATGTAAAGTCAGAAATGAATTCATTATATACATAATACATTTAAACCATTTTAAAAGAACTGACTATTGATTTTCAAGTTTTAGTTATGGTCCTTATGAAATTCTATAACTACTGGTATAGCAGCTGAGTACTTACTCATATGAAATCAATTTATCCATTATAAGTGACTTTCAAAATAGTTCCATTCTAGATAGCTACTTTTTTGATAATTTTCCTTCAGAATTACTAATCTAAACATAAAAATTCTATTTGAGTATATGTTTTCTAAAAATGTCTGTTTAGAGTCTTACAGGCTCTAAAAATTGTGGGAAGACAGAAGGGAGAGGGTGCGGAATCAGCAAAAACAGGTGAAGGGGACTGGGAGATACAGGCTTCCAGTATGAAATGAGTAATTCAGAGGAATAAAAGCTACAGCATGGAGAATATAGTCAATGGTATTGTAATAGCATTATGTGGTGGGAGATGGTACTTACACTTGGTGGTACAGAGTTGATGAATCACTACGTTGTACACCTGAAACTACTGTGTGTCCTTGTATATCAACTATACTCAATAAATAAATATAAAAAGGAATAAAATAAAAATTTTGGGAAGACAGAAAGCCATATTTTCAACTATTCTCCGTAAAATGTAATGAGGTACTGCTATGAAACTTTTGCAAGAAATGCAATAATAAAGACGCTATTCCTTCAGGATTCAACCAATACATGACCAAATCAAATTAATCAATCTTAAACACCAAGTAAATAAAATAGTGAATTTTCAATATTTTCAACTATTTTCAATACCTCTTTCATTCTTAAGGTGCTTCCTATATTTTAAATGAATAGATTTGAAATAGAACAAAAATTTATGAAAGGTATTGTTAAGCCCAAATGGTTGGATTTGACTAGCTTACACAAGTTCTTAAAAACTTTACCATTTATATGATTACTTGGTGTAAATACATCAACACAGTAAATTTATAAGCATAGTTAAATGAGATTCTAATAGAAAGTAATTTATTTTAAACTAAAGCACACATAAATTTAATTAAAAATGACATAGTGCACTATTTATTTTTCACCATTTTGAAATTCAGTCTAGTTGTGAAGTCTTGCCTTAACTATAATAATTATCGTTTAACTATTTACAACCCTTTTTTAATGTATATATACATACACACACACTCATACAAATTAGTAAATTAATGAATCAATGTTAGTCTTTTTCTACAAATTATAACAGTACTGACCGCACGTTCATGTAGTAGTAGGTTTACAGTTAGACAAAAGGAAAAGAGTAGCTTATCCTTTTCAAAGAGCGATCGGCAGACATTAACATACAGGGAGTAAGTAAAGTGATCCTTGAGAATCTGAAGCCTACATGTCAACAGAAAGACAAGTGAATAAATAAAAATGCATTATACCTTAAAAAAAATGTTCTCAAGGAAACATAGTATAAACCATTTAGATGTATATTCTTCTAATAAGCTTTCTGGTCAATTACCCCCCAAACAATCAACGATCGTCATTAACTAGGTACACCAATTTGAAAGCTACACAACGTAGAAACACTTCAGTAGAACTGCATTTTACTGTTGATTGATTTTTTTTTAAAAAAAACTTAATCTTTCTTTTGGAAGAAAGTCAATGTATAGTACATTATTACATTTAAAGATTTGTGGACTATAAAGCATTTCTTGGGGTAAAATTTGATTTTCCTATTCTGTAGATGCTTCAAATGTTCTATATTATATAATAAATTCACGGATTAAAATTAATAGCTTATTAAATTAACATTTGGTAGTGTGTTACTCTGCTCATAAATCTATAAACGCTGGAGAAATCACAAAACTTGATAAACTACATTTTTTTTTACCACATAGATGGAAATGGAAATATGAATAATCACAATATTTGCAACTAACAACTTCCTTGTAAGTGCTAACATGTGTTTTCTGTATTCATAGCAATTCTTTACATGAATATAACACTTTAAGAATTTTCATTTAATTATCTCATAGGGAAAATAAACCATCATTGAAACAAAAATTTCAAAAATATTTTTTATTATATAGGTTATAATAGTTGTAATAGAAATAAACAGTTGACTGAAAATCTTTGCAGAGAGCTAGTGATTGACAATGGCCCAAACAAACCAGATCGACTTATCTGAAGGGAAAATTAGTACAGTTTTTTGATTAAACAAAATTTTTTCAGTGTTTCTTAATGTGTCTAGAAAGAATAATCTACCAGTACCACCATATCTCGGCTATTTTCAGACTGATATCCTAGGCTACTAATCATTTCACCTCGATTTTTCTCCTTACTTATCTATTTAATTATTTTGTCCCCTGCCAGCATTCTCATAAAGAAAATTACAACAAATTGATGTATTTTATTTCTAGTTGAGAACTCTGAAAAAGGGCTTGGTAGAGAGGGCTTTGAAACTAGTTGCCGAAATATAGTTGAATTCTCTAAAGATTTAAAATAATCATACTATTCCTGTCCCCATTTTTATGCTAATCATGGTCTTTTCACACTTGGTATTTAATTTGTCTCATCTGTAACAGTACAATTAATAGAGGGTAACTCAGATTTGGTCTTTCTAGAATAAAATAAAAATGTCGGCACTTTAAAACAAATTTCCTCTTAGGAAGATTGAAGGGAAAATTATAAGGGTCACTTATATTAGAAATTCAAGTTCAGTCTCAGTGATAAAAATGCAGATTAAAATACAATATTTTAATAATCTGTTACAGTGAAAAGAGGATAAAAATGATAATTTTCAATGCTGATGTGTGATATGGGGATATAAGATCACTTGCCTTCCTCCAATGGAATTGTGTATTTGAATAATCATTCAGGAGTCTAAAAGAAGTAAACACCTCTGTTCTAATTTTGGGATTCTGGCCTACGGAAATAATGAACAATGTGTACATTTATATTTATTGCGGTATTATTAATAATTTGAAAGCTGGAGATTACTTGAGAGTCTTAAAATATGAAAATCATGGTGCATTCACAAAATAGTATATGGTACAACTATTAAAAGTTATGTTTCAGAAGAGTACTTAATAACATGGGGAAAATGATCTTGATAAAAGCAGAAGGAGAAGAAAAAAACGCTCGAGTGTATGTATACACTTATATTGTTTTCTGAGAGAGATTTCTCTTTGGTCCCTATAACAAAACTATATCCTCATTAGATTTTTGTTTCTGTACTTAAACAGAGGTTTTTTTTTTTTTTGCTCTAATTATTTAGTTATTTTGCTATATTAAAAATTTGATAAAAAACAGATGATCCAAATTACTATAGCTATTTCACAGTATATAGCTCTTTTGCTATATTAAAAATTTGATAAAAAACAGATGATCCAAATTACTATAGCTATTTCACAGTATATAGCTATATGTCACAGTCGTATATATATACATGTATACATATATATATATAACAGTCATAACGTATGTTTGGTGTAATAGTTAAGTAAGAATTATTATGAATAATGAGCATCAGAAGGCAAGCAAAAATGAAATATGTTTTTGTTGCTGAATAAAAGGAAATAAGAGATAATTTTACTAGTTGTTACAAGTTGATACCCTTTAACACCATCAATTTATCCCACCCACCCCCTTCCCTTGGTAACCACCATTTTACTGTTTGTTGTTGTTTTTTGTTTTTACAGGCATGAATTTTTTTTTTTTATTCCACATATAAGTGATATCCACAGTACTTCTCTCTCTGACTTATCTTGGTTAGCATAATGTGCTCAAGGTCAATCCATGTCACAAATGGCAGAATATGTACATGGAGAACAATGAAAATGGACCCTTATCTCATACCACTCATAAAAATGGACTCAAAATGGGTCAACATGTGAACTTAAGACCTTATACCATAAAGCTCCTAGAAGAAAATGTAGGGAAGAAACCTATCAACGTTGATTTCAGCAATGATTTTCTTGGACATGACACCGAAAGCACAAACAAAACAAAAATCAACAAATGGGACTAATTCAAACCCAAAAGCTTCTGCGTGCGAAAGAAACAACTAAGAAAACAAAATGGCACCAAGAAACAAACCTACGCTTACACAGGCAATTAATCTATGACAAAGGAGGCAAAAATATACAATGGGGGAAAAGACAGTCTTGTCACAAATGGTGTTGGAAAAACGAGAGCAGCATGCAGAAGAATGAAACTGGGCCATTTTCTTATAATAAACTCAAAATGGATTAAAGATCTAAATGTAAGACTTGAAACCATAAAACTCCTAGAAGAAAACAGGTAATAGTTTTCTTCACATTGGCTTTAGCAACATTTTCTAGATATGTCTCCTTGGGCAAGGGGGAAAAAAAGCAAAAATAAACTATTGGGACTACACAAATAAAAAAGCTTTTGCACAGTGAAGGAAACCATCAACAAAACAAAAAGGCAACTACAGAATAGGAGAAGATATTCACAAATGATATATCTGATAAGGGATTAATATCCAAAATATATAAACAACCTGTACAACTCAAAATCAAAACCCTAAATAATCTGATTAAAAATAGGCAGAGGATCTGAGTAGACATTTTTCCAAAGACATATAGATGTCAAACAGACACATGAAAAGATGCACAACATCACTAATCACCCAGGAAATGCAAATCAAAACCACAACGAGGTATCAGCTGACACCGCGCAGAATCACTAGAATCAAAAAGACAAGAAGTGTTGGTGAGGATGTGGAGAAAAGGGAACACTTGTGCACTGTCGGTGGGAATATAAATTGGTGCAGCCACTGTGGAAAACAGCATGGAGGTTCCTCAAAAAACTTTAAAACAAAAATACCATATGATTCAGTAATTCCACTATTGGGTATTTATCCAGAAAATGAAAACACTAATTTGAAAAGATATATGTACCCTTATGTTTATTGCTGCATTATTTACAATAGCCAAGATATAGAATCAACCCAGGTGCCTGTCAATAGATGAATGGATAAAGAAAATGGAGCATATACAGATATATACCATGGAATATAGCTTCACCATAGAAGAGAATGAGATCTTGCCATTTGTAACAACATGGATGGACCCAGAGGATATAATACTAAGTGACGTAGGTTGGACGAACAAAGACAAATACCATACGATTTCACTCCTACGTGGAATCTAAAAAACAAAACTAGCAAACAAAAAGCAGAAACAGACCCATAAGTACAGAGAACTGATGGTTGCCAGTGGGGAGGGTGTTGAGGGGATGGGCAAAATGGGTGAAGGGGAGTGGGAGGTATAGGCCTCCAGTCATGGAATGAATAAGTCACAGGAATAAAAGGTATAGCATAGGGAATGAGTCAATGATATTGCAGTAGTGTTGTATGGTGACAGATGGGAGCTACCCTTGTGGTGAGCACAGCATAACGTATGGTCTTGTCCAATCACTATGTTGTACACTCGAAACTAATAGAACATCGTGTGTCAACTATACTTCAAAACAAGCAAAAAACCAACCAAACAAACAAACAAAAAACCCCAAAGGAAACAACAACAAAAAATGAAAGGGCAGCTCTGGGAGAAAATTTTTGCAAACCATATATTGAATAAAGAGTTAATATCCAAAATATACAAAGAACTAACAACCTAATAACAAAAAAATCTGATTAAAAAACGGGCAGAAGACCTAAACAGACATTTTTCTAAAGAGGACATCAAAATAGGGTGACTGGATGGCTCAGTCAGTTGAGTGGCTGCCTTCGGCTCAGGTCGTGATCCCAGGTTCCTGGGATCGGGTCCCACATCGAGCTCCCTGCTCAGCAGAGAGCCTGCTTCTCCCTCTCCCTCTGCCTGCCACTCTGCCTCCTTGTGCTCTCTATCTCTCTGTCAGATAAATAAAATATTTAAATAAAAAAAAGAGATCAAAATAGGCAACAGAGCTCATGAAAAGATGCTTAGTGTCACTAATTATCAGGGAAATGCAGATCAAAACCATGATGAGAGATAATAACCTAATAGAACTGTTGTCATTAAGAAAACAAGAGATAATAGGTGCTGGCCAGGATGTGGTGAAAAGGGAATTCCTCTGCAAATCATGTGTGTTTTTCCTCTGGCTAAAGCCAGTTTGTTAGCCCAGATGGTCACTTCAATTAGCAGGTAAATTTGGGATGAGATTTCTACCTTCGTGATCTCTTAGTGGATTGCCCGTGATATGCAACACATTCTGGTTTAATGTTTACTGAATAATCAAACTGTTTTCTTTCTCTACTACCTTCATGGAGAAAACTAGGCTGAGAAAAATATTTTGCTTCGTAACTTCTCCAACAATATACAATGCAAGTGAATAAACCAGGGCACATACAAAAGAACATGAATCTCACAATGCAATGCTGAGTATAAGATGCTATATAAAGAGTATAAGTATAATCAATGCTGAGTATAAGATGCCGGACACACAGGAGCACAGACTGTGTGAGTCCATTCATACGATGTTCTAAAACAGGCAAAACTAATTCATGGTGTTGGAAGTCAGGATTGTCTTTAGCTTGGTGGAAGGGGTTCGGTTAGTCTCTAGAAGGGGACACAAGGTGGGGTTTCTGGGCTGTCGATAACATTCTGGGTCTTGATCTGGGTGCTAATTACACAGGTGTGCTCAATGATGAAAGTTCATTGAGCAAATACTCTGATTTCTGCATGCTTCTGTGTGTATACTAATAATTTCGATGAAAGTTTTCAAATAGGCTTTTCTTATTTACTCTCTGGTTGGTTCCAAAATTATACTTTCACGACCACTGGAGTCATGAATAAGATTTTCATTGTATTAAAATTAAAGGATTTTAAGTAAAAAGGACATACTTTGTTTTCTAAATTTCATCCAAATCTCATATCTGGGTAAAAGGATCTGATTTTCCAGAAATCATAAGGGACTATAGTCACAGTTAGGAAGAAACATGTCATATGTGTGGATGAGTTCTAATTTGATGAAACAAGATATAATAAAGGAACTAATAATTAGTTGTAAAGCATAAACTTGTTCTAATTTTTAACTCTTGTACACAAAACATGTCTCTAAGTGACAGAGAAAAGGAATTTTCTTCTCTAGACTCCATCAAATACCTTAATTTAAAAGGAGTTAAGATGATAATATTTTGGTGACTTGCTTTAAGCAAGGTAGAAAAAAGAACTGCAGTGAAAAACAAAACATTGTTTACTGTTGTGGCTCCATGTGATTAGCACTGTGATAAGTTCTGGGAATATTAAACAAACAAACGAACCCTCCAAAACCCTTCTCTCAGGGAACTCAGAATCTCATGTGAAAACCAGACATGCTTGCTCAATTAACTAACATAATGCAAGTGGCTGGGAACTTTTCTAAGAAAGGTCACTTAAAATTTTGTTTTCTATATTTTAGCAATCCTTCCTACCCTTGAAAATTTCAGATACCAGAAGAAATAGAGAAAGAAATTAAACATTTTCAAATATCATAAAAAAAAACATACTTTAAACTCCACTGTGACACATTTTTCTTGAAGACAGCCACCCCCTTCTCTTTTTCATGGGCAGACAGCTGAGAAACTGTTTGCTAAGCCAAGTGTCAGTCTTTATACTTTCATTGATCTCCTATTCAAGGTTGTAAAATAACAGTACTAACAAGAAATTGCTCAGTCTAAGAATATTCAAAATTTAGCAGAGTTCTACTGTGATAAATGAAAGGAATCCAATTTAGATTTTCAGGAGATTCACATTTTGAATTTCTAAAAAATAATTCTTCACTGTAAGTGGTAAGTATTAAATTGAATTTCCTTTGTGGGTATGAACAGTCAAGAAGCTGAAGTATCTAGCTTCATATTGATCAATAAAGTTAGAGAGGGCCAGGATTGCAACGAACTATTTTCTTTGTTCAAGAAGTAATTTAAAAAAAAAAAAAAAAAGAAGTAATTTCACGTCAGATCCTATTCAAAATAGGTTTCAATACCAAACTAAAATTTATCTCACTGATAATAAAATGAAATGTTCTCTTATACGCTTACTGTTAAGGTCTTAATTCCTTTATTTATTACAGTAGCCAAGTGTAAAATAAGGTATTTTACGTAAGTAAGAATAACACAAATAATCACAAGGTATTTTAAAAAACCTTGTTACTTGACAAATTGTATCTATGTATATATCAGAATGTGCATTTGCAACTTGCTAGTTTACAGAAGGTAAGAGTCCTGTCTTTTAACTGATCTTTCCATACCCCCAATCACAAATATATTTCGCAAATGATCAACAGAGATAAATGTTTCCTCCTTTTAGAATTACATTACAATCCTATCTCCCAGCAAATGATTTCCTGGCAGGCTGAATTTGGTCACATCTATTCCATTTCTCACCCTCAAATTTATTTCTAGTACAATGATTAATCAAGCTCACATTAGCCAGAGACAGCACGCTCACACCATTCTGTAACAACAGTGAGTGCCACCAATTACTATTGAATTTTCATGCATCGGTTAGTATTACTACTAATGAGTATTTCTTTTACGTACCTTTTTGCTAAAATTTCTGACTTCTCTGAATTTTCAATAGACAGGATGTAAAGGTTAATAAACCAGGTCAGTGAGTATTGGTACATGGGCTCGATGTTAGCTAGATCAGCTATGGAGAAGAACAGGATGGTGGAATGGATAGCAATAGGCCGATAGCCCATGCGGGTGTTATCAATCTTCTTCTCCGTCTCTTCGGCTACTTCCTGCTTTTGAGAAATCTCATTAGCCAAAGCCTTGGAGGAAGATAATATCTTAATAGCGGTTTCATCTTCTAATATATTGCCTTCCGAAGATGAAAGAACTTCTAAAATCTTGTCTTCTATTTCTTTTAACTGCCTGGAATAAAACACAATTTTCTCAGAAGAAAAATAAATCATTTAAATTCACTTCACGCCCACATTTTTGTCTAGGAAACAAAGAGCTTGGAACCTAAAGAAACGCATCACTTTGTGACAAACACCCATAACGGTGATGTTGTATAATTAATTTCTTATCTTGCAAAATGTCAAAAAGACAGGACTTTCTGCTCCACTTCTCTTTCAGACAATCATTTACGTGGTAACTAGAGGGAGAGGTATAAACCAATCTGCTCTGCGATCAAGTATCTCAGCCCCAAGTGAACTGCAAGTATCACTCCATTTATTTTCTAAGATTTTTCATGACTTCTAGAGCTTTATCCTTTGTACCTATGCTAGAGATAGTGCAAGTAGAAAGCAGGATGTAGTGTGCTCATTCAGACTGGGCTCCGGTGAAAAGAGATAACATCGGTTGCATGATGAATAAAAAACTTTTGTGCTAAAACTTTGTTGAATACTTGAAAATTCATTGCCTTGACTTGTGTGGGGTAGACCTTCCAGTTCTTCCAGTACCTGAGAACTTGTATGTAAAAATATGCTCTTATGCAGTTTTCCAAATTAACATAGAGGCATTGTAATGCCTTCTACTTTCCTCTTAAATCTCCCCATTCAATGAACCTACTAAATCTAACAAAATAGATCTTTAAGACGTACTTTAATCCATTCTAAGTCATCTTGAAACAAGAACAATTCTGTGTTTCTTTTGTTTTGTTTAGTTTTGTTTTTTAGAGAGACAGCGCATGTGAGTGGGGGATGGGGCAGTGGGAGGGTAGGAGAAGAGAGACTCTTAAGCAGACTCTGTGCTCAGCACGAAGCCTGAGATCATGACCTGAGCCAGAATCAAGGGTCCAACACTTAATTGACTGAGCCGTGCAGGTGCCCCAACAATTCTGTGTTTTATAATGTTTGATACCTTTTGTTTTCAGCTCCTTGTAGTATCAAGGCTTGCTTCTCTTCTTCAAGGTCTGGTCTCTCTCGTGCCACTACAATTCCCAATAGCTGATCTTGCATTCCCTCCGAAGTGATCATGAAGTTTAGTAATGTTACCTATAAATGAAAGAATATCCAAGACTTGCACCATTATTTCTATTGAGAAAGCCGCTGCTTTTATAAGTTCTAACCTTAAATAGACTCTACTTACTATAGTAGTATATGTGAAAAGTGGCAATTTGTAGAGATTATGATTAAAGATACAGGCAAGCTTGGCTGCTGGATTAAAAACCCACCGAAGTTTCTCACAGCCATAAATGTAATATTTCAAAGGGTTTTGTTTGGTGATCAGTTTATTCCTGTTACAAACTGATCCAGTTTCTGACAACTGTTTAATCCCCAAATCCATTAGAATCAGTTTGGAAGCTATCTTTTATACTGGCTGGATGAGCTAACTTATGTTACGGATCCCAGTGGCGACAAAAAGTAAAGGAAATCTTAACAAGTGAGATAGGAGGAAAAAGAACACTGTTATTACTTCTCAGGAGCATATATGATATTTATAATGTGGTAATCATATTACATGATATATAATGTATGGTATATAATGTAATATTATAATATGACCTATTATATAATCATATTACAATATGAACAGCCACTATTGTGAACTAGGGAATATACATTTTAATGGTGTCCATCAAGGTGAAATCTATCAACACTTTATCCCAGTATGTAATGGCTCTTATAGGCTCTGTTTCCTACATCTTAAAATTCCTCCTCCCCCGGTTGTTTCCCATTAGTGGGAAAGTAGTCATGCTGAGGTCTTTCACATAGCAAATAAACAAATAATTCATTCTCTTTCTCCCACAATCCCTTCAGCTATGCAATGATCTCTTTGTGCCTTCACAACTATACTTATTGAAAATCTTATTTATATATGCTTTCTCTCTCTACTTCATTCCATTCTTCAGTGCTCTACAATCTACTCTCATCCCAGCCTCCATAGGTCCATCAATACACACAGCAATAAATTACAGAAACTCTTTGGTTCTGGTCACCAATGAACCCATAGGTCAATAAACGCTTACTTGACTTTGGCTTAATTTGAGATCCCCCCTAGCCCCCATCCTGGCTTTTTTAAACATCTATTTTGCAATCTGCCTGCTCACTGTCCTTGTGTCTTGAGTTCAGTTCTGTACTTATGTCTTGAGCATCACCTTCCATGCCTCCTTTCCCCATGCTTTTCATTTCTGCTACGCTGAATGCTGGTGGAATCCCATGCACATCGGCTGTGAAATGTCTGCGTGTGCTTCAGCTCTGACTGCTGAGTGGGAGACTCTACGTTTTCCCACATTTCCTAGTAAGAGATTTGAGAATATTCCCTCTGCAAGAACAGAGTAATTCCATTTCTGTAAGAAAATGTCCTACCTGTGATCAGAAAATGTAAAACAATTTCTTGCAATACCCCAAGGAAGGACCCCCTCCTCTGCCCAAACTTGGCACCTTCTCCCTGGTGGTTTCCTCTTGGTTAAATTTGTCCCCCCCCCCCCCTCACTTGACCTGTGGTGGGCCTTGGATACCACTACAGATAGATTACATGAGCATAATCATACATTTAGATAGGAGAATAAGAAATTCCTGAAATCGAGCAATTAAAAAACTCATAAAATCTTATTTTGTAATTCTCTACTGCTTTGTCATTTATTCATGGGAAAAAAAAAAAGCTTTCAAGAGATTTGCCTCTTGACATGAGAAACCAAGGACACAAATTATATTTGCTTTAATCCCCAAACCATAGTCATAATATTGAGGGAAATGTATGTTTTATAACTTTTATATCATTATATTCAGACCCAAGGAGGTACTCATTCATATTCCATTAATGCTGGACCTTTTTGAGATCAAGATTTTGCAAACCTAGGCATTTGCTCACAAGTGACAATAAACATTTAAAGAAAATAATAACAAAGAAACATTTTAAATTATATAACATATGATTTCATAATTTTATTTTAATTTAGATTCAAAAGGATTATAGCAACATGCCATCATCCCTTGGGTACTTTTGAAAGCAAAGGTACATGAAAGACCCTAAAAATAGGATTTAAAGGAAGTATTTGAATTTGTAAATGAAAGCAAGTAACTGCCTCACTATGTTTTCTAATCCCTGTTTAATCAATCCCAGCAATTAAAAATAATGAAGCAATAAGACACCCTAGGGATTGTAAGGATTTCAATACCGAATCATAGATCAGTTTCTTCCCCACAGCAGTTTATGGCTTCTCTAACTAGTTACTTGTGAACTAAGAATTGTTAGTTATTTGTGAAATTTTCGTAGATCTTACTGAAAAGTAAAAATGGTTTTCCATGTCATCTATTAAAAAAAAATTTAACAGCTTTGGGATTTTAACATTTGTTTCATTCTTTCTCACTTACATTTAAAAGTTAAATAATAATGTTAATCGTTAACACTCATATAACACTATGTGCTGGGCCTTATTCTAAGCCCTTACATAGATTAATTTATTTAGTCTTCATACCATTCTATGAGATGGATATTTATTACTCATGTTTTCTCGACTTGGGAATGGAGGCACAGAGAGATTAAATAATGTGGCTACCACACAATTGGCAAATGGTAAAGCTAAGATTTGAACCAAGGTAGTCTGGTTCAAATGGCTTCAGAATCCATGTTCTTAATTACTATTAGATACTACCTCTCCTAATAGATAGACAATACACAATTTTTAGGTATTTAGATAACAGTTATTTTAATTAGTTAAAAATCGTGGCCAAGAATTTCCATATTTTAACATTGTGTTTTTAAAACTAACCTCAAGGGTTACCGCACTTTCCCTCAGTCTTCTTGGCTTCTCTGAATGTCCAGTCTAAAGTATGTCCCCAATTATGAGTTCCTGTGTTTTCCTAGTTCTAAATATAGTCACTTAACATACATATTATTTACAATGTGAACCTCTTGAGAGAAGTGACCATGTTTATTCATCTTGGAGGGAATGAATTATGTCATCTTTGTGCTTCCTCTGCCTCTGTAGAGAGAGTCCCACATTAATTTAAATATTTCCAATAGGGACGCCTGGGTGGCTCAGTTTGTTGAGCAGCTGCCTTCGGCTCAGATCATGATCCCAGGGTCCTGGGATCGAGTCCCGCATCGGGCTCCTCGCTCGGCAGGGAGCCTGCTTCTCCCTCTGCCTCTGCCTGCCACTTTGCCTGTTTGCGCTCTCTCTCTCTCTGACAAATGAAGTAAATAAAATCTTTAAAAAAAAAATATTTCCAATAAAGGACAGTTTTTGAACTCTCTGGCTAAATCTTGTCTCCATATGTAACTTTCAAAATCTGAATCAACACTTCTTAACGTCCTCTCCTGCTAGCTTCTATAAATGAAAGTTATCCCTCCCTCCCTCGCTCATCCCACAAACATTGATCAAGTGCCAACCTTATTGAGCGCCAAGACTTGGGAATAAAATATGGAATGACCTCCAGGAGCTCAGTCGCCGATCAATGTCTCAAGTAATTTTAGTCATTGACTAAAACTTTAAACTAACTTTGTTCTTGAAAGGAATTTCTAGTATTTTCAAAGAACCACTGATGAAAATCAGTTCTTTAAAGTAACTACATAAAGTTAGATAGCAGCAGCCTTATTCTGAGAAAGAAGAATGGATTTTTGTTAATTCCAATGCCAAGAGTTAGTATATTATCATTTATTACAAAGGAAGTACATATATATCATCTATTCTTAACAATGAAATTCTAAGAGTAATATCAATTATAGACATTAGATTCTCAAAGTCCTTTTTTCACTGCATACTGAAGGCTCCTTTATTACTTACATGCATACACAAAATAAACATTTGGAAATTATTATAGTGATTTCAGGGAATGCCAAACAAGGACAAAACCTATTTTTCTTAGGAAGCCCAGTCCTTCTTATGCCTTAGGAGGAAAATACAGTCATTGATTGTAAAATTCAATAGAGAAATATTCACTTTAGATACTGGCCTTTACTGATGTTTCAGGAAGATAATGAGGATTTCTTAGCTTCGTAGTAATATAGAAGCGGAAATCTGGTGCGTATTCAATGGTAGAGTCCCCAAGTCGAATACATGTACTCCCACCCTGCTTAAAGGTCTGTTTTAGTAGAAGAGGTTCCAGGATAGGATCTAGTTCTTCTCCAACATTTTCTAGCAACACTGGAGTAAAATCAGAAAAAGATGCCATGTTATTTTAAATATTGACTGTAAACATTCAACCCCCCAAATTCTTTCAGCCCCTAGACTGCTATTATTCCTAGTTACCTATAAAACTATTTTTGTCTTCTGAGTGTAAGGAAATGGTGCCATAAAAAAAAAAAAAAAACAGATGCCTGCAGGATGGGCTGAACTGGTGGGTCTATCTGGTCCTTTTTCATCATCCTTCCATACTTCTGGGCTATAGTTCTACTCAGGGCTCCCCACCCCACTGCCATTCACTATGTGTCCAAGTATGATGGCAGGGAGATATATCCATCTGAGACACCAGACAATAAACATTTCAAGTTGTAGTTATTTAAATGGTCATTATATTTTTAATTATGAAAGTAACTCAAGATATTATAGAACATGTGGAAATGTAGGAAAGAATAAAAGTGTTAAATAAGGAGGCTGTTAGGCTGAGTCGGCTCTAATGCTATGGTGACCTAAGTAAGCAAACCAAAATCTAAGCTTATAAAGGTCTCAAGGTCACAAAGTCAAATCAAAATCAAAATCCTAAGGATAACTAAATACGAGCAGCCAACGAGGTTTGAAGCTATTGCCAATCAAATAATTTCCTTTCTTTGCTTCCTACTTTCCCCAGCTCTGGTCAGTGGAGTACCCTAACCACTTCCAGTTTGGCAATGCCCAATTCCAACTAATTTTTGCTCAAATAAACTCTTAGAATGTTTAGTATGGCTCAGCTTATCTTTTAAATATTTTACATAATTGACTCACACTTATATATGGTTTGATAGGAAAATAACACAAAACTATGATAATTTTTTGTTGAATAAATTTTTCTCTGCAGTATTTTTATTAATCTTTATGCACAATTGAAACTAAACAATATATCTAATTTTGCATCCTAATTATTTTGCTTGATATTATACCATAAATATTCCAATTAAAACTAATAAACATGCTTTTAATTACTGTATAATTACTGTATTTAATTACTGTATAATAGTCTCATATTAATTTTATCTCATTTTTTAAGTCGATTCTCTATTATTATTTGGATTGTTTTCTGTTCTCAATATTATAAATAGCACTGTGTACGAAAACTTTGTGCTTAAAAATATTTTCTATGACAGCATTCTAGAAAGGGAATCTCTGGATGAAAGATCAGTGACATTGTTAAGGCTCATGATACATTTGCCAAATTAGTCTTACATTTTGGTGTTTGGGGTGCTACTGCAGCCATCCTTGAATAATGGTGTTTTATGCAAGTCCTTTGAGGGCATGGATGTGCAATCTTGCTGGGAAAGGGGGAGCTTAGGGCATCCGAAAGACAGGTATTTGAACTTCTATTGCCATTAAAGTACAGACATACTCTACTCCTTCCCAGAGGTTACACCTGGCTAAATGAATTCCTAAAATTGTCCTGTCAATTTCCTTCACTGCTGAGATCTTAATTAACCAAAGCAGGAATGTCAGATGATTTTAAAATTCATTTTCTTTTTCTGCTTAAATAAAATGATTATTTTTCATAGTTAAATAATATGAATGCATTATAATGGATTAAATACATTAATCTATTATTTAGCTTGCTTTCCTTTTTCTATTGTTAATAATGCTAGAGTGAACATCTTTTTGAATAAACCCTGTGTTCATCTCTGATTACTTAATCAAGCTGGAGTCCTAGAAGTGCAATTAATTTAAAGGCTATTTATATTGCCAAATTACTTTCCTGAATGGCTGTAGAAATTTCAGAGTTGCAGTGAGCACTCTTTTCCCTTTTTAAACCTGTTTTTATATAATATTGTACTTATAAATGCCAGGCACCATGTTGACATTTTATTTTCTCATCCTCAAATGTTTTAAATAACATGGAATACTTTTACCCCACTTTTACATGTGGGGAAACTGGGGCAAGGCAACGGAGCTAAAACTTCCAGTTAAATCAGTTAGTAAATGACAAAGCAGAGATGGCCAGCATTAAATACTGTATTCATGACTTGTACAACTTGAAAGGTAAAAAAAGTTAAAAATTTGTATTCAAGGCTTGATGTTTTAGATGCTCTTTGTCTAATTCCATTTTTTCCCCTCTGGACATTATCTATTAGTATACTGGCCCATTCTCCTATTGTGTATGTTCTTTACTATTCAGTATAGCTCCAAGAGATAAAAAACCCACAATGATTGTAACATGAAAAAGAAGGACTTTATATCTCATGTAAAGGGAGCCTGAGGTAATCTGTCCAGAGTTGGAAGGACAGTGTCTGAACTGTCAGAGATCCAAGTCATGGCCATTTTGCTCCTTCACTCTTCTTCTTATATGGTTTTGATCTTTTTTGGCCAAAATGGCCTTTCAAGTGGCATCCACATTCCGACCATCAGAAAGAAAGAAAAAACAGAAAAGGAGAAAACATCCTTTAAGAAGATTCCCTGAGAATCACAAATGGCACTTCAACTGACATTTTGATGGCCAGACCACAGTCACATGATCATATACAATCACAACGGAAGTTAGGAAATTTCTTTCTTAACTATGAATGCAGTGTTGCTCATAGAAACACAGGGGCACCAATAGTTATCTGGGAACAAATATCATTCATTGTCATAACGTGCTAGTTTTTAAAACTTTATTTGTATCTTTTAAGATTGTTGTAGCAAATAGCTCCCCCCCTTGCCCATTTCCTGCTTGTTTTCACGTTTGTTTACACTTCTTTTTACATTTTTTCTTATTTGTAGAAATTTTCAAACTTTGGTCAGGGGTGCCTGGATGGCTCAGTCAGTGGAGCACCAAACTGGCTTAGGTCATGATCTCAAGGTTGTAGGATCAAGCCTGCATCAGGCTCTGTGCTCAGCACCGAGTAGGCTTGGGATTTGGATTCTTTCCCTCTTCCTCTGCCTCCCTGCCACCCTGTCTGCTCATGCTATCTCTTTAACATAAATAATAAAATCTTTCAAAAATTTTTTCAAGCTTTGTTCAAAAGCAAAAAGAAGAATATACTGAACCTGATATACAAATCATCCAGCTTCACCCTTGCAAATTTAGCCAAACTTCTTTCCTTTCTTCCTCATCTCGCCCTGGATTATTTACATACAAATTCTAGATATCATAAAACTTCACCTTCAGATATTTGACTAAGTACCTCTAAAAGGTAAAGACTCTTTTTAAAAAATTGCCACAGCTGGGGTGCCTGGGTGGTTCAGTCGGTTAAGTATCCAACTCTTGATTTCTGCTCAGGCCATGATCTCAGGGTTGTGAGATCGAGCCCCACGTGGGGCTCCCTGCTCAGCAGGGAGTCTGCTTGAGACTCTCTCTCCCTCTTCCTTTGCCCCTACCTCTCCCCTGCTCTCTTTCTGTCTCTAAAATAAATAAATCTTTTAAAAAATTACCACAGCTTAAAAAATTATCAATAATTCAAAATTTTATCAAATATATGGCAAGGAATATGCTTCCACATTGTCTTAAAATATTTTATTTCAATTTAAAAACATTTTTAATTTATTTTTTAATAGGCTACACATCCAACATGGAGCGCAAGCTCACAACCCTGAGATCAAGAGTCACGCTCTATCAACTGAGCCAGCCAGGTGACCTGACTTAAAATATTTTGATTACAGCTTGATTGCTTAAGTTGGGATATAAATAAATTCCATAAATTATAATTGCCTGATAGTCTCTTAAGCTCAATGTTTCTTGGCTTAGCTTATAAATTTTTAGAGTCAAATCTATTAATCTTTTTCTTTATCAAATGTGTATTTTCTTTTTTTTTTTTAAGATTTTATTTATTTATTTGACAGAGAAAGAGATCACAAGTAGGCAGAGAGGCAGGCAGAGAGAGAGAGGGGGAAGCAGGCTCCCAGCCGAGCAGAGAGCCCGATGTGGGGCTCGATCCCAGGACCCTGAGATCATGACCTGAGCCGAAGGCAGAGGTTTTAACCCACTGAGCCACCCAGGCACCCCTCAGTTGTTATTTTTAAATATTCTTTTATATATCTACTCCATTAAATTCTTTTATCCTAATAGATTTTTAGCTAATTTTCTTTGATTTTCTAGATGAAATATATCATCTACAAATATTTCTTTCCAAATGTTATTGCACTCTCATTGTTTCTTATTTTATTGCACTGAAAAGGACTTTCCTAATAATGTTAAGCGACAACAGTGATACTAGATACCGATTTCTCATTTTTATTTTTACGTGATCAGATTTTTAAAACCTATTAATTTTTTAGAAAAGATATGAACTGGAAATTCTGTTTATGAAATGTTATAACATTTAAATTTTGCTTAATTGCCTCAACATTTATTAACAGCAATTTTTTAAATAAAATCTCACCTAAATTATTTTTCCCTAAAAATATACAATTTCAGCCTCTACACCAATTTTTCTATTTTGAAGTAGAATTAAAAGTGTCTGTATTAATATGTATGAGTCTCTTTCAAAGCTGAAATACATATTATAAAACTTAAATATTATAGACTTGATTCTTTTCCCCAAAAGTGAAAATGTATTCCTCACTAACAGAATCAAGTCTTATGCCTGTTAAGTTTTCTGTAGCATCCTGATTTCAAAGAAATCTGTTCTCCGAATTGAATATTTACTACATTATAAGCCTCAGTGAAAAATCAAAAGTATTCTAAACTTAAAAAACAGGAAAAAAACCAAAAATCTATAGGTACACAAATTACCCCAGAATGCCATGCTTAATTTAGCTATTTTATTTTGACTCTTCTAACTTTTAATTGGATCAAAATATGTTCATGTTAAAATACAGGAGCAAAAATTAATGAGACAAGCTTTTCTTCATAATTCTATCATCAAAGTTAACAATATACCGATTTATGTAAAAACGCTTCTTCATTTCCAAATGTTAGCTCATCACAGTATTTGCAAACCTAGTGGGAAACCAAAATTGGAGACCAAACACATGCTGCTAATATCTTTTGAGTAAGGCAGAGCATCTCACTAAAAACAGTTATCTTTACTAAGAAAAATATAAAGGAAGCCCAAGTATTCCTTTCATATATAATTTTCACTTAGGACAGCAACTGATAGCAGGTTTTTATAAAATTATGAATGATCTACATTATTCTATGTTAGACTTCAAATTTATAAAAAAAAAAAAAATCCTCTGTGTATTTATGTTCAACAATGTAGCATATTGCATCCAGAGGAGAGTCAACCATTTCAAACCACCTTTTGGGTACCCTCAAAGAGCTTGGAGGTGAGAAGCAAACAGTTATGTACATAATAATAAGGGCAACAGTAGAAATTTGTAAAAACTTCATTATTGGCATTTCACTGAAGAGGTAGAGATGTCACAGAACGAGAGGTGTTTGAGCTGTATCTTAAAGGATGAACTTAAACGAATTCACCAAGTGGATGGAAGAGCACAGAAAGCCAAGCGATGTGAAGCGATGCCAGGTCATACGTACTCCCTGTTCCTGTGTACGCTATCCTCCTGGGTAATGACTCTCATCACACGTGTAATCTAGGTCTCCCTCTTGAAACCAATAAGCTCCAAAACAGCAGAGACCAAGTCTGTCTTGTTCATGCTATGTTTTCAGCGGCATGTGGTTACTACACAACAAATACTTGTTAGGTGAATGCAAGAACAAGCAAATGCGCAAAGGAGAGACAAATTAAACCAGAAGCAGTTTTGCATGTCAGATGCAAGGGAGGAAAGAAGGCAAAGTGCTAGGAGATAAAGGGAAGGCAAGCTCAGGTAGGACAGATGCTCTTAAAGATTTTTTTTTCATAGTTAATGAGAAGTTATTCAGAGATTTTCTATACAAGTTGACGTCTTTTTAAAATTTTGTCTTATATCTCCAGCTTTACTGGGGGATACAAAAAATTGATTTATCAGCAATATTTATATGATTAAAATTCTATGTGCACCTTATTCACTGATGTAGCTAATATAAATGTATCTTTATTTTCTAGAACGTGGCTTTCAAACTTTTTATGCAAGCAGTAGGATACTTTTTTTCCAAAGAGGATATTCTCTTAAAACTTAATATAAACAAAGAAAAGGGAGGCCTGCTCTGGCTGAAGCAGAGGCAGGTGGATGAAGGAGGAGAAAACCTCTGCCTTCTCCACCCCGGCTGCCAGCAAGGGATGATGCATCGAAAGTCACTATTCTTGAATTGGCCAATGTTTAAAAAATTTTTAAGTGGAAGTCTTTAACTGCCTATGTTTTAAAACTTTAACAGTAACTAATTCTTTTACTTGAAGTTGCGATATAAAAATAGTTATAAAATCTGCCATCTGTTACTCTTTCTGCAATAGCTTTAAAATTTTCACTTTTCTCTGATGACTAATGTTAGAAGGTATTGTAAATAATTACTATCCATTTTTAAAGTAGTTCATCCCCAAAAGTAGGTTAAAGCAACTGTGAGTGGCCCAGTAGGCACTGGACAAAGGTGGAGGACTTGGGGACTAGTTTCAGCACTGACCTTTACTAGGGATACAATCTTGGTTAAGCCATGTAACTAACATTCCCTAGCACCTCACTCACTTTGTTGATAAAATTGAAGTGGTCGGAATTACTATTGGATTTCATATTTTTATGGGCACAACTCCAAGTAAGAAATATATTTTAAATTTTGATCAGGTATATACATACATATGCACATAAAACTTCAAAAATTTCATGAACTAATGCTTACCTTGACTCCATGCTTTGCAGTCTAATATATTCTATTCTTTTTGACTGTGTTTCATTGAAAAATGCTGGTCATGACCCACTAAAAGTTGATTTTCTCTCTCACAGTTTAGAAACCACTACACTGATTGTCTCCATGGCCCTTTCTTCTCTAAAATGATGGAACACTAACATCAAGATCCATACCTGAGACTTCAGAATCTCAGAATGTCAAGCATGTGGTAAAAGCTAAATGACCATTTATTTATTTACTGTATCAAGGAAATTTGGCTAAATGAAATCAAGTAATTTTTTTTGAAATAAAGTAATTTTAATTAAAGTATTTAAGGTACAGATTCTTTCAAGTAATCTTCCCTATTTCTCTGAATTCTCATAAACATCTATGACTTTTTCATTATGCTAATGTAATTTAATATAATACTAATATAACTAAAAGAGGCTATGCACACACCACATAGTAAACCTCCAACTAAGAAACAACGTACATTAAATTTATCAGACGCTACCATAAGTACCCAAAGCACAGTAACTCATTTCCTCCTCACACTCTCTGGTCAAAGTACAGATGGGGAAACTGAGCCTCAGATCACTGAACTAAACAAAGAGTAACAGAGGCAGGTACTCTAATGCCAGAGCTAGTGCACCTACCCTACCCACAAGAGCATAGTGGTTCTAGCAAGGGTTAGTGACATATGTCCACTTTCTATGTTTATTACAGTTAGTTATACTATTACACTATGCATATTGTCTATACATACCATACATATTGTCTGATGCTATTAAACAAGCAAGATATTTGAGAATAGAGAGGGTTGCCCTTTCTCGTGACACCTCTGTCACTATATTCTAACACCAGTTTGATGAATAAAATACCATTTGTGTGTGTATCTGTGTGTTCATATACACAAACACAGATTTTGTAGGTAGACCTAGCTTTTTCATTCCATGTGTATGCTAACCAAACCTAAAATTTATAATATTTTAAAGGTTAGTCCATCATTAATATGCAAAAATAAAATGTCCATAAGATTACCTGACTGATACATTTGTTATCATTCTTCCAAGCAGTATTAGCTCTAATAGCAACTGAGATTTACTAAACTCATCCTAGGGATAAATATGTTGTAGTTTCATAATGTTTACATGTATTTATTTGGTCAAGTAAATAGTCAAAATTTGATAGGTAACAGATTTAAAATGTGACAACTCCAATTTACTCAAATCATAAATATTTTGTTTTGACAAATGTGACATGTGCATGGGGCTTCACTGAAAAATCCTTGTCATGTTTCTAATCTCTCCATTGTGGCAGAGAATAGTCAGCCATGCGAAATGTGTATTCACTTCTCTGCCACTTTGGTAGGACAATCGAAGGAAGAATAAATACACAATTGGACTAATGTTGTGTTAAAATACTTCTGGCATATCAAGTGGTCCTTTTAATTGCAGAAGTGGAGTTATAACGAGCACTAAAGAATGGCAAAGCACAGACAAAAATGAAAACAATTACATTAGAGGATGCATCACAAATGAATCTTGGGACAAAGAAAACAACCTAACCTGCAAGAACAATAATCTCTCAAATTCCTAATTATCAATAAGTAACGAAAGACATAACAAAGTCATTATTTATTGAAGATGAGTCTGACACAAATATCTTTTTAAAAAAGAAAAAACCTACATCCTTTTGGGTTAATTGTGCCCTCTCCAGGCACTTCCTAACGCACACTTATTATTTACATACTTACCAGGGGTACCAAACTGGATGCAATTTTCCAGAGTCCTGACATAGTCAGGATCATTTAATTTAATCAGATGAAGACTATTGGTTTTTTCCATGTTTTTGATCCATTTATTAGCCTGACCTTGAGGATCTATCATCAGCGGCCACCTTCTTGCATTCCTGGAAGAGGGAGGAAAGACAATGCTGGCCAAGTTATGATTTGTCTCTAGGCTACTTAGTCATGCACACATCATTTTCTTATAGTTTATGCCTTACAGTAATATTTTACTTTTTAACTTATTATGAGAAAATATGATCTTATAGCAGACATTTAGATTGAGCAGGCTATTAAAATGACATCTCTCAAAAAAAAAAAAA
>CM052883.1:138219556-138337356 GCA_028534135.1 Potos flavus
TGGGGTCAAACAGAGTTAGCCAAGATCTGCCATCGCCAAATGGTATCCCACCATCTAGCTCTCTGCCCTGTGTGAAATGGAATCAGCATTAAGATTACTGTTCTTTCTCTTGGAAGTTTCAGTAAACTTTACAAGCCATAATTTGGGCCACGTTCCTACAGATACTGTCATACTCTTCAAAAGTGAGCACAGAAAAAGTACAGATTGTTAGAAGAGCAAAAGAAGAAAATAAAAGGTGGCTGGGGCAAAAACAAAACAAAACAATGTGGGGCTGAAATTTTATTTATTTATTTATTCATTTGATTTCATCTCATTACAGTATGAATTTAGAATTTTTTTTAGATAATCTGTCCCAAATGGAAGTAATCATGCTTTTTAGCATTTAAGTTAGAATCTGGCTTAAAACACGTAGCTTATAAAGAAGATAGTCTAGTCCTCCAATATTAGCATTATACAATGTAATAGTCAGCTTGAAATTGAATGACTCCCTCTTCTTTCTGTTGCTTCCACAATTTTAACCACAATACCCATGTTCACACTGTTCCTTTGTCCAAAATGCACTTCTTCCTCATCCTTTCATGCTCAAGTCCTACTCATGTTTCAAAGTCAGCTCAAATGGTATGCAATACACAAAGTACCACAGACTGTCTTAACAGAAATTTCTTTTCCCACAGTTCCAGAGGCTGGAAGTCCAAGATCAAGGTGATAGCAGGTTTGGTTTTTCTAGAGGTCTTTCTTCTTGCCCTGCAGAAAACACAGCTCTCTTGCTATATCCTCATGTGGGCCCTCCCTCTGTGCGGGCATTCCTGGTATCTCTGATTAAAAGGACACCAGTCCTATTGAATTAGGGCTCCACCCTTATGATCTCACCTATCCTTACTTACCTCCTTAAAGGCCCTATCTCCAAGTAGTTACATTGGGGGTAATATAGTCAACATATGAATGAGGGGGTGGACAATTCAGTTCATACCATAATGTTAATTATATTTGGTAAGAAATGAGACCAAAAGAGTAGTGTAATATCTTAAATGTAATCAACTAATAAAAAGAGAACCATATCCATAAGGGAGTGAGAAGGAAAATTAGAAAGAAATAAAACTTATAAATATGTAAGTTTCATTCTGTCACATTTTAGAAATATTTTTAAGTTGGGAGGATTATGTGTGTTAGCATTTATGCTTCCCTAAAGAAACTGAATGACTCATTCTTCCGTCTGTTGCTTCCACAATTTTTAACCACGATATCCATGTTGATGCTGTTCCTTTGTCCAAAATACACTTCTAATTCTTTCACGTTCAAGTGCTACTCATGTTTCAGGGTCAGCTCGAACGTTACGCAACACACAAAGCCATCTTGGTCTCTTTTCTCTCTAACCTCTTTAGTAGTTTATCTGTATTACATTTATGATACTCTGATACAATGATCATATTCTATTATGGCAATTTCATAATTTGTTAATGGCATCATTCATCTAAATTGGTTATTCTGTGGAGGAAAGGTCCACAGTGATTCTTCTTTATCCTTTTTCCCTAGATCAAATAAAGTGTGATAATCTACTGGAAGATAAACAACAAAAAGCATATGGCAAACATACAGGTTAATGGATTCTAAAAACAGGCATTTTCTAAGTGGTCATCCCTGCATGGGGAATATCAGGACAAAGTACACCATCTCAAATTTGGAGGAAAGGATTCTGGTGCTGACTAACCTGGTCTAAGTCTGTGATAGCCTTTCTCTTCGACTGATTATAATGAAAAGTTCTGGATAAAATACAAAATTTTACTTACAGATTCTAAAAAGCAAATAATAAACAGTGAATGGGAAGAAAGTTAAAACTTGAGGAATGACCAATAAGTGGGTAGTGAGTTTCTTGTGTGTTTGTCATCGTTGTTTTTTTCCTTTCTATCTTCTGGCTTTGGTCAAAGAACAGGCCTAATGGGGGACCTGGACAGCAGGCACAGGTAGGAAAAATTCAAACTAGAAGAAAGAAAATGATTATGTGTGAGCCACAGAGTGGGGAGTGGGGGCAGGGGAATCTCTTTTTTCTTCTGCCCATGTCCCCAGGTCCACCCCGGCCACAGAACTGTAATCCCATGAAGAAGCATGGGTAGTGCAGGTACTTACTACACTGAAAGAAGACCAATCTCTCTGGGATAACAGCTGGGCGAAGGGGCCTGTGTCGTGCATAGTGTGGGAAGCTGTCTTAGTCTGCTCGGGCTGTTACAACAAATGACCACAGACTGGGTAGCTTAAGTAACAGACATTTTTCACAGTTCTGGAGGCTGGGAAGCCCAGGAATCAAGGTCCTAGCAGATCCAGTGATTGCTGAGGACCTCCTTTTGGCTTACAGATGGAGCCTTCTCGCTGCCTCCTCATATGGCAAAGAGCAAAGCGATCATCCCTCTGTGTCTCTTAAGGGCATTAATCCCATTCAAGACTCCACCCTCATGTCCCAATAACCTCCCGAGGCTGCACCTCCAAATGCCATCACAATGGTGACTTAAGCCTCAACATATCAATATGGTAGACACAAAGATTTAGTCCAAAGCAGGGGGAACCCCAGTATTTTCCTTTTTCCCTCTTGCCACTTTGCCCCAAGTGTGGACATGTGTTGTGTGAGTGTGGGAAGCTGAAACTCTAAGGAAATGCCATTATTTTGGACAGAAAAATACAGAGAAATGGGTCCCTGGGATATGGGAAGGGAGAAATTCTGAAGGAGACAGACCCAAAGAAAGGATTCCCTAATTCAGACACAAGTTCTGAGCTCACTACTAAGCTATGCATGTGTAAGATACATCCAAAGGAGCATAGCAGAGCCTTTGGGCTATGATGTAAACCCAAGCCCCAGGTTAACTCTTGAGTAATGCACTCTGAGAAGTGTATAGCAAAGCATAGCAAAGGCTTTTAATTATGACCTGACCCTGGAAACATCATCCACAGAAGGAAGGCAAATGAACCTAACCAAGTCGTTTGACTACTAAAACAAAAATTAGTCTTTTCCAGAAGATTTTAATAGGAACCAGAATTTCATTTTCAAAAGGTCCAGGACAATCCAAAATTACATGACATACAAAGAGCCAGAATACGACTAATTCTCAAAGAAAAAGCAAGATGTCGGAATTACCAGAAAAAAACTTCAAAGCAGTTATTATAAGCAACCTCCACAAGGTAAAGGCGAACATAAAAAAAAAAAAAAAATGAATGGATGGGGGCGCCTGGGTGGCTCAGTTGGTTAAGCATCAGACTCTTGATTTCTGCTCAGGGCATCATCTCATGGGCCGTGAGACTAAACCCCACGGCGGGCTCTGTGCTGAGCAGGGAGTATGCTTGAGATTCTTTCTCCCTCTCTCTCTACCTCTCCCCAAGATTGAGCGCTTTTTCTAAATCAATAAAATCTTTAAAAATAAATAAATAAATGGAAAGAGAGGTGTGCTCAGCAGAGAAATGGAAAAAAATAAAAAGAACCAAAAGGAAATTTCAGAACTGAAAAATATCTGAAATAAGAATTCCATTGTAAGGATTCAACAGCAGAAAGGAGATGACAAGAAAGTCGGTGATCTAAAAGACAGATGCACACAAGTAATCCAACCTGAACACTTAAAGGGAAAAAAAAACACCAGATAAAACAGAGCCTCCGAGGCCTGTGAGAAAATATTAAGAGGTCTAATATCCATGTGATGGGGTCCCAGGAGAGGAGAAAGAGATTACTTCAGAAACATATTTGAAAAAATGACTAAAACTTTCTCAATTTCAGTGAGACACATAAATTTACAGTTTCAGAAAGCTGAGTAATCCTCAAAAGGAGAAACTAAGAAACAAAAACAAAAATAAAACACACAAAAATGCACACACACCCACATACACTAAATCAAACTGTTAAAAACCAAAGATTTGAAAGAATATTTTTGAAAGCAGCCAGAGAAAAGTGATATATTACATATAGAGGACAATTATTGAAATGACTGCAGATTTCACCTCAGAAATCATAGATCCAGAACACAGAATATTCTCAGTAGAATGAAAAAAACCGTCAACACAGAACTCTATATCCACTAAAAATATTCCTCAAGAATAAAGGCAAAAATAAAGATATTCTCAGATCAAGGAAACTAAGAAAATTCTTTGCCAGCAGATTTACTCTAAAAAATTCTAAAGTTCTTCACTCTGAAGGGAAATGGTACCACAATCAATTTTAGAAAGAAAAAAAAGAGCAATGAAATAGTAACTATAATAGACTATTTTTCTCCTCTTAATTTCTTTAAAATATGCATAAATATTGAGACAAAAAACATTAAGTTAGGGGGAGATTCAAAGCACACAGACATAATATATATGACTACTATAACATAATCAGGGGAGGGTAAAGGAGACCTACATGGTTGCAAGCCTTCTACATTTAATGGAAGTGGTAAAATATTATCTGTAAGTAGATAGAAAAATTTGAACTAAAAATAATGCAAAGCATTACAGTGAAAATGGAATGCTAAGGATCGTGGATTATTCGAATAATCCAATAGAATGAGAAACAGCAACAAAAATCAGAGGTAAAAACAGAAAAGAAAAATAATGAAGTGATAGATCTAAATTCAATTATACCAACCACATTAAATATAAAGTTGTCTAAACATACTAATTATTGGAGAGAGGTTATCAGTTTGGAAAAAATATAAGCTCTAACTATATGCTGTCTACAAGATACAGACATTCACTTTAAATATAGTAATATATTTATATTAAACAAAATCACTGTAAAAGATACATGATGCAAACACTAATCAAAAGAAAGCTGAATTGTGTATAGACTTCAGAAGAGAAAAATTATCAGGGATAAAGAGAGACATTACATAATAATAAAAGGGTTAATTTACCCTGAAGACATAATAATCCCTATGCATCTAACAACAGAGCTCCAAAACACATGAGGCCAAAACTAATAGAACTGAAGGGTCTATAAGTAGACAGTAAATTAGCAAGGATATGGAAGATGTGAACAATACTATGACACAACTCAACTTAATTGACATTTAAAGAACCCTCTACCCATTAATAGCAAAATACATATTTTTTTCAAGTATACATGGAGCATTCACAAAGACAGACCATATTTATACCATAACACAAACTTTAACAAATTTAAAACAACTGGAATCATACAATGTATATTCTCTGAACATAATGCAATTAAGTTACAAACTAAAAAATAGCAGAAGATATCTTAATACCTCAAATATTTGGAAATTAGTGTTTTTAAAAGCCCTATAAAGGGGTGCCTGGGTGGCTCAGTGGGTTAAAGCCTCTGCCTTTGGCTCAGGTCATGGTCTCAGGGTCCTGGGATCGAGCCCTGCGTCAGGCTCTCTGCTCAGCGGGGAGCCTGCTTCCCCCTCTCTCTCTGCCTGCCTCTCTGCCTACTTGTGATCTCTCTCTCTGTGTCAAATAAATAAAATCTTAAAAAAAAAAAAAGCCCTATAAAGAGGAAATCTCATGAGAAATTAGAACATATTGTAAAGAAAATGAAAATATAACATATAAAAATGTGTGCTATGCAGATAAAACAGTGCTTTGTGGGAAATATACAGCAGTAAATGCATAGATAAGAAAAATCTAAAATCACTAACTTAAGCTTTCACCTCAGGAAACCACAGAAAGAAAAGTAGGCCAAAAACAAGCAAAAGAAAAGAACAAATATTAAAGCAGAAATCAATAAAATGGAAATCCAAAAAGATGGAGAAAACCAATCAAATGAAAGTTTTATTCTTAGATAGGAGCTGGAAAAATTATCAAACTATAGCTAGACTGATCAAGAAAAGCAAAGAAAATGCTAATTACTGATATCAGGAGTGACAGAAAAGATTATCATTATAGACCCTGCAGAGATTAAAAGGATGGCAAGGAAATACTACAAACAACTCTACGCCCATAAATTTGACAACTTAGTTGAAAGGGACCCATTTCTTGAAAGACAGAAACTACCAAAACTCACTTAATAATAGATAACTTGAGTTTTCTTTAACTATTAAGATAACTTCAACTCTTTTAAAATTGAAATCATAGATAACATCTCCCAACAAAGAAAGTTCCAGGCACAAATAGTTTCTTTGGTTGTTTCTGCAAAACATTTAAGGAAGAGATAATTCTACATAATCTCTTCCAGAAAATAGAATGGGAGAACACACTTTCCAATTTGTTTTATGAGGCCAGCATTACCTTGATAATGAAACTGTATAGGCATTAAAATAAAAGAAACCACATAGCAATATCCCTCATGAACAGGAAAATCTTCAACCAAGTATCAGCAAATTGAATCAGAAATATATAAAAGGAGAATAGATGAAGACCAGGTAGGGTTTATCCTGGAAAAGCAGGGCTAGTCAAACGTTCAAAAAATCAATCAGTACGGTTCACCATATTAACAAACTAAACTTAAAAAATATATCTCAATAGACACAGAACAAGCACTTGACAAAATTTAACATGCATTAAAGATTAAAACCCTTAGCAAACTAGGAACAGAGGGAATTTCCTTTACCTGATAAAAAGGATGTACAAAAAATTCTACAGCTGATACAGTATGTCATAATGAAAGGCTAATTCATTTCCTCTAAGATTAGAAAAGGCAACAATGTGCAATTTCATCTCCCCTATTCAACATTATGTTAGCCAGTGTAAATTGTATTTGTATAACAAGTATTCTTACACTTGCCAAAAAAAAAGTCCTTGACAGTACAATAAGCCAAGAAAAAGAAACAAAAGGCATAATATTAGAAAATAAGAAATGAAACTGCCTCTTTTTGCAGAGTGCTTCTCTGTACAATACCCTAATGAATCTATGTAAAAGATCCTAGAACTAATAAATGAATTTATCAAGGTCACAAGGTACAAGGTCAGTATTCAAAAATCAATTGTTTTTCTAATACTAACAATGAACTGATAAACTTTTTTAAAGTACCATTTACAATAGCACACAAAAATGAAAAAGTACTGGATATAAATCTAACAATGAAATATGGATGAAAGTCAAAGGAGAGCCAAAAAAAGAGATATGATAAAAAGTTTCTGCACAATGAAAGAAACTATCAACAAAACTAACAGGCAGCTTATAGAATGGAAGAAGATACTGCAAATGACATATCAGATAAAGGGTTAGGATCCAAAATATTTAAAGAACTTATTAAATTCAACACTCAAAAAACAAATAATCCAGTTCAGAAATGGCCAGAAGACATGAATAGACATTTTCCAAAGAAGACACCCAGATGGCCAACAGACACATGAAAAGATGTTCAACATCACTCATCAAATCAAAACCACAATGAAATATCACCTTACACATGTCAAAATGGCTAAAATTAACACAGGAAACAACAGAAGTTGACAAGAATGCTGAGAAAGGGGAACCCCCTTGCACTGTTGGTGAGAAGACAAACTGGTGCAGCCACCGTGGAAAACAGTGTGGAGGTTCCTCAAAAAGTTAAAAGTAGTACTACTCTATGATCCAGCAATTTCACTATTAAGCATTTACCTAAAGGATACAAAAATACAGATTCAAAGGGATACATGCACCCCAATGTTTATGGCAGCATTATAAACAATAGCCAAATTATGGAAAGAGCCCAAATGTCCATTAACTGATGAATGGATAAAGAGGCGGGGTGTGTGTGTGTGTGTGTGTGTGTGTGTGTGTGTATGCAATGGAATACTACTCAGCCATCAAAAAGAATGAAATCTTGCTATTTGCAATGATGTGGATGGGGCTAGAGTGTACTATGCTAAGTGAAATAAGGCAGGGAATGACAATATCATATTTAAGAATATAAATATATATTTAAGAAACAAAACAGATGAACATATGGGAAGGGAGAAAAAAGAGAGAGGGAAACAAACCATAAGAGACTCTTAACGATAGAGAACAAACTGAGGGTTGTTGGAAGGGAGATGGGCAGGGATGGGCTAAATGGGTGATGGGGATTAGGGAGGGCACTTGTTGTGATGAGCACTGGGTGTTATATGTAAGTAATGAATCACTAAACTCTATTCCTGAAGCCAGTATTGCACTACATGTTAACTAGAATTAAACAACTATTTGAAAAAAATGAAAACATTTAAAAACAGGAATATATTTTGTTTATAGGAGATGTATTGTCAATTTTTCTCAAATTGATATATAAATTCAATGCAGTTCCAATCAAAATCCCAGCAAGGATCTTTTGTAGATATTTAAAAACTGATTCCAAAATTCATAATGAGAGGTTAAAAAATAGACACAATGATTTTGAAAAAGAAAGCAAAGTTTGAAGAAACATAATCTAACTTCAAGACCTAATATAAAACTATACAAATCAAGGCAATATGGTTTTTGCATCAAGACAAATAGATCAACAGAATAGATAATCCAAAAACAGAGCTCCATATATGTGTACAACTGACTTTCAGCAATGATGTAAAAACAATTTAATGGAAAAAGGGTAATGTTTCAAACATATGGTGCTGGAACGACTATATATATATATATATACACACACACACACACACACACACACACACAAACATACACACACAGTACTATTTATCTCTGGTCTGTATATTTACACACACAGAGATGCTGTTCCATACCCAGTTAACAATTACATGAAACTTATTTTCCCCAAACAACACCCCCAATATAACATATCTTTTTGATTCAAAAGCAAGACAATGTTGTGGCTTCAGTTTTTTTTTCTTTTAAAGCAAATTTTGCTTTTATTTTTTTTTAAGATTTATTTATTTTGGGGAAAGAGAGCATGGGCTGGGAGAGGGGGTGTGGGGGAGGGAGAGGAAGAGGGAAAGAATCCAGTAGACTCTGCAGTGAGCACGAAGCCCAGGGCAGGGCTGGATCTCACCACCCATGATCTGAGCTGAAACCAAGAGTCAAACACTCAAGAGCAACCCAGGAACCCCTTAAAGTAAATTTTGCTTTTAAAGATTAGGGTTTCTATAGAATAACATACCAAATGAGTAAAATCTCAAAGGAGACATTCTTCAGGGTAGGTAGAGAAGAATACACTGGGGTTTTAATAACAATTATTGCGGAGAGCTATGTGCAACACACATTGGTTTAAACAGGTTTACTTTTTGGATGCATATAAATCCTGAATTTGAAATGAACATGCACCACAATAAGTGTTTACTTCCTCTCCATTATTTTGCCTTATTTTTTGACAAGACAACATCTTTCTCCACACAATCTTCTTACTTCTTCCACCCAACATTCTTGAATCTAGAAATGCTTTAAAATCAGTGGTTCCCAAATGAAAACTGAATTTTTATAGACTCAGCATTCCAAGTTTTAATGTTGTTTGTTCTTTTATGACTATCTATAGAGGATTATTATTTGGTGCTCTTTGGGGCTTTTGCAAAATATAGACTTCTAACAGTGATAATACATGTTCATGATAGTCTGCATGGAAGGACACAAAATTTCAATATATAACAGAGATGCATCTCAAAGAATTTTGCTATATTCCTTTTTACACACATACATAAAATTAGATAAAAACAGAAAATGAAAGGTGGGCACTCCTCTCAGTTATTACTCTACTGAAATAAACCTAATTTATCTGATTCTTATAGAAACGAAAACTAAAAGACATTTTTAAAAAGCAGAGTTATATTAGATATATAGGTCTGATTTATTTACCAAGTGGTTAAACAATCAATACTATTTCACTATGAAGTGTTCAGATACAATCCAATTACATTTAATGTTATCACTAGCCCTTGAAATTCTGATCAGCCAAGGACCTTCAGGTGTCAATAGCTCCAAAGTTATTTATATTCCAACTTATCTAAATTTTATAGATTCTTCCCATTTCCCTAAATAATCAGCTCTTCAGTCAGCTGAGATAGAATGTAAAAAGCACTTAGCACAGAATTAGGTCTCTAGTAAGTGCTCAGTATTAGGTATTATCATTATCAAGCAAGTATCTCTGGGGAATGGAAGAACTCACTAGGCAAGTAAATAAGATACTTATCTGATACTTCAAAATAATCACCTTTAACCTATTTACCGAAACCTCTTAGTATAAGATTACCAAAAGAGATTGATTAAATAAGCCAAGAATGAAAAATGTTACTATTTCTTTCGTAGTAAAGTTGCTGCCATAAACTTCTGCTAGTATTTCAACATTTTTACAAACAAATAGCAAAAATGTAAGGGTACTGTCTCATTAACACCAGTTTTTACTCTTTCTCGCCTGAAATGTGACTTTGTTATCTTGAAATATAATCACAGAAAGGTTTGGAATCTTAAACACAGAAATATTCATCAATGTCCTATTATTATTATTTAAATATGACTGGACCCAAATGAAAGAGTACATTTATTTGCTGAAAAAGAAGAAGGTATTTAGCCTCCAATGAATATAATGGTTGTAGACATCCTGCCAGGTGGAACAAACCTATATAAACTGCCAATCGAAACAGTAAAGACAGAACTACCATTATGCGGGACATGATCAATTATATTCACAAGTGCTTGGAAAAACCCAAGTATTTTTTCTGAAAGAGAAAAAAACAGCAATGGCAAAAGCAGAAAAAATCTGATTATTCTTTGGGCTGAAGTTAATTTGTACAGCTGGATGGAGTAAAAGTGGGCTTCTAAATTTTCAGAAACCTCCTATACATGTCAACATCTAATTGTATTCTCACATTAAACATCAACACAAACTCTGCATGCCACCTACTTGTTAAATAATTTAAAAAACTGGCTGTCATCCTGCACTTGTTAAAAGGCACTTAAAAATCTGTTTTAGTGGTCAACTAATGCACATATTTATCATTTATCTAGATTCTATCGTTTCTCTTCTGGATTGATTTAGATTATGAGAGCAGAGTACCAAGTACTTAATTTTCACTCCACAGAGAAAAGCTTTGTAGTCTCTTCTCCAAATCAATCAAATAATTACATTTAAGTTTGGTTCCTGAAAAAGTTCATCTAAGTATGATTCACTTGGTTAAAAATACGAGAACCATGTCACAGAGCTTTTCTTTTTTGCCTTAATTACTAGAAAGCTTTGAACTTAATTCAAGGCCCAAATGCAAGGATAAGCTTGTCTGAAATACCTAGAAGTAACTACTTCTTTAATTTCCTTTAGGTGGTCTCATCAGATTTTTACTTTATATTCAAATTGCACTCACCTTAAATCCATGTAGAACAATTCAGTAAATAAATGCTAAGGAAGTCCACATATATACATATATATCACATATATATCATATATATATATATCAATATATATCATATATATATATATCACATATATAGATACAGATATAGATATAGATATAGATATAGATATCAGGATCATTTGTTGAGCAGTAAAGAAACATGTTCACCAGAGTTTTAATTTGTGGAATAATTTTCATAAATACTGCATACAAAAAACTTAAGAATAAGCAGTCTTCACACGTTGATTCTATTTTAAAAATTCACATGCGTCTGTCATTTGTACTTTAAATTAAGTACTATGACATCAATTACTTTTTCAGTAGTAGACTAACAACTAATTAAAATAGTCATGTAACACATAACTGAATATTTCTACTGATGGTTTACCTGTGCTATTCCTAATCTGCTTAAACCTCCAGGAAGGCTGGCCCAGTGATGGAAGGCCCATGGTAACGTGAACTAGGAAATAACACAAATCATGACAGTTTTCATACTGGGGCAGGTTGAAGTCCTTGGTTTCTGGGAGATAAGACCTTTAGGGAAGGTGATCCTGGATGAGCCTGCAGTATTCTCCCAGCCCAATTCCCATGGGATTTGTCTACTAGCCAGGATGTTCCAGGAATAGCATGCACTGCATCTTGAAAGTCGCAATCAGCCCAGGACTAGAAATGTATCCATATCATTGAAGCTGGTTCCACACAGAGCAGGGATTAAGAATTTGGTACACCCGAACCTATCACCACCAACAACCCACTGCTGCACCTTTCACTAACCTGCAATAACAAAAACCCTGTAATTTTATGGGGATAAATATTTTGGACTTCATTTACTCATGGTAGGGTTTTGCTCTATTTGCCAAAAGCTGATTAAAAATTAAGCAAAAGTCATTAGGGTTTTTGGTTGCTTACTACAGTCTCCAATATGCAATCATTCTAATATTACTAGGAGAAGGAAGTGGTTATTCATATTTAATTTAGCTAATTAATGATTTAAGCAAAAATTTTTTCATTACTATAAAAGTTATCTAGCTATAATTGTTAAAAAGATGAACAGATAAATAAATCTACTGATTAAGAGAGATCACTTGTGAGAAAAGTATTTTTTCCTTACATTATGATGATCCCATTATCAATGGAAAATGAGTCAGAAGGTAACCCAGCAATATTCCAGGTTCGAATTGTCACTGCTTCTCCCAGGATACCCATGAGAGAATAATCATCAGAGCAGGGAATATCTTTGCTTTTGCACAAGTTTGTCCACTCCTTGATTTGGTTCTTTAAGACATACACAGAGAGATACGAGAATGAGGCTGGAGATCACCAAATGAATACTTTGTTAACTTCTCAATTACACTTTATTCCTTAAGTCAACAAACCATTGTTGAAACTGCAGATCAAAACAATTTATCAAATTTTTAAAAATTATAATTCAGAAGGTCCACTACGCATTCAAATGAAAATGAACTATATCCAATGTTAATTTTAGATACATCACTTAATAGTGAAGTCGAAGTCAGAATTTTGCATCCGAAAAAAACAAAGATGAATTCAAAGTTTTAAACCAGGATTCAAAACTGAATGAAGGCAGTGCTCATCAAATACTGTACTACGTCTTCTGCACTGCCCTTGCCCCCCTTTCTGGCTGTAATGAAGAGGCATTTTGTGGGGAGATACTTGTAACTGTAAGGATCTAGCTTTGTCAGGCACTCATTTTTAAAATGTATTAATTTATATCATTATAGACTTATCTTTTTCTATTTTTTAGTCTCTTTCTTAAAAATATAATGGACATGTAGCATGATAGTAGTCACAACATAATGATTCACTCTTTGTATATATTGTGAACCCATCATAGTAACTCTAGTTAACATCCATCACCAAAGTTACAAAAACTTTTTTGTTACAACCTTTTAAGATCTCAGTAACTTTCAAATGTACCATACAGTATTATTAACTATAGTCATCATGCTATACATTACATCCCAGGACTTACTTTATACCTAGAAATCTGTACCTTTTGAACCCCTTCACCCATTTTGCTCACATCTTTTATTCAATGAGTTGTAATATGTTGCTGTCATTATTTATTGCTGATTTGGCCAATAGAAGTAACTTCAAGCTCAATTTTATGTCCTTTTAATATGTCCCTATCATTTTTTGGGCACTTCCTTACTCTTGCTTTAAAAAAATAATTGTTCTCTAATCAAGTCCAGGCTAACCGAAGGATAATCTTCCTGTTTTAAGTTCAGCTGATAAGTAACCTTAATAATAGAGACTCTTTGCTATGGAATACAACATATTTGCTAGTGTAACACTCTAGCACGAGGGGCAAAATCTCACCTTTTGTGAATACTTAAAAACTATCATCTGGCTTTCTGTTGGGTTTGGTTGTTGATGCCAGGAACAAGGGGTGTGGCTATGTAGGGAGGAGGGGTATAAAGCACTTCTGGTTCGAACTCTGCTTTCTAGTACACAGCTCCTACCGGCATGTTTTGATCTTTTTGTTGTCAGGCTATAGGGCAGTCTGCAGACTTTTGGGGAAAATCTGAATGCTTTGTCAAATATAGCTTGATGCTGGTATTGGCACGATAGTCAAGGATATGGGGAAGAAGTATAGAACACAAAAGCAGCAGTGACTGTGGAATGTTGTTTACAGTTGATAGAGTATGTTATCGTATTTGTGGATCAGAAATTTAAGTGGCCCAATTATATGCCTAAAACAGTACAGCAGCAGACAGTAACTGAAATGAACATGAGGTGCTCTGAGCAAGCGTCTCTAAATACAAGCCAAGAGCCTTGGCTAGTGGTCAGCTGGTGCAATAGATGGGAAAAATGAGGAAGTGACCATTAGGAGTGTCACCTTGGTGAAAATATCCACCAACACGGTACTGACCTTGACTATTGGCAGGGAAAATGAGAAAGTTCAAATTAATTCAACTCCAGGGCTTATGTGTCCTTACAGCACTGTAGGATTCTGTTTCAGAGATTGGCGTGGGCACGGCAGTTGAAGTACCCCGGGCCCAGTTATCCTAGAAGAATTGGAGTTTTCTATGTTTTATTTATGAAGAGTGCCAGAAGTTCTACAAAGGGGATGATGAATAATTAATAGCTACTCAGATTCAAGCTTGGAGGGAGGGGATCCAGCTATTTATTGAGGGCTCTTGGTATCCAGAGACTTTGATGCTAGAAAAGAACCAAGATCATTGGAAAGCTTTTTTGTCTTAGTTGGGTTTCCCAGAAGCAGACTCTGAGATGAAGATTTATTAAGGAAGGGATGCTTGGGGGAGCAGTACAAGGACAGGGAAGAAGCCAATAAAAGGTGAGGGATTGGCCAAAGTTCTGCAGCAGGTGGCTTTGGTTTGATCCCACAGGGAGGGTAAGTTAGTCCTTAGAGCTGTTCCAATCGGAGGGAAGGGAAGCCAATTCTCATGCTCCCACCTCTGTCAGTCATTCATCCAGGAACACCCTGGAGGGAGATAAATCCCCAGGCAATTCCAGCTCTCCAAACACTGGGCAAAGTGGATTCTAGGAACCCGAGGGAAGTGTGCCAACAAAGAGCCACAAATGCTGCTTGTTGGACATGAAAGTGCAGGAAGCCAGGAGGGCATCTGGGCAGACACTTGAAGTTACCGCTATAACCTTATGCTTACAATTGAATGGGAAACTTGATGGGGTGTAACCTGACAAGGGCCCTGACCCTAAGGGGGCTTTCAGAGTAGGACATAGAGAACAGGAAGGAACAGCAACATTACAGACTCAAGAAAAGTAAAAGCCTACATTGCTATAGTGAAGCACGGAAGGGTTAAAATTGCCTTCAAGCCTTCACAGAGATGAATTGGGATAGGATGACACGGCTGTTCGAATCAGGGGCGAGGACAGAGGATGTGAGTTCACAGGGGCTGGAGTTTTGGCTGTATCTGTGTCTAGCTTAAGTGTCACTGTGCTTCTGCAACCGCAGAGCAAACAAATCTATTACCAAATAGTTTCATGCTAAACAGTAACTATTTAAGCTACAAGATGTTAATGCCATAGGGGCAAACAGTTATTCAAAGATACAAATAAACAAAGCGAGCAAGAATGTGAAGGTCACGCACCAGGAGCAGGGCGACCAGATCCCAAAGGGACAGAGAGACCATGTATATGAAGATTTTAAATTAGTTTGGTTAAAAATAAACAAACAAACTAAAACCGTGCCCTCCAAGAATCAACCCTACTTAAGAGAAAGTCCCCAAATTAAGTAAGGCTCAACTGAGACCAGGTGCAAGCAAATGCTATGTAAAAAAAAAAAAGAAAAAAGAAAAAAAAAAAGAAAGAAAAGAAAGAAAAAAGAAAAAAAAGAAAATAAAAGAAAGAGAAAAAGTGAGTTATCATTTATTCTTTCTCTACTTGCTTAACACCAGAAGCTATTACCAAATGCTTTAAAATTTCTCTCTTCTCGTTATTCTCATTACCCTCCTTTTCTTTTTCTTTTAGTAGTTTTAATTTTTCTAAGTCTCTCCTCGTGCTCTGACAGGGCCATGTTCTGGGTTGGATTCCAGTTCAATTTTTCAAGAGAGAGCTGAACAATATGCTGGGTCTCATTCAGAAATGGACTGAAAGGGGGAAGGAAAAAGCAGGAAGAAGAAATAGAAATGGGAACCGGGTCACAAAGAATGAGGCAGAATCCATCAAAGGGGTGCTAATTCGAAGCAGGACACTTGGCATTTGTTTTGAAAGGAAAGTAGCCATTTACGGATTCAGTTCTAGACCAGCTCGCCTTTTCCTCCCCTGAAGTTTTCGTGTCTGAAGTGATTTTTGAAATGATTCATTATTGAGACTCAGAGAGAGTAGCTGATCACACACATAACCACACATACCAAAAAAAGATGTAAAAAAAAAAAATCCTGTTATCTTTGAAATTCTGTCATTGGGGTCTACCATTTCATGTTACCTTTTAAAGTCAGTGTTTTTGTTTCTAGAACAATTTGATTTTAGAAGAATATTTGATATAGCATCTTATGGCTATCAAGCCAGTTTACAGAATAACTGAAATACACCACTAGATAGAAATCACTTGGAAACATTCACTCTTTGTACTCATCAAAAAAAACAAAAAGCAAGCCATGAAAATCCTCTAAGATTCGTTAGTACTGGCTACAATGGGAGGGTCAGGAAGAGACCTCAGAAATCGACTAGTATTCTTTACCTGTCGATAGTTCGATGTAAAGGCACCTAGGTAAGCGACAACTCCTGAAGAAACGAGGATGTCACCTGTCAGGTTGATGTACACCTGCCCCAGGTCCAGAGCTGTGAGGCTCCAGCGTGTTTTCTCACCCCCAAGGCCTCCAATCAGCTGCTCAGCTCGTTCTAGCTTTTTGCTGCACAAGTCAACCTCGAAAATAAAGTCAGCCTTTATCAACATCCATAGGATGAAAATAAGTGAAAATTTCTACATGATTTTGCCCTCTGAGATAAATTCTCTTTTTTAATTACAAACTTTCACCTGGAATTTTTTTTTTTTTAACTCTCAAAAAAAATGTGAGCTATCTTGCTATGAAGACTGGCAAGTCCATGACATTTGAGAATTGTGTTTCACAATAAAGTATGTACAGTAAGTATGTATAACGAAGTATACACAATTTATGAAATTTTTAGTGGCTATTCATCACATAGCACAAGAATAGCTCTATTTAAGGAAATGCTCTATGGCAGGAGATGCTGAAATTTGCTTAAGTAATAAAGGACATTCTCTTGCAAATATAAATGTTTTCCCTCAAATTTAAATATTCTAAATGCATTTTATTTCAAATGTCCTATCAAAATCTTCCCCTCATTTAACTTATGGTTGACTTAATGATAATTTTAAAGGTTAAATGTTTAAAAGTTGTAATAATTTATGCTTACTTGCAAAGCACAATTTTCAAGTTGTTAAATTGTGTCAACCTACTCACACACTTGCAATTAACCTTCAATTAGGACATCAATCAATAGTTGAGAGCCTACTTTGTGCAGAAGACTGTCAACCAAATTTGATTATGCATAATTAGGCAATGTAATTAAAAAAAGAAAAAGGATAATTATGAAGGTGGAAAACTTGGGGAAAAGCCATTTCAACCCATGCAATGGCAATATTCCAGTAGAATACCTGAATTGTATTAGTTTAATTTTAAGTGACTTAGCCTCATTATTCTTGGATAAAGACAAGAGTAAGCAAAGGTTAGCTTAAGGCTCAAAATGAAACGACTGACATGAAAAGAAGAAGTAAACAATTGATAAAAGCAGAGGCATTTAGATTACTATGGAATAAGAATTTCGCTTATACTTTTTCCTAATGCTATTAATATTAAATAAATGCTTTTAGACCAAAAGATATAAAATACTAAATTGGTTTATCTAAAGATAGGCTTGAAAAAGCAACAGTATGTAATTGGGGATATTTTTGATACTTCATAAATTTAAATCTTTTGTCTTTTAAATTTCCCTCTTTTAATATCTTCTGTCGTCCTAGCTTCTTTCTTGATTCTTTTTTCAGTAATGTTTATAATAAATTGAATCATGTATTGGACTACAGTAAACTTGCCATCAGAAATTACTAAGTAAAAATATTTTAACTAAAATTTTGCCTCCAAAAGCAGATTTTTAGTACAGATATAAGCATATATTCATTTTATGTGATCATGCTTTCCAACATTTTATCACAAAAAATAAAAATCTCAGTCATACAACAGAGTTGACAAATATTTACAGTAAACCACACACCCACCTATTATATTATTTAAACTAAAACTGAACACTGGGACATCACGCTCTATAGTAAGTAATATTTCTAAAGATGAGCTCAATGTCACATATTTGTATAAATACAGAACTTGTGGTCATATCCTCTGGGGAAGAGCACAGCTACTGAGATCAAATTTTAACCTTCATGCTTAGAAGCTGGGTTGACCATAAACAAGTTACTTAACCTTTCTGTGCTTTAGTTTCTACAAAATGATACAAAAAGATGACCTCCCTCAGAAAGCTGTTTTGAGAATAAATGAGATAATACATACTGTTCCCAGAACAATAGTGACTCGCAGAATAAGTACTCAATAAATATTGACTTTATAAAATATTTTGACTTTTTTTCCCCTGGAACATAATTAGACTTGAGCAGTTACTTATTATAAACAGTATCACCTTTTTAGTCTTAAAATAATTTTCAGGGGTCACAGTACGGTTCTGGGTTTTGAGTTCGTATCTCAGCTCCGCCATTAACTCTTACACAACCTAAGTCACTTAATATTTTGGTTCTCCATTTCCTTACCTATAAAATGAAGATTTACTTAAATAATCTAGCTCAAGATTCTGGTAATCTGAGGCAGAGATGATTAATTTTTGGGGGGGGAGGAAGGACCCAAAAAGTAAAAATTTGGGGCTTTGTGGATTGAGAGGCAAAACTGATGATATTAGGCAGGTACTTACAGAACCATTTACTATATAATCATTAAAAAGGCTCAAAACCCACATTAGCTTGTGGGCCACACAAAAATGGGCAATGATGGATTTGGCCTGTGGGCCATCATTTGCCAGTCCCCAACCAAGTAGAAAACAGGGGACTAAGGCTTTTACTTGCAGGTGCAAACATTATTCTTACTAAAGTGATTAGGATTTGCCCATATTTGTCTATAGTATCACATACCTGGTTTTCCAAATCAGCCTTCTTCTGTTTGTTTAGTTCTAGGGTATCCTGAAGCTTGGCCAGCTTATCCTGAACTTCTCGCAGGGCAGCCTGTTTCTTCCGAAGACCATCCACAGCAATTTTAAGCTCCCCTTCAGCAGCAGCTAGTTTTATCTTTTTAGGAGCTACTATTTTTGCTACTCTGCAAAAAGTAAAAATCAGAAAGTTAGATATACGTTTTATACTGTAGTGTACTTTCTATCACTGAATTTGCTTTTCTATCCTTACATACCTCACAACATATTTTTATGCAAAACCTATGCTGGTTTCCATATTCTGTATTTCATCAAACTGTCACACCTGACCCTAGCACATAAGAAATGATGACTAAAATAGACAAATATGGATAACATTTCAAATAAGTAATTTTTTTACCTAATATAAAGTATTAGATTATTGACACTATGAATATTGGTGGTTTTCCAAAAGGAAAATAGCCTATTCATGTAAAATATTGCGGTGTTTATGAAAACTAGTCTATTCATTAAAGCTTAATTCTTAGGATGTGAGGTGTTTCATCTATGTCATTCTGCTTTTTAAAAATTTTCAGAATGTATCTTTAACTAAAACTAGCCGTCTTATAAATATGTATGTCAATGACAGAAGGGACTATATAAGAAAAAGAATGGATCTAAGTTATCTTCTATCTGGAAAATGGGGTCGGTGATGTTAGTTTTCTAAACAAATGATAAAATATTAAATTAAAATTTATCATTAACACATCATGGTCCAAAACATATACAGTGTATAACATATGTACAATGATTCAAATTGTGTATGAGTCTGAAATATATCCTATAATAGTTGCTTTTTGAAGAATAACCAGTAATTTTTGCTGTTTTGTACGTAATGTAAGTGGTTTTGATACAATCACCAGAGAAGACTCCTTGTCTTACAAAGAATATACATTATACTTTTCAAAATGTGATCCAAGACATGCTTCATCCCCTTTGGGGAGTCCATGACATCCTCTCTTGTCCAACTAAACATCTGTGTGAGGCAGTGTTTTCTTCATATATTTCAATAGAAACAACATATTGCTACAGATTGAATGAAGATGCAGATTTGAGAGTCCAGCTATCTTCTACTGGTCACATATTAAAGAGATTTGCAAAAATATAAAACACCTTTACTGTTCTCCTAATTTTTTGTGAAAAATGTGAATTAAAAAATAAGTTATTTATGTAACATGTAATGTCTTTATGAATTAATTTTTTTTAACTTCTCTATTTCAACTTCTAATATGGTAGGTAAACAAGTTTTTCATGAAATGCCTGTGTGGTTTAGTCAGCTAAGCTTCTGCCTTCAGCTCAGGTCATGATCCCAGCGTCCTGGGATCAAGTCCCACATCACCCTCTTTGCTCTGCCTGTTGCTCCCCCTGTTTGTGCTCTCTCTCTCTGACAAAGAAATAAGTCTTTAATAAAAAAGTGTTTCGTGCCTTCAAGATTTTTAAGAGTATAAAGGGTTCCTGAATCCAAAAATGTTTAAGCACCACTGTATCATACTATATATTTAGTATGGTCTTGCCTCCAGTAAATATGTACGCATAGTAGATACTAGACATGATTTTCCAAGGAGACTCTCACCTATGTAGCTTTTAAGTTTTATAGTGTCTAAATGACTGAACAGGAAAATAAAACACAGGGTCGTGTTGTTGTTGTTGTTGTTAGTACTTACTTATCATACGAATCCATTGCTATGACCCATTTGCACAGACCTTCGGCTGCTGTGGAAGCATTTCTAATCTTTTCTGGAACAAAATCTGGATTTGGAATATAATTTTTTCTTATGATATTCATATAAGCAGCAGGAATGTTGTCCTTGTCATATTCATGAAGTGACTGTAGAAATCGGATGTCACCAAGAAGTCTCTTAGCTGGACCCCAGAAATCCTCTATTTTTTTTCCCGAACCTGTTGGGTCAGGGATTTTGTCAGCTTTGATGCCTTTCAAGATGCATATAGCTTCCATAACAAGCTTGACACCAGCAGGAGGACTCTTCATGGATTTTACCACTGTAATGTCCTTGAAATAACAACATGCTAATTATTAAAAAAGAATTGTTTATGCATTATTTGTAACTGGCTCTTATTTTCACACTAAACCATAAGATAGAAACTCACTCTGTTCATTGGGTAGAAATGGTAACAGCAATAGAATTCTGTCAAAAAAGAAATGAGAAGTTTGTCCCAAAGGAAAAGTTAGAAAAAAAAAGAATAATGGAAATATACTCTAATGTGAGATTACTCATGACACAAAGTCTACTTCAAAAACACATAAGAGAGATTCGGCTGTTGCAAAGTAAGAGTGCTGTATCTTCTTAAAAATTGTGAAAGTAATAGATGCAAACATTAGAAAAATACAGAAAAAGTGCACATAAAAAAACCTCTTATAATCCCATAATATCTAGTTAACTACAGCAAATATGTTTTATTTATACTTCTTCTGTATGTTTTTCTGTGTATATATGCTATTAACTAGTAAATATGCTACATTCTGACCAATGGAATTATCGTATACATAACATACATGCTGTTTTAAAACTTTCCATATTTCAATAGAATATATAGTGAACATCCTTACATGCTATGAAACACATCATTTTAATGGCTACGTGACCTTCTCATGTACGGACACACACCATAATTCTCATACCCTACCTGTTTTTTTCTCTATTTTTTTTTTTTTTTTTACTATTACAATTGCCATGTTAAGAACTTTGTATCTTTTATTTTTAAAGCTTTTGACACATATTGACAAACTACTCTCCAGAAAGTATCTAAGGGTTCCTGTTTCACTACATATACCCTCAGCAACAAGGCTAGGGATTCTGATAAGCCAAAGAAATCCTATATTAATCTGTTCTTTAAAAACACAAGTGAGGGAGGATACATTTTCATATGTTTAATGACTATTTGTATTTCCTCTTTTGTGAATTACTTCGTTATATCATTTACTATATTATCTTACAGCTATTTTTTCTTACTGATTTGCAAGAACTTTTTACATAGAGGCATATTAATCTTTTGTTTGCCATCTAGTTCAAATATTTCCCCCCAGTGTTTCTATACTTCTGTCTGTGATGTTTATATCAAACAAAATGTCTTGGTTCTGAGGTACCAAAATTTATAACTGAAAAAAACCTAATTATTAGTTATGAAAAAACAGAAGAGTATCCAGAGCATATATATTACAATTTTGCTTAGTTTTTTTTCTGATTTCTCACATCTAAGAAATCCAAGGTCCTGATACACTCCAAGATATAAACAGGAACTGCATTTTCTACTATTTTATAGTAGTACAATTATTTATATTTAAATTTTAATCACTCTGAAATCTACATTGGAATAAAGTGTGAAGAAAGGACCTAACGGTCTCTCCTCACCCAAAAGTTTAGCATGATTCTCAACTCTATTTAAAAAAATTAACCTTTATCTTTCTTAATTGAAATATTCCCCTCTCATGTCTAAATTTTTAATACCACATTTCATCCAATCTAAAACATGTTATTATAAAGTATAACATTGTAGGCCATATTAGTATCACAAAAATTAAAAAAAGCCCAAACAGTAACAAACATTAACACAATATGTTATCACATCTACTGTAAGGTGTATGTCAATTACAAAATTGTCTAAATATGAAAAAGGTGAACCTTAGAAATAAAATACACGCTTAGGTCTTATGCCTCTGTCCACCACCGTACTGCAAAGTCCTTGCATAAAGTTCTTGAAATAACAGAGGTTTTAGGGTAGTTTCTAAAATTTGACAGCTTTCTCCTTTCCCAAAATTCTTAGTCATGCACACGTGCTTCTGTTTCAGGTCAATTAGGAAATTCTTTTGCCAATCCAAAAATGATTTCAGTTGCATTAAATGTGGAGACTATTTGGAGAGACAGACTTGTAGCCCACCATTGTAGCCCACAATGGTGAACACTTCCCTGAGCTATGATGCTGTGTGTCCCAGCAAATGTGTGGCTGTGCTCTTACCTGCGCAGTGAGAGTATCCAGGGCAGACAGTGCTGACTCTAAGATGGGCAAGGCCTCCGCCAGGTCCGCATCACATTCGTCTTTGATGGCTTTGGCAGCCATAGTTTGCTCATTTGCTATTGTTTCATCAGCTTTCACTACTTTTTCAGTTTTGGCAACTTCTACAGACTCCCTCTCGATGATTGCCATCATTTCATCCACCTCTTTGCTAGCAACTTTTAATTGAGGATGTAGCGCCTCCAACTCAGTTTGCATTGTGGCTACTTGAGATGCAGCAGAATCCAGTTTGTCCAAACCCACTTCATACCTCTTTTTCATTTTCATGACTTCGCTGGAAGCAAACAGATAAAACGAGGTTAGGCATCAGGTTCTCTATCCTTCAAGGAAAAAACTGAAATATTCTTGAGCTTTTCAGGCTTTTTCCAAGCATAACAAATATTAAGTGAAAGTTTTCACATAATAATTTGTGAAAAATTACTAACTTTAGAACATTGGGTTGTGCACAACTAAGAGCAAAAGTATGCCTTGTTCATTTTTGTATGTCCAGTGCCTAGCACAATATTCAGGCATATAGCAGAATTTCAAAAGTTTTTTTTAAATTTATTATATAGTAGGTATAGGCAAGGAGTGCTCTTTATCAAAATGAATGGTGTACCCCTAAAGTTAGTCACTTTGGGAACTTTATTCCTACACCACTACAGTTCCTTAAAACCTTTTTATAATCACATCTTCTAAATAGACTTAATATAATTATATCATATATATTATATAAATTATATATTATAATATATATTATATATTATATATAAATTATATATTATAATATTTATATACTTTATATATTGTACAATATGATTATATATTGTATATTATATAATTATATTATCATAATAAATTTATGTTATATATATGTATTTAAATACATTTAAAACAATAATCATAGTACAAACATGTATATATGTATATATAAAATAAATATCTACATCATAGTTATGTCATTTTTGTACACACAAATATTTTAAGATCACCGTAGCTTACTTAGAAATATGAAATTTCAGGGCGCCTAGGTGGCTTAGTCAGTTAAGTGTCTAACGCTTGGTTTTTGCTCAGATTGTTATCTCAGGGTGATGAGATCGAGCCCCACAACAGGCTCCATGTTCAGTGTGGAGTCTGTTTGCCCCTCTCTCCCTCTGCCCCTCCCCTCACTAGTGCACGCTCCTTAAAATACGTAAATAAATAGAAATATGAATTTTCATTTTTACCTTCTTTTCTTTTCCAACAAGGTTTTGAAGGTGGAGATTAATTCAAGATAAGAGGTAGGAGTCACATAATTGTATCTTTGAAGTTCAACATAGAAGGATGTAGATAAATCTATAGTAGAAGTGTGGAAGCTTTTACACATGTTGATACAGCCGTCTCGTATTTCCTCTGACATTTCAATTTCTTCCAAGAAGCGTGAGGCAACTGCCTGGAGCGCATCTTCAGGCCATGACTAAATTTAAGATAAATGAGTTAGTACTTGATCAAAGTGACCAGTGTAAGTCTGTTACTACTGCAGTCCTTTGTGATTTATCGATGTCAGAAATGGAGAGGAACACGTGAAGGATGGGACAGGAGAAACACTTCCATGAGAAACTCCCTCCCCCCACCCCCAACCAAGGACTTGTACACTTAGGAGCCAGTAGCTAGTACAAGTAATATTGACTCTTCATGGTTTGTTCAAAGGTTAGAGAAATTGTGTGTATTGCAGGAGCAAGGAAGAGGAAAGGGACTAAATTTATGGAATGTCTATTTCTGTGTGCATCCTACCAGTATCATCTCATTGAATTCTCCCAATAATGCTCTGAGGTGTATGTTATTATCCTTTCCTCTAAACTCCAGAATCATCTGAATGACTATCTCTTTGATTTTTTCTTAAAGGTATCTCAAACTTGACAAGTCCAAAATGTGGTTCCTGTCTCCCCCTCAAATAGTTGCCATCTTCCCCAACTTTGTAAACATCACTACTATCGACCCCTTGCTTCATCCAAAATGCAGGAATCATGCTCTGATACCTCTCCTCCTTCCCAACCCTTCATCCTTCCCATAAACAAGTTCTATAGGTACCATCCCCGCAATAGCTTCCAAATCCTTTCTCTTCTTCCTACATCTACAACAGCCATCCCAATTCAACTCCCTTTTTTCTTCTGCTTGGAATATTCCAATGGTGTCCTAACTGGTCTCCCTGCCTGTGTGACTCTCTACAGCTGCCAGAGTGATTTTTTTCAAAATGTAAATTAGCTCACGTCACACTCTCCAGTTAATAATCCATCAACGACATCCCAGTGTCCTTCAAATTCAAAACCAACTTGTCAATCTCTGCCTGTTGGGCCCTTCCCACATTTCTGATCTCACCTCTGCTACTTCCCCCTCAGTAACTCCGTGCCTGCCACTCCCAAGTCCCCTGACACACTCATTACTTCCACAGCCCCTTGTCTTCACTAGTGTATGCCCTCTGCCCAGATCCTCTCAGTACTGGCACTTTTTGTCTGGCGTGCTTCCTCTTAAAAGGTCACCTCTTCAGAAAGGCTTTTACTCTCTATATGGCACCCTGTTGATGGAATAATTTTTCGCTAATTTGTCTGTCTCTAGAAAATAAGCTCGAGATCAGAAGCCTTGTCTATTTCATTTTCCTTTTCACTTCCAGCTTTTAGAATAGTACCTGATATTGAGCAAGGGTTCAATAAATCTGTTTTGCATGAAACTGTCTTAGCAGGAAATGGAGTGGGCTATGTAAATTTCCCAAGACCAAAACACTCACAGGGCCTCTGCCACAACCCACAAACTTCCCACAAACCCCACACCCTTGTCTCATCTGCTCTGTGCTTCCTGATACTAAAGTTAACTACCATGAGGGTCACTCTGGCTTTCTTCCTTTTGACTTCCTGTTCGGTTTGGCTAATGGAAAGAGATTGGAAGAAAACGAAAGGGGTAGGGGTATTCATACCCTCCCTTCCTTTCTAGCAGTAGCTTAGTTCTAGGTTTTGGGTTCCTGCTCCTTTCAGGTAATCCTACTTTCACAGCTCCGAGCCCCAGTGATTCGCTTTCCTCCCTCTGCCCCTTTATGCCCAAGCTGTAGTAAAGCTCCCTGTTATGCTCCACCCCTTCCTAACTGCTTTACTGTCCCCTCTCAGCTCCTTTAACCCCACCTACAGCTCCGGGAATGGTTCCTTCATAAAGCTATTCTCAGTGAAGCCTTCAGAGGACCCCGACTGATACTCAAATTTATCCTAAAACCTTCTATAATATATTGAACTTAATGATGGTATTTATTAATAATAAAATGCTTTTCTCTTATGATGATTTCTTGAATTCTAATTTCATATATTATCATTGAACAGAAAATTCTGCTCAGCTACATTTTTGGGGGGAGTCTATAAAATAAGTCATGACGATGATGAAAATTCAACATTTCCGGTCTATCTAAAGTGTACATGGAATAGATAGATAGAAGTCTATCTAAAATGTACATGGCAATACCTGAAACCAGTCAATGGTACAGCAGTTAACAAGAGCAGGGAACTTCCTAAGGCGGTTCCGGAATGCATCTCCAATGGGACTCATGGCGAGGACCACATGCAGCTGGTTGCGGCAGCGATCGATAAACATATTGAAAAGAGCTATGGGGCTTCCATCTGTTTGTTTGGTTTTATCCCGTTGGCGATCTAACTGACGCATCTTATCGCATATCTCCTGCTTCTCGTCTAACGCAAAGAGATTTGGAACCTCCCCGGCATTCAGCAGATTGTTGACATCTTCTAGAAATGACTCCCTTTTGATCTGAGTGTCTGTAAACAGGAAGACACCCTGCATCTCGCCTTCGGCACATTTCCTTAAGATCACTTTTAAATCTTCGTGCCACTCAGAAGTACCATAGCCCTTGGAGATTTCAACCTGAAAAACTGAATAGTCAGCCATGTGGGCAGCTAATCTGGTGACAGACTGCCTTCCACTCCCTCCAACACCAACCAGAAGAGCATGGCTGCGAGGCTGCTTCAGGATCCTGGAAATTCTGCTGATGTGTTCTATGGCAAATCGGAATAAGACAAGGCTCATGGTTTTTTTGCTCATATTGTTGTATTCTTCTAAGTGAGCTTCTACTATCACCCGAAGATTATCCACATTCTCAACTTCTCTGTAGTTGGTGTCCTCCCGCCTGGGATCATGAAAATCACAAAACATTAAGCTACGCAAATCATCTTCTTCTACCACCCCATCGTTATCAAAATCTAAGTGTTGAAAAAGCTCATGAAAATCTTCATTCATGTATTTTTTCAAAATTTCTTGAATGCAGTTGATAAGCCAACTTCTATCTGCATTATCCAGAAGGCGATCATAATACACTCTAAGGACCTGAATAATTAAAAAGCAGCATTAAGAACTGATTCTTCTATTTTTGTAGTTTTACTTACATATAATCTCAAGTCACATAAAAACTACTCCAGGATATTTCCTGGTTTTATTAAAGGCATAGCCAATAATCAGGATGGACTCATAATAATGCTTATTTTAAATATTAATTTTGATCATATGTATTTGATCACATATATTTTGATAATACATAGTCACAAATAGTTACTAACAAATAAAGGCAATTTGGGGGAACAGAAGAAGATTATTGAGATGCAAAGAATATTAATGACTAGGGGCAGCTGGGTGCCTCAGTCAGTTAAGCATCTGCCTTCGTCTCAGGTTATGATCCCGGGGTGCTGGGATCGAAACCCACATCAGGCTCCTTGCCTCTTTCTCTCCATCTGCCTCTCCCCCAGCTCATGCTCCCTCTCTTGCTTTCTCTCTCAAATAAAGAAATAAAAAAAGCATATTAATGACTAGAGAAGGAAAAGAGGACTAGAGGAAGAAAGTGGCTGTCTTTGCTGGTCACTCAGGTACAGATAAAGAAGCTGGGCACTCCTTTGCAGTGATCCTTCCTTTTTCCAAGCCAGGAAACATTCTGAAAATTATTGGCAAATGAATAGTATTATTTTTTTACAGTACATTTTTTTTCTAAAAGAAGAAATGTCTTAGGTGAAAGCCAAGCTTGTTTTGCACATTTATTATTTTTGTTATTAGTCACTGCAGAGGGCAATCTACTAAAATAAGCCCTGGTGATTTGTACATGCTATGGGACTGTAAGAAATAGTTACAGGCTTGTCACATAAAACAACTATTTCCTCAACATGGTATAAATTTCTCTTGGTTACTATCTGTTTGGACTGAATCGTGTCCCTCTCCACCCCTCAAATTCATGGGGAAGTCCTAACCACAATATAACTATATTAAGAGAGAAGTCCTTTAAGGAGGTAATTAAAGTTAAATAAGGTCACAAGGGTAGAGCCCTAGTCCCATAGGACTGTCCGTATAAGAAAAAGAACAGATAACAGAGTTTCCACTCTTTCCCTGCAGGTACACAGAGGAAGGGCCATGTGAGGACACAATGAGGAGGCAGCCATCTACCCACACTTGGTGGCACCTTGCAACTGGACTTCTGGCCTCCAGGACTATGAGAAAATAAATTTCTGTTGTTAAGCCCCTCTCTTTGTGGTATTTTGTTATGGCAGCTCTAGCAGACTAATACACATACGATAGAAGCGATGCATATTTGTGTCAGCAAAGTTTCTGTCGTTTGGGGGAAATTACTGAAACCTGTCTGCATAAGCTTCTTCACCTAAAAAATGGAAACAGGAATACCTGCTTGGCACTACATTCCAGTTGTATGGCAAAAATAAAATGACAACATATGTGGAAACACTGTAAAATTCAGAAATAAAATTATTACAAACCATCTTGAAATCAGCCTAATGGTGTTCCAGAGTAATGATTTTAGTCTTTTCACTACTGCCAAGCTGGTGCCATAAGAGTGTCATCCCTTTTTCTAGCAGTGGTGGCTGTGTAGGCAAATAGTATGAGGCTTTATGCATACTCTCACTGGTTCAAAAGCTATTTCTTTATTGGACAATCTAGTTCCCTGACGTATGCCACTAGTCACCTCCTTGGATTGAGGTACTGAAGGCATTGTACAATATTCCTACAATATTCCTACGGGAGGAGAAACCTAAATCAAGCCGACCTCACATATCAGGTATCAGTGCTGAAGATGAATTAAGTATACTAATTCTATAATTCTAGCGGGCTATTTAGTTAGAACCTAAGGTAGTATTTCCCAAGGACTGTCAGCACACCTGTATTGAATCATCTGTGGTACTTGCTAAAATGCAGATGGCAGGGGCCCACTCTGGACCCCGACTTGAAAACTTTGAGGACGGTGCCTGGGAATATCTTATTTTTCTACTTCTGTTTCTTTATATAAGATACAAAAATCCTAAGTGTACGGCTCTAAGAATTTTTACACGTTTATACACCCATGTCACCACCACCAAGATCAAGATACAAAACACTTCCAGCACCTTCATAGGCTCTCTCATGCTCACTTCTGCTGACCTCCTTCTCTCTACCCTCTGATTCTGATGCCCCCATTTCCATTTGTAAAAGTTGACATGTAAAATTTCTCTATTATAAGTCTACATCATTCCAAGAGAGGTAATCTCTGGAATATTTTTATTATATTGTATTTATGCTTTGAGTTTTTTTTACCTCCAAGCCTGAATTATACATTGTTTTAATTGATATATAATTCACATATCATAACATTCACTCTTTAAAAGCATATAATTCAGTGGTTTTTATGATATTCACTAAGTTAAGCAAACATCACAACTCTCTAATTCTAGAGCTTCTTCATCACTCCCTTGTAGCAACCCTGTACCCATTAGCAGTCACTCCTTATTTTCCCCCAGCACCCTCACAACTCCTGGCAACCATTATTCTACTTTGTGTCTCTGTTAACTTGCTTATTATGCATATTTCATATAAATGGGATCATATAATATGTGGCCTTTTGTGTCTAGTTACTTTCACTTAGCATGTTTCCTAGGTTCATCCATGTTGTATTATGCACTGGTATTTCTTTTTACGGCTGAATAAAATTCCATAGTGTATATATACCACATTTTGTTTGTCCATTCATCAGCTGATATATATGTGAGTTGTGTCCACTTTTTATTATAATTCTAATAACATTCGTGTACAAGTTTTTGTGTGGACATATGTTTTCAGTTCTCTGGAGTATATGGCTAGGAGCAGAACTGCTGGGTCATATGGTAACTCTATGTGTAACGTTTTGAGGAACTGGCTGTTTTCCAAAGAAGCTGCACCACTTTTCATACCCACAAGCAGTGGATGAGGGCGCGGATTCCTCCACCATCCTCACCGACACTTGTTATTATCTGTCGTTGGGATGACAGCCATCCTAGTGGGTGTGAGGTGTACCTTAGTGTGGTTTTGATTTGCATTTCCCTAATGACTAATGATGTTGAACATCTTTTCATGATCTTATTGGCCATCTGTATATCATCTTTGGAGAAATGTCTATGCAAATCCTTTGCCCACTTTTAAATTGGGTTATTTGTCTTTTACTGTTGAGTTGTAATAGTTCTTTTTGTTTTCTGGATCTGAGACACTGATCAGATGTATGACTTGCAAATATTTTTTCCCATTCTATGGGTTGTCTTTTCACTTTCTAGACAGTATCCTTTGAAGCATGAAAATTTTTAACTTTGATGATATCTAATTTATTTTTTTCCTTGGGTCACTTGTGCAGAATAACTATATTTAATAAGCAAATCAGATGCTATGCACACAAATGTTTGAAAGCCATGGAGAAGCCAAAGAGAACATAAAGTAGTAAGCCAGTTTCATGCCTTGAAAACCATTTAATAAAATTACATTAGGTCTTTTGATTTGGTAAAGTGTCTGGAAAGGAAAAGGACACCTAAAGTAGTATCTGGCCCATATTAGACCCTTAGGAAATCTTTTTGAGTGAATAGAAGCAAAGCACAAATAGAGTGTTGAGTTCAATCACTTCATAATTTTTTTGAAACGTTGAAAACAATGTGTCTAACACTGTTCTCAGCACTGTGACTAAATCAGTGACAAAAAAAAAATCTCTGACCTCATGGAACTTGCCTGCTATCTGAGCAAGATGGGACAATAAACATGACAAATAAATTAGATGGCATGTTAGATGCTGATAAATGCTATGAAAAGAAGAAAAATAGAGTAAGCCAAGAAAAACTGGAACTATTAGTGGGGTGTCAGCCTGTTGTATACAATAGGGTGGTCAGCGTGGGCCTCATCAAGAAGGAAAGGTTTGATCAAAGGCAGTAGGAAGCCAGCCCACAGGATCTGGGGGGACAGCATTCCAGGCAGGGAGAATAGCCAGTAGGCCTGTGCTGCTGGTGAAGGCGAATGAGTGTGAGAACAAGAGGCAGCCCGAGGGGAGCCAGGAAAGAAGTACACGTATGAAATCTTGTGGGTCACCAGAATTTTATGTTTAATTTCTCCCAGTGAAGTAGAGTGCTATTGAAAGGTTTTGAGCTGAGAACTTAAACTCATCACATTATATGAATATCAAAAATTTCAAGTTATTATATTATGAATTTCATTACATTAAAAATTCCATTTCTAAATGCCCTTTTGAAATTTTTATCTCAATAGCACATGGTTTTAACATAGCACATTCTTATTTTCTAGATTTCTTAACTACATTATTAAAATTAAAATAGCTATGTTATTTACATATTAAAAATAAAACATTTTCTTTAACTTTCCTCTAATTCTTTGTATTAAATTATTATTTTTGATGCCTTGTTTTATTGTATTCTTTCTCTCCTTCCTTCCACAAGTTTTTATAAGAAAATGTCCACCCACATTCCTCTTCCCATAAAGAACTTAAATGTATTTTCAATATAGTTTTATGCTTTCAAAACTGGTTTGTTTTGCAGTTGTTTTGGCATCTAGAAATACAAATAAGTAATACAAATAAATACATTCTTTTCTTATAAAAACAGCTCCTTAAAAAGTATTCCATCTCAAAAATTATTTGAAATCAAACTAACAAGGATTAAGTCACTTAAAGGAGATTGAGCCAAAGTGATACCTACTTTGAAATATCTTGAAAGTTAACAAAAATTTCTAAAAACAGGAGATAATCCTTTTTAAATATCATAAAATATATTAGTATTAAATATTCTTTTAAATTATCTTGATCATTGGCTGCCATAATGCCAAATAGCTGAACACATTTCAACAATATAAACTGCTAAATGTTTCTTTTTACCCAGTTGTTGCTGTGATGAAATCTTTGTTTCTTGCATAATCATATTTCAGTAACACAAAAATTTACCTCATGAACCCAGAGACGTTTAATCACTTCTTGGGTTTCTGCTGTTTCTGGTCTTGACAGGCAAACGCCCTGAATGACACGGGAGAAATCACGGAGGTTGAACAAGTAGTGAGATTTAGCTGGAGTAGGCAAGAGATTCTTCATGGCTTCTTTATATAGAGTCATCGTACCATTAACAATTTGTGTGGTCAAATCTAGAAAATCGTCTGGAAATTTATAACTTAAAAAAAAGTAATAAAAAAAGAAAACATTAGTATATATGATACATAAATGATATTTAGCATGCCTAGTGTGGAATTTATTCTGATTAAATAATTGATTTAATTTATAAGATGACCATTTCTTATAATAATAATAACAATAGAATTTTAATTTCTTTTAAAACAACTTTCCATTCATTATTTTATTTTATGTTCAAAGAAACCCCATGGGAAGGCAGGACTAATGTAATGGACTTAAAACTACTTAAATAAGTGGACAAAAGAGCCAGCCGAGGAACCCTGATTATATAACTCAAATCCAGTATCCACTAGACAAACATGTCCTAATCACTTTCACCTCTTAGCACTTTCAATTGCATATAAAAGGAATCCCTGAAAAACACTGGTGAAATGAGTATTTTCAGAGAAAACAAGGAAGGAAATAAAAATACAGAATAAGAAAAAGAAGAAAAGAAAAAGAAGAGTTAAAAAGAAAGTGAAATAGGATTGAAAAAAGAAGGGCAAAGGGCACAATTAGAGTAGAAAGAACATGCAAAATGAATACCCATTTGGAAAAACTGACTATCTTTAATTTCTGGCTCAATGAGGTGCCAAGAGGTCCTTCTCCATCATCACTGGATAGGGCAAGGAATGACAATTTCTTGAGAATGGACATCAGGGAGCTGAGACTGGCACTGCCCAGGTCCACTTGGCTCCCTGACATCTGCACACCATGCGGAGAAGCCCTGAATGTGCAGAGCTAGACAGCAACACTTCCCCAGGGTACAGGCTCGAAGGCTACACTCAAACTAGATATGAATCTCCTTGAGGAACTCAAGAGTTCTACTCCAGGGTATCAAAGTCACCGGATAAACCTAGCATACATCTTTCTAGCATTAATTGTGTTACATGGTGAAAATTCGAAACATTAATAATTCCACCACGGACATACTATATAGCAGAGTGCAAAACTTGTATGTATTTTGGGGCTAAAATTCAAGACATCAGACAAAAAGAGAAAGACACTGTGGCCCCTTCGTGTTATGCTCCCATACCTGGAGATGGGAGCAGCAGAGGGGAGCAATGTTACCTGTTATCTTTTTCTTTATCTAGGGATAAAGGAATAGTTCCCTATTTCAGGGAATAGTTCAAGAAGCACTACTTATATTGCTATGTTTCCAAAAGACTTTATAACCACTAATGAAAAAAGAAACACAATTTAAATTACTTACCAGATTTTTAAATGCCAGGTTAAGATTCTAGAGAAGATTGTAAACATGGATTTATCACTAAACTCATTGATTGTTACAATATTGAAATGTCTCACATACCGAGGTGTTACTGGATTTCGACCACCGCCTGAATATTAAAAAGAGTAATTCTTAACAATGTTACTACTACACACTAGAATATTTTCTCCAATATTTTACAGCATAAAACAACTTGAAAGATGGACAAATTCACAGCATACAGAGAAATGAAGAGTAATTGTTTGGGTAACCCTGACCTGAAAACAGTTTTCCCCTCAAACTCAACGTATTGTTTTTCTAGTTGAATTATCTGATTGAGTTCTTGGGTCAGGTCAATTTACTAAAGAAAATCAGACCAGACAGAAAACCACCTTCTCTGTGACTCACCTAGCCCAGAGCAGTAAACTATAAACATCCTCACTACAATATGACATTCAGATACATTATACAATAGTAATATTGTATGCAATATTGGCAAACATGACTCATCAAATTTAGAGTCCTTCCCACATGGCTGAAATTCAGCACAATCCTGGCATTTAGCCTAACTCTTCCCTCACATCCTAAAATGAATTTCCTGAAGTCTAGTCTATGTGGTTCATGTGGTCACTTCAATGACTGCTTGCATTTTAAAAGATCTGCAGATTGTCTCACTTTCATAAAGTAATAATTACATTTTCAAAGATGAGGCTTTTTAAAAAAGATTTTATTTATTTTGAGAGAGAGAGAAAGAGCATGCACGAGTTGGAGGGATGGGCAGAGGGCAAGAGAGAAAATCTCAAGCAGACTCCACGCTGTGTGTGTAGCCTAACTTGGGGCTTGATCTCACGATCTTGAGACCACAACTTGAGTCAAAATCAAGAGTTGGACCTTTGGGATGCCTGAGTGGCTTAGTGGGTTAAGCATCTGCCTTTATACCAGGTCATGATCCCAGGGGCCTGGGATCAAGTCCTGCATCCGGCTCCTTGCTCGGCAGGGAACCTGCTTCTCCCTCTGCCTGTCGCTCCCCCTACTTATGCTCTTGGTTTCTCTCTCTCTCCCCCTCTCTGACAAATAAATAAAATCTTAAAAATAAATAAATAAATAAATAAAGATCATTAAAAAAAAAAAAAAAAGAGTTGGACATTTAACTGACTGAGCCACCCAGGAGCCCCTCAAATATGACGCTTTAATAACTAACTCAGAATGTAACACCATTAAAAAATTATTGGTATTATTATCTTTAAACATATAGACAAATCTTATTTCTTTAGAAAAGAAAAAAGAAGCAAACCATAAAACAGACTCAACTATAGAGAACAAATTGAGGGTTGCTGGAGAGGAGGTGGGCTAAATAGGTGATGGAGATTAAGGAGGGCACTTGTGAGAGCACAGGGTGTTGCATGTATGTGGATGAATCACTAAATCCTACACTTAATAATATTACACTGTATGTTAACTAGATAGAATTTAAATAAAAACTTGGAAAAAAAAATAAATAAAAGAAAAAAAGCATTTGAAGTGGCCCAGGAAGTGTGCTGAGAGCAATTACTGACTCAGGGCAACGTGACTGGGTTACAGGTCAAAAAAGGTCAGGGTGTCAGGAGGCAAATATCAACAAGATTCCCTGAAGAAATGATACATGGAGAAAAGGAATTTTTAAAGACTACAATACCAGCTTCAGTTCAGGAAAAAAAAAAAAAAACCAGTTAAGAATGTCCAGTTAGTTGAATCAAGCCACTTTCAATACCCCATCATAAAAAAGTTTCCCCTGAATAGATTCCTTTGAGTTTATCAATTTCTCTTGGGAAATGTAAAGAATCTTTAAGGGTTAATTCTTTTGGCTATTTGCTACTTAAATTCCTCTTAACAGCCTGTCTAAATCCAAAGACTCACTTGAATGAGACTTGATTGGGGAAGAAATGGATTTCAAACAGTTGAAAAATTAAGGAATATATAACAGAGGGAAATGAGCTACTTCACAGGGATCCGGGTCCTTAAAGTAAAGAGAAAGGAAGTGCAAAGTCTCAGAAGGTGGGAGAAAAATGATCTGGAAGAATTGATAGGAGAATGGCCCCAAGCAAGGCAACCCACTTTGTAGTGTTGACCATTATAGTACATTCCCATAGGTCCCAAGGTATACACAAAGAAGACATATACATGAGAAATTGTAACTCAGATTGTCCAGTTGGGTTTCTCTTTCTTTCTCTAGCCATCTCTTTAGGTATAGCCACAGTGATACTCAATTTTAGTAATCACAAACTCAGAAGACGTACCTGGAGGTCCCATAGCACACATGATTTGAATGTCGACTAGTTTAATCATAGAACAATCTTTTAGGTCATACCAATTCCAGTGATCTAACCATTGTCTAAGCAACTCAATGGGAGGCTGAGCCCCATATATTTCCCGAGCGGGCATATTGACATCATCTACAAAGACAACCTGAGAGTAAAAAGAGAAGCGATATTAGAAAATATTAACACCTTAATATATCATCCTATTGTGTAAACAGTGTTGAGGCAAAGAATTAGATTATCTTCTTGTAGCATACATATGTGAGAAATGATGGTCTCTTTTCAAATCAAGAATAATATCCCCTAGCATCCATGCTTCTAAGGAATAGGGAAAGTCTCATTACTAACCTTTATAGATTAAGAATTCAGGACTTATTCATCCTCTCACCCAATTTGTTTATCAATATGCCTCCTCTTTTTCCTTGTACAACTTCAATACATTAAAGCGAATGAGAAAGGTAGGATTTTAAAATGATTATAACAGTTTAGTGGTGACAAGTGAGGTTCAGAAGGGTATTTGTGGCAGAGGAACACAGAGAAGTCAATTGATAGCTAGGTTGTTTAAAGGTCTAGAGGAGCAAACAGCAAGACTCTGCTGAATAAAAATGTTAATCAGAGAATTAGAAAGGTAGACAATTTCCTAGATGAATATTCTACTTTTTAATTCAAAGGGCAATTGCTTGTTTTTAATGTCAAGTTGCCTAATGTACATGCAAATGTGAACACACTTTAAGGAAAATTTAATCAAAATTAGTGATGAAAGGGGCACCTGGCTAGCTCAGTGAGCAGAGCACGCAACTCTTCATCTTGGGGTTGTAAGTTCAAGCCCCATGTTGAGTGTAGAGATTACTTAAAAATGAAATCTTTAAAAAAATTTGTGATTAAGAAAAAAAACATACAAAAAGATGTCAAGTCCTAGTATATCTGGTTTCCTTGTTCTGACTGTTGCAGGGGACATGAAGAGGACCAGTGCCATACCATATGTATAGAAACAGAGAACAATTACCATTCTCTTGCCCAAAGGAGGACCAAAAACTCCCTTTCTTCTTTTGTCCAATTTTGACATGATAATATTCTGAGTTTGAGCTGCTGTAGTTTGTGCCGAGAAGTTAATTAGCAGAGGCTTGTAGATTTCTTTATTGAGTTGATTTAGAAGAAAATTCTATATAATAGGAAATAATAAAATGAGCCATGGTTGGAATTATGCCCTGACATTTCAAAATAAACACTAAGCATCATTGTCGACACACTTGAATTTAAACTTAGAGTGTCATAACAATGTGGAAGAAGAGATGGAATCAATAGAGATAACAGTTACCATACCAGTGGTGTGTCCCTGTTTGTCCAGGCCCTGTGCATGTGGCTTCTCTGATTTCCAAAACCACCACACAGGGTACACTTGTCTTCTTAATATGAGGTCATGGGGACTCAGAGGCTAAGAAATCTGCTTATGGTCTCAGGGGTGCGGCAAGAATTCAGATTGCCATGTGTCTCTTTCTAGATCAATGTTCATTTTATTATAGTTTACCTTTCCAGTTAAATACCATGTTTTCTGACTATTAGTTAGGAAGCTTAGATAATATAACTGTATATTCAAAATGGATTTCGCTGGAAAGCAGGTGCAATTACAGTGATTCTTAATCAAGATGTGTTTTACAAATCATCTTGTAAAAGAATAATGACATAGGAAAACATTTATGTTCTGTTAGGTTGAAAAAAAATGAAATAAAATGTGAAGTATGTTCCCCATTTTGTAAAAAGTAATTTTTTTTTTTTTTTTTTTTGCCTGGGCAGTTTTAACGCCTGGGCTGAATTTGGGATGAGGATACAAAAGACAGAAGGCTTTATTTTCCTCCAACCACTGCCTTTAACAATGTCAAGTCTCCATTCCTTAACTCTTGATGATATCTTGAGTAAATCCTTTAGCTTTCTGAATACTTTCAGAAAGATCTTTTTTTGGTTTTGTTTTTTTTGTATTTTTTCCAATTTAAATTCAAGTTAGTTAACATAAAATGTAGTATTGGTTTCAGGAGTAGAATTTAGTGATTCATCACTTACATATAACACCCAGTGTTCATCACAACAAGTGCCTCCTTAATGCCCATTACCCATTTAGCCCATCCCCCCACCTAGGTCCCCTCCAGCAACCCACTATTTGTTGTCTATAGTTAAGAGTCACTTATGGTTTTATGGCTTACCTTCCTCTGGTTTTTTACCTGTTTTTTAAGATTTATTTACGTTTTAGAGAGAGACTACATGAGCATGGGGAGGAGCAGAGAGAAAGGGGAGAGAGGGAGGGGGAGAGAGCAGACACCCCACTGGGTATAAAGCTCCACGTGGGGCTCAATCCCATGGCCCCAAGATCATGACCTGAGCTGAAATCAAGAGCTGGATGACCCAACCACCTGAACCACCCAGGTGCCCCTCCGTCTCTGTTTTTCTTTTATTTTTTCTTCCCTTCATCTGTTTTGTTTCTTAAGTTCCACAGATGAGTGAAATCACATGATATTTGTCTTTTTCTGACTGACTTATATTGCTTAGCATAATACACTCTGGTTCCATCCATGTTGTTGCAAATGGCAAGATTTCATTCTTTTTGATGGCTGAGTAGTATTCCACTGTGTGTGTGTATACCACATCTTTATCCATTCATCAGTTGATGGACATTTGGGCTCTTTCCATAATTTGGCTATTGTTGATAGTGCCGCTATAAACATTGGGGTGCATGTGTCCCCTCAAATCAGCATTTTTGAACCCTTTGGATAAATAGTAGTAGTGCAATTGCTGGGTTGTAGGGTAGTTCTGTTTTTAAATTTTTGAGGACCCTCCATACGGTTTTACAGAATGGCTGCACCAGTTTTTCATTCCCATCAACAGTATAAGAATATTCTCCTTTCTCCCCATTTTTGCCAACATCTGTTGCTTCCTGAGTTGTTAATTTTAGTCATTCTGACTGGTGTAAGGTGATATACCATTGTGGTTTTGATTTGTATTTCCCTGATGCCAAGTGATATTGAGCATTTTCCCAAGTGTCTGTTAACCATTTGTATGTCTTCTTTGGAGAAATGTCTGTTCATGTCCTCTGCCCATTTCTTTACTGGATTATTTATTTTTTGGGTGTTGATTTTGATGAGTTCTTTATAGGTTCTGGATACTAGCCCTTTATCTGGTATGTCATTTGTAAATATCTTCTCCCTCTGTAGGCTGCCTTTTAGTTTTGTTGACTGTTTCCTTTGCTGTGCAGAAGATTTTATCTTGATGAAGTCCTAGTAGTTCATTTTTGCTTTTGTTTTCCTAGCCTCTGGAGATATATCTAGCAAGAAGTTGCTGTGGCCGAGGTCAAAGAGGTTGCTGCTGCCTGTGTTCTCCCCTAAGATGTTGATGTTTTCCTGTCTTACATTGAGATCTTTCACACATTTTGAACTTATTTTTGTGTATGGTGTAACAATGTGGTCCAGTTTCATTCTTTTGCATGTCACTGTCCCGTTTTCCCAACACCGTTTGTTGAAGATACTGTCTTTTTTTCCACTGGTTATTCTTTCCTGCTTTGTCAAAGATTAGTTGATCATAGAGTTGTAGGTCCATTTCTGAGTTCTCTATTCTGTTCCATTGATCTATATGTCTGGTTTTGTGCTAGTACCATATTGTCTTTATGACTACAGCTTTTCAGTACAGCTTTAAGTCTGGAATTGTGATGTCTCTAGCTTTGCTTTTGCGTCCTCTGGCTATTCAGGGTCTTTTCTGGTTCTATACAAATTTTAGGATTGTTTGTTCTCGCTCTGTGAAAAATGCTGGTGGTATTTTAATAGGGATTGCATTGAATGTATAGATTGCTTTGGGTAGTACAGACATTTTAACAATACTTATTCTAACAATCCATGAGCGTGGAATATTTTTCCATTTCTTTGTGTTCTCTTCAATTTCTTTCATCAGTTTTCTATAGTTTTTTTTGTTGTTGTTGTTTTTGTGTGTTTTTTTTTTTTTTTTACCTCATTGGATCTTTTACCTCATTGGATAGGTTTTCTTTCTTTTTTTTTTTTTTTTAAAGATTTTGCTTATTTATTTGACAGAGAGAGAGAGATCACAAGTAGGCAGAGAAGCAGGTAGAGAGAGAGGGGGGAAGCAGGCTCCCTGCTGAGCAGAGAGCCCGATGTGGGGCTCAATCCCAGGACCCTGAGATCATGACCTGAGCTGAAGGCAGAGGTTTAACCCACTGAGCCGCCCAGGCGCCCCTCATTGGATAGGTTTATTCCTAATTATCTTATGGTTTTTGGTGCAATTGTCAATGGGATTGACTCCTTTTCTACTCTTCATTATTGGTATATAGAAATGCAACAGATTTCTGTACATTGATTTTATATCCTGCCACTTTGCTGAATTCATATATTAGCTCTAGCAATGTATTGGTGGAGTCTTTTGGGTTTTCCACATAGAGTATTATATTGTCTGCAAAGAGTGAAAGTTTGACTTCTTCCTTGTCAAACTGGATGACTTTTATTTCTTTTTGTTGTCCGATTGCTAAGGCCAGGACTTCCAGTCCTATGATGAATAACAGTGGTGAGAGTGGACATCCCTGTCGTGTTCCTGACCCTAGGGGGAAAGCTCTCTTTTTTTTTTTCCCCATTAAGAATGATATTCACTGTGGGTTTTTCCTATAGGTCCTTTACGACATTGAGGTATGTTCCTTCTATCCCTTATTTCTTGAGGGTTTTTATCAAGAAAGGATGTTATATTTTGTCAAATGTTTGTTTTTTTTTACATCTATTGAGAGATCATATAGTTCTTATCCTTTCTTTTATTAATGTGGTATCAGGTTGATTGATTTGTGGATATTGAATCACCCCTGCAGCCCAGGAATAAATCCCACTTGATCATGATGAATAATCCTTGTTATGTACTGTTGGATTCTACTAGCTAGTATCTTGTTGAGAATTTTTGCATCCATGTTCAGCAGGGATATTGGTCTGTAATTCTCTTTTCTAGTGGGGTCTTTGTCTAGTTTTGGAATTAAGGTAATACTGGCCTCACAGAAAGAGTTTAGAAGTTTTCCTTCCATTGCTCTTTTTGGAACAGCTTCAGAAGTTGTATTATTTCTTCTTTAAATGTTTGGTAAAATTCCCCTGGGAAGCTATGGCCCGGGATTCTTGTTTGCTGGGAGATTTTTGATTACTTATTAAATTTCTTTGCTGGTTATGGGTTTGTTCAAATTTTCTATTTATTCCTGTTTCAGTTTTGGTAGTTTATATGTTTCTAGGAATTTATTTGTTTCTTCCAGATTATCCAATTTTTGGCATATCATTGCTCATAATATTCTAATTGTTCGTATCTCTGCATTGTTGGTTTTGATCTCTCCTCTCTCATTTGTGATTTTATTTACTTGGGTCCTTTCTCTTTTCTTTTCATCAAGTCTGGCTGGCGCTTATCAACTTTGTTAATTCCTTCAAAGAATGAGCTCCTAGTTTTGTTGATCTGTTCTGTTGGTTTGTTTTTTTTTATTTCTATATCATTTATTTCTGCTCTAATCTTAATTTTTTCCCTCCTCTTGGTTTTAGGCTTTATTTGCTATTTTTTTTTACCAGCTCCTTTAGGTGTAAGGTTAAATTGTGTATTTGAGACTTTTTTTCTTCTTGAAGTAGGCCTGTATTGCTGTATGCTTCCCTCTTGTGACTGCCTTTGCTGTGTCCCAAAGGTTTTAGACTGTTGTGTTTTAATTTTCATTTGCTTCTGTGTATTTTTTTAGTTCTTCTCTAATTTCCTATTCATTCTTTAGTAGGATGTTCTTTAACCTCCATGTTTTGTCATCTTTCTAAATTTTTTCTTGTGGTTGACTTCAAGTTTCATAGCATTGTGGTCAGAAAATATGCATGGTATGATCTCAATCTTTTTGTACTGATTAAGCCTGATCTGTGACACAGTATATGATCTGTTCTGAAGAATGTTCCATGTGCACTTGAAAAGAATGTGTATTCTACTGCTTTAGGATGAAATGTTCTAAACATCTGAACATCCGTTAAGTCCATCTGGTCCAGTGTATCATTCAAAGCCATTGTTTCCTTGTTGATCTTCTGCTTAGATGATCTGTCCATTGTTGTGAGTGAGGTGGTAAATTCCCTACTATCATTATATTATTATCAATGAATTTCCTGTGCTTGTTATTGATTTATATGTTTGGGTGCTCCAAATTTGGGGGCATAAATATTTATAATTTTTCAATCTTCTTGTTGGATAGACCCCTTTATTATGATGTAGTGCTCTTCTTCATCTCTTATTACAGTCTTTGGTTTAAAATCTAATTTGCTGAAAAACATATGGCTACTTCAGGTTTCTTCTGATAACTATTAGCATGATAAATGTTTCTCCACTCCATCCCTTTCAATCTCCAAGTGTCTTTGGGTCAAAAATGAGTCTTGTAAGCAGTATATTCATGGATCTTGTGGGTTTTTTAATTCATTCTGATACTCTGTGTCTTTTGATTGGAACATTGAGTCCATTTACATTCAGAGTATTGATAGATATGAATTAGTGCCATTGTATTACCTGTACAGATGCTGTTCCTGTAGATCGTTTCTGTTCCTTTCTAGTCTTTGTTGCTTTTGGTCTTTCTTTCCCACTCACGGAGTCCCCTTTAATAGTTCTTGCAGAGTTGCTTAAGTGTTCACCAACTCCTTTAGTTTTTGCTTGTCTGGGAAACTCTTTTATCTTTCCTTCTGTTCTGAATGACAACCTTGCTGGATAAAGTATTCTTCGCTGCATATTTTTCCCCTTAGCATGTTGAATATTTCATACCACCGTCTTCTGGCCTGCTAAGTTACTGTGCCAAGCTGCTACTACCTTACGTATCTACCTGTGTAGGTTAAGGATGCCTTTTCCTTAGCTACCTTCAGAATTCTCTACATTTGTATTTTGTAAGTTTCACTATGATATGTCTTGGTGTTGACCTGTTTTTGTTGATTTTGAGGGGCGTTCTCTGTGCCTCTTGGACATAATGCAGCTTCCTTCTCCAAATTAGAGAACTCTTCAGCTCTAATTGTTCTAATAAACTTTCTACCCCCTTTCCCCACTCTTCTTCTTCTGGGACTCCTACAATATGGATATTCTTGTGCTTTATGGAATCACTAAGTTCCCTAAGTCTATATTCATGATTTAATAGTTTTTTTCCCCCTGTTCTTTTTTTTTTAAAAAGATCTTATTTACTTATTTGACAGAGAGAGAGAGATCACAAGTAGGCAGAGAGGCAGGCAGAGAGAGAAGGGGAAACAGGCTCCCTGCTGAGCAGAGAGCCCAATGAGGGGCTTGATCCCAGGACCCCAAGATCATGATCTGAGCCGAAGGCAGAGGCTTTAACCCACTGAGCCACCCAGGTGCCCCTTCCCCTGTTCTTTTCAGCTTCATTATTTTCCATAATTTTATCTTTTGTATCATCTATTTGTTCCCCTGCTTCTTCTATCCTGTGATTACATACAGTCAGGTTTGCATATCAGTCATAGCATTTTTTATTTCTACCCTGACTAGTTTTTTAGGTCTTTTATCTCTACAGCCAGTGTTTCTCTGGTGTCTTCCATGCTTCTTTCAAGTCCAGCCAGTATTCTTACTGTTGTTCTAAATTCTTGTTCAGATATATTCCTTATATCTGTTTTGAGCAAATCCCTGGCTGTGATTTCTTCTTGATCTTTTGGAGTATTCCTCCATCTTGTCATTATGCCTAGGTTTCTGTTTTTTGTATGTTATGAAAGCTTGTTATGTTTCCTGCCCCTGAGAGTAAAACTATATTAAGAAGGAGTCACACATTGTCCAGGGCAGGGCACTTCCGAAAACATTTCTCGCGTGTGCTGTTTGCGCTCTGCTGTTGTGTATGGCTGCTCTTTCCCAGAGGTTGGTCCTCTGCAGAGTTCCTCCTTGCTTGCAATGCGGAGTGTTTAGGCCTTTAACTAGGTATGCTTTGATCTGTTTGTTAAAATAAACCTGAAAAAAAAAAAAGCCTCATCCAAAAAAAAAAAAAAAGAGAGAGAAAAGGAACAAAAAAACAAAAGGGAACAAAAAAACCTACATGAACAAACAAAAAGCTATAAACTTGATTCCAAAGTGGGGAGAGGGGAGAAAGAAGGAAAAAAGAAAAAAAAAAGAAGAGAAGTCTGATCCAAAAAAACAAGAAAAGGAAACAAACCAAGAAATGAGCAAAAAAACTATAAGCCAAATTCCAAAAGGAAAAAAAATAAAATTAAATTAAAAGAAGTTAAAAAGTAAAAAAAGAAAGCCTGGTCCTATTTCCACCAGAACTGAAGCTGACACTTTGGAGCACTCAGTGATCAGTAATTTGGTACATGTGCGGAGGTCTGTGTTGTTCCTCTGAGAGGCCTGCTGCACAGGCTCACAGCCAGACCTACCTTCGTAAAGATGCACCGGGGCAAGGTTTGGTGGAAACATCTCCAGCCTCCATTGGAGGCAGCGTTTCTCTCTAAAGTCCAACTGTACTGGTGGGCATGGGCGCGGGCAGGAAGGGGGGTTGGGATGTGTGTGGAAGATGGTGTCACTCCATTCTCTCCTCCCCAGGTAGGTGACCTCGGGGCCACCACTGTTCAGGAGACACTCACACAAATAATCTCCCCTCCTGTGTCCAAGGCCCTCATCAGATCGCCACGCTCAAGCTGTCTGTGCCCAGGCCATCAGCATGCCTGGTGCCACAGTTCTCCTGTGTTTTATCTCCAGCACATGGCTGGAATTCAAAACTCCAAATCTTAAAGGACCCATCGAGGCGCGGGCCCGCTCTCCTCTAGGGGAGAGGAGAGCTAAGCCCAGTGCATTTTGTCCCAGAAAACCAGTCGCATGGCCACGGCAGTGCCTAGAGTCTATGGTGAAGCACAGTGAAAAGCTGCCACCAGGCTACCTGCCCTCTGCCTGAATCTCTGTCCCCTGCTGTTGAATGGCCACTCAGTGGCGCCCTTGGAGAGGCAATACCTCCTCCAAATGAACTCCGGGAAGACAAACATTTGTTCTCTCCCAGTGGGACCCCGGGGATTCCCACACCATGGTGTCTTGAGCTAACCCTACACGTTGCTTCCTCTCCCACCCTCTTCCTCTCTCCCTAACTTCTCACCACAAAAAGGGCCCCTTCCTCTCTATGGCACCACAGCTTTTCTCTCCCCCATTTCAAGTCTCCAAACTTCACATCTGCCACATTCTCTCCCTCCTATTGTGCAGACTGTTCTCTTAATCCTCAGATCAATTTCCTAATTGTTCATAGCGATCTGATTTTGATCTAGCTGTGTTTGTGGGACAAGGCAAGCCCAGTATCCCCCTACTACTCCACCATCATAACTCCTCCCTCCAGAAAGATCATTTTTTAACTCTGGTCAAACCAAACCTTGACTTAAAATCTCAGTTTAAACTTCTCCCTTCCCTGCTCTTGGATATTCCCTGATGCATACTGCAGGTAAATTATAATAAGGGTGCCATCACAATCTTTTGTGGAAGATATTATTCAATAAATGATACCAGAACAATTGTTTAACTACATGTCCAAATATATTCCAAAAAGATTAGCAGATTAAATCAAAATATAAAATCAATAAAGAACTAGAAACAGGTACTGTCATAAAGTGGGTGAATGTGTGTTGACTGAGAGCCTGTAATGCGAGGGACCACTGAGGGCTGCTTACCTGCCTTCCCTGTCTTCCCACCCCACAGTTGGGTGGGGGACAGAGCTAGACAAAGAGAGACAAAAGTCCTACCTTACTGGCATCACTGTGGTTCTCTCTTGGCTAATGCGGTCTTGCCTGCTGTCATGGAAATCTTCCAAACGCTTGCTCTCTTAGAGGAGCAGAGCTGCAAGATCTTTAGCAATTCCAAAGAGATACCTACACTGTACAGTTCTCTGCCATAAGGGAACTAATGGGGCTCCCACACTGCTGTGGGCAGTCATCTAGAAGGAAGCCCCGAAAAAGCTGAAGTCCACTTATCTTCCACACTGTCCAGTTGACCCTGGGAAAACTTGCACTTACCTCTCACGACAGAGCTGCGGGTGCTACTTACTATTAGCTCCAGCCAGCTTTCTGCCTTTAGAAATCTGAAACTCGAGGCAAGAACTGGTCTTTGTTCAGTATGACCTTCTAAATACAAGGGAACCAAGACTATGTAAAGCTAACTGAGATTTTGGGCATTATCTGCTAGAGCAGCTAGCATTTTCTTACCAAACACACAACGGGCATGATTTCAGAAGTCAAAGAAAATCATTTTTATTACTACATAGTAATCCTCCATATATTCAATAATTTTGAAAATTAAGAACTAAACACCCCTTCCTTTCAAGGGATATGAAATCTTCATCCTAAATGAGCTATTTTAAAAAGTACAATAATTTAAAAAGGTACAATAATTTAGTGATATAAAATGGAATCATATCTTTAGTCTATTTCTAAAATAAATAGGCAGTTAAGAATTCTCTGGGGCTACAACATCAACATATTTTAATATTTAAAAATATGAATCTACTATTTCAGGTAGTTAAAAAATAACATTCTTAAGAATATTATGCACATTTTGACATGTAGATTTCTACAATACTTACAATAATATAAACGCTCTTTCCAGTTCCTGTTGGTCCTACAAATATTGAAGGCTTCTGATGGGTGGTCAACAATTCCATTAAAGCAGAGCATCGAACCGTGTCCAGAGTTGGTACAATGATTTCATTAAACAGCACATCCTTAGGAATTTGAGGAGCTTCTGCCAATTTCTTTACCCATGGTTCCCATTTTCCTATTCCCTGTTTATAATAAACAGTCAAATGATGAATGTTATGTTATAAAATACTTTTAAAAGCTCTGTTATCCTGTGCCATTGTAGAAAAGATCAAAGATTAAGACCAAAAAAAAAACCCCAAAAAACAAAAAAAAAACCACTGATGTTTACATATTTGTTTTTATCCTTTTTCAAACTCACCCTGAGTTTGAAAGTTAAATTTTCTGTTAAATTGAGGAGAAACTAGGGTTTTATATGAATCAAAAAGAAATGGCAATGCTGTGATATTTCTGATTGCTGAAACTACTGATTATGTTAACCCAAAGATCAGATATTTTGGCCGAATGTAAATTTTTTTTTTAATGGAACTAAGAAAACTAGACTAATCAGTGCATTAAATAGTAAAGAATTTTATTCAATAAGTGTTAACCAATATAGAATTTTTTTCCCTAGAACATCAGCTGCATGTTGCTTGTGCTTTTATTAATGGTATGCATAACATAAGCTTATCATTTTAGATGAGATTTTTTTTAATTGTGGTTAAAAAAAACTCCTAAAATTTACCTTCAACCATTTTTTAAGCATACAGTTCAGTAGTGTTAACTATATTCACATTGTTGTGCAACAGATATCTAGAATGGATAAGATTTCTTCATGTGAGATTATTATTATGAATTAACATTATACTATATTTTTGTATCCAATTAGCTTGTCAACTAAAATTTGTATTTGCTATGCAGTCTTTAGGACAAAAACTTTAAAAAATAACATGTTAACTCTCCTGCCTTAGAAAAACATCACTGCTCTCTTCATTCTTACAGAATCAAATTTAAGATCCTCGTCATTCAAAACACATCGGAATTCAGACTCCTTCCTTCATGCATCCCACACTCCAGCCCCATTGATGGACCTACTGTTTCCCAGCATGCCCAGGTCCCTAGATCTTCCCTCAGGGCACTCTTTGGCCTAGAGTGTCACATGACTCTCTTCTGAAGAGGTTAAGAACTCACTGAGGGCAGCACAGTGACTTACTCATTTTTGTAACCTCTGGCACAGTACTATGCATATAGTACAGATTTTTTTTTTTTTGAGGAGGGTGATTTCACATCAAGTTGAAAACCGCATTGCAAGGAAGTATCTAGAACTTTCTAGAACTGAGGTCATACTGCGTACTTTCATTTAATGAGTACAATAGGCCCATCAGGTGTTATTATTTATCTTATTTTATCAAAGAGAAAAACAAGGTTCAGAAAGATTACTAGTCCAAGGCTATACAGAAAGAAAGTAGCTTTATGAGGACTTAAACACTGATGTGTCTGACTTCGAAGCCAGAGTACCTTCCTCTACTACTCCATGCTGAGTCTTAAGGTAAAGAGTGGTGACAAGGTGGCCCCAGGGCCATTATGTGCCATGTGTCTCCAAGGGAACTCTGCTTGGTTGGTACTTGTAAATCTTGCTTCAGAGCTCTTACCTCAGTGACGAATTGATAATCATAAATTGTTCCTTTTTCAGGAAATGGGACAGTCAGTGCTTTTGAAGACGTCTGTTCCATGCCACTCAGTAATTTAAACCTATTTCGAGTTAGTTCTGAAATTGGGCCTTCCATTAGTTCTCGAAGAATCTTATCAAATTTCAACCGATCATCATCTTTACAGGAAGCTCCAATGGACCAGATCAATGAAAACAGAAAAATACCCTGCATTGGAGAGATGAGAAGATAAGTGCATTAAAGAATAACTGTAATGTATCCTTGAAGCTTGAATCAAATCAGCCAGATTAATATCTTTGAAAGAAATTTAATAAACTAATACATAATTGTAGGTTATCTCAGGATTTTATAATAATTAGATTTTAAAAAATCAAACTGCATGTCTTATAAAGTCTTCCTATCAGAAAGGATATAATACAATGCAGAGTACATTGTGAAACCTTAGAATGATTAGTCTGGTAAATCACGTGATATTTTAAGTACATGGAAGGACCCTGATATTAAAAAAGTATATTGCGATAACTTTTTATTAAGGCATATTTTAATAGGGAATAATCGATCCCCACAATATACATGCTTTTTAATTTAAATTTTGATAGTGTTTTCTTAAAAGAACAAATTCATATTTATTTACCTGTCGTAGTAACAATCTGAGCACTGATTGCATAACTAGAACTGCCATTCTGCAAGCTTTTTTCTTACCAGGCTTAGGCAGGAAAACAGAGGAGATGACAAGACCCACCACTAAATGAGAAAACCTATTTTCTTTTTCTTTTTTTTATTACGTTCAGTTAGTCAACATATAGTACATCATGAGTTTGAGATGTACTGTTCAATGATTCATTAGTTGCATATAACACCCAGTGCTCATCAAAACATGTGCCCTCCTTAATACTCATCACCCGGCTACCTCATTCCCCATCCCTCTTCCTTCTGTAACCCTCAGTTTTTTTCCCCAAAGTCCAGAGTCTCTCATGGTTTGTCTCCCTCTCTGATTTCTCCCCAGTTTTCCCTCCTTTCCTCCATGCTATTCCTTATGTGGTTTCATTCATATGTGGAACATAAGTAATAACACGGAGAAAATCTATTTTCTTGTTTTAAAATTGAATCCCCCTTTTAGTTAAGATTTATTTATTTATTTGAGGGAGAGTTGGGGGGGGGAGTGGGAAGGGAGGGGCAGAGGGAGAAAATCTCAGGCAGACTCCTAGCTGAGCGTGGAGCCCAATGTGGGGCTTGATTCTATGACCCCAAGATCATGACCTGAGCTGAAATCTAGAGTCAGATGCTTAACTGACTGAGCCACGCAGGTACCCCTCAAATCCCCTTTTTAATGTCAAAACAAACACAATCTTGACTATGCTCTTAAAAGTTTTGCACTCTACTTCAACACTGTTCGCCTACTCCTAGATTACTAACAGGCTGTTTCTCTCTGGAAACTATTTAAAACTAAATTAAAAATTAATTTATTTAATAGAATATACGTAATAAGAGCAACATATTGACCACCTTAGAAGTGCTACCATTAGCAATATATAATTTTTTATTAAGAAATATTTAAGGGCCATTGATCATTTTATTCCTATGTGAAAAGTGTTTTTATACATATTTTCTTGCTTTCCTCAATGCTAATATATATTTATCCACACACATATATTTTAACATTATATCTCAAGAAAAAGGGAAGAAAATCAAGGAAAAAAACAAAGAATTATGATTTGCAGGTTGAAGGGGAGGCGAATCTTATTATCAAGTGGTCACTGCTGGGGCACCTGGGTGGCTCAGTCGTTTAAGCACCTGCCTTCAGCTTGGGTCATGATCCCAGAGTCCTGGGATCAAGCCCCTCCTTGGGCTTTCTGCTCAGTGAGGAGCCTGCTTCTCCTTCTTCCTCTGCACCTCCCCCTGCTCATGGACACACGTGCACTCTCCCTCCCTCCCAAATAAATACATAACATCTTTCAAAAAAAAAAAAAAAAAGGTCACTGCTGTCCTGGGGATTGATAATGTCTGAGGCTGGTTAAATGACCTACGATCTCAGTAGCAGATCTAAGGGTATCATTGGGTTTCACCCAAACATCATGATGCAATGGAACTGCCAGTGGAAGAGCTTCCCTACAAGCACCTACTACTGGGGGCCCAACTTTTCCCTTGCTGTCCAGCCTCTAGTTCCAGGAGAAAGTGAAGTTCCTAATCAGGAAGCACTGGGGAAAGCAATAGATGTCTTTCTATTGGAAGATTCAAAGGCAATGCACCTTACCTCCAGTAAAGAGTATGTTTCTCGATCATTTCTCTCTCTCACTTTGACTTCATCAGAAAAGTTATCCATAAAACAGTCTATTAGATTCATTAAGGATTGGACTAAGTTTGTATCTGAAGTAGGAGATAATTCCTGAAAAATTGGGGAAAAGTGCATAAAATAAATTAAATTATGCACTAATTAAAATAGCATCAACTAATACTTATTGAACTTACTTAGTCCTGATGGCCATAGTACCTATGAAAAGGAACTATGATAATTCTCATTTTGCAGGTGGGAAAACTGAGGCACAAATCAATTCCCTAGTCTACAGTGTGGCGCCGCTGGATGTCCTGTCCCGTGGATGCGCTCTTGAACCATTCCTGCACTGATTCCCAAATTCAAAAATGTACTTTTACATGTTTAGTTGTGTTCATCAACAACCTAGAATCTATCTTATACCAATTTTGTAAATCAAAACACTAAAAAAAATCTTTCAGAGAATTAAAGTTAATGAATGTGTTTCCAAACTTACTTTATACATCTTTATAGCAGTCCTCATAGTAAATTCATTCCTATGAAATAAATTTGCAAGTCTCGAAGAGCACAAAATGTTCCCAGAGTTCTGTAAACACCATGCGCTTTACTTTTTTTTTTTTGGGGGGGGGGGGTTCTCACCATGACAGTTTATAAAGTAAATGCGATAGTGTGTACAGCTCCTAGGACCATGCACCATACAGCAAGTTCTCCATAAATATGTTGTTTTCTTCCCTCCAAGCTTTCTTTCAACCCTTAGAGTGGTATTGCTTCATGGTTAACACGTAAGAATTAACTCTCTGAAATGGACTCTGAGGATTAGAAGCAACCAACCTCATCTTCGGCCGCTGTCCCAGTAGAAACAGGCAGAAATGACAACGGAGTTTCTAAAGATGGGACTAAGTATTACTGACCCAACGCTAAAATAGGAATAGTTATCGCTACAAATAAGACACTTATTACTACATAGTAAATAAGAGGAATTCATAATTCTTTGAGAGGACAAAAGTGCAGAGGACATTTTAGAAGCTTATATTAAAACTGTGTTTTCTTGCGATGCCTGGGTGGCTCAGTCGGTTAAGCGACTGCCTTCGGCTCAGGTCATGATCCTGGAGTCCTGGGATCAAGTCCCACATTAGGCTCCCTGCTCAGCAGGGAGTCTGCTTCTCCCTCTGACCCTCTCCCCTCTCAATGCTCTCTCTCTCTCACTCTCTCTCAAGTAAATAAATACAATTTAAAAAATAATGTGTGTTTTCCCTTTTGTTACTGAAAAGATAGTTATTATATGGAAAATTCATGTATTTGTAAGACCAACATTCTCTGACAATGCCAGGGTAGGGGTGTGTGGGGGTAGACCTATAGCTTATTTTACAAATGTAACTGTTTTTGAAACATTCATATCTTCAACACATTTCATGTTTGCTTGTCTTTCTTTTTTAATTTTTTAACAACCAAGCTTCTTGAAAGAGCAGCATACCCCACTGTTGTGACCAGGAGCTCCCACGTTCAGCCAACTGCCCTGGAACTACCTTGCCTCTTCCCCGAAAGTGTTTGGGCCATGCTTTGCCCCATGATCTTAATTGCCAAATCCAAGGGATATGTGCCAATCCTTTTCTGCCCTGACCTCTTAGTGGTTTCTGGTAATACCAACTACTTGCTTCTTAAAAGGCTCTCCTCCCTGAAATTGCAGCTGCACCCGAGATTCTATTCTTTGCTCTCTTACCTTTCTTTCTCTTTAGGTAATATCCACTGGCATGATTTTAAATTCCACTTTCCTTATCTATACTTTGAGCCAAACTCGTGCCTTAAGCTCTTCTATTTTATTTCCATCAGCAGGAGAAATGACCAGCCCTGTGTCCCTATATTTGTTCCAGAGCCAAAGTCATCCTGAAAGACCTTTGGTTGACATCTTCCAGAGCAGAAATTAAGCATACTTTCACTACAATTTCCAGCTGGAGAGGGTTTAAAAGCCTGGCTGGAACTCCATCAACTCTCAGAGGCAAGAGATTTCCATTCATGCTGTCATTTCTCCCTATTGTACCTTTCCCCCTGCACTAATCCCCAGGATACACTGAAAGAAAGAAAAATGGATTTGGACTTCTTTCAATCTTCTACCAGGGACTGACTTTCCTCCCTGAATCTCAGTTTTTTGGTTTTTTTTTTAAGATTTTATTTATTTATTTGACAGAGAGGAAGAGATCACAAGTAGGCAGAGAGGCAGGCAGAGGGAGAGGGGGAAGCAGGCTCCCTGCTGAGCAGAGAGCCCGATGCGGGGCTCGATCCCAGGACCCTGAGATCATGACCTGAGCCAAAGGCAGAGGCTTAACCCAGAGCCACCCAGGTGCTCCTGAATCCCAGTTTTTTTAGCCAACAACAGTCATCTCTAACAAGTAGATGCACTCATACTAAGTAGAGTGGATTCCTCATTTAGCCTGCCTGAAGCAATAATGTGTTCCTCCATTATTATCCACTATCTAATTCTTTAGATGTCTTAAATGAATTACTTTTAAAAATTGGCCTTTTGCTGATGATAAAACAATACATATTTATTCTAGGAACTTAAAAAACAAAGAAAATTATAAAAATGGAAACTAAAATACTAAAATATAATAGTCTCTGAGAAATGAGAGACGACATTTTAGGATATTTTCACCCAGATGTGGTTAGGTGGACCTTTAAGATTTTTGATTTTTTTTTTTTTTTTTTTTTTAGGAGGGAATAGATTAGCATCCATACATTTTCTCAAACCCTAAAATGCCTCATTAAATTTTTTTTGGAGAGTATATAAATTAAAATCTTTCTACTTTAACCAGAAAAATTTTTAGTTAAACCAGTTAAATTATTTTAATATCTGAGAGTTGACATTAACAATAGACATTAAAATGAATATATTTGGCTGATTTGGATTTTCCATTTATTTAAGTCTTACAATTCTTATTCCTCTTACCTTCGTATGCTTTCTAATAAATTCAAGAGAAACTGGGACCATTCTGTCAAATAAGCCTACTATAAATTCTTTCTGAATAAGACTAATTGTAGCAGGTAGAAGATTTATCCAAGACAACATTAAAGGTCTCCAGCCTAACATGTGAGGCTCCATGTAAATCATACCACATCTGGAAACCTGGAAAAAGAGTAATTGTTTACCATCAAGGTAATGTTTCTGTAAGAAATATGACTTGGTACATCTGTTTCTTATAACCTTCAGAAAATTCTTTTTTAAAAAGTTTAATTTTATGTAATTGCATGATCTAAATTTTTGTGTGTGACTTTACCAATGGCTTTAGAGAAAGAGGAAAATATTCCTGACTCTTAGATTTGTCAAAATAGGTCAACAGATATGTCTGTTCGTAAAGAAGCGAAGTACTATTAAAATGAATTCTACTAATGTTTTTCTTTCAAAGTCAAGGTTACTACTAAGTAATAAAATCATTTATAGCATTTCAAATTTATAAGCAGATGCCAAAATTGAGAACTTACAGTAGCAGGAGAAGCAACTTCCAAATCCATTGGTTCAAAAATAAGATTCATTTGTGCTGACATCTGAATAATCTCCCCACTCATCAGACACAGCTTTTTGTTATCATCCAGCACTGTATTCATATTCTCAATCCACACTGCATCTACTGGTCCATCAAAAATTAACCATTTCCTATCTGGTGTCTGGCTTATGCATATGATGAATAAAGGGCAAAAATTAATAGTGATAATACAAGGAAACAGTCCAATAATGTTTCAAAATTTAAAAATGTAACTCCTAAAATTAATTTCACCATAAAAATGTAAAGGCATCTTTTGAATAAAGTGTGTGTGTGTTTATGGAGAGAGAGAGATTGAGAGATCGAGAGAGAGACTGAAGAAGCCTATACATGCCATGGACGAGACAGAAATATAACATCTTTTCTCAATATCTCATCTTTTCCAATGTTTCTGGACTCATATATAACATGTTTTAGAAAGTATTACAAGTGAAAAAATATAACTGCCAGGGAAAATAGTTTTCATTGAAATTATCTGATTCTATGTAGTATATTATGTTCATACAGATTAATTACTCTTGGGTGCTAAATCAAGTTTTTTCTTCCCTCCACTGAATGAATTCACACACGCACATCCCTCTTGGGTTGAATGGTTTCATGGTGATATAGGATATTAATATAAGATTCAGTCTCACAATGATAAATATGACAATATTTGCACATTGTCTGAACTACAGCGAATGTTCAGCAAGTATTAAGGAGTGGCCAGGTATTTACTGGAGAGTGCAAAAGCTGATTCTCCTTTCCAGATCTCACGAGTCTGCTTTTTTGTGCACACAGATGATTCCTTGGTTCCCTTTCAGCAACTGTGAATTCAGGTTGAAGAGATGAGGGATTTGAATCCATCATAACACCTTCATAGTTGGCCCTGTAGCCAACTGCTTTCATCTACAAGACAGTGAACCTGTCATAGACTCAGGCTGCCCCACCCACACTCAAAAGCCAGCTCTGGTCATGCTCTGGAAGCAAGGAAGAGCTCATACCTCAAGATCAACTTTCCCTTGTCCTGTTGGCTAGGGAAACCCCATGCCTGCTAAACTTCACTTTGGGCAACATGGCCATGTAACAGAGAGATGCTGGGTTCTGCAGTCTGAAGGACCTCACTTTTCATTTGGCTTTACTACTTGCCAGCTGTGTGACTTTGGGTCAACTCCTTAACCTCTCCGAGACTGGTTATGGGGCAAAACGTCCTGGAAAATGTAATGTATGCTATGTAACTGAGTATAAAATGGGAGATATCTCATAATTATTTCTGTATAAATAATGTGACTACATACATTATGTAGAGATGTCATGTGTTAATCTGGGCCAGAGTGCATCCACTGTGAAAAGAAAGAACCTGAAAAGTTATATCAATGATCTCACACCTCTGTCTGTCTCACAATTACTTTTATCCTTGAAATTACTAGTAAAGCCTGATAGTGGGCAAGATCTCTGCCCCATGAAAGCCAATTTTTATGTTACACTCATTGTCTGAGGTCCTTGAGCCATTAAGAGCAGAGTTGAGCTTTGACATTTTTCTATTATTACACCAACTAAAGAGTCATGATCAGTTGGGTCCTTAAGTGGATAAAGAGCACCAAAGTTGGGACATATAGTAGGTAGAATAAATAAAACATTTATTTTTAAAAGATTTAATAAATTAAATGTCTCTAGCCTAGGCCCCTTCTAAGACCAGACTTTGTAAGCTGTCTCCCATTTGATCACACTCTGTGGGCAGCCTACTAACATATAGCAACCGAGTTAACACTTCTTGGTCTGTGGACTCTTTCTCGTAAGAGTGGGCAACAACCACTCAGCAGAATAAGCCAGGAGCAGGCAAGTGCCCGTTCTCATTCACAGCGGTCCCCAGCTGGCATATCAGGCAGCCCATTCTCTTCCTAACACAGTAGGGCGAAGGTGTTAGAACTTAAGGCATTGTTTTGTAAAGCTCTGTAATTTCTTGTCTAAGAATTGGAACATACTTAACAATTAGTGGGTATGGCAGAGACAGCAGCCTAAAGGACGGGCAATGGATGAAGATTACTGACTGTTCTCCTTCCTGTATCATTTAGCCTGAAAAAAGAGAGCCAGAAGTGATTTTCCCTGTCCTTGTTTCTCCTGCCCTCTCTTCTCTGCACACCAAGGCAAAGGCTCTCGCCGGCATGGTCTCTGGCATCTTTGTTGGTGCTCACAGTGTTCCTCACGGAAACACTGCTGGACCATCTGGTTTTGTATTTTAAATAAATACCTGGAACTAGAAATATAAATGTTTGTCTGAAAGAACTGGGAAAAAAACAGAAATTCGTCAGAAGGAACTATCACAGTCTGTCCGAATGTGCACACTAAAGTGTTAGTACTCACGGTTGAAGCAGCAAACGCTCTGAAACTGACAGCGAGGATGCCATCGGACCACTCGTGAGACACCACATCAAACTGTCCATACAGCTGACCCATGGTGACAGACTTGGGATTTAACACAGTGATTTGAACCTTGTTCTCTTCCATTAACCCCTTAATGGAAAAAAAAAAACCACATTCATTTAGAAGGATACTGTCTTTATTCATAAAAAACATGATTGGATATGTAGAAAATCCTAGATTCTACAAAGAAACTACCAGAAGCAAGGAGTGCATTTCACAAAGTTCCAGCATACAAAGTCAGTTTGTTAAGACTGGTTGTATTTTCTCTTCGGGGCCAATGAACAACTAAAAAAATAAAATTTTACAAGTGCCACTTACTATAGTATTTAAAACTCATGAAATACTCAGTAATAAATTAGCAAATGATGCAAAAGAGCTATAAACCTAAAACTACAAAAGGAGAGTTGAAAAATTTTTTTTTTTTGGTAAAGGGTCAGATGGTACATATTATAGGCTCTTCAGGTTACATATAGTTGGTCACATATTCTTCTCCATTTCTCTTTTCTTTCTTTCTGTTTTTTTGTTTGTTTGTTTGTTTGTTGTTTTTTTTTTTGGTAAGCCTTTAAAAAATGTTACCACCATTCTAAGTTCTCTGGCATTAGAAAAATAGGTTTGGAGCCAAATATGGCCTATGAGCTGTAATTGGCTGACTGGTGCTACCAAACATTCTCTGAGAGAAAATTAAAAGATCTAAATATAGGCAACTATGTTTCATTCTCACAGAATCAAAAAGGTAATATTCGTAAATTGCCAATTTTGACCAGAACCTTGAAAGCTGGTGTGGGAATTATACAAAAGATGTTAACACCCTTAGGGCATTAGATTTTATGTTTTTAATTAATAGGTGTTATTTACTTAGAGTAGCTTTAGGTTTAAAGAGAAATCGAGTGGAATGTACAGAGATTCACATATAGTTCCTCTACCCTCCCAACCCCCGACCATTTCCCCTATTATTAAAGACTTGCATTGGGGTGGTATATTATTATGAATGATCAACTGATATTGATACATTATTATCTTTTTAAAGATTTGTCTATTTATTTGAGAGAGACAGAGAGAGAAAGCATGAGTGGGAGTGGAAAAGGAGAGAGAATCTCAAGCGGACTCCGCAATGAGTGCGGAGCCCAACACAGGCTCAATCTCATGACTGAGATCCTGACCTGAGCCAAAACCAAGACTCAGACACTTAACTGACTGCACTGCTCAGGTGTCCCTGCTACATTATTAACTAAAGTCCATGGTTGGCATTAAGGATCGCTCTTGTGATGTACATTCTACAGGTTTTGTCAAATGCATAATGGCACATATCCATCATTACAGTATCATACAGAATAGTTTCACTGCCCTAAAATCCCCTGTGCTCTCTTACTTGTCATCATTTCTTTTATATGTATATATATATGTGTGTGTGTATATATATATATAACATAACAAGTGCAACTCTTCCCGACACTGCCTTCTGCCCACCACAGCCGGGGTTTGGGACACAAACTACCAAACTCAAGAAAAGATGTGGAATAAAAACCCTAAACCGTAAAACAAGCTCGAGGTCTTCACGTTCTTCTCTGTGCCCACCAAGGGGATAACAACTTGGGAATCATCCTACACTGGTAAGTATGGGAAAGCTCCACCATCTTAGGGGAAGTTGTTGCCACTAAGGCAAGACTTTTGTCTCAAAAATGCAGCAAGGCTAGTGAGATTCTACATTCAAGATATAATTGATCACAAATCCCATTTGGCTACACACATTGAAATATATGAAGCGAAAACTACTCAAAATAAAAAAAGTAGACAGAAACACAGTATTAGTTGGAGAATTAAAAATAATCTCATTCCTTTAGCATGTTGAAGTAGACCAAACTGTGATGTATAAGACACGAATTGTGAATAATACAATCATTTATTGCATTTATGTGCACATGTGTGAGTTATATATTGCAAAACACACACTGACTTCAATACCACTAGCAGCCAATCACAGAAGTTTGCCTTACAAATCTAACCATTCAGAAAATAAAAAATACTCTTAAAAGTATGAAAAGAAAGGTTTCAGTCTTTTCATGTTTTTGGATTTTTTCTACATGTGTTACCTTCATAAATAAAAAAAATTTTGAAAAAATTTTGAAAAATAAAAAAAATTTTGCAAACCTATGATAGATCCTTCATATGCTAAACTTCGTAATTGCTTCGTATGAACTTTCTAGTAATATTTTCCTTTGACTCATTTTTTCCCTTGATTTTAAGTTGCGACATTAAAGTATCTTTTAAAATCACTGTACATTCTATCTTGCACGAAGCTGATTATGAATAAATTAATGCATTAATAACACACTTACCTTTTCACATATGTCATTTAGTGCTCCAGCTAAGACGCGGTATGCACTGGTTTTTCCTCCAAACGGTTCCCCGACAATCATAAAACCATGACGCACAATCATCATTTCATATATTTGAAGTATCTTCTCAGAAAAGAATCTGGTCATTTGCAAATTCATGGACTCACAGTTGTCTTTGATAGCTGCTAGCAAATCATTGTAATCTGGTTTTGGTAATTTCACACCAGGAAACAAATCTGAGGTGATTCCCTGATGACAGATGATTTGGAGATTTATATTACATATCTGATACTCTCCCCCCCCTCCATGCACACACAAGTGATGAAAGTCCTCCCATCCTCATATTTAATATTGATGGAAATAGAGCCATTAAATAGTTCAACGGTAGTTTTAACAGCTTTATAGAGGTATGACTGACATACAATGAACTATATATATTTAAAGTGTTACAATTGGATAAGTGGAGTCATCAAATCAATCATGATATCAACATACCACTCCCTGAAGTCACCTTATGACCTTTCGTAATCCTCCTTCCCTTCCCTCTTTGCCACCTCCCGCCTCCATCACCAGGAATCCACTAATTTGCTTTCTGTTACTATTTTTATTTGCATTGTCTAGAACTGAATATAGATGAAGTTACACATTATGGGTACTACTTTTTTTCTGTGTGACTTCTTTTCACTCATGGTAAAGATTTGGAGATTCCCACATGTGACATCATGATTTAATAGTTCACTGCATACAAGTATTACATTTAAATCCATTCCCCTGTTGATGGATACTTTCTTTCATTGTTTCCGGTTTGGGGCTATTGCAAACAAACTGCTATGAACACTTATATTCAACTCTTTGTATGGACAAATGACTTCCATTTCTTTTGGAAAACCTAGATAATATGGGGGTTATGTGTTTAATATTTTAAGAAACTATCTGCTTTCCAAAGTGGTTGTATTATCGTACATTCACTCCAGCAGTTTATAACACTTTTAATATTTGTTATGGTCAGTCTTCTTAATTTTATCCACACTAATAGGTATGTCTCAGTATCTTACTGTGGCTTCTTCAATGTGCATTTCCTGATGACTAACGTTTTTGCATGTGCTTATTTGCTTTATGTATCTGCTCTTTAGTGAAGTGTCTCTTCAAATCTTTTGCCTATTTTTAATTGGTTTATTTTCTTAATAGTAAGTTTTGACCATTCTTTAAATATTCTGTATACAAGTCCTTCATCATATATCTAAATTTGCAAGTATTTTTCCTAGTTTGCAACTTGTCTTTCATCCTCTGACCAGTGTCTTTCAAAGAGCAAACTTTTTAAATTTTGAAGAGTCTATTTTAACAATTTACTATTTTATGCGTTGTGCTATTGGTGCTGTGTTTAAGAAATTTTTGCCTAACCCAAAGTCACAAGCGATTGTCTCCTGTTTTCTTCTAAAAATTTTACAGTTTTATAACACTTTTAAGTTAAAAAGTTAGACAACTATGACCTGATTTCAAGGCTTATTATAAAGATAGTTTCATATTAGTATAATGATGGACAAATATAACAATAGAACAGAATGGGGAGCCCAGAAGGAGACCCACACACATTTGAACAACTCATTCTCAACAAAGACACAAAGACAATTTGATAGAGAAAAAATAAAAAGAATACCAGGATTGGTCAAAACGATGAACACACAAAAATTAGTTTAAAGGTATTTTAATCATTGTGGTGGCTAAAAAGCTAACTGTCCCTCAAAGATCCATGCCCATGCAAAACCTCAAAATGTAACCTCATTTGGAAATAGGATCTTTGCAGATATAATTAGATAAATTAAGATGAGGTTATACTGGGCCTTAAATCCAATGACTGGTGTCTTTATAACATAAAGGAGAATATTCAAACACTAATACACCCAGGGAAGGCCATGTAATGATGGAGGCAGAGATCAGAGTGATACCAACGCACAATATTATTAAACTTAGTTCTTCTTTTAAATCATCCTGAAAGGGGCGCCTGGGTGGCTCACTGGGTTGAGCCTCTGCCTTTGGCTCGGGTCATGATCTCAGGGTCCTGGGATCGAGCCCTACATCGGGCTCTCTGCTTGGCAGGAAGCCTGCTTCCTCTGCTCTCTGCTTGCCTCTCTGCCTACTTGTGATCTCTCTCTGTCAAATAAATAAATAAAATCTTAAAAAAAAAAATCATCCTGAGAAACATCAATTTCATAAAAGCCATTACATTCTTTTAAAGAAATTAAGCTTTTTGTTAATTTTTTTTTTTTAAAGATTTGGTTTATTTGTCAGAGAAAAAGAGAGCACAAGCAGGGGGAGCTGCAGGCAGAGGGAGAAACAAACTCCCTACTGAGCAAGAAGTCTGATGTGGGACTCCATCCCAGGACCCTGGAATCATGACCTGAGCTGAAGGCAGATGCTTATCGGACTGAGCCACCCCGGTGTCCCAAGAAATTAAGCTTTTAAAAAATTTCTTCAATTATTTATTTAACAAACATTTGCCAAGTACCTTTTCTGTGCACAGGATTCAGTGGTGTGTTAGACCCATTATTTTCCTTCGTGGAGCCTACATTCTAGTGTAATTTATCAGCAAACATACTTTGTAACTTTTGTGTGCTTATTTACATTGCACAGTTTTTAAAAAAGTACTATTTAAAAATCCCAACTTCTTGAAAGTCATCTGAAACAACAGAGCTAAACACACTTCAAGTAAAACATGGAATGATCTATGTTTCTCTGTGCCATATCATTATTTTCTGTAGAAGTTTCTCAAAAGGAGTTCCAAACTTGGACATTTGATAAATACATTATTATAAAAATTCTGATACACCAAAATAATAAATATCCTTACCTCAAAGAGTGGTAAATCATGGGACAAAAATTTTGGCAGATTTACATCAATAATAGATCTAAGCAGCAAAATTTCTTCATTTTCACTTGGATATTTCAGCTAAAAGAAAATACTCTCATGATGATATTGCCTTCAGCTAAGTACACTCTCTACATGTTCACACACACACACACACACACACACACACACGCATACACACGTAGGCCCCAAAGACAATTTAAACCCACATAAAACTGTTCTCATTTATTTTCATTTAATTGGATTGTTAATAACTTTAGTTTTTGAAAAAATTCCAAAACACTTGCGCTAACCCCAAAGTTTACTAAAAACCTGGTTGAACTCTGAACCTGTTGCTCAGGCCCATAATAAGGTTTGCAGAGTTCACAAAAATATAAGTTCCAAAATATTTCTCTCAACTTCAATACGTTATTCAACACCTCACTCCAAAGTTTCTCCTACTATCATGCATTTAATTTTCCAGAACCCTCCTTCCTTTCCTCTAGAATCTTTCTGCCTAATAAATTCCACGTTCCATTTTAACTGGCTTTCCCTTACAAAGTCAGCGATGCCCACAGTCAAGTTCAGAGAACCCAATGCCAAAGCTAATCCTGCTCATATAGACTTTGTCTTTGGATCGGTCTAACCACACCTAAATTATGAAGTGTCAAAAGTCTATTTTGTCATTTGAGAAGCTATTATTTTAAAGCAAATGTTTAAATTGCTTCTTGATATAATAAAAACAAACTTCAAAATATTCAAGCCAACATTTTCAACAATTCTAAATTAGCTTTTGACAAAGAATGAAAGGATTCATTTGCAGAATTCATTTGCTGTGTAACTCTAATAGCTCAATTCCATAGTCAACATGTCAGTGATAACATACACTAGACAATGCATTATCTTTCCCATTATCTGACCACAGTGTAATCCTGACATGCTAGGTTAATATAAATTGTTATTTCTAGCGGCATTTGTTTATTACAAAAAACAATGACATGCAGTTATTCTAGGCTAATGTGAAATAGAGTATCACCACTATGTATCAGAATTCTCAGTAACATTTATTACAGAAGATAAAAATGCATGCCATTGTTCTTAATCAAGTAGAATACATTTTAAAATCTTTATCTTTTACAAAACAAGAATATAAAAATTTTATAAACCCCAAGGTCACAGTTTGCATTTTGCTATTAACTATAGCCCACCTTGCTTTGTTTCATAAGGAACTAATGCACAGTTAGGGTTCACGCCTCCACAAAATATTTTCAATGAAAAGTTATACAAGTCTTAAAATATTTGGATTTTTCCATCTATATAGATTTATACCATTTTAAAATGCAAACATTATATTACAAATCTATAACTGCTAGTATCAATAATTACATTAATTGATAATGTTTTGGCACATTTGTATATATTTATTAATTATACATTATTTCCTTTAAAGCTATACATTTTCATATAGACTGAAAGCCTTCAAAATATTTCTCAGCAGCAAGCAATTTCATTCCTTGGTAGTACCTATTTTTAACATTTAAAATTACAGAACAGAATTCAAATCAATAAGAATTATGTCTCAGTTTTTACAAATCATAAAATTTCCTTTTTCATATGTGCAAATGATAATTATTTTTTAATACCATAGCCGGATTTTTTTTCAGTTGATGAAACCAACTAGTTACTGGAACTCTGTGAAGACACAGGGTCCTGAGATTTAGGAACAGAAAATTCATGAGTAAGAAATAACTTGAGTTGTCTACCTTCAGATTCCCAGCAGCGGTAAGCACGGACTTCACGGCTCTCATGCCGTAGTCATAGTGATGTTGCGAGGACAGTTGCTCTGAACACAAGCGGTAGGTAGCCACGATTTTTACTGACAGTGGCCGAGCTGTGACAAACCCACAGGAGTACAGGACTATTTCAGCAATCATGGCATAGTCAGGCACCATCATTGCTACTGTCCGAAAGAGAGCCTGCAGGAGTGCAGAAAAGGTATTTTTGAAAAGACCATTGTAAAGACAACCCTACTGTTGTGCATTTCCTAATGCGTTATGACTGTATAGTTTTTCTGCAATAATGTTCAATTACAACATCCAAATCATATAGATAAAAACACTTAATTTTAAAAACAGGTTTCTTGTAATTGTTATATAATAAATATCATTAACTTCTGTATCACTATTTTTCCTTCAATTGTGCTTTAAGAACACTCACAAACATTCATGATACTTAGATTAGGGGTGAATTATTAAATTACATGCTAAGTATCACTTATGCTCTATTGTTCTTGAGAAGTGACAGGTTATAGAGAAAATATATTCAAGTCTGCTGGGATGTCCAAAAGCTGGGCTTTTTATCTGGGCTGGTGAGAAAATGCATAGTATTGGGGGACCAGCCTTCAAGTGAGGCTCTCTTGGAATCTAATTAGTTGTAGGCTGCAGGCTAATCAGATAACTCCCAATAACAAGGTTATGTTAGATAAATAAGGTATTTTGAGATATTTTTAATCTTTTTGAGTTTGCAGCCACCATGTCAGTCTTCCATCAAGCATAATAAAGAAATAAAAACTGGAAATAAGCCACAGATAATTATTATTAGAGATAAATCAATTTTCTAAATTGTAAAGAATTTTCTCATGGTTTTTTAAATGTTGTGGGACAATAAATGTCATGTGATAACTAAATAGAAAACAGATTTTAAAAGAATAAATAAGAAAATTTAAGTTTAGAATGTCAGTATGTGTCAGGACCTACTTCAATAGCTCATACATTAAGCCAGGACCTTTGTGTACTAAAGAGAAAAATGGTAATTTTTTAAAAGTAGGCTCCATGAGCATTGTGGGGCTTGAATTCACAACCCCAAGATTGAGAGTTACAGGCTGTACTGACTGAGACAGCCAGGCACTCCTAAAAAAAAAAAAATGGCAATTTTATTCAGATAGTTTATAAATATCTTCTAGGAATTCATTGAGTTACCTGAAACACAAGGCAAATAGGAAATAAGACATCTTGTTTAACTGATCTGTTATGACTGTTCCAGGTTGAGAACAATTACAAGATTGGCATTGAGCAAGATCCTTCCAACGTGTTATGTTAATTACATTATGTTATTATGTTAAAAATATATAGCTTGAGCAAATAACTGGGAACAGAGAAGCTTAAGCAAGTGCTGGAAACCACTACATACTTGAGGAAAAGAGAATGTAAGAGAATTATTATACAGACGGAACTTCTTTAAAAGGGTAGGTTCTCAACAACTATTTCTTTTCATGAATAAAAGAAAGGATGAATGAACCAATCAGTCAGTGTGTCCATGACTTGGTTCAGGTGGTAAGGTCTTTCTACAATAGTATCGACTGCTATTAGTTTCAGGTGAACATCCAGGTCTGCGTGGCGTACCACATCAGATATTTCACAAATTCCTATTCAGATTCTCTCAGCCCTACTCACAGCATGGCCATGGAACACCATGGAACAGACAGATCAGTGGCCAAGAGAACAAAAAATAGTGTGCGGTAAAGGCACTTCATGATGTTCCGTCTACTAGGAATCATCCACCGAGGATTTAACATCGATTTCTATTTATCACAGAGAAAAGCATCCTCTCAAAATATTTTGAGGTGAATATTCTAATTCAATGGTTCTCAAACAGTGTGTGAGAAATACTGATATGATACGGTTTGATTTGGAATGTGTCAGAAATAATTTGTTAGTAATAGCAATACGTTTAAAGGTAATTTAGTGCTCTTAAAAAAAATTAAGTTCAATTTTGGCTTAACCAATGACGTACTTTCTTGAGTCTAAAAGAAGAGTATAGCTCCAGTATCATACCAGGGCTTGAAAAAATTCTGAAACAGGTAATCAACATGAGCATTATCCTTCTAGAAATCTATGCATCAGGTTATTGGCTTTGTGACATTAGAAGATCTAGAATAACCCCATTTTACCATGGCTTCTAACATTCAACTATCCTGAAGTGTTTACTGAATATTGATTCTTCAGAATAGTTTTAATATTAAATATAGCTTCTCTAATTAGCAATGTGCTTAAGCAGTTGCTCCGCTATGCAGATCTTATCTAGATGTACAGGATGTCAAAATGGGACTATCTGCATGACAACATAGGTGTAGGGAGATGGCAGGACAGATACAACTGGGTCCTAGTTCCAAGGTTCTTGTAGATCAGGCCAAGAACTTTGAACTTTTTTCTGTAGGCAAAACAACAACAGCAACAAAAGCCAGTAGCTTTTTCAGTCTGGAAATTATAGGATTAGATTGCTTCTGAAGACACCGGTAGAATTATAGTGGGGAATTCATTGTAGTGTATTTTAGTAGGGAAGAGATTGGTGACAAGTGAGCTGTTGCAGTAAGACACACAGGGGAAGAATGAAGAGGGATGGAAGGAATGTGTGGCAGTGGGACTAAGTAAGAGCAGCAAGAATTATAAGGTTTTTGTATAATAGGATCCCTGTTTTTGATGACTGGCTGAATCACTGGGTGAAGAAGAAGAGGGAAGCCTCAAGGACGACTCTCAAGACATTCTCTGGATCTCAGTAAGATTTTTTTTTTTTTTTTTTTTAAGGAAGATCTGTTTCTGTCTTTTCAGACTAAGACATTTTTCCAAAATTGTTAGGTATTTCCATATATACTTTAAAGCAGATGTTCTGTAGCCATTCTAACCAAGAAGACTGCACAGTAGGAAGAACAACAACAAAACTATCAGAATTTGAGAGCAATTTTTGGCCTGAAGTAGAAGGAAAATGCATTACCCACAGAACCACAAGGTGGATATTTTGACACCGTTTCAACATGCACAGCCCATAAAACTGTGACACACTCTGCATAGGACATTAACAGACTCAACTAATAATAGTCCCAGCTTTTTATGGTTAGCTATTCACAGAGCTTTGCCTTTACAAATGCTATATATTCAGATTGATCCTACTGAAGAAAAGAAAAACATGGGCGGACGAAAGAACTGCTACAAAAAGAGCTTTCCAAATGTAAATCACAATGAAAAGTTGCAAAACGATTCTTAAAGAGGATTTACCAGTTTTTATTTTCAAATCATACCTTCCTTCACTAAGGCAAAGTATTAAAACATCTCATCTAATACATAAAAGTGCATGGAATGGAAATACTGAAATACTTTGTAGCAATTAGTTGAATCAAAAGTCTCTTCAGTGGAAAAGAAAAATTCCTCAACTAGTCTAAGAAGCTGTCAGTCTAAACATGTGAAGAGCAGAAAGCAATATAGGGCTTAGAGTCAGAAGACTTGGTTTTGGATCTGCAATTACCACTGCATTATTCTTCAACATTGTTCTTTATGCTCTAGTCATAAACGCAGTAAATATATAAAATGCCGAAAATATGGGGGAATGTCCTATTTCTCTCCTAATCAAGTTTTTGTTTTTTTAAGTGAAGAGTCTAGTCTATTCAATTAGCAAAGTGTTTTGCTCTTTTTATCAGGAGAAAAAAAATTAGTGTTGGGTATAAAGGACAATTGAGAATTGATGTGGATTGTGAATTATTTCAACCTCTGTTGGGAGGCAATTTAGCAACACAGCTCTTCGTCCTATGACCATACTTAAGGAAATATTTTAAAATAAAGTATCTTTTTTTTTTTAAGATTTTATTTATTTATTTATTTAACAGAGAGAGATCACAAGCAGGCAGAGAGGCAGGCAGAGAGAGAGGGGGAAGCAGGCTCCCTGCCGAGCAGAGAGCCCGATGCCGGGTGATCCCAGGACCCTGAGATCATGACCGGAGCTGAAGGCAGAGGCTTTAACCCACTGAGCCACCCAGGCGCCCCTGGAAATATTTTAAAATAGACAAAAGTCGTAAGTAAAAAATGTCCATTGCAATATTGTTTATAACGAAGGAAAACTAAAAGCAACCTAGGTGTCCAACAGTAAGACACAGTTCCATAAATTTATTTACACTTTGAATTATAGTTATAAAGATACGAACATGCTCATAATATTAACCTGAAAAAAAAAAAAAAAAACAGCCCAGCATACACAACTGCTTGATTCTACCATTTAAAATTTGCCTTTTAAAAGATATTTAAAACTGAAGGATACTGGGGCACCTGGGTGGCTCAGTGGGTTAAAGCCTCTGCCTTCGGCTCAGGTCATGATCTCAGGGTCCTGGGATCGAGCCCCGCATCGGGCTTTCTGCTCAGCAGGGAGCCTGCTTCCCCCTCTCTCTCTGCCTGCCTCTCTGCCTACTTGTGATCTCTCTCTCTGTCAAATGAATAAATAAAATCTTTAAAATAAATAAATAAACAAAAAACCCACAGGATACAATATAGTAAGCAATAAAATGGGTATCTTTTTCAGTATTTCCTATATTTTCTAATTTTTTATAATTGTCAGTTTTGGGGACACCTGGGTGGCTCAGTCGGTTGAGCAGCTGCCTTCGGCCCAGGTAGTGATCCCAGAGTCCTGGGATCGAGTCCCACATTGGGCTCCTTGCTCAGTGGGGAGCCTGCTTCTCTCTCTGCCTCTGTCTGATACTCTGCCTGCTTGTGCTCTCTCTCTGACAAATAAATAAAATCTTTAAAAAAAATTATCAGTTTTTAAATGTCAGTTTGGAAGTTGCATTTGCTTTGCTCATTCAGTTTTTAAAGGTATTCAAAGCTTTAAAAATGATTTTCTAGGGCACCTGGATGGCTCAAGCGGTTAAGCATCTGACTTCAGCTCAGGTCAAGATCTCAGTGTCCTAGGATTGAGCCCCACATCGGGCTCCCAGCTCAGTGAGGAGTCTGCTTCTCCCTCTCCCTCTGCCCCTCCCTCTGCCCCTCCCTCTGCTTGTGCTCTGTTTCTCTCTCTCGAATGAATAAATAAAATATTTAAAAAAATAATTGTTTTCTAAAACAGTTTTCTAAAATACAATGTCCAAAAGCAAATATTTTGCATAAAATTCAAGGAGAGCATGTTCTTTCTTTTAACTTATTAACTTTGGAAACTACAGAAAGGAAAAAGATGATCTAATTGCCCCTTCTGTACCTTCAGATTATCCGGCAGTTCCGATCGCCCAGCATATCCAGGGTTCATAGTTATAAAGACAGCACATGTGGGGTCAAGTTTTAACTCAGTTCCTTCAAACACTAGTATATCGACACCTGCATTAATACCTGTGGGTCAAAATGAAATGACTTAGCAATTCCACATTTAAACGCGACTTGTGCCATCTGTTATCTTCCATATTTCTACTTTTTTGACATAATGCAAAGACAAACCAGTCCATTACCTCTTTGGATAGTAAGAATTTGTTGAGCAACCACAGACAGTACTTCCAAATCAATTCTGTTAAACTCATCAAAGCAAGCCCAGGCTCCACAAGATAACAGTCCCTGGGAGAAAAGAGTAATGAAATTTTTCAATTTTATCTGATTGAATATTGCATTGAAATGTTGCATTTTCACCTGATATTTTGAAGGATTTAATATCCTATCAAGGAAATTGCTTATTCACCTTTATCTTTAAAGACAGCATATTATTTTTTTATTAGAAATCCATTATTCTGCATAAATAAGGAGTTTGATCAATTGGAAAACTGTCCATTTGATTGATAGCTTTTTACTTTCTGTGTATCTTTGACATTTAGATGTATACGTGTAATCTCAAAGCCTTTCTTACTTTTTATGTACAAGTTGATTTTGTTTGCTTTTTCTGTACGAATTCATAAAGTAGATTGCAATAATTCTCTAAGATAACTTCTGTTGCTAATGAGACTATTTTGTGGTCTGAGCCCCTTAATAGACAACTTACATAGTTTGAGGCCCTAGTTTGTACTTCTAACTCACAGCTACCCACAAATATGTGCCATTTAGGCATTAAAGAAAACTGGCCCACAAAGCTTGAGTAGCTCAGCCAAATTCAAATTTACTTAAAAAAATCAATGTAATATTTATTGAATCTGTATTCTGTAGATTGTATGTGTGTATATACATACACATATATATGTATATATATATGTTTCACTGAGTAGCTGGTATGTTTCAGGCATGATGCATGTATCTTTCATGCAAAGAAACTAAGATTATATCATACAAGATGTTAAGTAATAAGTACGAGGCCACAGAGCTAATAGTGGCTGACCTTGGATTGGTACACAGTTCCATCCTCTGAACCACACTGAATTAAATGAGAACTCTGTCCATTTCAAAGAATAGCATATTTTTATTAGAGAGGACTATGACATTGATCTCTACATATAATAAGAGAATTAGAAAGCACAGAGAACAAAAAATACTTATGAAGTCACATATTCAAATAGTTATAAGGATTGTGAGGCTCTTAATAGTAAGACCCATATCTTTTTTATTCTGTACCCCTATTATTCAGCATGATCCTAACACAAAGTATCTATATAACCAATAAATACTTAACAGTAAGCAACTTTAATACTAAAAGTATATGAATCTGTATCAAGGAATTAAGAATATCATTATATATATTCAAAAATTGAGTAGTACATTCAAGCTTTTCTTAAATGTTTAGGAATATAATGGCTATTCAAACTAAACTACACAGAGACTCTTTTAGACTTAATATTTCTTTCTTAAAAAATCATTACAAAAAGGTTGTATATCATTACAGAGTATGATTAAAATGGTAACTGGTCATTCAAATGTTTTCTTGATATGTTATTTATTATAATTTTGACTTTTAAAATCTTATCCTAATTGTTTCAGCATCACAAATATAGAGACTTTATATTTCCAAATCTGTTATAAAATGACCTTGCCGTAAATCAGCCAGGAACAGTTTACTGTATAGGGTAGGATTGGTATATATATATGTATTTTTGTTAGTTTGGATTTCTTTTTAAACGTTAACTTTTTTGAAGAAATTTTGGAAAATAATTACAGAGTCTTTAAAAATCAGAATTACAGAATCTTCACAGAAAAACAGACATAAACAAATAAACAGAACCTATAACCCCAAATGGATAATTCTGTGTTCAACTGTTCCAGCTTACATTTTAAAGAATAACAGCCTATAGCAACAAAGGGCTAAAATGACCGGACGTTCACAGCTTTATAGACTGGGATGTTACAATTTTAATTCCCCTTTTGCAATCTTACAGATGCCTAAGAGTGGGAATCTGAGTCAGTATAAGAAAGAAAAAAAAACAAGGATTTTAAGTTTGCAAGAAAAGATTAACTAGAGTGTATCTATGAAAGTAAATTACTGAATCATAACTGGTTAATAACAAGAGCTACAGGTTAAAGACTTTAGATTTCCCACAGTCTTTACATGATGTAGTGGTTCTCAAATTTTGGCTGCCTCAATATACTGAAGGCACATGCCTCCTTCCTATCAGTCATACTGACCCATTACAGCAGGGACTGGAGACACAGGTAGAGCTCCTTCTCTAGTAAGCTTTTGAAATAACCCTACTTCTCTGGAGAACGGAGATAGTGCTTTCATTTAATTTAACCTACAGTAAGTCATTTAGTTGCATGAAATTATATTTCATTATAAATGACTTTCCTCTCTGAGCTGTTATTTTGTAAAGAAATGAGTCAATTCAAACCTTAAAGAATTTTCCTAAAGCCAGATAATCCAACCCATCGGAACAGTTGAAAACAACACATTGTTTGGCCACTGCTTTTGCTAAATCTTTGGTAGTTTCAGTCTTTCCAGTGCCAGCTGGCCCTTCAGGTGCTCCTCCAAGGTGCAAGTGAAGGGCTCCAAACAAGGTTCTGAAATATAAGAAATAAGCAGCCTTTATAGAATAATTTTTAATATATTTTAAATATACATTTTTAAATATTTAATATGTTCATTAAATATTTTTAAATATTAAAAATATTAAATATATTTTTAATATACATTATGAAAAGAGGAAAAGTTTAAACTGAGAGCCAAATTTTCCACTTTCTCTTCAATAATTTCTTCCTTCCCATGAACCCCTGAAAATCTCTGACTGTGCACTACTTTATGTTATTGTATTTCACTTCTGAAGAGCTGATTATGTATGACAGAATCAGAACCAACACACTTGAAATTCAATGCTGACTCTGGTCAATATGGAGAATTCAGCTGATGCCAAACCACCCAATCCCCCTAACTGCAAGCATTCAGAAATGCTCCATAAAAAAAAAACCAAAAAAACCCAAATAGTAACTTTTGAAATACACAGCCAATTTTGAAAGAATGAAAAAGAAATCACCAATGAAGAGGGAATGCAAAGCTGTCAGTAATTGGGTGCTAAAGCTAGAGAGGTCCATATTGTTTTGGGATCTGCATACAAACAAACACAAGTATATTTACAATCACATAGAAACAGAAAAAAAATTTTTTTTAGATTTCTTTATTTGAGAGAGAGATCTAGCAAGGAGGGGTGGGGAGCAGAGAGAGACAGAAAGTCTTAAGCAGATTCCATGTTGAGCCCGGAAGCCGATGTGAGCTTCAACTCCACAACTCTGTGATCACAACCTGAACCAAAACCAAGAGTTGAACGCTTAACCAAGTGCACCATACAGGTGCCTTGAAACAGAAAAATTCTTATACTGAGTAAGGTGAAGAGCTGGATTCACGTATAGAAACCCAGAAGTCTTGAAAAGCTGACTTATCTCTAAACAGAAATTAAAATTACTCTAGCAGCCTACTCAAGAAAGACAAAGAAAGATCAACTACAGAGGAGACAGGAAGCTTATCCTTTATTGCAGCACCTAATGGAAAGCTTTCATGGGGGTAGAGTCAAAATTTTCATTATCCATGGGCACATGAACCCAAATTGAGAAATTAACACTGAAATGTTGTTTTGGACCAGAGAAAACCCTAAAGCTCTTTTAAGAGATAAATGTGAAACTGCTCCACATGGACACCTCCACAGCTGAGAAAATGTAAGACTGCATGGGCAAACAACCCTTACTAAAATGAGCTCATAATTAAAACCAGAGAGAGAGAGAGAGAGATCAAAGTTAAGAGTCAGACTTGCAGTGGCAGATGGACAAACGTGTGGGAGAATCACTATATACATGGTACTCTGGTATCCTGATGGTTTATTTAATGAAATTTTAATTAAAAAACAATGACGGGGCGCCTGGGTGGTACAGTTGCTTAAGCATCTGACTCTCGGTTTCAGCTCAGGTGTGATCTCAGGGTTGTGAGATTGAGCCCCGTATCATGCTCTACACTCAACACAGAACCTGCTTGAGTTCCACTCTCTCTCTCTCTCCCTCTGTTCCTCCCCCCATCTACTCTTTCTTTCTCTAAAATAAATAAATATTTTTTAAAAAGCAAGAGACATAAGAAAATTGTAAGAAAAAGTCAGTTTCATAAAAGAGACAACTTGAAATCTAGCAATGAAAAATATAGTTATTGGACTTTTTAGAAAGTTACCAGATTAAATGGCAGAATAAACATAAAGAACAGAATTATGCACAAGATAAATATGAGGAAATCACCCAGGAAGATACCAAGATGGAATATAAGAAAAGCTGAGAGACAAAGAAAAAAAAGGAAGAGAATGGGAAAAAAACAAAATTTAAAAAGCAATGGCTATGGGGCACCTGGGTGGCTCAGCAGGTTAAGTATCCAATTCTTGGTTGCAGCTCAGCTCATGATCTCAGGGTCTATGTGCTGGGCATGGAGCCTGTTTAAGATTCTCTCCATCTCTCTCTACCCCTCCCCTCTTCATTCCCTACCCCTCAAAAATAAAAAAATAAAAAGCAATGGTTGAGAATTTGCCAGAATTGAAGAAAGATACAAACTGAAAAGTCTCAAGTGGGATACATTAAAAACTCACTCACATATAGTAGCATTACAGTGAACATCAACAATAAAGAGAAAAATCTTAAAAACCACGATAGAAAAAAATTATCTACAAAGGAATTGTAATAACAGACTACTCAGCAGTAGCAATGAATGCCAGGAGAATAATATCTTTGGAGAGCTGAGGGGAAATTATGGTTCACTTACAGTTCTATACCTAGCTATCCTAACATTTAATAAATGAACGAAGACCACATTTTGTCTAAAAAGGCATTTTTAGACAGAGAATGATAGAGCTCACTACTTGCAGACCCGCACTGAAACAATTACTAAAGGATGTTGCCTAGTAAGAAGAAAAATGAAACCAGAAAGAAGGCAAAGGAAGAAGCAATGGTGAATTAAGACAATGATAAAGTTTTTGATAAATACATATAAATATTAGATGTAAAAAATACATAACAGAATATTCATAGAGCAATCTATGCCAAATCATCTTATCTTACAGATAGTAACATTGGTCACCTAGCACCAGGGCATATAGAAATTGGCTAGGAAGCTTGTAGAAGAGAGGTCAAGAGTAAACATCTTTGGAAAGAGCTGTTAGTGTGTTGTTTATTTCCCGTCCCTCTGTAGAGAAGAAGAAAGCACTTGCCCCTCTCCCAAACTACCTGAGGGGCTTTAGAGAACTATTTGGCCACCTTGGCACACTGATCCCTGGAGTTTGTGTAACACAGGAACTGGGAATTCAATCACAACTTAAAATATTTAAAGTCAAGAGAATGCCTGTAGCTAATCCCGAGGGCAGAGCTGGGGAAAACAGTGACAGTAAGAGAGATGTACTCATACTAGTGGCAAAATAAATGTGTGTTTATCACCTGACCAGATCTAGATCCCACCAGAAGGAAGCTAGATTTGAGTCACGTTGAATGGGACTCTGTGGAGGAGGCCCCCCTAGTATCAGAGAAGACACCAAGGTGAGCGCCCATGTGTAGCTGACCTCAGAGAGAGGCTGAAGCAAAAGTCACCAGCAGCCAGCCAGAGAAGGCATTTTCCATAGGTGACTGGTTGGGGGGGGGGGGGGTTTCCAAAGAACCCACATAAATATCCCATGGGAGATCTGGCACATCTAAGCTTGCACCCTCATTGAGGACACTAAAAAGCCAAGAGACAGTTGCCACACAAGATACTTGTCACACAGGAAGCCACCTCTCCCTTTCCTTCTCCGCTCCTTCATTAACTCCAAGACTGGAGGAGCCATGGGTGAGCTATGGAGGGATGAATGCAAAAAGGACAGGGATAAAACTGACAAAAGATTGACCACATTTGCCTCCCCAAATGAAGGCCTTGAGCTTGTGTCAAGCTTGAGCTGGGAGAGAAGGGGAGTTTTAAAGTGGATGAAAGATAATGGCTTTGATATTAGACCTACATGGACTTTGAACATCTGAAAAAAATAACACTTTAATTTAGCTTTTGACAAAAATTTGGAATACAGGAGATGCAAACTTGGATTAAAGTTGTTAAAGCCCTTTTATTATTCAGAAGCATGATAGAAAAAAATTCCAGTGTAAATACCTATGAGTTACCTAATTGAGATATCCAGAAAGCATGTAGCACAAGTTTACAGAAGAGACCTCGGCTAGAGATAGAGATGTGTGGATCTTCAGAATGTAGGCTATTAAAGCCTGAAAGTGGATGAGAACATTTGGGAAACCATGAAGCATGAGACAAAGCACCACATGAAAACAGAAATCTAGAAAATTCTGTGTTTCGGGGGAAGCAGCAGACTGCCTCAAAGGATCCAGAACAAAGAGAAAGTTTCAAGAAGAAAGACGAAATGAACAATGTGAGCAACAATAGCAATATTGGGCAATACTTAGTTCCAGAGCTAAGAGGAGAAAGCCAGCAGAGAAAGAGAAATTGAAGGTCAAGTTGAGAAAAGTATTAAGAGTCTAGGAAAAGATAACATAGGATACATTTACCAAATGGAAGAGAATCTGTTTCTTTTAAAGATTTAGTGGTCTAGGGGTGAAATTTCTAATAGACCCTTAAATTAGTGAGTTTACCGGTAACATCGATCAGTGAGTGGAGTAATAACCAGCCGAGGGGAATTACCCAGATACTCATATCCATATCGTAAGCCAGCATTAATCATCTTTGTTTCTAAATTATTCTCCTAAGATAAATCAGAGAAAATGAAATTAACTTAAATAACAAAATTTTAAATAATATGAAATCTCAAACTCCTTAATAAATAACTGTCAAGTTAGAAACAACGTCTTTAAAATTCACTTTTCACAGGGACCTGGGTGGCTCAGTCAGTTAAGCATCTGCTTCCGGCTCAGGTAATGATCCCAGAGTCCTGGGATATAGCAAGGAGTCAGGCTCCCTGCTCAGCGGGGAGTCTGCTTCTCCTTCTCTCCTGCCCCTCCCCCACCGCTAGTGCTTTCGCTCTTTCTCAAATGAATAAATAAAAAATCCTTAAAAAAATTCCACTCAGGAATCATTAATTCAGTAGAAGAATTCAGTATCTAATTTCCCTGGATATGTCTGAAGTCACTGGCTTCAATTTTTCCATAGGTATCTGTGGAAAATATATTTGTTCCTTATCTCTCCTGTATTTTCTTTTTACTTGCTAAAGCTTTTTTTTTTAATTAAGGTATAATTGACATATAGTATTAATTTCAAGTATAAAAATAATTACCCAATATTTATGTATACTATAAAATAATCACAGTAAGTCTAGGTAAGAGCTATCATCATATAAAGGTACAGTTTTCTTATAAGAATTTTAAGATTTACTCTTAGCAACTTTAAAAATGCAATATGGTATTATTAACTATAGTCAACATACAGTGTATCACATCCCCATGACTTATTTAAAACTAGAAGTTTATACTTTTTGACTCCCTTCACCCATTTCTCTCACCTTCCCACTCCCAGCGTCTGGAAACCACCAATCTGCTCACTGTATCTATGGGCCTGGTTTGTTTTAAATTGCACATATAAGTGAGATCATATTGTCTTTGTCTGACTTATTTCACTTAGTGTAATGTCCTCAAGGTCAATCCATATTGTTGCAAATGGCAAGATTTCATTTTTTAACAGCTGAATAATATTCTATTTTCATATATACCACGTGTTCTTTACTCATTTACCTGTCAATGGACATTTGGGTTGTTGCTGTATCTTAGTTATTGTAAATCATGCTGCAATAAACATGGGGGTGCATACACCTTTTCGAGTGTTTTTGTTTTCTTCAGATAATACCCAGAAGTGGAATTGTTGGATCATATGATAGTTCTATTTTTTCTTTTTTGAGGAGACTGCATCTTGTTTTCCCTAGTGGCTGCACCAATTTATATTCCCACCAACAGTGCACAATGGTTCTCTTTTTCCCCACACCCTTCCCAGCATTTGTTTTCTTTTGTCTTTTGATAATGCTCCTTCTAAGAGGTGCGAGAGGATCTCTCATGGTGGTTTTGATTTGCATTTCCCTGATGATGACTGATGCTGAGCATCTTTTCATGAACCTGTTAACCACCTGTATGTCTTCTTTGGAATAATGTCTATTTGGCTCCTTTGATCAGTTTCAAAACAGGTAGTTTGTGTTTTTGCTATTGAGTTGTAGGAGTTATTTATATATTTTAGAGGTTAACCCCTTATCAGCTATGATTTCCAAGTATTTTCTTCCATTCAGGAGGTTGCCTTTTCATTTTGTTGATGGTTTCCTTTGCTGGGTGACACTTTTTAGTTTGATGTAGTCCCACTTGTTTGTTTTTGCTTTTGTTGTCAGGTTAAAAAAAAAAAAAAATCATTGCCAAGACTGAGTTAAGGGGCTTAACATCTATGTTCTCGTCTAGGAGTTTTATGATTTCAGGTCTTACATTCCTGTCTTTAATCCATTTTGAGTTAATTGTTGTGTATGGTGTAAGACAGTGGCCCAGTTTCAGTGTTTCCTATGTGGCTGTTCATTTTTCCCAACACTATTTACTGAAGAGACTTTCCTTTCTCCATTGTATATTCTTGGCTCCTTTGTCATAAATTATTTGGAATATATGCCTGGGTGTACTTCTGGGCGCTCTATTCTGTTCCATTGATCCATGTGCCTGTTTTTATGCCAATACCATTCTGTTTTGATTATTCTAGCTTTGTAATATAATTTGAAATCAGGGAGCATGATGCCTCCAGCTTTGTTGTTCTTTTTCAAGACTGTTTTGGCTCTCTGGTGTCTTTTATGGCTGCGTACAAATTTTAGGACTATTTATTTCTGTGAAAAATGCCATTGGAATTTTGACAGGGGTTGCATTGAATCTGTAGATTGCTCTGGGTAATAGGAACTTTTTAACATTAATTTTCCAATCCACAAAAACAAAGTATCTTGCCATTTATTTGTGTCTTCTTTGATTTCCTTCACCAATGTCTTAGAGTTTTCAGTGTGCAAGTCTTTCACCACCTTGGTTAAGTTTGTTTTTAGGTATTTTATTCTTTTTGATATAAGTGGGGATTTGTTTTTTAAAATTTCTCTGATAGTTCATTATTCTCCTATATTTATAATTAGTTGTTTGACTCATTTTCATTACAAAGTGGGTATTATATTATTGCCAATTTACAGGTAAGAAAATGGATGCTTACAGACAGTGAGTAACTTGCCCAGGTCATAAACCTGGTAAGGGAAGTGTCTGGCATTTGAAATGATTCCACAGGGAGCTCCTATTCACTACCTCTCCTATGGTTTTCCAGGGGTCTGGTTCTTATCTTTTCTCCTCCCACTCCATACCTTTAAGCCTTTCACAGAAGTAAATCTGCTAAGAATTTCTGAGTCCATATCTCCAGACATCCTCAACAACTTCCTCCCACTCTCAACTGGCCCCACCTTATCCACTGTACTAACTATTCCTACTCCTCCTGCCTTTGCAGTTGTGACTGCCATCATTACCCATCCAGGTATCCTGATAGAGCCCTCCTTCCAGATCATGTTTATGGTGCCCTCAGTTAATCAACAAGAGGAAACGTTCATGATTAAATCACAATAAAAGTCTGATTTTTTTTTTACATTCTTTAGATGTATCAAAAATCTAAAAATACAATTTTAAGCTGCCTAGTTCGGATATTTTACAGATTCAACAAACATAATGACTCATTTAAAATGAGTAATTTTTTTTATAATTACCCAATTTGTGTGTGTCTCTGTATGTATATATATTTATTTGTAACTATACATTTGAGTATGGATTTGGGTATAGATAAAGACACAGTTTTTTGTACAGATGATATATAGTCTTTGGCTGTCTTAATCTTTAGTCTGGAGAATGCTGGTTTGGATACAGTCAGCCATCAGCAAAAAAAAAATCCTATATTACTGATACTATTTTCCATGTGAGCAAGCAAGCACAAATTAAAAAGCTACGAGCTGAAATTGTCATGTAAAAATATTCAGTGATATCACTTACTTGCCAATAGTACCTAAGCTGACTTAACCACTCGAAGTCAGAGTCATCACTAACTTTTTTTTTCACAAGTGTTGTGAGAACATCTCTAGCATGGACATCCAGCACCACAAGGGCTCCCAGAGTAACACGATTCTGCTTGGACAATTTGCCACGGACCAAAGTCACAATATCATCAATTTGCATATTACATTTTTCCAAGTATTGCTCAAGAGCCTGAAAGAAAATAAGATATAATTCATGTAATCAGAATTTTTCTGAACAAAAACATTTTGAGCTAGTCTGAATACAGAGTATTTCTGTACGTTTTTTCCCATATGACACAATTTAAAAATAATCCATTTTTCTTACTACCAAAGGATTAGGTGAACAAGGACAATCTGGCCAGATGCAGTGGACACACGTGGTTTGTGTCTACTCATCATCCTTTCCATTTCTATTTCCACTCCTGTCTGCTCCGTGGTTCTGGTGAGCGTCCATCACCTTGCCCCATCTGCATGGCAACAAGGGGTGGGAGAGGTGTGACCCAACCTGAGCCAATCATAGTTCTTCCCAGGAACTGCTATACAGGCAGAGGGTGGGAAAAAGTGTTTCTCACTAGGTTTGGAGGACCCCGAGTATGGCTATCTGAAGCCACTGCAAGCCTTCATCCCCACTGCGGAACAAAGCCCGCCAGAGATTGGCGAAGCGGAAAGGCATGGGAAGAGAAGCTGCTGCAGCACCGGTGCCCTGAGACCCCGGACTCCAGCTGCCTTGTATTCCACCAGGCCTTTCAGGACTGCTGTGTAATCTTGCTGAGCTGGTGAGCAGTGCCAGTTCTGACAACCAGGCTTGCTTTGGGATCTGTTTTTTTGGTGGGAGTAAATCTAATCAGTAAGTCAAAAAAGAGAAGAGGGTTTATGATGAAAATCAAGTTAGAATCAATGAGAACCGCTATGCTTAAGGGAAGGGTCAATATGCTCCAGCAGGCTGCTGTGGTTGGTTCTCCACTCTAATAATATTTAATAAACATTGGGCACCAGGGAGTGCATTGAATTCCTTCAGGACCAGGTAACTGGTAGTGATGTAACTACAAGGGAGCATTTCCAAGAATGAGAAAAAGTTTAAAGGACTGGGCTGGAGACTGCAAACTGTTTCTCTAAGGGGCACTTTTCTTAGTCCTTGAACGATTTTATCTTTATTTTTAAGGAGGTCATTTTTTCAAAAGTTTGGTGCTTGAACACTATTGCCTTCATATTACTTACCTGATCAGTTGCTATTAATTCTCTTCGTAAGCAGTGAAAGGTAAACTTCTGTCCCATCTATGTTTCAATAGTTATAAGTCTTTAAATTCTTGGAGCCAGTTAGTGAATTTAAGTATGTTGAGCATATAAATTAGTAAGAACCAATTTGATCCTAAGAACCTAAGCCACACCAGTGGGCGCATCTTAGTTTTCTCATCAGTACAAGTGAGGATCGTGTGAACCTTACTGGTTCTCACATTCTATAATTCAATACGAAACATAAAATAAAAATTTAATGTTTAGACCTGACAGTACAAATTATATGTCCATAAGAATTTATTACTATACACAGTAACAGAATGTTTTTTCCTACTAGGAAAGCAGATTTAGAACAAAAATTTAACTTCAAACTGTGATAAACTGAGTTCTTTAGGAACAATATTATATGAATCAATGATAATTCAGATTAGAGAGATAGGGATAAAATCATGATATCGATAGCATTTTTGTTACATTTTCTTCCTTGTAAACCATTCTGTACAGTGAGTGAGCTAATGAATCTAAAGGTAACTACTACTACATTCTGCCAAAATAAACTCTATCTGAAATCAAATATTTTTATCATACCTAGATCCTTCTACACATGCAATGATACAATGACTCAAAATCACATCAATATTTACAATATCCTGAGCTCTGTGATAGCAGCGATTCTTTCATTTTTTTACAGTCCCTGTAATGCCTCAAGCAGACTAGTTCCACAATCACCATTCGCTGAATAAATAAATCAAACAGGTCCTTCTGGTAGCATGACAGTATAACACATAGGGCTTTTGTAACATCAAGCTCCAGACAACTTGGGATGTTTGCGGAGAATGGAAGTGTCCAGTCTTCCAAGAGGCTGCCAAGAGTCTCCAGCTCCACCAAAGTCATCAGTTTCAAATGTGAACCACACATTAATTAGGGGAAAAAGTGATCAACACATACGATATTAAAACATATGCTAGCCTCCCATGATAAAACTACATGTTAAATTTTAAAACACCATCAGGGCTATAGAATACTAAAACATGAGCTAGCCTTTCATGATGCTGCTACAGAACTTGAATGGCCTAAACATGGATGAAAGACAAACAGGCACAAGGTGCACAGAGAGGGATCAAAGGCATAACGAAATAGGGTAGTCGCAAGCAGATGAATAGGAATTAATTTTTAAGGACACATACAAAGCTTAATTTTACATCACAAAACTTAGCTATGAAAGCACCATAAAATGCAACAGAAGAGGGCAGTCTGGCAAGCAACAATAACAGAGGTATAATTTGCTAAGTCTTGCTATGCCACAATTTTAGAGAACTTTGATTCTGTGACACAGAATCACCCTCAAGTAGCATGGGTTCTCATTTTGCCTTTCTCTGTGAATGACTCCATACTTGCATCATATAACGTGAGCAGAAAAAAACTGAATAGACTGATAAATGAGTCAATAAATGACAATCTCAGTATCAGTGGGTACTGCTACAAATAAAACAAAACCCCTCTTTGTATCTGTATGGAATATGGTAAGAATTACGGGCTGATAGTTTTGAGCAGAGGACACGTTGACATGGGAGTGATCAAAACTGCATGTCACTCGAGATTCTGCTTGGGAGATAAGTGAAAGTATGAAAAAGCTATAATTTACATTTAATGCTAGACGTCAACTCCTACCTTTTGCAGCTCGCTTGGAGTGAGACCAAAGAAAACCATGGACTTGACAGAGGAGTAGAGGTTTGATAAACACCACATTTAAACTGAATAAATTTGGAAAATGCCTACAAATTTGTCTAATCTGCTCACATTTGCTTCTTTTTTCCCTGCAGACTATGTCCCCACGGTGGCGAGTGACAAAGTTAGTATCGTGATTTGGACAGCTGACCAGCAAGCAAGGAGGGAGACCCAGGAGGCTCCATGTTGCCCTAGTAGCTTACATTGGTGATAGAGGAACCCCTTTGTGTGGGGAGGTTGACGAGTGGTAGCTTAAAAGCAAAGAGAAAAAATGAATTCTCTAGAACCACTGAACAAAAAGAAAAATGCATATGGGGCTAGAAGCCAAGAGCCCAGAAGTAACTCCAAGAGCTTACTGCTATGAGGGAAACTGCTATTCCCCAGTGGCATGTGTTCCATGAAGACAGACTTTTTCTGGGAAAACCCTGACTTCTCCCTATGCCCTCATCCCTTTCCACAGGAAAGAAATAAATGACCTGTTGCTAAGTTTGACAGAACTAAGCACGTGTCACTCAGCTCCTTCCTCTATGGGATCTACCTGCTTACAGAGAATATCAGTTTCTCTCAAACCTCAACACTATCAGCGTTCAATGGTACCTTAGAGTTGAAGACAGTAATATCAAACTCCATGTCAAAAATATATCTAAATTTCATGATTTTAAACAAAAGATCTATGATTAGTAGATTCCAATTGTCATCGGACATTCCAACAGTCAACTTGAAATCCTATCTCAAGGACAGGAATGTTATGTTAAATGTGGTTTCAGTTGTTAATTACTAACAGCAATCCAATTAATATTATTAAATTAGTATACCTGATACATTACAATATATAAAATTAAGCATCACTCAAAATATTATTCAAAAATCAATACATTAAGAATAAAAATGAAAATAGTAAAAATAATTCAACCAATATCTTGTCTTAATAGGGTGGCTTCACTCAAGGCATAAAAGAGAATTATGTTATTTTTCCTCCTATACTTTGAGTTTAGGAAGTTTCTTAGTTCTGTTACCATTCCAATTTCTAAAGGTACAAAAATGTATGTAATAACAGGATTGAGGCTCAAGTACCCTTGACGTTTGTTTGAAGAGGATTGTCTTTATTTTGTTTTTTATAATTAGTGTATTCTGGCAATAGTACTAGTTGAAAAAACGCTGAAAAACCTGGGGGTAATAAAGCTTACCTCTTGTCCCGTTGAAATAGCTGTTTGTACTTCCGTTGTCCAAAAGGTTTGAGATACACAGAGCACTGTCTGTCCTGGCCAATCTCTCACCCAGTTAATTCGCATATTTTGTGTATAGGCGAGCATTGCAGCTCTGATTACCTAATTGGAAAGAAAAATGCTAAAGATCATTTTACAGTTTACTCAAATGAGCTATACAATGAAGAGCTAACCTCCTAAACAGATTAACTCATACTGCTCAACTTTTTACATCTTATCCAATTATGAAGACTCAAAGCAGTGGTTAGACTATTTAAATTCAAGTTTATCCATATACCTGTGAGCGAAAAAAATACATTACATAGCACTTTATTTTGTTGATATGTGATCAATTTGTGTGCACCATACTACATCAAATATTCATTTGATCAGTTGTAGCCACAGATATCTTAGATGCATTTGGATTGATCAAGCACAATTTTATTTTGAAATATAAATTTAAGTCATTCCAAAATGAGATCTGTCAAATCCATAGACAATAATTTTCTTTGAACTTCATCAGATCCCCATTCAGCCATGGGCTCATGAACACATTCACACTTGGCCAAACCACACAACTCCTTTCAAGTTTGTCCTGTGTTTCCAGACCTCATTTTTTCTCAATCTGTAGTTAGATGCCCAAGGCAATGATGACAAGCACAGGTGTATAATTCATTTATGGAGAGTTAAATACCAAGAAAGTCAAGAAGTCTTATTTATGCTCTTTGCTACCTGTTTTATGTCAAATTCATGTACTTCTCCTCCATATGCTTTCAGTGGATTGACATATCCACTTTTTCTACCAGCCATCAGTGAGAAACATTCTAATCTTTTATATGTATCAACCAAAAATAGTAATGTTGCCTGTGAGATGATACCCACTTCAATGTTTGATTTCAGAGAAGGCTGTCAAAATTGATTTTTCTGAGAAATACATAAAGGATGTATGAACCGTTCTGGATTTCTAGTCCAGCTAGATATTTATGGAGCTGAACAGAGATGAAGGGCATTGTTGGCTATTGATAACAAAGAAAATTTCAAAGGCCAGAAGGAGCCACAGAAAGGGCAGGTGAAAATGAACAACTGAGAGATGGGAGGAACACAGAAGATAGAAGGTGCAGTACAGAAATGTCAAGGATGGAGCAAATACATGTTCTAGAAGAACAGTGCAGAAATAACAAGAGGAAGACATTAAAACCTAAATCGCAATTTCTACATAGTTGGATGAGGAGAAATAGGATTATGAAAAGTTGTACAATATTCTGCATAAAATATATCTATGTGTGCCATACATAAATATATGTATATATACATATATAAATTTATATGTATTTTAGATTTAATATACACATGATAATCTAGTAAGATAAAGAGGCAAACATGCCGAGAACATGACTTCTTTTTATTTACAAATGACCCCAAATTCACTTAATTTAAGCATGCAATATTCTTTTAAGCATGCAAATACACACAGTAAAACATAGTAACACACATATCTCTATTTGTAGTACTTTATACTGCATTTGAGTAACATATTTCAGTAACACAAACTTATACATAAACATTTAGGGAAGATACTTCCTACACAATTCCTTGCCGCTCCATCTAAACACTCTGGAATAGCAACGAAAATACCTTTTCTAAGTGCTTTGACAAAAAAATTTAAAAGAATAGTTGTAATAGTATTAGGTTTAAAGCAATGAGTTATCACTGTGTACATCAATTAACAAACCATATAACCAAGGCTGCTAAGTCATGCTCAAAGTGGAATTCATCTGCATTGCTTATAACTATATACATGGGCATCTTACTTGTCAATATGTATCAAGGCCTATGAAATCTCATCTCTTTGACCTAGTGGTCCTACAAATAAGAAGTTATCATAAGAAATAATTCAATCAAAGAAGCCAGCTGTATCCATATGGATATTCAATCTACAATAGGGAGAAATGAAAAACTGTCCAAATGACTTTATATCTACTTAAAAATTATCATGCAGGCAGATATTAAAACTATATTTAAGAAGAGAAAGAAGCACTTAGAGACATGATATCCATTGAACACTTAGATTGTAATGAATTTTTTCAATAATGTGTGAGAGAATCTGAAAAATCAATGAAAACCGTTGTTAAGACATCATACCATATTTCCTTCTCATTCCTGTTCTCATGATCCCAACTCAATCATGATTTTTTATTCTTGAAGAACTTGAATGCTAAGTCCACATTATAGTGAAAAAATGAATTTAAGTGCTCAACTAATCTGTATATCTTGCCATGACTTGATATTTTCTACTAATAAAAATAATTACAAATGACTGAGCTGATGTTTTTTGAGATATGGAAAATATGAAGTAACTGTTATAGGAAGTATTTGTGATTTTCTAACATTTTGGTACATATTTTGTATATACACCAGACAAAAAGATTCACTATAGAAACATACATGTCAAGGAGATTGATGTGGAACTGTAAAGAGATGCATCCAAGGCAAGACTAAATGGAGACTCTGTAGACCAAGGTGTGTTTGATTAATGATGAAATAACTAGCATGTGGCTGCAAGAAATGGGACTTATGACTAAAACCTAAGGTTTCTGTAGTTTCGATGATATTTTGTTCCACTTTTCAAGTGAGTCCTCATGAAATTTATTTCATAGACCATATCTTCGTCTTTAAGCTATCTATTACAATTGAACTGGTAATTCACGACTCAATTTCTGTCTTAAAAAAACCAGCGCATTTATTAACGATACCTTTTTTTATATAATCTCTACCCCCAACATGGGGCTCAAACTCAAGTCCCCGAGAGCCAGAGGCACATGCTTTGTCGATTGAGACACAGGTACCCCCAATGATATATTAATATTCTACAGCTTTACTAGAAATAATGATAAACACAGCCAAGTACCTTGTGGATGGATTTAATCATAACTCTCTCTAACTCAACCAACCACTTCTCCACTTGACCTCTGGCTTTGGCCGTTGAAATGGTCTCTGTGAGCTCCACAACCTCTCCTTCGCTACTCTTCATGTGAGTAATGTCTAAAGTTTCTGTAAATTCTACTCTTGCAATTCCTTCAAAACATTTCTTCAAGTGAGGTTGCACCCTGTTGGGGGAAAAATATTTAAGAGAATTAATCAAATTAAAGAAATTCCTTATCTATCAGTGTTCTTCATGTACCAATCTTCATTCACAATTTATAAATGTGCATTATATGTTAGGCCCCTACTCGATGCTGCTGGAGATGAAACACTGAGGGGGAACAAAAGACATGATCCCTGCCTGTATGGATTACACAATCCAGTAGGAGGTCATAATTAATTGAATAATCACAAAAAGATCTGTTAAACTATAATAAGAGCTACAGAGGAGACATCTGTGAGGCTTTGTTTCCAACACAATGAATTGAAAGATGTTAAAAGTAACATAAGGAATAAACCAATCTTGACTAATAGATAACACACTAATTGGAAGAATCTTCAAATGCACAAAACTAGCTTTTTCAACTAGGATCTTCAGAGACTACTTACAAATTATGAACTAGGTTCAGCACTTTACATACTTCACAGCTCACTAAATCAACTGCTTTGAAGGTTTTCAACTGTAGTCATTGTAATATAGATGTGAGGGGCTAAATCCCTCATTTTCTGGCACTTTACCAATAACCAATTGAACTCATCTTTCAATAGGCAATAAAGAAGCAGAATATAAAAATTCATATGGAAATCTGAGCCTAAATTTATCTTTTTTCTGGATTACTTATCTCCTACTTTGAAGGCACAAGGCACAAAACTAACAAATTTAATAAATATCCATTCACTGTCTGCTATATACTAGACATACATATTCTTCTAAGGAATTGGGAATCAGCATTGGAGAAAAAAAGTCAAAAGTCTCTGCCATCATGGAGCTTATATTCTGCTAAAGAAAATCAGACAGTAAACAAATAAGTACATTATAGAGTATGCCAGATTATAAAAAAGATGCCAAAGGAAAAGAGGGCAGAGAAGATAGTCCAGGAAAGGTGGCTAGGGAGGGCTGGAATGGTTGCCATTTTAAATACAGCAGTCAGGGAAAGTCTTCCTGAGGGGCAGACGTTTGAGCACGTTTCCACAAAAATCTAGATGTGGTAAAAGAAGTCATGGATATTTAGATAAGGAGCATCTTATGCAAAGAGGACAGTACACCAAGAGGGGAGGCTGCCTCTTTTATAGTGGAATTGGAAGGACTGTAACAGAATGAACAAGAAAACTAGTGGGAGATACATAGGAAGGGTAATGGGAGACCACCTGTGTGGGTCATTGCAAGCCACTCTAAGAGTGAAGTGTTCTGAAAAATCTGTAAGAGAAAATAAAGTATGAAATCCTCCCCAAGATGCATCACATTTGGAAAAATATCCTTCAATGATATTATGTTTTTAATAATTACATTGGTTACTGATAATATTTAGAATATTCTTGAACATAATTATATACATTTACATTCTACCTTATTCTAAAAATTAAATTTAAACAGATAAATTTAGCCATGTGTTATATATGTAAGTTACTTACCTAGTGGGATCTTTAGTCTCAGACAGTATCTCAAGAAGTTCATCATTAGACAAGAAAAAGAATCTGGGGAAGAAGAGACGTTTCTTTTCCAAATATTCATTAAGTCCTTTAAGAATGAGTTCCAAAAGTTCATTTGATTTTTTCAGCCTTTCCAGCATTCTCTCAATAGTTACAACTTGTAGAACACGTTTGTCCTAAAAATTAAAAACACCCAACTCAAAAATATTAGGTACTAGCTTTATTTGTATTCATATTACATGAATATGAGATTACATGTTTTTAATGGAACAAAGGTTAACCAAAATTTAAAGTGAATACTTTTTAAAAGTAGTCTCGCATATTCTAGGTCTAACTAGTCTTTAATTAGTAAGAGTCATGTTGACTTGAACCATAGTAAAAATGCCCAAGTTTCTCATTCTAAGTTGGAAAGTGTGAGAAACAGAAAATGAGCATGAAAGAGAGAAGAGAGAAGACAGGCGGGGAAGGGAGAGGAGGGGGGTGTGGGGAAGGGAGTGGGAAGTAGGGTTGGGAGGGGGGTGAGCACCCATCCACAGGGCTGGGGCAAGAACAGCAAACTCACAGGAAGGATGGGAGAAACAAAATAACAGTAGGAGTTGTGTTCGTCTTTTACTCTTTGAGAAAAAGTATTTGAAAAATGATAAATCATCATTATTTCAGATATTATTGTTATCAGTAATAAAATAACAACCTCTGTTTTATAACTGTAGATAAAACTAAGTGTTTGGGGGTGAAAAAAAAGTTTTTGATAAAAATCTTACATTTCAACAAAACGTATTTGGCACTACATGATAATACTGCTTGCTGAAGGACTTAAGTTCCAGGTCTATTCTTCCTGACCTGTCTAGAAGCTAAGACTGTTCTGCTGTTAAGGTATGGATTTCTGAACACTTTATCACAGAAAAGTACCACCGTGAGCTGTTTGGCTTAACGTTATTCAAACACAGTCAAGTATTTAAAAGAGTTTCTTTTATGCTGTGGGACACAAGATAAGACTTATAACCAAAAGGTGGTCTTAAAACTGATATTTTAAAAAAGTAAATAGTTTCTTATCAGAACATCCATAAAAATAACCACTGGGTGTTTTTTTTTTTTAACCACTGGGTTTATAAAAATCTTTAGGAATTTTTTTTTTAAAGATCTTTATTTATTTGACAGAGAGAGAGAGATCACAAGTAGGCAGAGAGGCAGGCAGAGAGAGAGAGGGGGAAGCAGGCTCCCCGCTGAGCAGAGTTTGATGCTGGGCTCAATCCCAGCACCCTGAGATCATGACCTGAGGCAAAGGCAGAGGCTTTAACCCACTGAGCCACCCAGGTACCCCAGGAACACATTTTTAAAATACAATCTAGATATCGTTGAAATAAAATTCTTTTTACTTCTTTTGATGTCATCTAGGTCTAGTCTTGGTCTTTTAACTCCAAACTCAGTGATCACCACTGACACCAATGACAAATAAGTTCTTTTCTAAGTAAGCATCAATATGTTAGAAAAAGGTGCTAAAACACAATGGAGATATTAATCACCAGACCAAATAATAGTGAGAAGACACTAGTATATTTATACATATACGTATATTTATATGTAACAGGGCATTGTAGAAAATTTATAGATATTAAGAGAATGTTGTTAAAAAATGAAACATGGAATTTCAAGATTAACTAATTTAGCTTACTTGTGGCACTCAGCCATGACTAAGAGATCAAAAATGTCAGCTGTAAATTGTTCTATTCAGAAATTTTATACATCTGCAGGACTCTGTTTTTAAAATGTTTTTGTTAATGTACTTGGAATGTGGCTAAAAAGGAAAGGTAGACTTTTCTGCTTGTTTTGAATTTTAGCAGTGTAACTTGGAAACACAGCAATTTAATCAAATAATATAGTTATCATTAATACCTGTTTTCTCAATAAAACAGGTTCATATGAAATATGTAACATATTCTATTCTCTTTGAAGAGACAATTCTAAAATATTTTCTTTCCTAATAGTTTTATGTTTAAATAAGCATTTTAAAAAGAACACGTGTAAAAAGAAGCATGACAAAGATTCAGATCATAATTTAAATGTGCAATTCATCCAATAAAGAAAGGATAGAGGAGGACTCTGGTACTCCTAAATCCAAAAACTAAAATGATGTTCTCAGAGTGCCACCTTCTGGTAACATATGCCTTTCCTTGTTGGAAAACAGAACAAAACAAAACAAAACAAAATGCCGAACAGTTGCTAGTAAATGTGAAAAATTCCTTTCACAAATTAACAATATTGGTTGCATTCTCAGCCAAAGAACTCACTGCAGTATTGCTATTTTGGATCTGAGGTTTGAAAGCTAAAGAAAAATTCAGCTATTTAAAACAGGTCATATTTCTTGCCCCAAATATTACCATTACAAAAGAAATACCTCTGGAAGCATTTAATGTTTAAGTAAAAATGTTTTATTGGATTCCTGAGGTCAAACCTACTTAGATTAGCTCAATGAGAAAAATGCGAGAGCTCTAAATAAACAAAGGCAATAATCTACGTACCTTTGTATGTGGACTTAAAAATAAATAAATAAAAGTAATCATCTCATGACTGGAAACTAAAGTACCTTCACTTTCTTCCTGTGAGAAGGGGACCATAACGAAGACTGCATCAAATAAAGGAAAGCGCAGACCTGGTTCCTAAATCCTGAGGCTACTTATTACCTGTGTGACCTTGGGTCATTTACTTAACTGGAATCTCTGTTTTCTTATCTTTAAAATGGGAATAAGAGCCCTCTTCTAAAGTTGTTATGAGGACAAAACTACAGAAAATATTTGAAGCACTTAATACGGTATAAGCATAGGAAGTACATATACGTGTAACCACCTTCATTTTCTCTTCCGTCACTGTCTGTTGAAGAGACAGACAGAAAGATGCTATTGGGGGGTGGGAAGGGTGGGTGGATGGAAGGAAGGAGGAGTTACTTTGCTCCCTCAGTTTCATGGAGTTAAAATGAACAGTTTATAATTCGCCACTCTTCAGGGAAGCTATTTATCATTGTAAAATAAAACTGGCTTTAAGTCCCTTTAAGTAGTGCCATAAAATCTTGCTCCACAGTAGGCATTCCATCACTATTTGTTGAACACACGAGCGAACACAGGATGAGGTGGGCCTGTAGACACACAGAGCAACTCAAGGAAAGTACAAGCCTCCATGGTGCACCAGGATGGAACTTATTAGCTGTGTTCTCGGGACATAACACTAAGATGTTCTAATAGGAAGCTACCAGAAATTTGAAACTTAGTATGACTCCCTTGACACTTTCATTACTTTCTGTCTCCTGGAAGGGAAGGAAAGGAATGATTATATATATAATATATATTATATATATAATTTTGTTGTTGTTAAAGTAATAATTCTACAAATCATATAGGTCTTCTTCTGCTTCACAAGTATCACTACTCTCAGCAGCTCAAGTGACTATCTACTGGGTGATTTACATACTTATAAGATACTTATTAAACCTTTTAAACACTAAGAGAGAAAATGTGTGTTCACATTGTTTATATGACCCAGAATTTAAAACTCTACTTATTTCTTCCAGCTACAAGTTTGGACCTTGGGATACATTGTCTTGTGTATCTTTCAGGTTTCTGCCAAGGCTTCTGGCAAGGGAGGCTCAGTGATGTGAGGGCCAGACTACCGAGGATCCATCGAACCAATCCAAATGTCCCTATTTCCAGTTCTCACCATCCTACTCTTTCCCAGTAAGTAATCTACCTTTCACATAATAGATCTGGCAATGCTACAAATTAAATTACATAGTAACTCGTCAACCCACTGAATCAGACTCTATCGCTCATTTTTGGCTACCTCGAACTTGTAGCTTGGAGAAATAAGAGGCTCTTTGAGGGCAGTCATAGTAGTTTCCTTAGTCCTCTGACTACGCCTTGAGTAGAGTTTCAAATTCTTAATTAAGCCTTATCATTATTTAATTTCTCCAGTGCTTTTAAAAGAATTCAGCCCTTCTCATATCCATTTTATCTCAAATTCCTACCATACTGACATTCCAGCAGCCACTTGGTCCACCAAAGCATTACCAATAAAATAGACTCTTCATTCCAGGAGACTAAGAGCATAATTCAAGTGATTTTTGTATTGCATTCCATGTACCTCCAGGGTTCCATCTTCAAATGGTAACTAGATTTTCACCATCCTAAAACCCAAGTTGGCCATATAAATAATCCTTGTTCCGGGACGCCTGGGTGGCTCAGTTGGTTAAGTGGCTGCCTTCGGCTCAGGTCATGATCCCAGGGTCCTGGGATCGGGTCCCACATCGGGCTCCTTGCTCGGCGGGGAGCCTGCTTCTCCCTCTGCCTCTGCCTACCTCTCTGCCTACTTGTGATCTCTCTCTCACTCTCTCTCTGACAAATAAATAAAAATAAAATCTTTAAAAAAAAATAAATAATCCTTGTTCCATCTTTGAGGTGTTAATACATTTAGTGCAAAATAGAATTCTCCTGGTACATTAAGCAAAAAAAAAAGACACTTAACATACGGAATGAAGCGATTACAAAATCATCAGAAGGTCTGGGGAGCACACTCCGAGCTCTGCCCCTGCCCCAATCAGGACACCCCTGGCACCACTGCATTTGAGGACACACTATGGTGGCTGTGAATCTAGGGCTCAGAAAGCCACCATCATCACTGCCTCTAAATACCTGTAAAACCAGACATTGAAGTCTTGCTGGAAAAGAAAAAAAAAAAAAAAAGTCATGTGCTCATGATCTTGCCTGACAGCAGAAATGCTAAAATGTCAACAAGATGTCTGCTGTTTCACATATGCTTTCCAAATCCCAAGTGAGTGTTTATAGTTGTCTAAATCTCATTCACTGCCAAAAACTAGATGCTAGGGAGCCTGAGGGAGGTGGTTTTTAGCTTTCCAGCTCACTAGAAAGAAGGGAGATGTGTGCTGCGAAGTGATTGTATTTACTACAGTAAAGAGAAAGGAAGAAAAAAAGAATTGACTCCTAAGTTTTTCACCTGAGCAACCAGGGGAATGGTATTTATGTGTACTAAGAGGAAAAGTTTTGGGGAGAAGCTCAAGAGTGCATACTTCTGCCTGTATGGACTACAGATGAAGGCTTGCAAGGGTCAAAAGTCAAGTTTGGGAGTGAGCACAGTATACATGAAGAAAGATCATCTACTTCTTTCACCTCCAAACGGTAGGCAGTTAACTAGTTTTCATCCCTGAATCTTGAGGAGGGGGGCCAAGAGAATCCCTGGAAATGTTTTCAAGTGTCAGCAAAAAGAGGAAACTAACATCTACCTCAGTTGAAAGTCTGCTCCAGTGCGACCAGAACAGGAAAAGAACTGTGGGAGAAGATGTTGTGGTGGAATGACCAGGTGAAGGAGGGGCAAAGACCATGTGCTCAAGGCTACCACGAGGTACAGAAGATGGATCCCACCTTTCTGCAAGCCCGAGATGAAATTAAGGGCTACAGACTTGTGAAATACAGACTTGTGAAATACTTGAGACAGAGACACACGTACGAGACAAATGTGGCAGCAGCCACCACTGGAAGGTTAGACTGAAGATGCAGCCAAGTCTCACAGAGGATGCTCAAACCTGGGAGAGATGTTCAAGATAGAATCTGTTATCAAACAGAGCTTGTCGGGAGCTTCGCCGATCCATACTGAGCCAATTTGTGAACTTTGCCTGTCCACAACTTATCAAAAAGCTAGACCAGTTGGGATAACCAAAAGTAAAGGTATGATGAGTGCCTGGACTATGCTGATAGGAGGCTGGCCATCTTATGGCCACCAAAAAAAGGACAGTCAATTTGGCTGGATCAGTTATATCAGTAAATCCTCTCATCTCATTCTTGCCTTCTTTCTTTCTCTCCCTCTTTCCTATCTCTCTCCCCCCTCTCCCTCCTTTCTTTGTCCCAGCACTGTGCAATAAGCCCAGGAAGGAGAGAAGTAGTATGGAAGGACAATCCCCACATCTCTCCAAAACTGGAACCTCAGCTTTACCTACTGTGTGCAAAGGAGAAGAGCTCTGGGTAGTACACGAGACTGAGGTTTTGCAGCAGGTATAGCTAAGTCTTCATAGGCAAAACTATCATAATAGTGATTGAAAAATTCTGAAATTAGATTGAAAGGTCAATAATGGAGCCTCTCCTAGTGAGACAGGGTCTTTGGTAGCAGGTTTCAAAACATGAAATTATCTTTCACACTCTGTATTTAACCTCCGAGTCTTTTCGCTTGCCTAGTTCTAAACAACCTTTGTTAGGAATCCCTCAGATGGAAAGTGATGGCTTTTTTTATCAAACACTTAATCCAGTGATGTCTCTACTACACAGGTCATCTCATTAGCCTTCCTGAGAAAATAGGGACTTAGATTTATTTTCAAAGCTTTGGAGAGTATGGACAAAAGCTGTGCTGAATACTAATATATTGGGAAAAAGAAAATGTAAAGCCAGTTCAGGAAGACAATCAGGTCTTACAGCATGAGTAAAGGAAGTGTCACCCAAAGGAAACTGCTTATTTGGGAATAAGAATAAGCAATATTGTTTTGTTTTGTTTTGTCCGTTTTTCTTTTAATATACAGTGTTTTATTAGTTTCAGGTGAACTAGTTTATTTTTTAAGATTTAATTATTTTAGAGAGGGGAGATAGGGGCAGAGGGAGAGGGAGAGAGAATCTTTACAGAGACTCCACAATGATCATGGAACCCAAAGTGGGGCTCAATCCCATGACCATGAGATCACGACCTGAGCTGAAACCAAGAGTAGGATGCTCAACCGACTGTGCCCCACAGGTGCCTGTGTTTGTTTTTAATTTTTTTTGCTGTTTTTTTAAGTTTGTTTTTAATTCAGCAGTTTGATAGAATTGAAAATCTGCTTCCTTAATTTACTAGTTCAGTATAGCTGCCCTTTTTCTAGGTACTAAAATAACTATAAAATTTCCTTAGCAATATGGGGTTTTGAAAAGTATTTTGATCAAATACCAAAAAAAAAGAATTTTTTTTAAAATTATATTAACTAGGAAAATACAAACATCTACTGTTTGCTTTTTTTGGCAATCAAAAAAATTCTACTTGATCCTTTTCCCAGTGAAAATGTGTATCTGTAGTAAGGGTTTTGCCCTTTTGTAAGGAAATGACGTACAAAAGACTAAACCTTTAAAATAAATTAAAGATGATCAAATGTATACAAAGTGACTCATCAATAGGTCCTTTAAATATAACGTTCCAGTGTAATTAATTTTACAAAAGTTTGGTTTATACAGAGTTATATTTCAAGTATTACTACATAAAATGAAGTAAACTTATTAAACCCATGTCTATCTTTTATTTTTCCTAGCAAATCATATAGTTGATGTTGATATAGTATTATCCATATTTAGGATTATAGTCACAACTTTCAAGTTTAAATAATAAAAAATATGTGTATTTCTATTTTAAGGTAGGAAAATATTAAGATAATACTCATTCTACCTTCCAGTATTGTATTTGATCAAGAAGACCAATGGAGAAATTTACATTCATTTAATGAATATAATTTAATAACTAATATTTCTATTTTAATGTTAACTTCCTAGTAACATACGAAACCATGCTTTGCAGGGAATAAATGTCTTTTGAATTGAACAAAAAAAAATGGTATCTTTTTCAGTGTTTCTAGTTTGGGAAACAAATTCCATCCTTAAATTGTCAGTTCAGTATTTGTGTTTGGATTGATTGCATTTCGTTTGTGTTTATTGGTCTCTTTACATTTATCTTTGCAACTCATCCTTTTTCAGATACCCAAAGAGAAACTTATTGATTGAGTGGCATGCTGGCATGTTTCCACTATAGAGCATTTCATTGGTGGTTCAGCTTACAACGAAGGAGGCACAGAATAGAGAGGACATCAAGTGCTGTATACGGTGTCTTCCTGCCAGAGCATCCAGTAGGAACCACTAATAGAACCACATATCATTAAATAATGCAAATTACTTTGGACCTCAAGAAGCAGTCAGGGCAAAACATCTATTCAGTTTATATTTCTTCCTCTTAGGATTCTAAAATATCTGAAAAAGGAACGCATGTGGGGGAAAAGAAAATGACTTATTTGGATTGTTTCCAAAACAAAAATCTTGTCACTTCAACCAAATAATTACATTCTCAGAGATTTTCACCTACTTGTACAACACTTTTCATTATATCTCTCCATGTTTTATCCACAGTGGTAAATCGTCTTCCTTCCTCAGGCATTTGAGACATAATGTCTGGAGAACTGAAAATAGGCTCCAAATACAGCCATGTGGCTTGGACTTTGAGCCATTCATCCAGAATTTCCTGAAGCAGCAGGAGCTTGCTCTCCCATTCTCTGAGAAGCAAAACACAGTGGTTCAACAGAAAATCAAGCAATGTTTCAGATGACAAAACTCAAAATGATGCCTAAGATTGTCAATCTTATATGCAGCTCTGCTATTCCCATTCCATTTCTCTACCTTCTTTTAGCAATAAATTGCTGAATTTGTTCTACAAAGTCTGTTTTAAAATAATAGCACCAACATTTATGTCTATATGGATATACATGTTCAGATATACCTATCTACAAATGGGCTGGTTTCTGTATATGCCTTCTGCAAATCAATTCTATGGCTAGAGGGTACAAACTGAGAAATGAGATTTTGGAGACAGTAACGATGTTCTCAGTGAGGGCACTCTGAACTTCTTAGGAAAGGTAGTTACATCGAGGTTAATTTCCTTTAACATTTAAAAAAAAATAATTGGGGCCCATAAAGGCTTTATTTCCAGAATACAGTATTTCAATTCATAAGATCTAAGTGGCATTTGAAGAAAATCTACATAATCTAAAATATAATAGTGTGTCATTCATGAGAAGGAAGCATTTTTAATCTACAATAGTCATCAGTTCATTTCTAAATATGGAGAACAAAAATAATGACAAGATGTCCTCAAGAATATTATAATTACACTATAAACTTACTATTTTATAAGCACAATTCTAAGGTCTCTGTATGTATTTGCTCCCTCCTCACCATAATCTATAAGGTCTAGTATATCTGTTTGCCAGTGGGGAGACAAGGCACATGGAGAGAAGTACCAGATTGAAGTCCACCCAACTAATAAATGATAGAGCCAGATTTGAACCCAGATTGCTGCAATCACTATACTACAAGAGACAACATAGCCATCGAGAAGAATGAACGGTCAGTGGCAACAGACCTTAGAGATGGGATAGCTTTATGTGTAGATTAATACATTACTCATCATTTACAATTAGTGACCTGCAATTTTAGACTGTTAAAACCAAGCCCTGTAAATAGAAGTCCTAAAAGTCACCAGGCGTTTTCACTCTTCTAAAATCACTTCAACATTTATCAGTGAATTCGTTGAACCTCGTTTCACAAGAAGAAACGAATGCCTCTGCCTCCTGCTGTTCTTCCCTCTTTCTCCATCTAATCCCTGACTGATATGGGAAAATTTCCCAGTAGCTAATGCTCTCATGGATAGCCCTTTAAAGTAGAATCTGGTTATACCACTTTCAGAGTGGTTAAAAAAAATTACTCTCGATGAGCACATTGAAGCAAGCAAGGTAGGAGGCAGAGCAACCTAGTCTAGAGGGACTAGGCCAAAGCCAGAGCATACTCAAGGTTAGGATAACACATCACTAACCAGAGGGGGACACTGCCAAGCAGTTGGCTTTCCCTTGTCATACAAATTCTCATTGAAGATGGTAGTCTGATTTGGATTTACTCTTTTTTAAGGTAAATATAAACTTCTTCATACAAATTACAAAAATTGAAAGAAACAGACAGGATAAGGATTTAATTTAATCATCTGTGTCAGATGCCTGAAACTCCAGACTAGAGTCATAGTATTCATACTTCTGCACTTACCATAGAAGTGAAAATTACAATCAACTTTCAAGAATAATCTATAATAACCTAATTAGTATATTTGGAAAATGACATTATCATCAGTTTCATGGTTTATATGTCCTATGAACTATGTGCAGAGATGTGAAATTATTTTTGAGTTCAATGTATACGATCAGATGGTAGGCAATAAAACTGAATATCCAGAGGCTGATTGTCCTGGTTATGACTACTATCGATGATAGCAAAGGAATAAGTACTATTCCAAATGCAAAGAAGGTTACCACTCCTTCCAATCAACTATTTAAAATATTAAGTATGAAGTGCAGAATCTATTTTCAAAAAGACCTGTATATTACAGACAAGTGACAATTTTGATAACACGGCATAAACATTGTCATGTAAATATTACTTTACCTTATTTGTTTTTCATAAGGTTTAATGAAAGGAGAGCCTCGCATAGTTTGTGTTTTAATAATATGGTCATCCAATAACATCTGAATTTCATCAACTGATGACAAAATAAATGTCCCACTTTCTCTATAAGGAAGAATGACAAATTCCATTGCATCCCACTCATTAGTCATCTTGTCCATGGACTTTTCAAGAGAATATTCTTTGCTAGCTGCTTCACTAATACCTTCAAACCTATCTAAATATGGTTCCAAGTCCATGTCTAAAAAAGTGAAGACAGTGGAGTCATCTGCTGGCTGCAGTGGGTAGCCAACAACGTTGGACATTGCCTCCCAGTGCCTGGGACGCAACCCAGGATTACAGATCACTTGAATGAGAGGAATGTGCTGCTTGAAATCTTCTACCTTTGCTCTTACTTTTTTTGTCATTGCCAATGCATTTGGAGAATCGTGGAAGGTTTTTTCCAGCTTATACAGTCCTCTCCAGTAATTTCCTACATCTGTTTCTACCTGGTCTGGATTCACCTTATGATACGGTCCTTCAGTCCATCCTCGGTATTTGTTGCTAAATTCAACAGCAGTTTCATAGAGACGAAGGTAAGGGTTCAAACCATCTTGGATTTTTTTACGTTGAGGATATATTGATGGTAGCCAACCAAATGCCTCTTCTTCAGCATTAAATTGCTCAATCTGGAATGACAGGTATAAGATATATTATTCTAGAAGTGAATGATATTCAAAATTAATTTTTTTAAAAATATTTTTATCAAATGTGACCCCCCCCGCACTCAATAAGCCCCAAAGTTAAACTGAAATTAGGCCATAATCTAGAATTACTGAGCAGTAATCTATCCTATTTCTTTTCGATAACATTTTCCAAAGAATAGTATCTGGTTAAGTTAGTTAAAATAGTAATGTTATATATTTAAAGAAGTCTCTGCCCATCCAGATATATTGAGGTTATACCACCATTTATTAATTGACTAGAACGTAAGTACTTTTCATATACACAGCATTGTATCAGGTACTGTGGAAAAGACAGGAAAAATGTATTATATTGCAAAATACCAACACTAAGGAGGTAGTATATCTCAGGAGATAGACATGCGTATGTAGAAAGTGAAATTGCAATTGTTCAACAATAATATGAGGCAGTAGAAGAGATGTCTTAGGGTAGTATCTTTTTAATATACATGAATAGTATATACTAAAAATGCTATCACTCAGAGGCAAGAGATCATGGTGAATAGATGCTTATGTAGAGAAGATACAACCAGAGGTGGGTCTTGAAGATGTGTGTGGGATAAGAAGAAGCAAAGAAGGGGCGCCTGGGTGGCTTAGTCAGTTAAGTGTCTGCCTTCAGCTCAGGCCATGATCTCCGGGTTCTGGGATGGAGCCCCGCATCAGGCTCACTGCTCAGTGGGAGTCTGCTACTCTCTCTCCCTCTGCTCCCCTCCCCCACTGCCCCGCCCCCACTCACGCTCACTCTCTCTCAAATAAACACAATCTTCAAAAAAAAAAAAAAAAGGCAAAGAAAGCATTAATTTCCTCTTTGTTTAGTAGTGAAGTATGTGAGGATATGGGTGGTTTAGAGGAGAAATCTACAGAATTGAAAAGTGTGAGTTAGGTATATAAATTATGCAGGTTACCCAAAATTTCAGTGGCTACAGAATTCTAAAACCTACAGTTTCTCTTTTCTCAACATGTGTTCACACTTTTGTGACTATTATAAACTATTTAATTACCTGAACTAATAAGATACTAAAATTCTTCAATGTAAGTAAAATGGGAAAGCATCATATGGTCTGTTTCATATTTCCCTATTAAAAATGCAATTAAAAACCTCAAACATCTTCTTTGGCAAAGGGTATGGCTTTTCCACCTCCAGCTTCTTCTAACGAGAACGAGAAAGTCGAGTTCTGACATAGCAATATCGGGGAAGAAGTGGCTCAATGGGAGAAGATAATGGGCCTAATTTAAAAACACAGCCACCAAATCTATACTGCCTTCTATGAAGGTGGGCAAACTAATGAGTAAGCAGGTGCTAGCACATGATGTAAATGATTAAATGATGCAAAATAAAAAATAAGCAGATGGAAATATCACTCTATCTTTCAAATAAAAGACAAAGGCCACTGAGATAACTACCAAAACAGCAATGCTGCTTCTCCTCGAAGCATTTTTTTTTTTGCCATTTATTATTTGCAAAAACCTTTAACTCCAGGATAGTTAACGTACCAAGTTATATTAGTTTTAGGTGTACAGCATAGTGATATTTGCACCATTTATATTATTCTCTCAAGGTAGTTGGACTTTCATTTGAATCTATTTTTAAAAGGTGAATATACAATACAAACTCAAAGCTCTTTCTTTTGAACTAATTCATCCTCTTAAAAATTTTAAAATTATACCTTTTCTGCTGCTAAGTCCAACTTTCCATTCAGTGTTTGAGCCTTTTTCAGGTATCGCTGTACATCCTGAAGGTCTCCAAAGGAGTAAAATTCTTCTGCCTGTTTAGCATAACTTTCCAATTCCTCCACAAACCGTTCACACCGTAACTAGTACAGACAATATTTGTTGTTAGGATTTTTTAAAGGTAAAACCCTAGGCATCGTAAGAAAGTTTAAGTATTTGTAAAGATTATCAGAATTATTATTCTATTTTGTCACTGGCAAGATATAAAGAGAGGAATCATCTGGAAGAGGACAAGGATCTAAAACATGCAGAATTTTTAAGAGTCAGGATTTAAAATTAATGAATTAAGATTCCTATAATTCAGCAATTAGATAAAGTTAACTTTGTTTTATCAATCTAAGATATTCTAACCAGTAAATTAAGAATGGATTAAACAATGGTATTATTCTTCAGTATGCTAAAGAATGTGTGCTGTGATTTATAAGAATTTTTTAAAAATTCATAATAATCAAGTATGAGGGTAAAAAGAAAGCTCCAGTTTTTTAAGGGCTATAACAAGATCTGTGGCATTTTTACAAACAACTGAAAAAAAAAAAACCCTCATATTTTCTTTGTGTTCTGATATTCAGTATCTTTTCAATTTTCAGTTGCTAAAACAAAATACTCTAAGGTTATTTTTCTTGTCCTATGGACTCTCTTCACAGGAAATGTGCAAGGTAAATATATCTGGATTTTAAAATCTAAAAATTCTAAACTTCCAATATAAAACAGGTGTGTGTGTGTGTGTGTTTTATGAGAAAGGCTCATTACAAAATTGTCATTGGTAAGGCACTCTAAATTAAATGGCTCTAAAAAAATAGCTCTTAATAAAATATTCAAAAGTCAAATCTGGGTTATTCAAAAATAGATTTTATATTTTATGGATTATCTAGGCTGATTTCTGTCTTCTTTAGTTCATGGAAATTTTATTGTTCTGGTCCAGTGGGGGAAGGAAAATGAGAAGATGAAATTCATCAACATTATAGGAAGTTTGTAGAATAGTAAACTTTACAGCAAAGTATAGATAATCGTGGGCCACCTAACAGTTTTCTAAGAATCTGTTATAACTTCTGTGTCTATTATTTGTGATTCGTGTTTTATACAGGTTTAAAAAAAAATCTGAAATGACCTAAATGTACAACAGAAACACAGACTACAGTTTAAAATAAAGGTTTTTGGTTAAGCCTATGAATTATTCTCCAAGCATGTTCTGCCAATTAACCATATTTGCTGTAATGTGATTTGCTCTAAGGAACTTCTCTCCTGGCTGACCTGGCACAAGTCTCTTCACTTTGGGAACCTCAGCTTCTTCATCTGTAAAATGAAACTGAATATATGAAATCATTTATTCAGACATAGCTATGGAGTGCTCACACTATTCCTGTGTGTCAGGCACCTCACTGGCCATGGGTATAAAGAAAGAAAAGGAACAAATGAAACAGGCCTGCTATCAAGGAGCTGACTGTCTATTGGGGAGATGCACCTGACAATGATAATATCATGATCGGGTAATTAGTCTAGTTGGGATGTGTTAAAAGTGTAGTGGGAGTGGAGAAGAAGCAGAACTGAGGTCTGATGAGAGGAATTCTGAGATAGTCAATTGAGTACACGAGAGAGAATCACGTGAATGGGCCAGGGGTGCACTCGTTGGCAAATAGAGTGAATGTGCAAGAGAGGAGAGGTGTGGGAGGCCAGGGATCTCGAAGTTGCTCAGGGTTACTGAAAAGTCAAGAATGAGGAGTGGAGGAGGTAGAAGATGAGGCTTGACAAGTAGACGAGGGGAAAAAACACAAACCATCTTATATGTAGGACACCAGAGAAGGTGAGAGTTATTGAATGTTCGAGTGAGGACTCTGGGCACAATCCTTAGGTGATTTGGAGTGTGTGAAGGCACATTTCACTGAGAGAGCTTTGATGATAAACAATAACTCAAAAGAGTACTATAAACTGTATAAGATAAACATTATTTTTATAAATGGTCACTTGTGGGCAATACATTAGAATTTTTCACCCTTGAAAAGTCAAGATATGATAACATATTGAGCCCGTATGGATACCATCTTCCACTAAAATTGATGGCACGAGAAAGCTCAAATATCTGACCTGTGAAACAGAGCTAATGATGCCATGTAAGAAGCTGAAACTTAAGCATTTCCAGAAAATGAAAATAATTTAAAATATCTATGATGCCAACCTTAAGGCCTTCTTGATATTGTTCTGTTTTCTCTTTAATGATTTTCCTATGCTCATCAAAAATTTCATCCATTCTTCCATACCACTGAAACACATTATTATTTAGCCTAATATCTGCTGGAGAAAAGTTTGTGCATTCTATGAGGAAGGCGAGGCAGTTTTTAGAATCCACCAATCGCTGGCCCAGTTCAACCATGTCAGTTGTCTCTACTTTCTGAATGTAAGCCTGCAGGAAGACAAAAGTTGCAAATGGCATTTTAAGGAACAGCTTAAGTCAAAACATAGTCTGTGGAAACACTACACATAAAGATGCATGAATATGCACAGACTTGGAAATGTAGACTTTTGGTTCAAGATAGGAAACTGCAACACAGTTTACCTGTCATCAGTCCCACAAGAGCAGTGGGAAAAAATAGAAAACACTAAACAACATGTGGGAAGCACTGGAAAACCAGAGAAGAATGCTATGGGTTTCTGGGAGAGATGGAGCAGGGCAATATCACCTATTCTTTCAGTAGCATATTGGGGAACCTACTAGTGCCCACCTCCAGTGTCTGACACTTTGCCAGGTGCTGGCAATTCAGCGTGACAACCAACAGACCAGGGCTTTGCTCTCAGAGACTTGTTGGGGGAGACAAGTATTAGTCGAATCACCACCATAACAAACGTCGAACGGCAAACTTGCTGCAGACACCAAGGCTACAACACTTTCCTTAATTACAAAAACTGAAATATAGCTATAAGCAAATTTAACAAGAAGTGTGCTAAATCTGTATGAGGAAAACAATAATACTTTATTGACGGACATTTTAAAAGTTCTGAATAAATGTGGAAATATATGTTAAGATGTAATATCCTCAAGATGTAGATTCTTCTCCAGTAAGTCTATAAAACCAACGCAATTTCAATCAAAACTACAATGGCATTTTAAAAAACAAAATTCATCATAATTCTGACAGTCTCTGAAATAGTAAATACTTAAGAGTAGCAAAGATAATCATGAAAAAAAATGATAGCGACTAGCCAAATATGAAAACATAATATATATAGATACAGTTATTTAAACAGTTCTTGCTCTGTGCCAGGAGTAGAGGAGGGAGAAGAACAGAGGTCAGAACTAGATCCATGTACATGTGGAAATTGAGTGTTGAAAAGATGCATTTAAAATTAGGAGTGAAATGACAGATCATTTAGTAAATCATATTAGAGTAACTAACTATTAATCTTGGAAAAAACTAAGATTTCTTGTTATCTAGGAGAAATACAAAGAAGGTATATTGTTAAGTGAATAAAGTAACTTGCAGCAGAGTAATGATTTTGTTTTTGCAAAAGCAAATCTGTGGAAGTGTTGGTAAATGCACGGGGTATGTATGTATGTGTGTGTACATGAACCACACGCAGACATGTACGCATGTATATGTGCATATACACATAGAGCTCTCCCAAAGCTCTTTTGATACGTATTAACATATATATCTGAATAATATAAATGTTGAAGGAAACCTGCTTCCCCATTGAAAAATGAGAAGATTGGCAATTACTTGTAACTACCTATATCCACCTTCCCTTCTCTATGTCTACATCTCCCTGTCTATGAAGTAAATGCTTCTTTTTTTCGTGTTTTTAAAAGTCTATTTAACCTTCATTTTTCTGTCTTTCTCTCTTCATCTCTCTCTCTAGTGTTATTTATACTTAATACTGTATATACGTTTGGAAAGAGCAGAATTCACACTAAAAAAAAATCATTACTCTAAAGAAAGGAATTATGGAAAAAGATGAACTTCTCCTTTTTAGTTTGTACAATCCCATATTGTTTAAAATTTTACTTTTGTAATTAAAAAGAAAAAAAAAACACTGCCTAAAAGTCTTTCATTAATATATCATTCTAACAAGACTAAATACTACGTTGCAAATCCAAACAAATAAGATGGGAACCATGGTGATTTCCACAAGTAACAAAATGTCTAACTGAAAATATACTTTTATAATGTGGTTAATCAGATTTCTGTGTATGCAAATGACTGATTTTTATTTCCCCAACTGATAATGACTAATTTCAGTACTGCATAAATTGAGAAGTTATTTTATCCTTGTGTGACTAAACTTTTTTAAGATGCAGAAATATTTTATATCAGTTAATGAATCTTATTTGCTAATTCTGTTACAGGTTGCTATGAACAATAGAAATTCACACTAAATAACTCCAAATTTGTAAATATTTCCAGTGATGGCTAAGAGGGTAAATGACACTCTTCATACTCAATATTCTTTTTTCCAAAGGAATATACAGTTATGGAATTCTCCAGCTACTTTATAATCATCCATGATCAAAGTGTCATTTGATATCCTACCACAATATAAAATAAAAAAATCTTCTAAAAGTGATCATATACAGATGTGCATATCAAATATTCACACATACACATTCACATGCTAACAACCCCAATCCAAGTACAAATACTTTAAAGAAAACAGAATTCTTTTAGTTAAAGGTTGATATGTAAAGCTAGGTCTAATGACTTAAAAACTTTTCTTTAAATGACTAATTTAAAGAATGTACATAAACACTTATACTTTTGTAATTTCTTGTCTATACAAAGTTTTGAATGATTTTACATATTTTGTTGGGTTTGCTTACATATTTTACAATCTAAAAAGAAAAGATTCTATTTTAGATCTTGGAATGCTGGATGGAAAAGGGGGTAAGTCCTATAAAAGCTTGTTGTTATAAGAATGAAAAAGGAGTAAAATAAAATGGTGATTAGCTAGTTGTTTTATACTGTTTTACTCACCATTAGGTAGACTTCTAACACAAAAGGAACATCAAAAATGATTAAAGTGAGACTTACCTAATATTTTTAGTAGCATCAATCCTATGCTCAAAACCTATTTCGGCAAATTACCACAGAAAATTTTAATGTATAACAAAAATAGCCTATAAAAACAAATTATTAAAGATTAAATATTTGATTAAAAAATTAAAGATGACCACATATCTCAGGTTGCCCAAGGCAGTCCTGGTTTATGCCTGTTAGCATGGTAGTATTAATAGTGTTCTCAAAAATATTAGTAGACGATTACGTGAACAGCTCCAATATTTCACCTCTCCCAGTATCCACACCCTGTGGTGTCTTCTCATGTGACTTTCTTTGGCCAATGAGAGGTTAACTAACGTGATGCACAGAGACATTTGAAAAGCATTTGTACACCTGGGCTTGGTTTTGTGTCTCTACCATGTCATGAGAACATGCCCAGTGGGTCTGCTGGAATTTAAGAGACAAGTGGAGCAGAGTCAAATTGCCAAAGATAGTTTCACTAGTCAACCCAACTGAGAACTAGCTAACTCAACTGAGTGAGTGACCTAACCATGAGCAGAACCAGCCAGGACTACCCAGCCTGAATCACCAAACTCTAGACTCATGAGCTTAGAATAACAAAACAAAACATTATTTTAAGCCTCTTTTAACTTTTGGAGTGATTTGTTATTGTATTATCATGTTGATAATTAACTAATAACAGCTGGGGAAACAACTTACACACATACAACTATAAAGTTTATAATACCTTCATTTCCATTAGTTCTGCTGTATTTGGAGGAGTGCTAAGAGCTTTTTCAGCTATCTTCTCAAATTCATCACATAATCTGAAATATCAGACAAAAATCAATTTGATGTAACTAAATTTTATTCTTAAATATATTCCTATATACTAAATGTGCCATTATGTGAAAAATAAAGTAAGATGATCTTATCCATATGACATCTAAAAATTTGTGGCATTATTCATTCAATACACATTTAATGATCATCTCTTACATTCCCAACTATAATATTAAGTGACAGAGATAGAGAATTGGAGAAGATGTAATAATGACTCTCGAGCAGTTCATAATCCTGTATAGAAAACAGAGACATAAAGAATCACTTCCAATCTAGAATTTTAGGGGCTCTACCAGAGATTTAGTTGAGATAGCACCAAAAAGGTAGTACAAAATAAAAGAGTGATTAACTCTACTTGTGGGGAATAGTTAACAGGGGCCTCTATGCTCAGAAACTTCTGGTAATATGCAAATATTTCCTACTTATTTGGGTTGTGGCCCATATAATGAACTTACTGTGAGATTAAAAAAAAAAAGTAGCAGAAACTAAAAAAAGTCCAGAAAAAACATGTAGAAATTTCTTCAAGAAGATTGAGTGTGATGCGCCACCTTGGGGGCTCAGTCAGTTAAGCCTTTGACTCTTGATTTTGACTCTGGTCATGATGTTGGGTCATGAGATTGAGCCCTGCCTCAGGCTCCCCCTGGGTGTGGGGCCTGCTTAAGATTCTCCCTCTCCCTACCCTCTCTGAAGGAGAAGGAGAAGAAGGAGGAGGAGGAGGAGAAGGAGGAGGAGAAGAAGAAGAAGAAAAAGATGAAGAAGAAAGAAAAAAAGGAGGAAGAAGAAAGAAGAAGAAGAAGAATGGCTGTGAGGGAAAGATAAAGAAACAGCATGGTTGTGAGTTTGGGTTGAAGTGGGGGGTGTGGAAGAAGGAAGAGGGTTCTGAATATGGTTGTAAGTTTGAGAGGCAGAATCCACAGCAGAAGAGAGATTTTTAGTGAGATACAGAGGAGATGGGTGACTGGTGGAACCAGCTCCAGAAGGATGGGAGCCAGTAGGGTTGAGCCCATAGGCAGAGAGAACTTTGAATGGTGTGACAGACTCTTGCCCGAAAATATGGGGAGACAGGAATGAAGGGTTCATGCAGAGGTAAGGTGAGACACAGAGGGGCAAGAAATACAAGGCACTTGTATCTGATGTGTCCTTTAATATTCCTTATATGTCCTTTGTACATCCAGTGAGTGTGGTGAGAAGCATGGTTCAGAGAAAGAGGGGAAAAGTAGAATTGGCACAAGCTCAGAAGGACAGTTAAGAGGCAGGGAAAATAGCTATAAATTAAAATAAATATTTCATTCAGCATGAAGAGCTACAAGTAAAAGACATTTTCACTATTCTCCCAGAACTTTTAGAGGAAAAAGTGCTTTTACAGTTGAATATAGGATTCTGGTTCCCAGATAAGCTATGCAAGTACTCGTCCTGCTTCAGCCTTACCCCTCACTCCTCCTTCCTCTTTTCAGCAACACAGATGAGTCCCAGTTCTTCCAATAACACCATGCCATTTTCACACCTCACACTTTTCTACGTGTTATTTTTTCTACCTGGAATTCTTTTATTTACATTGTTCACCTGGTTGACCCTCACTACTCATCTTCTAAAATGGATTCACATATCCTCTTTCTCTTTGTAGCTTTCCCTGATTTTTCCCACTTGCCCAACCTCCACTGTGAAGGAAATTAATCATGTCCTTCTCTGTTCTATGTCTGTGGCTCACTACAGTATTTACTGAGCCCTACTGTAATTTACTGGTTTGTATGTCTATTTCCCCTTAAGATTATAACTTCCTTCAGCAGCTATATTCATATTTAGAGTATAAGCACCTACTGTTGTTCCTAATACAAGCTTCCTTCAGGCTTTTTTTTACAGCCTGAATCTTCTTTTTAATGATCTATTTTTTCCTATAATACCACAACCATTACAAAATTTCTAATAGTGTGGGGGGAATCTTCCATGTGACTGATAACCAGAAAAGAGGTTCCCAGAGCAACACTAACACCAAGACTAGTTCTACATCTTGTCTACATAAAGAGGTATTCTGTTTATACCTTAGCATTCCGTAAGTTTACTTAACATGAGCCAATTTTCCTAAAAATCTCCAGGTTAGTCAATAAATATGTTTTTAGTTAAGACAACAAGTTATCATGGCCTTGAAGAGTAACACAGTGCGTAAAGTTCTAAATTTGAGGATCCATTAGGACCCAGGACAACTATTGGGTAAATCCACTTTGAAAATCCATTTTGTGTACTAATTATACAAACTTAAAACTTAAAACCTTAGTGATGTTATAGAATGCCCATCTGACTTCTGCAAACAAAACTGCAAACACATTTTAATAACCACCTTATTGCAAGCAATCAGGAAGTCACATTTGTGGGAAAAACTAATAATCATAAAATAACAAAGCCGAGTAGAAGTAAGTTAGACATCATCTTGGAGGGTCATTGATGACACTATCCTAATCTACAACTTTATTTGAATGACAACTGATTCTATCTAACATCCCCCTGAAAAAAAAAAAATATCAGTATCACATAAATACCTTGTATTGACTTCCTGATGATCTCGGAACATTTTAGCTATAAGTTTTCCACAAATAATTTCTGCTCGCTTCACCAAAGCTCTGATTAATTCCTCACAGCGTATTTCAAACATTCCTAAACGAATAGTCTGCAACATTAAGTATTAAAAGTTTAATGAACATGAAAATAAAAGATTCCCACAATTTTGCCTTTCTCACAATATTGTTTTGTGTGTTTAATATGAGGGAGGCAGGATATTCTAAACTCTCATTTGTATGTTATGACCATCTTCTTGATAAATCTCCTTCAAGAGTTTGTTATCTTGGAAGCCAATTCTATTTCAGGACAACAATGGACATAAGAACTTTGAAGAATTGAGTTATTGCCAAATAGAGAGTGGGGGGATTTAGCTGTTATATCTGCTCTGTACAAAAGAGTAATGCGTGTCTAGGGTAGAAATTCTGCAAACTATAAAAAAAGGACAAACAAAAATCTTAAATTACCAGTCTCCTACTGAACAGAAGTAATCATATTTTGGTGTAATTACCATACTATCCTTATAAACACTAAAGCCAAAAAAAATTAAGTTCTTGGAATTTTTGAGGGGTCAAATTACATAAAGTACAAATTATATAAAGTAGAAGTCAGGCTTGAAGTACTAGACTTTCAGCTCTGTGAGGACAAGAATTCTGTTTTGTCTACTTCTACATATCCTGGGCTTCCCGCAATGCTTGGCTCATGGAAAAGCAATAAATACTTTCCCTGTTGAAAGTAACAGTCTGATTCTTTCACTGTATGGTCTAAAAACACATCCTCATAAAACTGGGAAAAGATCATAGTTACAAAGAACAGTTGTACAAAACGATTGTTTACCTTCCTAGACGTGTACTGTATCTCCTCTATTAGTTTTTGGTATTTGCGAATTTCTTGTATTATTTTCTCATAACTATGGTTTTCTTCAAGGAAAGCATCAGCATCTTGCTCAGCTTTTCTGGTGATCAGAAAGTTATACTTGTCATAGAATTTGAGGTGTTCAATAGGTGCCACACTCTCTCTCATTATCACTTCCTTCACCTTTTCTTTGTGGGCTTCAACAATTTCATTCAGAATTACTGGCTTCAAGGTTGTTGGTTTAGACTTACTTTCCTAAACAAAGGGAAAAATAACATTCACTTTAAAAATAAATTAAGGTAGCCATATCATTTATCTTTGTAAAAATGCCAATCTTACTATATATATATATATACACACACATATATATATATATATATATATATATTTACAAGGTCTTTATTTTTTTTAAACATTTTATTTATTTATTTATTTGACAGAAAGCAAGAGAGCACAAGCAAGGGGAGCAGCAGGAAGAGAGAGAGGAAAAAGCAGACTCCCCACTGAGGAGGGAGCCCAATGCGGGATGCGAGATGCAGGGCTCAATCCCAGGACCCTAGGATTATGACCTGAGCCGAAGGCAGATGCTTAGCTGACTGAACCACCCAGGTGTCCCCCTTTTTGATTTTCTAATCTCTATAGGAAGAGATTCAGTCTAATAGCAGTATATTGAATATCTAAGTTTCATATACTTTTTTTGCTTTCCTTCAAGGCTACCTAGTTGTATATTGGTTTTTCTGTATGGATGAAAGAATTGTCACTTGAAAATATACACAAAATAAGAGAATATAAAAACACCAAAACCCACATTTTGTTTGTGCAATTGTATGTGCTAGCTTTATCAGGTGTGCTTGCATTGTACTTTATTTTTAAAAAATAAGCCAGCTCAATGTCATATCATCATATTCTTTGATCACAGTACTTTTTCACCTTGAGGAGTAATCTGTCTAGAACAAAGAAAAATTGTTTACTCATTCATTGACCTTTGGTCTTTGATTTTGTGAACAGCAACTAGAGCAAACTAAAATCCCTGGTTACAAAATGTGCATTCTGCTATCACCATTAGAATAATGGATCAGATAACAATTTTTAATAAGCAAACAAATCTCAATGGCTTGTCTCCTCTTTTCAAATAAGAGGGCAAGTAAATGTGCCTACATGGTTTATTATCTTGAACCAAGTTATGCTTAAAAATATCCATGCTCTACCTGTCATTCAGAAGAAGGGATTTTTCATTCTAACAAAAATTATGGTCTGTAGTGGATATTCTACAGCAGTCACTAGATAATATTAAAGGATTCCTTAGAGAACTGGATAATTTATTCAGGTATCCAGGATGCATTTGCCCTCTATGCCCCCTAGGGGGATTTTAGGAAATCATAATGGTTAGAATTAGATGCTTCTTGAGAACATTAGTGAATCCCACTACCACCACATCCCTGGGCTCAGTAGATGCTTGGTGCCATCTTTTTTTTGGGGGGGCGGGGGAAAGGGATCTTTGAGATAAAGCAATCTATATTGTGTACTGGATGCAAAGTAATTATTGGATCTAATGCCAAGCTTATTAATACTCATTATATAATATTTCTTAAACGTATTAACAGCCTGTCTACTGTCTTCAGCCTATAGGTCTATCTTTCTAAACTTAACTGGATACCAGTACATCAGAACTATATTAGAAAGTATACTTTTGGGGCACCTGGGTGGCTCAGTGGGTTAAGCCTCTGCCTTCGGCTCAGGTCGTGATCTCAGGGTCCTGGGATCAAGCCCTGCATCAGGCTCTCTGCTGAGTGGGGTGCCTGCTTCTTCCTCTCTCTCTGCCTGCCTCTCTGCCTACTTGTGATCTCTCTCTGTCAAATAAATAAAATCTTAAAAAAAAAAAAAGTATACTTTTGATGTGAATTCTAATCAATTTCTATCAAGAGTTAAGGGAAATGATATTTCGAATGAGAGAGCTCAAGTGTTTGAAAGTCTATTAAAATAGATCATGAGATGGTGATATGCTTGGACTCACAGCATTTTAGCCCCTTGTAGGTGTGCCTTCCATGGGGAAAAAATATTTTTTAATTTCACTTTCAGTTTCTATCAAAGATTGTGATAAGAACAGCTCAACGAACACCACGTCTGCCGTTGCTGTCAGAGGTCATTGAAATCATGTTCAGTCATCTTACTCGAAGTACCTTCTATATCACTTGTTTCCAAACCTGATTACTAGCAAAATATCCCTAGATGATTCTGGCAACCTATTTCTGAGAACCAACTATCATTGTGAATCCACATCTCTAGGGACAAGAGGTGGTAGTGGTAGATTTGTATTTTTAAAATGTCTCCGGGTGATGCAGACATGTAGGATTTCAGAACCATTACCCATGTATAATTATAGATTTCTCTCTCAAAATCTGATACCAGGAAAAAGACCTGAGCAGTTTAAATTAACTGCCTGATCCCAGTTAAAACTTGTCATATATTCATCCTCACTTTAGAAACTAGGAAACTTAGAGTCATATTTTATAATCATTAAATCAAAGTAACTGCATTCATTCAAATGATGGTAATACTTTTCTCCACTGTGAGCACACCTAGTAACTCTTATTAACTTGTTCTATTTGTCTGTTTCATAAGCTACCTCAAATCCTTTTTGAAAAAAGTCAGGTTATGCCTGGAGAAAGATACAAGAGCTGAACTGAAATTTAACAAAGGCCAGAGTAAACTACATTTCTCCAGAGACTTCTATTTATGACAATATGAGGAATACATAACCTGAAAATAACTATCTAGCTCAAAACATATAAGTATGCTGGAAAAAATGCCAAATATAACTTTTATAATGCATGGCTAAGGAAGCAAAATATTTGGGAAAGTCTAGGGGCTAAACATGAGGGAACACATGAGTTGGGAGGTAATTATGTGTGGAAGTGAACAGCTGCCCTAGAGACTGCTGATCCCTGGTGGCCTAAGCTTTGCTTTAATGAGTCTCTAGCAAGGTGGGCCTCTGTGCAGGGGAGGGGTGTGGGGTGGCAGAATGGCTGTTAGGAAACAAAGCCTCAAGCCTGAGCAGAGAGGGACGTTCATATTGCCTACACCCACAGAAAGCCAACAATACCGAAAGGTGATACGAAATTTCAGAATGCTGAAAGGTGACAGAACCTCTGAAGGAGGGAGTGAAAACATCCTGTTTTGACCTTGTTTTTTGGTGGAGAAGAAAAAAGACGGTCGCCTTAAGAATTTGTGACCACCAGCTTGTTCTCATGCAGACTTGGGTAAGCATTCACACTGCCCATGTTGTCCACAAAATCCTTGGCAAGAATTTTATTAAAAAATGGTCCTTGATCTGGAGAGACCTCCAGAGTAAGTCTCAGGAGAACATGCAAATTCTGGAGGAACCAACTTAAATTAAGGCCTTAAGGACTTCCCTGAATGAAGTTCTTACATGTATAAGCCCATAGTAATAAAGAAAAAACACCCATAGAAATAAACCTCCATGAGCAAGTGTCAGATCAGCAAATGGAGAAGAGTAATGAATATATGACTAAGTACAAGAGATGATCAAAAATGACAAGTCCTATTTGACAAAGAACTTAATGGAATTCCTAGAAAATAAAAATAATAAAAAAAATAGAAGCTCTACGATGAAGATAAATATCCTCACAATGGATAATTTCACAGTCACAATGTTGAATAAAATAAAAGAGGTCACAGATTATAAGAGGACTCCGCATATATACAAAGACATGAAAAAACTAAATGGAAATTGTTTAGGGATATGCAGACAAGTGGTAAGTGGATCTTAAAAATTTCAGATTAAGAACTACAAAATTCAAGATAGTGATTCTTCTGCTAGAAGGTAGAAGGAGAAGGATATGAACAGGGAAGGGCAATGGGGAGCAGGAAGAGCTTAAAGGAATCAGTAATATTCCATTTCTCTAGTTAGATTGTAAGTACACAGGGGTAACTTTATTACCACTTAAAAATACACACTAGTCTCCTAGACGCTTTCCTGTATGTGAAATATTTTAAAAATAAAAAAGAGAGGTGTCTGGGTGGCACAGTCGGTTTTAGCTCAGGTTATGATCTCGTGGTCGGGAGATTAAGCCCCATTTTGGGCTCCATGCTCAGGACAGAGTCTGCTTCAGATCCTCTCTCCTTTTCCCTCTCCTTCTGCCCACCCCTGTTTCATGCGCACGCATGCACTCTCTAAAATAATATTTTTAAAAAATAAAATAGAGAGGAAATAAGAAAGCTACTGGTTGGACTTACAAAGCTTGAAAACATTTTAAGTTAAGGAATGACCAGACATGCTCGATTTGTATACTAGAATGCAGTTAACTGCTGTTGAAATATACAAGTTGAGCATAGCTTTGCTAAATAAATGGCCAGAAAGAGAAGGGAAGTAGAGTCTGTGATTTGAGAGTACAGACACTACTGCTTATGGAAAAAGGTATATGAGGAGAGGTACCAACTGGAAGAAAGTCTGAGAGAGCTAGAGAAGTATAAGGGGGGTCCACAGCATAGCGTGAGTGCTACAGCAAACATTCACTGACTGCCTTAAACCTGATCACAACTTTAATTCCTTCCCTTAAGAAAAATTTCAGTTCAATGTAAGACTAGACTAAGAAACTAGGTATACTGTAATGGGAAAATCGTATTTTTTAATTAAAAGTTTCTTATAAGCCAATGTTACCAGGCCATGTATATTCTGCAAGGCAGAGGATACAAATCTACACCTTTTAGAAGTTGTTTGAAATGAATGTCATCATGAAAATTCAAGCAATCAGAATATCCTTGTTACTTACCCACTTGGAATACAATTTTGTCTCAACTCTTGGCACAAAACCGACAGCCTTAATCATGGTATCATAAACATTTAGAAGGATGTCTATATAGTCATTGAAATCAGGTTCAAACTTAATAGTGTTATTTTCAAGAATCAGCCTCATGATGAAACCTGGATGTTCAAAAGCTCTAACAGAATCCTGCAAAAAAAAAAAAAAAAGTATACATGTATGTGAATATATATATGAATTGGGAGAGACTAAGCAGTGCAGTGGTCCCAATTAGAACTCATGGGAACTCACCTTTCCTCTTATGCCCTAGACAGTTAAGCCAATGAGGAGCTCTACTGAAAGAGCAAGAGCAATTGCCAGCTAAACGTGTTAGTATTTAGTATCCACCGGGCCTACAGATCAACCAGAGCTGAGGTCAAGGTTTCAGAAAAAGGAGGATGTGCATAGCGGTGGGGCTCTGGAGTCGTGCAAGAAAGAGCCCAAGAGAACATTCAGATTCCCAGGCCCAGCTCACACTCTAATAGGACCTTCTTCTGGAAAGAAAAGAGTTCCTTGAAGAAAGATTCCCCAGCCATCATGGCCCAAATTTCCCAATGAGAAGAGTTTTCACTTCTCTTCACTAATCCTCACCAACTAGATGATACCCATATATCCTGAATATTCAGGTTGATACTAAGTGTTTTTAAATAGGTAAGTGTTCTAAAGATATACTTCTTCCTCTTCTTTTTTTTTTTTAACTTCTTCTTGGTAAAGGTCTTTTTTTTTTTTTTTAATCTTTTTTCTCTTGAAAATAAACTAGGACATGAATATTGGTGTAACGGCACCATACTTACTGGTGGTTGTGCTATTAAGTCTGTGAAATCCTGCATGGAGACCAAAGTGAGCTCTTGCAGCTGTAAAGTCATAAGCGTAGCAGCGCAGTTGAAAAAAGATTCCAATTTGGCACTGCTGTCACCAGTTGGCAATTGCTTTTTTTTATTACCTTGGTAATAAATATTCTGCACTTCTGGAAACCACCTTGAAAGCACAAAAGACTTTTTAAAGTTAATATTTCCAGTGAATCACTCCTTTTACATTAAGCATTAACAGTAACTTCTGGACATCCAAAGGTCTTCATAGAGAGCTCTACTGCTGACATTATCTACCCTCTGAAATGTAAGCACTAGCGTATTTCCCTTTTTCTAGGAAAAGAAATTTTAATCAAGGCCAATAGAAGATGACTCAACAATGTGATGCAGTGAGGAAAAAAAAACATATGAATCTAACTCCTGAAACTATGCTTCCTGTACTTTTTGAATAAAAATTTATTGGGTATTACAAAATACTACTCACCAGTCTCCAAAATGTTCTTTAGGGAATGGATTTGTTAGTTTAAAGCTAAATTGTAAATAGCTGATTAAACCAAGAGAGAGCTTATTTAGTTCAACCCACTTGGTACTATATGCTATTCTGTTTTATAATGACTTGAAAACAAGACAAATCAATAAAATCGAGTGTATTATTTTCTTATTCCCCTTGATGTGAAGTCCTGAAAAAATGACTGATTTAAAACAAAGTTTCAAATGTGTATATAACCTTGTAATAAAAAGATAATGGTAAACTCACATAAAGATACATAATAAGTTTTCAGTTTATAAAACCACTAATACTACAAAATTAAGAATCCTGATACTTCTTTCATAAGAGATAATGGATTTTTTTAAAAAACACAGTCCACATACTTTCAGGAGTTGCCTGAATTCTTCAAGAAAGATCTAAATTTTAAATATATGTATTCATTTCCTTAACAAATACGTGTTTAGTGTCTATGTGCTAGAAACAGTGTCATGGGAGATGTAAAAAGATATGACATCACCTCTTATCTCTTATAATAACAAAGGCAATGTGTCATAGCAGAAAAACAGTCTTGAAGTCAAAGAACTGAGATACAATTTTCCACTTAAGTAACAGAGAAGGGTTTTATAATGAAGATGGCAATTTCACTGAAAGATGGAAATGAAATGAGAAGGACCGTGAGGCAAGGATCTGAAGTAGAAGTGGGATAATAAGAAAAATAGGTGATAAGTCGGGCTAACTTATCTAATCATTTCATTGTCTATAATAGAGATAATAGAGAGATTTCTTCCTAGAAGATAGGAAGAAATAAGTGGGGGAAAGTCTGTGAGGACTTTAGTAGAACTTGGGAGCTGAACACAAGAAGTTGGGACGGCCTCACTCTCTAAAATGAAGCCATGGCAGATCTTTCTGCAGTAAGGTGTCCTTGTTGAAGCAACAGATAAAGAGGAAAACTAACAAATACTAAACAGAGAAGGGCAATGCCAGATTAAGAAAGGGGACTGAGAAACTTCCAGTAGTTAGGACAAGAGATGGAGTAAGTTTGGAGTAGAACTGGAAAAGATGGGGTAGAACAGGAAAAAGGAAAAATAAAGAAAATATGTTTTAAAAATTATTCTGTCATTGTCCCAAAGATATTTACAGGGCTCCCTATCATGTACAAAACACTTTGTACAAAATATTAGTCTTCAAAGTGCCTCGAGACTAATAGAGGGAGGAAAAGACAAACACATACATTACATATTATAAAAGGAAGGAATTATAAGAGAATAAAATGTCAGAGGTATTCAGAAGGAAGAGATCATTTTTTAAGAGGTAACAATAAAGATGTCATAGAAGGGTCATTTGAGCTGGGTACTGAAGGACAGAAGAGAGGCTTCTCCAGTAATGAGCTTCATCAAGTGCTATAAATAGCGTGAATCATATTTTGCCAATGGTATTCAAGAGGTTTTTGTTCTGTTTCATTTCCTTAACCTCTGATTCAGTTTGATAGAATTATGTGTGCAAAGATTGTATTGCTAAGAGTCACAGAGTTTAAGAGGGAAGCAACTAAACAATTTTCAACTTTTCCTAGAATTCCCATCCCACAGATAAAAACAAATAAGGAATAACTAATTATTTTAAAAATCAATAATTGGTTAAAAGGGGGAACAAAGAGACTTAATCCACTGAATACTTAACAGTTACAGACTGGTCTTAGAAGTTATGTCTTGTTTAATTTAACATGACTCTTTCTCCAGGCATGCCCCAAGGTAAAAGTCTTTTCAGACCTGAGAATGGAAGAGATAGGTTATGTCCAAGTTGCAGAAGACCTTAAAAGGCAGGTTAAGAAACGGTGACTTATTTTGTCAACAAAAGGGAAGCACTGAATTAGGGGTTAAGATGCACGTGGCAGTGGTTTGTAGGCTACATGGGAGGCTAAAAGAGCCTGCCAAGGGTATTTACAGTGGGAATAAAAAGAAAAGCATACACATGTAAGAGGCTTCTGAGAGAAGATCAAGAATAGTTGGTGGTCCTCGGTCTAAAAAATATAAAAGGATTTGAATCATAAAAAATAAAAAATGAGAGGCAGAAGGACACTCTGGCAATATATAAATACATAGAAAATAAACAACACAGTCCTAAATGGCCAGTCAAAAAGGAAATCATAAGGTAAATCCAAAAATAATTTGAGATGAATGAAAATGAAAACATCATTTACCAAAACTCACAGAACACAAGGAAAGCAGTGACTGGAGGAAGTTTA
>CM052883.1:138337856-138537221 GCA_028534135.1 Potos flavus
TACCCAAGTATCTAGAATATGTGCTCCTAGCAAATAAGATTATTTCTTTTTTTTTTTTTTAAGATTTTATTTATTGGGTCGCCTGGGTGGCTCAGTGGGTTAAAGCCTCTGCCTTCGGCTCAGGTCATGATCTCAGGGTCCTGGGATCGAGCCCTGCATCGGGCTCTCTGCTCAGCAGGGAGCCTGCTTCCCCTTCTCTCTCTGCCTGCCTTTCTGCCTACTTGTGATCTCTCTCTGTCAAATAAATAAATAAAATCTTAAAAAAAAAAGATTTTATTTATTTGGCACAGAGAGAGAATGAGAGAGCACTCACAGGGGGAGCCGCAGAGGGAGAGGGAAAGAAGCAGGCTCCCCACTGAGCATGAGCCTGATGGGGGGCTGAATCCCAGGACCCTGAGATCATGACCTGAGCTGAAGGCAGGCGCTTAACCGACTGAGCCACCCAGTTGCCCCCCAAATAAGACTATTTCAATTGGAAAACAGACACTTTAATCCTAGTAGGAAGAGAAATAAGAATGAGAATGGAAAAGGGAGCAAGGAAGGGAATATTCAAAGAGCAAAAGCAAAACCAGGAACTGTGCCTTATGGAAGCTGACATGTTTTTAGGTTGAAAGGAAGAAACTAAAAATTAAGGCGAGAGAAGGTGATTAGTAGAGGGGATTGGGTCAAAGGCTCCTCCATAAAAGGGGGTAGAACCCTGGGCAAGAAGGCAAAGAGTAGGTATGGATACAGAAAAGATGGTATTAGGGAGATGAGGCCTAATGTTCTACATGTTTTGAATGATACCCTGCTCCAAATCAGAGCATGGAAATTAGCTATGGGATGTGAGGACAGTGAGACAGATTTGAATGGTTGTTAAGAGAAATGGGGAAAGGAAGTAGCCAAGTATAAATGCAGCAATTGATAATTGGTTTTAAAAGTCAGCAACGTTTCTTTGATCTATCACAATGTTTATTCAGTGGAGGAAGAAATAGATTTATAATTATGTCTACAGTATAGTTGTAGGGGATTTAGTACCCTTTCTTTGGTATGACATTTTATACTCAGTTCTTTTTCTTCTTTGGAATTGGGGCATTTAAAAAAGACCGAATCACCTAATATGCATGTTAGGTGAGGGGAAAGAAAAACAACTCATACAATCTTGGAAAAAATATTCTGTCCTCAGATATCCATGAAAAATAGATGTCAGCGTAGAAATGCTGTCACAGGAAAGGTATTCTGGGTCTAGACTAGAATTGACTGCAACCGAAACAAAGGTGTTAACCTACTTAAAGAAGAAAATTTTACTCAGAGGGACCAATTAAAATTGGTCTTGAAACAAAGGAAAGGAGTGAGTCATCTCGCTGTTCTTTATGTGGTGTGACCAAGGCTGGCCAGAGTTGTGCTAGTTAGCAGCAGTAGGAGCTGTAGTCGTGGAGGAGGTTGTGATAATCACATCAAAATAATTTGTACTCTGTGCTCCTAAACTGGCTTATTTATATGGACTTGATATTTTCAATGAAGTGTCGCTGCCACTCATTGGCAGAGGGGCTTGTCTCTGTCAGAGATAATGAATCATCAGAAACATCATCTCATCAGAGAAAAATTTCAATCTAGAATAACCAGACTATTAATCAACTTGGGTATGTGCTATGTGACAGACACCGTGCTTGGTGGGGAATAAGATCTTCCCCATGGAGATTTACAGGGTGGGTCTCCTGCTGTGGCATTTTTAATCAGAACAGATCCATCAAACTTCTGCTGTGCGCTTGCTCATCCAAATTCTGACCCATTTCTCATCTTTATGGGACATTTGAATTCCAGCTGAGCCTGAATACCCACAGTACATTTTCAACATTTTGCTCAACTTGTCTTTTTTTCTCTTTAAATATCATAAATTTAACCAAATGGAGTTGTCTACATGACCTATAAATCAGTGAGGGGAATTAAGTCAAAGATATATGGCTTATCTCAACCCACGAGAGCTGGTAGGTACCTTGAATGTACAACTCTACATCTGTTTCTTGGTAAAGGCTCTTAGAAACAAGCACCCATCGCTATTCTCCCTTAATTCCTACTTTGCATGGGGCGGAATTTCTACCTCGAAGTGGATGTGGCTGGCAAAGAAAGAGTTTCTTAGTGACCCTTCTTGGAACGAGAGATGCCGACACTGGTTCTCTGTCAAAGTTCTTTTCCAGTAAGCATGTAAGGGATGTGTGGAGCCTCAGGCTCACTTCTGTCAGAAGCATATCCTTTGTTTGGCTTACCTGATGGCGTTGGGAGAAAAGGTTAGTAACCCCGGAAGTGCAAACCTCCTACAGCGAGGTCACATTAACAAGTGCGGTTTTATTACCACGGCTTTGTATCACTGTGATCCTGGTGCTTTCTCCTTAAAACAGGAGGTAATGCTGCCTCATCTTTCCTGAGGCCTCAAGAGGAAACTCTCACAATGATATTTTCAGAAAATTTGCTGTGTTCATCACCACGTTTAAAAAAAAAAACAAAACATTTTGAATGGCTGGACACCTTCTTTTTTTTTTTTTTTTTGGCTGGACACCTCCTATTCCCTATGCCTGTATTCTGTTCCTTGCAGGGTCCAGATTTTCGTGCCTTCCAAGTGACCAATAGCTGACAAAAGCATATTTATTTGCAAAAAACATGAGAGTCTCTCTCCACCCAAGCAGGTCCACTCACTGAACTATCTTTTAGATGGGTAGCAAGTATCTTTGTGGTCTAGACCAAAGCAGTGATGCAGTCGTGGGGATTCTAGGTCAAGTCAGGCATGATAAGTCTAAATCATTGATGGAGTTTTAGGTATTGTTAGGAATTGTGTTAAGGTACAGGTAAGGTAAACCAACTACAGGGACTTAACCAGATAGCAATTTATTGTTGCTAGGTAGCAAGAAGCCTGAAGGCAGGTGGTTCAGGGCTGAAGGACTCATCATGGTTACTTCTGGCTTCTTGCTCTGCCATCCCCTGCATGTGGCTCTCATCCAAGAGGAGGGGGGAGGGAAGAGCAAAAAGGATTATTGAGTCTGCCCTTTTTAATTCAGGAAAATAATAGCTTTCCTGGAAGTCCCATTGCCATCTCGTTGGCCAGAGCTGTGCCTCATGCCACTGTTAGCTGCAAGGCATTCTGGAGAGGTGAGTGTTTTAAACTGGGAACATTATTGCCTTGGATAAAATTGGGGTTCATTTGGCAAGGAGGAAGCTCAGTGGATGGGCAGTGATCAGGATTTGCCCTGAGGAGCCCCATGACATCTATCACAACCAGTTTTAGGTGACTACCTTTTAAATATCGACATTGCTGTGCTATTTCTGAGATGGAACGGGGTGGTTGGCCTTGCGTTGTTTGTTTAGGGGAGGAGGTGATGGCATGAGTGTGTTATGCTTTTCCATTCCTATAGAGAACAGTGACTCCTTGGTCTTTCAAAAAAGAATTTTTAACTTACGATGTGCTGAATGCAAAAGGCAGGGAGGACCATTCCGCCCAGAGTGTTTTAGCTTATCCATATGATGAAAACAGTGGGCTCCCAGCACAGCCACAGGCAGAAACCTCTCAGGGTTGGGTTATCTGACCCCTCGCTCTGGTCCACTTTCTATTTCTTTCATGCTCCAGAAGCATGAGAAAATAAAGGTCAGGGGGAGGTTTTTCTTCTCAGGATGATTCCCTTGAGCTTGGGACCTTTCCTCCATCTTTCCTTTTTTTTCAGTGTCCCTCTTACTTCATGTCTAGTTTATCCCAGCTCTCAGTTAAAGTGTGTCCTTCATCTTTCCTCCTGCAAAAGGATTTGGGGAGACAAATGAAGTACATCTGACTGTAAGAGCCAGTATCACTGTACACATTTTCACGTACCTATCAAACTCTGAATGGTCTTATTTTTAGTTGTATTTCCTATTCTAGGCCCTGGGACAGAACTTCAGACTAGTGTGATGCGGGCAAATGATAGAATATGACCTTCAACCTTTGGGGTGGTGGGGCAGGGCTTGCAGCCCCCAGAACATCCCTGCCTGCCATTTTAAGTTATAAGCTTCTCTTTCGTTTATCAGTGTGCCCTACAAATATTACCATTTTCTGTGTGCCAGGAGATGAGAAAGTTTGGAAAATGCTGCTTACAGGCCTATTCTTCAGGTCACGTCCTTTCTACCCATACAAATGCCTATACGCTCTCTTCTTTTTTTGTATTGTTCAAGATTTACACCTTTGACCTTTTGTAAAAAATTATCCTAGCAGACATGATGACTTGGTTGGTGTCTCCTGAACACTGTTCGTGGCAAACCCATACTGTGTCTTCACTCATTTTCATAGATTAAGGTCCCCCTCCTTTTTTTTTTAATTCCACTTGGAGTTCTATTATGTTCTCCCAGCTTTGCTCTTCCTTTCTTTTTATATAGGATTTTATAGATGGGAGATTTTATAGATTTTATAGATGCGAGCTCTTTTCTTATCTATCAGCTCACCGCTGATTCTGCAGCAATTGTATCCTTTGTTCTTTACAGTTTTGTCTTTTGGGTACGTTGATTAACTGGGCCAAGCCCAGAAATGCCAACTTCCTTAGACCCCCTCCCCAGTTCTCCCATATCAGTGCAAGTGCAGAAATGCAGGGTAACAATCTGCTGGGAGCTGGGCGTTCATAATAGTGTTCATTAATATTCCCCCTTTATCTTTTCTTTCCTTTATTTTAGAGCTTGCATTAGTCTTTGAGCTAAGGAAGGACACATAGGTTGTAATTAAGCTGAAAAGTGTTTGTTTGGTTTTTCCAGATGAGAATTCTCCAGCCAACTTCTGGGATTCTAAAAACAGGGGTGTGACTGGAACCCAAAAAGGGCAAATTGTATGGAGAATTGAGCCTGGGCCCTATTTCATGGAACGTAAGTATGAAGTGAGAAATAGGAGTTTGTTACTGAACATTCCATAAATATTTGGAAACCTGGGGGGTCTTTTCTGAATTTATTATAAAAGTTTTTGGCTCTGACTTACGTATTTATGCCATGTGTCTTCAAACTGGGAAATATATTGTTTTAGAAAATGCTCGTTAGAGGATGTTCACATATTTTGAATAAAGCGTATGTAAATATATATATGTGTGTATGTATATACATATGCACATTACATATACCTTGTGAATGCGTAGTATATAATATGGTTATATAATGTTACATATAACATTATAAAATAAAATGGTTATTTTAATACTTTACACATTTTATATACCCTGTATCTACATTTGTAATTAATATTTATTATATTAATTTCAGAGAGCAGAAAGAATAATTCAAGATTTCAGTTAATTTAAGAATTTTATTGGACTATAGAATACTTGGCTATTATTTTTCCCAGCAGCAGTAACTATTGCATTTGGGTCCTGGTCTTTATAATGAGGTGAGAGAGTCCGGAGGTCATTTTTAAGAATCAGAAATTGGCTGCAGATAATTCAGCCATTACCCGGTTGACCTGATGATGTATTTTTTGATGAATGTAAATGCTTATACATAGTATATGGTTCACAGAAATATCTCATTCCCTTTTATTTAGGGTGAAGGGGAGTGCTTATATTTGCCACTAATACTATTGAGAACATAGTATATACGTTTTTGTGGAATAGATAGAAATGTGAATGAATACCTGATTTATTGGGTGGTTCAAATTAACTTTTACATTTGGAGAATTCTTCATTAATGTAGAAAAATGGGCTATTTAAAATTTTTCTGAGTTGTTTAGTTTGTGTAAGAATTAAGTTTTCTATATTCAAGAGATTTAATATAGGAAAGTGTGTGCATGGATATTAGTACTGAAGGATGGCACATATTAAACCTTAAAATATAAAGTAATATTTGATTAAATGAGAACCTGCTATAAGCATATTTTTATTGAAGTATATAAATTTCTGTAATATAAAAAGTTATTTTCAAAGACTAACATCTGTCACTTTACATTGCCATTAAAGACATCAGATAATTTCTTCCACATCCTTACTGGTAGATCAGCCTTTCCTAACTTTCTCTAATCATGCTTCTCTCCCTGAAGGACTGTCTTTTTTTTCGTGGTTCTGTATCTGGCTAGAGTCTCTCTTGAAATCTTAAAGGGAATATAGTTTTTAAGGGAGAATGCTCATGATCTATCAATAAGTGAAGGGGGAAAAGCAGATACATAGAACATAATTCTAACTAATATCATGACACATAGGAAAAAATCTGGAAGGAGATTTGTCAAAATGTGAACATGGGTTGTTTCCTAGAAGGTCAGATTATGGGTAATTTGTTTTTCTGGCTCATTTCTACTTTTCTTTACTTTCCAACATTTGGCCCATTGCTGGCATTGCCATCTACTAATGAGAAAACCAAGTGAAAAAAGAATGTGGGAGAAAATGGAATGGGTTATTTTCATTCAAGGTGATTCCTTGAATCCTTTTCAAGGTGATTCCTTTGAAAGGATCCCAGGGTTTAAGAGACTGATGTAGCTGAGAAATATTGCCTGCTGAACTTCAGGGGAAAAGGTAAAACAACCTTCTTGTCCTCTCCGAAATGCCAGACTGCTAGGAATGATACCCATGGATAGAGTGTGCCCATTCATGTTGTGGGGCTCAGGTAAACAACCTGGGAAGAAATCGATATCACATACTGCTGTAATTTGGAACATTATGTGTGAAAAACCCTATTTGCAGAGTATCCCGTTTGCCATGATTGATTTTATTTCTCCTCCCAAAAGCTTTAGAGATTTGTAATGTCCTGGCTGATCAGGGTATACTAATATCTCGTCTGGATGAATGTTTTTCTTTATACCTTGTTCTAGTATTTAATAGAAATAAGCTTGACATTGAAGCTAGGAATTGGGAATGAAGAAGAGAGTAGGGTTTTGTTGTTGTTGTTTTATTTTCTCTTCTAAATTCCACTTTCATTCTGCACACGCAAAATTGGAGGTATTATGTATCATCAATGTAAAACTGGAAATATGCAGTACTTTTTTTTTTAAGGACTGAGAAAAGTCGTGTATGTTGAAATCCAAGACAGTGAGTGAGAATTACGGAAAGATTTGGCTTTAGAATAAGGTTTATCTTCTTCATTAATCAAAATGAGGGCCCCTCGAACACACATCCCTATCCTTTCAATGTAAAAACCTCAGGTGGTATTTATGTAACTGCTTCGTAGTGTAGTCTGTGTCTTTTAGACATCATTTTTTTTATCCCATATCTGGCTACAGCAGACCTAAGGGGACTTCCCAGCGTAATGAAGTTTTGCTTGAACCTCTGGAGCTGATGGCATGGAACTTATAAAAAATTGGGGGGAGGGGTTGGAGAACTTGTATATTTTCAGCCTCTGATCTTGAAAACTTACGACATTTAAAAACTTTTGCTTTCATCTTCAGAAAGAAAATTTATCTTTAGCTCATCAGAAGTTCAGGCAAAATAAAATTCTCTGAACATTGACCTAAGTTCATGGGCAAACCTTGATTTGAGTGCTAAGCTATTTCTGAATGTAAAGATGGCTTTAGTTTGTCTAGATAAAGCCCCAGAGGAGGCAGGCAGCCCAGACTTCTATTATTACAGGGCCTACTTAAATAATTTGAAGGACAAAGATGGGTTTAATTTTGGGCAGATGACCTTCCTAGGCACTGGACAGGAGGATCAGCTTCCTCTGCACCTACTTGTTGTAAGACTGTCAAAGAGTCCTCAGATGAGCTTACGCTTGCCGAAACTGAATGGGTCATCTTTGCAGGATGCATCTTGAGTTTGGAAATCTAAGAGGTTTCCAAGTTGTCTTGTCATGCTCAGCTGTCCCTGTTAGTCGACAGTCTTACATAGACTATGGTCATTCCATTTATTCATTCATTCAGACCTGCTTTTGTCCTTCCTTCATTCCTTCCATTCATCTGTCTATCTATCTTTCCCCAGACATCACAAGGTATTTATTAAGTGCCAACCTTGTGTCACATGTTGTTCTAGGAGCTCACTAAATCCTGGATCGATGAATGAACTTGGAAATAGTAAACTTCATTGCCGTGTGCTAAACTGCTTTGTGATCATTGAGGATAATATCAGGATATTGATATTTGTATAAATGATCCAGTCTTTTCATGTATCTTACCTGTCTCAGTCCTGGGAAGTAGGCAGGATGAGGAAACTGAGCATTAGAGATGTAAGTGGATAAGAGCCTTGTCTCTGATTGGCACTCCGATTAATTAATATGCTTTCCAGGATGCAGTGCCTTGCCAAAGCAGAACATTTATGGATGGCTTTTGGGGGGGGGAGGCAAGTGGTCTGGCCCTCTTATTTGTACTGTCAGAGTCTTTGCTTTAAATGCGTCCATTCCTAAGCCCCTCCCCACCAACATCAGAATGACCTTTTCGTCTCTTGGATGGAGATTTGGTGCTTTTTATTTTCCATTCTCATACCTTAGGGTTGGGATTCTGTTCATCCACTAATCCTATTAGGTTTCTGCTACATCCACACTGATATTGCCTGTCTTTGATTTTCATGAGTGTATATCTGAGCTTTAACAGAGGAGGGCTTGGCCATTCAGGTCTCGTTGGCCCTTGTTAAAAGAAGACAACTTGCAGTAACATGTAAGTGGTAAGTTCACCTGTCATTGGAAACGTGGGCAGATTTCCTCAAAAGCATGAGGATTAGAATGTGTTTACTTTTTCCAGTTTGTGGCCTCTGAATAGAAGATCCTATGAATAGGAATCATGATATGAAGAATATAATAAAAGCATTTAGGGCAATGGTTAAAATCATGTTTTAGAATAAATTGCAGTTAGCTTGATTTTTTAAAGATTATTCTTTTTTTTAAGATTTTATTTATTTGAGAGAGAGTGAGAGAGCACAAGTGGGGGGAGCAGCAGAGAGAGAGGGAGAAGCAGGCTCCCCACTGGGCAGGGAGCCCGATGTGGGGCTCCATCCCAGGACCCTGAGGTCATGAGCTGAAGGCAGACACTTAACCGACTAAACCACTCAGGCACCCCTCAAGGTTATTCTTTTTTAATAAAAATTCTTGAGGGAAGGACATTTCCAATCCATCCACTTTATGGTTCAAAATATTCAACTTCTAGAAACTTGGGAAAAATGCAGACTTTCTGAATCGGAATAAACTGTTAATGACTGCCTAAGTGAATCCTGTAGCTATTTAAGGTGATGGACAAATTCCCAGTCTTTGAAACAAAACCATTTTTTACAGGGCGAGGCCTGTAGAATCTTTTTACAGAGAGGGCTTGAAATGGAGTTTTATACTAATGCCTAGAGTTAATGTAGCTGAGTTGAGATTGCTTTTAAAAAATTATTTCTGAATAGGTAGTGTACGAAAAGAGTATATATAATGTTTAAAAGATACAAAAGGTGAAAGTGGGTATCTCCTCAACTTCATGCCCCACTCATCAGTGTCCCCTCCCTGAAGACAACCATTTTTACCAGTTTCACTTGATCTATCTGGAGATATCTTATTCAGATACAAACTCAGAAACAAAATGATTGCTTTTAAAATGCAATGTCAGAATCACACAGGTACAGAAACTCCTTTACTTAGGAGCATGGTTACATTCCTAAACACTATTCAACGTTCCCTCCACCTCCCTGAGCTCCCCTCCGCACAAAACGAGCCTGAGGTAACATCAGGATCCTCCTCCTGTCTGCGAGGTGATGGAGCTGACGAGCTGGGCTCTGGGGGATGTCTTCGTTTGTGTTTATGGAAATGAGTAGGTTAAACATTGAAAAATAAAGGGGCTTTTATGTCTTGTCAGCATTTAAATAGGAGCTGCCAAATCTCTGTTGTAGGAACTCTATAAATGAAAGTATCTTGAAGATTCCTGAAAGGCACCAAAATATATTTCCATAATTCATAATTGGCTTCAGGAGGGACCTCTGAGAGAGGAAGATGCCATTTGGGTGGTACTTTCTTCCTTCCTTCCGAGGCTAGAGGGGGCCCAATCAATGATAGGTCCTCATAGGTTAATGTGGGAGGCCTCACCCTTCTCCTGGCTTGCTGCTCTCTGAGGCAACATGCTTTTAACGAGTGGATTTTGGGGGGGGGAGAAAATACTCTTGCTTTTTATAGTCTGAAGGAATATGTGCACGCACACACACACAGGCACATGTATATCTGTTTCCATAATTTGAGGCCAGTACGAGGAGACGTTGGCTGCCACATTGGGCTGTGGAGAACATGTTCTCAGGGAGATGGGGTCATTCATTGCTCCTCAGTCCTGCATCTCCCCTGCCTGTGCACAGGGCTGGCTGGCCCTATGGGTGGTGGGCTCCTCCCTTGTCTGGTGCCCTGTCATCATTCGCGTGTTCACTTTGACCTGTGTGTGTATCTATTTCTCAGAGGTAGCTTTTTGTTTTCCTCTGGCAGTTAGTGGGTACAAATTATGGCTTAAGTAGAGCATCAATACCAGCTCCCCTTTTCTACCCATCTTGAGTATTCATCTATGTTACCGCTTTCCACAACTAAAATGTTCAAGCACATTGATCAGAATGAGGCTCTCTCTTTCCTCTCTCACTCAAAGGGATGTTGGTTAGTTACACCATTTTTTAAAATCTTGAGTAACGTCATAAAGCACTAATATTTGGAGAGGAACACTCCCGCTCAGCATGGAACATTGCTATATTTTTAAGGGGCAGAACTGGTGTTCTGCTTAAGGAGCTGCCTCCTTTCAATTCAGGTGCAAATAACTAGAGATTTTTGTTATAGCAAGGAATAAATAATACCCAGAATGGGTTCACTAGCAAAGCTGGCTGGGCTATCAACATCCTAGAAACAAAAATAAGCCTTTTGTGGTGGGTTTTTTTTTTTTTTTTTTTTTTGGTCTCCTAGTCTGTTACCTGCTGACTCTTAAAACCTTACAAAAGAGGAGAGAACATCCTAACAAGAGGGAGTTAGGGGAAGATGTCTTATAAAAATGCACTTCCCTTTATGGGAAAATGAGCTGCTCACTCACTTACCATTGATTTGATCTGTGAGGCGCTGCTGCAGGCAGATTCACAGACTGGCGGTTGCTAGCATTTCGAGTGTGATACTAATGAGCTCATGCCCGCAGAATTCAATCCTCCGGCACGTCACTGAGCTGGTTCTGCTTTGGCCGGCTTTGTGCGTGGCGCTTAGCTTTGTTCTCGTAGAATACATGCTATTGGTCTTGGAAGAAAGCACGTGGGGGAGGAAGTTTTGCTCTGATCTATACAGCTGTTATTATTTCAGTAATAACTAAAAGCTTGTGTTCGTGTTTGGGACAGTCATTTGCAGAGGTGTTCCCAGGCAAGTGAAGTTAATAGTAAAGCTAGGATTCCGGTGCAGGTCGTCTTGCTGTTCCTCAAACCCAGTTTACACATTCCCGTTTCCCTTTTGTCACTCCTTCCTCCTCACTCTCTGGGCTCCATTTTTCTCATCTGTAAGTTTGAGTCCAGACCAGTTTGTTCCATGAGGTCTTTCAGACTCCACTGTGTCCTCACTCATCTTCTCCATGGTCTCTACACTCTGCTGCTTCACTGCCCTTTCTTTTTAGTGCTTGTCTTTTATATTTTGTCCTGCCTGTAATTGTCATCCTACCGGCTACACTATAAAACACCTGCTAGACCAGAACCCTTTCTTTGATTCCCTGGGCATGTGTTGTGATGGGTACGTGGTAAAAATCTTTTGCTCGATGATGCTAAATACATTGTGAATCACTGCACTGTGAGCATCATACATAATAGAAACACTCAATATTTTACCCCAGGATAGAGTTAATTTTTTGAGCTTTAGTATTTTGTCATTGATAGGAAAATATAATATGATACTGTATTCCTGTATATAGTATTTTTAATCCTGTATAAATTTCTAAAAGAGGGTTTTTCTTTAATCATTCTATCTTCTCTTAAAATAGTCAAACCAAATACTCTGTAGGAGGCCATTGGGTGCAGTCAGGAGAGTCAGTGGACTGTTAGCTTCCTTGGGGAAGTATAGCTAGTGGTCCCACTTTAATAACCCAGGTGGCTCAGTTGAGAGACGAGCTCCACTCCTGTAGGCTGGGACTCTTCCCTGCACCTGCCCGTCAGCATCATTGTCTGTATTACTCTACACCTTGGGAAAAGGGTATCTTGCAGTGACACTGCAGTGACTCAGATGCTTTGTATACAGAGAAATTCTGGTGGCTGTGGGGTCTGTCTTTGACACATTTTGGCTTCATGGTCTTTGAAGTTGTCATTACTTTCTAAAATAATAACTGGCATTTGTGTTGCTCTTTTATCAAACTCAGATTATATATACATGCACACATAGGCACACACACACACACACACCCCTGTGAGGAGAGATATATTTCCACATATATCCCTACCTACCTACCTACCTATCTATCTATTCATATCTATATATCTATATGCCAGTAGTTCCTAAATTTGATCCCTGCTCAGTGGCTGCATTGAAGCCACTTGGAAAATTAAAATACAGATTCCCTATTACTGCAGAGTCTACGACAGTATTCTTTTTTACTTTGTTAGACTGCTTTTTTGCTATTTCCGTTGACAGGGGCAGTCTGTCTATATTGTAGAGGTTGGGAGTGAAGGCTTTGGAATCGGACAGGTTGGATTTGAGTCCTGACTCTGTCGTTTCCTGTTTGCCTGACCTTTGCAAGCCTCAGCATTTCTTCTGTAATATGGGGACAGGCATCTCCGCCTCCCAAGGTTGAAGTGAAAATTAAATAACTACATGAGCAGAGACAGGCAGGGGGTCTGGCACGTGGTGGACTACCTTGATAAAAGGTGGCTAGTTCAATTCTTAGCCCTACACTCTACATATATTTGTGTGTTGTTTTTGCGCATTATTTTTCATATATTTGGGATGTTCTTAGAAAATGCCAGAGGACCATATAAAATCAGACAGGAGTTGGTATCCTTCATTTCTCCAATTAGAAAAGGAGGGATTATTCAAAGAGTCATGAGTAGCATTTTCTGAGAGGTGATGTGGCGAATTTCTTCAGCCAATTCCTAAATGACTTGTTTCGGTGTTTAAATTATTGTTTTTTTTCCCAATCGATTTGCAGCGGAGATAAAAATCTGTTTTAAATACTACCACGGCATTAGTGGAGCCCTTCGCGCCACGACCCCCTGCATTACTGTGAAGAACCCGGCTGTGATGGTGAGTGCCCCTCATTGTCGGCTTCCTAAGGAGGTCCCTGGGGCCCCGCTTTGTATTTTTGCCTGTGCAGCCCTGGCAGGGTTATGGGGAACAATGAAAAAGGAAATACATAACAGCGTGGGCACCCATTTAAGGAAAGGAAATAACTTACAGGCTGACTTACCTGGATCCATAACACAAATCAGTGGAAAAATCTGATTTGATTTATAACAACTCTGTAAATAGTCAACTCTTCAGAGAACCCATTCAGGAAGCAAATAAGTGAGTACCTCTTCAAACTTAGTCTTAATCTTCGTCTAAATTTAAACTAGGTGACTGGTTGGGAGAAGATGGTGGCATTGCATCTTAAGTGAGTTTAATTTATGTGAGCTCAGCGAGTAAAAGGGAAAAATAACAATTTAAATCATGTGTGATTCTACCTGCCAGTCAACTTAACAAACTTTCACCCCAAAGAGTATGAGATGGGGATCACGTGTGTGCTGTTCCTTCAGGAGATCTGAGCACCAAATCCCTTCATGCTGAGTTGGGCTTTAGTGCCTGAAGATACCACACATTGTTGGTATAACATGGCCACTCAATGGAAGTCAATCTCTTCACCAGGTCTTCAAGTGAAGAGATACCTAATTTAGTTTTGGGGAAAACTGGTTGTGTTGGCCTTTTGAAGAAAGAATGTCCATTTTCAACATGGTACTTTCCAAAGGATTACTTTTTACAGTTTTGTGATTTTTCACTCCGTGACTAACTTTAGAATCTAACAGCTTTGCAATATGTACTCCATTGTACATGGGTGGTTGGGTTCAGATGGTGTGGGGAGATTCTTAGAGTCTAAGATATGTAAAGCATTGCAGTTTCCATAAGCCATTAATAAAAACCAGGCCATGAAAGTATAGAAGAAAAACATGACGCCCACGATATAGAATCTTTATAACAATGTGTGTGTGTGTGTGTGTGTGTGTGTGTGTGTTGTGTATATGTATGCATTTATAGATGCATGCATTTTTGGAAATAGGCAAGTGGCCATGCCGACTCCCTGAAATTCAGAAAGTAGTCTCTGCAGGTGGCCTTTTGAAATTGTCCATACCCACCAATGCAGTATCATGAAGTCTTTCCTTTTCATTTATTCATTCAAACAGATATTCATTGGGTACCTGCTAAGTACCAAGCATTGCACCCACTCCCAGGTTTGGCATGATAAGCCAAAACTCAGTCCTTTCTCTCATATCTGGTGGGGACAAGAGACAGCAATTAAATTAAATTACATTTATTTGAGTGATAATCACTATGAGAAGGAGTAAAATGGGACTCTGACAGCATATACTAGTAGAATTTATCCTGATCGAGGTCTTCAAAGGCTTCCTTGGAGAAGGTGTGTTTTCAGGACACCGAAGGATGAGTAGGAGTTACTTCGGTGAAGAGGGGGAGAGAAGAGCATTTCAGATAGTAGGAATCGTATGTGTAAAATCTTCAGTATCTAAATATTCTTCTCACATTTGAATTACATTTGAGTTCCCATGTAATAAACATCGTTTAGAATTTAAAAGCATAATCTACATTTACTATACAAGATTTTGAAGGTCACAAGGAGAATAACAGTTATTGATTACAAAATCTGCCATGTTATATACTAAGCACTGGAATATGCTTTAATTAATCTTCTAAAAAAACTATAAAACTGGAAAAGTGAGTTTTTTTTTAAATAATAAAACCTTTGAAAAATTAACTTTTGAATGAAATTAGACAGTAGCTTCCAAACATGGTTTTCATGGATTCAGATTTTCTTAGACTTGAGCAATTTCAGTGATCAGATATCATCGAAGACAGCAGGACTTTACAGCTTGGTGAACATTGATCTCGTTCCATTGATTTTGCATTGAGATTACTCTGTCAAAGCCTGTGGATAGTTTGGAGATAATTAATTTGCTTCAGACAGGTTTTAGAACCTTAAAAGCTTCCCAGACACAGCTCTGGCCATCAGAACTGAATATTTTGGTTCAAAGGATGGCTAATGAAATCGATAGTCAATAGATTTCTGACCCAGCTGAGACAATTGGGTCTGTACCCAACATCGGAAGGCTGTGCCACATGGACACCTCGTGATGCCGTGTTTCTATCACAGCATGATGGCCACCTCTTTATATGACATGCGTCTAGTTAGTGTGACTGGTGGACAACATTGACATTTACGAAACCCTTCAGTTTAATCGTTCCACGACCAATGCAAAGAACAGTCCTGGAAGAAGTAACTGAGCAACTCTGTATGGAAGGAAATGAGCCGCCACCCTCATCTCATGGCCTCCTCTCTCATATATCCTCTTGCAATGAATCAGGGATTAAAAAAAGTTGTGTCTCTTCTGTCATTTGCACTTTGACGTCATTGTCATTCATCAGAGTACACAGTGATACGTGTCTCAGGCTCTTGGAACAGGAAATCCTCTGGCTTCGGGGACAGATAAAGGCTGGCATCCCTCACTACCACGTATTGTTCCAAAACTTGATTGTCCGTGTTGCTTCTGGGTTTTCCTGGAATGAATCTATGGAGTGAGTTTGTTTAAAAACCTCTCTCTAAACATCGAGGGCAGATGCGTTTCTTATCCCCGATGTCCCTATATCTAGCGACAGTGTTTGGTCTTTCCTGTTTTTATTGTTATGAATGATAAAATTGAATTCTTTGAGTATTATTTCAGATGAGCATTTGCCACAGTTGTAGTAAAGGACACAATCTGCGAATTCTGGGAGAATTGTTTCACATTAGCCTTTTATCAGATGGTAGTTTATATTTTTTAAATGAGAATTCAAAGGCATTTTCTTGTGTTTCTACAATAGCTTATAACATTTTAAACGGGCTTACATGAAGACAGACCATGAACCTTTTCCATCTCATTTAACTCACTTAGCATCGGTGTGGCTTAGCCGGAAGAGACATCATGTTTTTGGAGGGAACACCTCTCACTGGGCAGTGTGGTCCGTTTGAGGGGAGGTCACAGTTTACCAGGCGTATGGCTGTACCCGGGACTTGGAGGGGCAGGTTGCTGAGTGCCTGTCACAGTAGCATCCTGTACTCCCTCACACTGTTCCTCACTCTATAGCCAAGGGGTGTGTGTGGTGAAACCTGGAGGAGACAGCTATTGGCCAGTTTGCTGCTGTCTCTGTTCCAGGTAAGCTGGGGATGATGAGTCAGAGGGGAACTGCACAATATAATAAACCATGCATGCTTGTTTAGAGCCAACCCAGAATTATCAAGTAGTTGGTTTTATGGGTGAGATGAAATGAGGATACCTGGATGGTACCCTAGTATATTGCTGATGACATTTGAAAAGTTAGTAATCAGTTAGGGGCCATACAAATAGTTTCCAATAAAGTAGAGGAAGTAGAAAAGGAAGTAGAAATTTATATTTCAAAATTTGAATGGAATTTTTTTTAATTGCTCAACTTTGTTTGGATTAGTGAAAGTTTTATCTCTTAGCAGTATACGATTTTTTAAAATTGAAGTATAATTAACAGACAGTGTTATTATTAGTTTCAGGTATACAATATAATGATTCAACAATTCTATACATTTCTCAGTGCTCATCATAATAAGTGTACTGTTTAATCTCCATCACCTATTTCACCCATCCTCCCACCCACCTCTCCCCTGGTAACCACCAATTTGTTCTCTGTATTTAAGAGTCTGGTTTTTTGTTTATCTTTTTTTGTTGTTGTTTGTTCATTTTTTTGTTTCTTAAATTCCATATATGAGTAAAATCATGCAGTATTTATCTTTCTCTAACTTATTTCATTTAGCATTATACTCTCTAGCTCCATCCCTGTTTTTGCACATGGCAAGATTTCATTCTTTCTATGGCTGAGTAATATTCCATTGTGTGTATGCACCACATCTTCTTTATCCATTCATCTATCAGTGGACGCTTGGGCTGCTTCCATATCATGGCTATTGTAAATAATGCTGCAATGAACATAGGGGTGCATGTATCTTTTCAAATTAGTGTTTTCATTTTCTCTGGGTAAATACCCAGTAGTGTAATTACTGGATCATATGGTCATTCTGTCTTTAATTTTTTGAGGAGCCTCCATACTGTTTTCCACAGTGGCTGCATCAGTTTGCATTTGGTGGTATGTGATTTTTAAAGGAATAAGGGAGTGCTGCAAATTTAGATGCAATGGTTTAATCTAAAGTTTTGAATAAAAATGTGGTTTCTATTTCCTAACTATTCAAAATATATTCTGCCTTCACTTCTGTCTCTTAAAGTGTTGCAGACATCTTTTTTAGAGAAACAGGAAGCTCTTTTTTCCTAGTATACTAACTATAAATTGAGCACTAATTGTACATAAATTGAGAGAAAGGCTAGATCTGCTATGTGCTCCATAATTGACTGGTTTCAAGTGAGATACAATTTACTTGAAAGCTTTTAGGAAAACTTTTACAGTGCAATAACCAGTACAACAGCATCGCAAAACCTTGTCATTGCTAATTATCATACCATGTGCCATGTCCCCACAGCACAAGAAAATAGGAGTTTGCAAGGGCAACATTTGCATTGTCACCCAGATATATTTGGCAAGAGAGGATAATTCTGCATATTTGTTGATGAGCTTGATATAAGTCACCTGTGTAGTTTATTCTAAGTTTTCCTAATAAATCTAAAGGAATTTGGTGTTTAGTTTTTAACTTAAAGGATTATTTTAATACAGTAATAGCAATATAAGTACACTTACTATATCTCAACCATATTCTTATCAAAGAAATAAAAGGACATGAAGTAGGCTGATTCATATCCCAAGGAATTTAGAAGTTTGTGTTGGTTTCATTTGGTGTAAAGATTAAATTGAGGTATGATGCTCTCATCTCTGAGAATATGCGTTTATGTCTCGATTCCAAGATTTATAACATTTGAAAAGGCATATACTACAGTGCATCTTTGACACAAAAAATCATCATATTTGCAAATACATGTGGCTTCTTAAGAAAGTTGAGTACCAAACTATACCTGTGAAACTCCCAATATGTGCTTTTCCTCTGCAGATGGGGGCAGAAGGCATGGAAGGAGGTGCTTCTGGAAATCAGCATTCTCGGAAACTAGTTAGCTTTACCTTGTCGGGTAAGGATGTCTTTAAACGTGATGTTCAGTTTGAAAGTGTATAATTTCAAAGGCATGAGTGGTCATTTTTGTCTGTAGATTCTCATATATGATATATGAACTATTTATTTATATTTTTGGTAATATTTCTGGAAATTCAAGTATATTTCTTACCATTAGATTATTAATATAAACTCAGAGATTATTTCTTCCACCAGGTTTTCTAGTGATAAAAAGACTGTAAGTATGTGTAGTTACTTTAAAAGAACACTATAATGTAATATTGCTTACCCCACTGTAGAACTTCGATTATTGAAAACAAAGTGTGGTTAGCTCATCTAGGGAAAGGAAAAAGTTGGAGACTAAGAAAAATAAGCCAAGGGATGCTCCTATTTCTGTGGAGAAATAAACATAGAAGTTGGAAAGCTGATAAGACAATTTTTTTTGTTTGTTTTCTGGTTAGTGAAATACTCTAATTGCTTATATGTTTATGAAAAAAACCACTGCTTTTCAGATTGTGAGTTGGAACTCATTTGTGTTTTGTAAGTTTAACTTATTTGAGCCCAGCAGTTTAAAAAAAATAGGAAAAAAAAATCAGAGTTTTACACTGAAGGCAAATATTTTTTCATAGAACATCAGTTTATACAAACTGAAAACTTTCACACACAAAAAGTACACAAATCTATGCATGTATATACTGGATCTCAGAGTAAAGTAGGTTTCAAGTATAGGTCATGGTCAAAAATTGAAAGCTACTGATTTAAAAAAAATATTGGCACTTAGAAGTCAAGAATGCACTAAGAAAATCAGTATTTGAAATGGCCTTTTGAAACAGACAACTGTGCTACAACACATACAAAATGCAGTCTAACAGATGTCTGTCACTGTAAGATGTTTTGTTTTCATTTTTCCATGGGTGCAGTGCTTCTGAAATTTAAATTAGATTCACTTTTCTTGGCTGCAAAAAGTGTTGTGAATGAAAATTGACATTCTCAAGAGTGAGAGAAAGCTGATCTTGAAAACAGACATTTCCATGATGCATAATTACCACCTATGATGAAAGTGTGCATATTAGCTCATTGCTGTCCTTGGTCTTCGGAGTGTCCATTTCTGTTCTAGCATGTTTCTTCTCCCCCATGGGAGGTTGCTTACTATGAAAGCCTTTTTTGCTTTGATTCTCTGGCGAATCTCAGAAGTCGTAAACTGGTGGCTTATGGTTCAAATCTGGCCAATATGTATGTTTTGGTTGGACCCCTCAGGGTTTAAAACGTATCTAGGTTTTTAGAAGGGCACTTAGAAGTACCACGACCAGTGGTCCTCCTCCCACTCCCCTCCCCCATTATCTGTGTGTCTCCTGAAGATAGTTATTTGGCTATGCTTTAGACCTTCACAGTCCTGAGAGGCTGCAGGTACAGAAATCCTTCATTTATAGGTAGGGAATAATGAGCCAACCTCTATGGCTCAGAAAATTTAAAGTTTGACCATCCCAGGTTTTCTTAGTTTAGAAGCACTGCCCTCCACTTTCCAGTGATCAATATCATTCTAAATATGATATATACATATCGATTTTGAGTCAAGGGGATGCAAATTAATTCCCCATAGGAACATGACCATCTAGAAGCTGAAAATCTCAGGACATTTTCCTAGAAAGTAGGAAATAAGCTTTGGGGCACCACCAAATGCTGCTTCTTTAAATGTAATTTCCTCCACCATCCCACCTCAACACACAGGGTGGCTGGCTACTTTATAACTGTTTTGTTTCCTAATGTATTGTCAGATATTTGCAGATGGTGTATAGAAATGGCTAAAAATTATAGATGAAATCAATTCTATAATGGTAATTCTGAAAAATTAACCCCAATGTAGCATGTTGACAGTGAATGGTAATATTTATCCAAGAGCATTTAAGCTCTATAGAATGGGTACCTGCAGATGTTCTACTCTTGATTATCTATGGTAAGTAGGCACACAAATAATTGAATTCTACATCTAAGACAAAAACTGTTTGATGACTATCTTCATCCTCTTCTCCAAGTAAGACTTTAAGGATATTGAACATGTCATATCTTTGTGACTTTGAGTTCTTTTTTGGTCTGTGAGGTTATGTGGAGATTTATGAGCAATAAAATATAAAAGACAAAAGGGAAAAGCAAGAGCAGAAATGAGATGGATAAGGGAACTGAATAATTAGAATACAAGTAATTGGTAGTTTCTTATATTTATTAATGAAGATTTATTTGTACAATGTCCCTTGTGGCCATATCTGGCATGAGGGTTATTTAATAGTGACATCGTTCATCATGGTGGCTTAGTCTTCTGAAGGGATGCTTTTTTGTTCAAAGGAATGCTTTGCATGAATAATTTAGCCCTGTCAGGCTTTGTGGCAGCCATTTTTGTACATGTTACTCCTCATTGACTGCAAAGAAATCCCTTCTTTAGGAGTAGATTTAATAGCTAAAGAATATTATTCTTCTGTCTTTGAGTCTGAGGCGAGCATAATCAAGAAAGGTAAGAAGATAAATATGCAAATGGCGTTTTTCTCTTAAAGCTATTTTATGCTAACTAAAGCCAAGTGAAAACATGTAGCATTATTAAATTGATAGTCAGAGGCAGATGCTGTATTAATAATGACTCCGTAGCTTGTGGAGTGCCGAGATTGGGGGCAGTAAGGCTAATGAGCTTCGGGCGGCTTCTCTGAATGCCCGTCTCGCTCCTTACTCATCTTTCTCTTCTGCCACTGGTTTAAAGATCAAACACCTTACTGTATTTCATGCAGCGTCCTTAACATGAGGGCTTCTTGGTTGAATTTTTAAACCTTTCCCGACATATTAAAACTGCCTTCTCTGCTGCCTGTCAGCTGTCATCGGACAATATGCTAGGCCACAAGTTCTCGTCGGCCATGGCTGAGCCTCCTCCAGGCAGATTTCCTAGAGAATATGGTTCTATGGGCAACCCCAGTCCACTTCTGTCCGATTAAGAAAGACTGTGTTTCAAGAATGGGCTTGAGGGGCGCCTCGGTGGCTCAGCTGGGGGGGCCTCTGACTCTTGATCTCAGCTCAGGTCTTGATCTCAGAGTCGTGTGTTCAGGCCACATGTTGGGCCCATCATGGAGACAACAGTAAAAAAAAGAAAAAAGAATGAGCTTGAGTAGAGTGACTCAGGTGACCTCCTATAATTTAGGGTCACTATACATTACCAGTCTGGGTAATCCAAAGGTCTCTGAAGCTTCAGCGGCATCTGCAGAATTTCTCTCTGGACCAGGAGTCAGCCACTCCCTAGACCGATCATAATCGCATCAAGTTACTTGGAAACCGTCTATGATTGCAGGAGCTTTGAAGCTCACTTAGCTCTCAGGCCAATCTTATCCAAGCTAATATTCTCAGAAAGGTGTTGAGGACCCAGTGGATCTGGATTTATTTATTAAACATTATTATATAATGTTCGCATACCTTAGCCTGACTCTAAAAGTATCAGTCTCTCCACTTACCAGACTTCAGCCAGACATTTTAGCAGCTCCCCTAGTGTGAAATAATTGGTGAATCTAAGATGAGTTCTGGGACATTCATCAGGTATGTAAGCTCCTCAACAGTAACCTCATTATTACTTAATATAGCAGGTGGCATTCAAATTTTAGAAATATTTCTGGCTTTTTCCCCCCAACATTCATTACATTTGTGGAGTATATATGACATTTTCAATGTGATACAACTGAATGCGTACTCTCAAGTTTTACAATTAAACATACGTCTATAATTTCATTAAACATAGGTCTATAATTTCATATATGTATGTAGAAGATTTAATTTTTCTCTCATGAAAAAACATACTAGCATTCTTTTTTAAAAAATAAACTGTTGCCTAAGAATTTCTCTCAAGACACTGTTTGAAATGCTGGTTGCCAAACCATGTGAAGATGCATGTTAGAATGAAAATGATTCCCAGGAAAAGTCAGTTAAGGTGTGTAAGGTGATGGTAAATATTTGGCTTCATTTTTGTTGCCTGTGAGGAGACCCCCGCCCCCGCTGGAATTTGTCATAACCCACTTGTCCGCACTTATCTAAGCGATCATAGTGTGAATAACTTTGTTATTGTTTTGCTGTTGTTTACCCCCTTCTCTCTTTCTTTCCCTCCTCTTTCTTTTCAGATCTTAGAGCAGTTGGGCTAAAGAAAGGGATGTTCTTCAATCCTGACCCTTATCTTAAGATGTCCATTCAGCCAGGAAAGAAGAGCAGTTTCCCCACCTGTGCCCACCATGGACAGGAGAGAAGATCTACTATCATCAGTAACACCACTAATCCAATTTGGCACCGAGAGGTAAGATGATCCTCAGGGGTCTTCTACTTGACAGTTAGGAAGTTGGCCAAGTCCTTCTCTGTTCTGTGTATCATTGAACTGTTTATGAGCACAGCAGGATGGCCGAGGGGTCTCGGGGTTTATGAGCACAGCAGGATGGCCGAGGGGTCTTGGGGTTCTGTTAGAAAGAGGGTCTGACGAGAATGAGATTGTCCCTTGTGGCCAAGGCCAGGTCTACACCTGGCAAAGCAAGTGAAGTCCTTATTCAGGTGCACGACTTAAGGGGGGCCAGAAGACTCAATCATCAAAATTAATATTTTCATGAAATTTTTTTTAGAAAAATCAAAATTGATGCAAAAAAAATTCATGATGAACAAATATTAAAATTTTAAGTAAGGACAGGGTCAGTAACCATGCCTTGCAGAGTCGTATGAGAGCCTGAGGCAGAAGGAAAAGTCAATAACACCAATCCTGTTTTTATTTAAAATTTTTATGTTTTTGTACCTGAAACTAATACAACACTATATGTTAACTAACTGGAATTAAAATAAAAGACTTTAAAAGCCTTCCCAATCTTTTATGTTTTTCTCTAGTATATATTCAGTACAAATTAAGGGAATTTCTCTCCCCGTGGGCTTTGGCAAAGGTTTTTCGGGTTTCTAGAATTTGGTTAATTAAATAAGCCATTCAAGGACTCGTCATCGTGAGTGAAGCCAGTTTGTTGATGTGTTGATGATAGATACTGTAGAGTTCCTCACAGCTACATTATGCTACCTGTCATTTTAGTGCAATGCATCATTAAAATCCAGTGAGGGGTTTTCTCATTCGAACTCGGGAAAGTCAAGGAATGAACAGAGACATTGTTTCTCATCTAGTGAACAAAGTATGAGCTCTCCCAACATTTCTCAGAGATCCAAAACATGTTTCACCTACTAGTGTTAAAATGTTTCTGGGTAAACCTTCACTGGGTGTAGGAGTTATACAGTGAATCAGATCCCTAAATGTTTAATGACAACAATATGTCCTAACAGTTTTGTAGAAATATTTCATTGGGGCGGGAGATAATTCAGGGGATCTGAAACCAATTGGAAAAAAAAGGTATGGCTATTTGAGACTTGCCAGCAGAGCAAGATGTTTCTCCTGAGAAGTTCTTTTGGTTATTTAAATGGATTACATATTGCATGTATTCTTACACCTGGTTTAAAAAATGGCTTATGATCTCCAAATGGTAAATAACTCTTAAAGGCACACCACTTAATTTTACACATTTAGAAGCCTGGAAGACGTAACATGCATCTCACTATGAGTTCTGAAAGGAACTTAGTGGATATGGTAATGATCCTAGCAATAACTTTCTCTTGCTAGCATTTTATATTTACAAAGTTCTTAACCATGTTATCAGTGTATGCCTAAGAAGGGGGCATAAGGGATGAGATCCTCATCTCTCTATTTTGATGATTAAGAAACCGAACCTTGAAGTGTTTATGTAACTAACTGCTTAGAGACAGAAGTAGTGCTTAAACTCAGCTCTCTTGTTCTCAGCAAGTGCTTTTTTTATTCAACAGATTCCTAGACTGCATGGCCCTTGGCAGAACTTTAATTGTTATGACTGAATAAACTTAGTGGTGCCTAAGTATAAAACTGGGCAGTACCATTTGCATCATTGTGGTTGACTGAATAATGTCAGGGAAGGGGCAAAATGGTTCAGATTAGATTCCGGCCACATCGTTTCCTTATCCTGAGATTCTCATTCTTGAAAATGTTACTCGTAAAGATAACATGAAGGGAATATATGTGAAAGTCTTTGTAAATGAATAAAGCTTTTTATATTTATTTTATATTCTTATTAATAGCCAATCTGATTTTCTCCAATGGCATTCCTAAGCAAAACAACGAAGCTTATGTTAACTTCATATTTTTATTTTTCTGTCCCATGTGCCTTTTAAATTAAGTACTTTCCATTTAGACATTGTTTCATTCTCATATTTATCAGCGAAACCATAGTATTCTGTAGATGTTCCTACTTTAGCCACTACGTGAAAGAGTATTTTAACCTGTGCTATACAACTTCTGAATCCCATGGAATGAGGAATTAAAATTGCTCTTAATCAAACAGCAATAATTCGAAATGAACCTGTAACAGGATATTAAATTTCAAAGAACTGAGATACAATAAATGTAGTAAGTACTAAAATTGCATTGTGCACAATTTAATATTTGATAGCGTCTCTTAAAACTGTCGAACCAGGAAGGGCTGAGTAATTGAAGGGGCTTCTTTTGTCCTGCAGATCCTTAATTGATGCCTTATAATCACTATGAATGCTAATGATTCTAAATGAATAGAGGATGGACCCTGGCTGCACATATTTCTAGCAAGGTGGACTCTTAAGTCCTTAGGATTTAAGAGATACCATTTTCTATAATAATGAAATGATATAATTTCATATTTTTCTTCTGAACCAACATGTTATCTGTTTTTGTTTTCAGAAATACTCCTTTTTTGCACTTCTTACTGATGTCTTAGAAATTGAAATTAAAGACAAATTTGCCAAGAGCCGTCCCATCATCAAGCGTTTTCTGGGGAAACTAACCATTCCAGTCCAGAGATTGCTGGAGCGGCAAGCCATTGGGTAATCAGCCCCCTCTTGTAGGGATCTTGTTGAGATTAGTTTGTATAGAAGCAACTGAAATGAAATTTTGTAGTCCTAGGATTTTCTTACTGAGAAGAAGTGGTAAGATAATTCTTTTAAAAATGAAAGTGTTTGTATACTCATTAAACTGTTCAGGACCAAAACACTTTGTTTTCATTATATACCTTTTTTTTTGGGGGGGGGCATATCTGTCTGTCTATCTATCTATCTATCTATCTATCTATCTGTCTTTTCTGAGATGTGCGTACCATTAGCATTTCAGCGTCAAAAGTCGTAGCACTCAATTTCTTTTTTCCACTCAATTGTTTTTGAGTATATTGAAATCTTTCAGTGAAAGTCTCTCCCAGAAAAAAAAAAAAAAAAAAGAAAGTCTCTCCTAGGGCAGGGGTCTCATGTCAGGTTGACCATTCCCTTATGCTAATTAATTCCATCCAGACAACTCACTGTTCTTGAAAAACAAAAACCACTTTGTTTTAGAGCCATTTAAAATAAGACCTTGACTCATAGGAGGTATTATCGTAGAACTCCTAGACCTATACATTCATTCAAACAACTAAAGTTTACTCATTGAGAGAATTTAAAATGTGATTTGATGTCTGTTTTCTTTCTGTGAGCTTTTTGTAAGTTGTGAATAAACTAGTTAAGAAATCATAACATCCCTTATCATAAATGGTGTATGTATTTTTAAATGGTCATTTCCAGCAAACTCAGTAACGCTACTGCTCTGAGGTAGCACTGAACATACTGTTTTGGTATCTTTTTCATTGTAGGAGAATATTATGAACATATGGCAGTCATAATAGTTATAGTGGTGTTGGTAGTAATAGTGGTTGTGGTGGTGGTGGTGATGGTGCCGCCATCTTGTTTTGTATCTTCTTCACTGTAAGAAAACATAAACAAATGGTAGTAGTGGTCATAGTTGCAGTGACAGCAGAAGTAGTGACGATAGTGGTAGCAATAGTAATAAATAAAAGTAGAGAAACAAAAGCGATGCCAGGAGCTTATTCTATGTCAGGAGTTAAGTACATTTCTCTCAGTAGCCCATGTAACCTTCTCAACAGCTCTGGGAGGTCAATAATGTGATTGTACCCATTTCCGAGATGAGGAATCTGAGGCTAGCAGGCAAGAGGTGGAGCTGGGATTTGAGGGCAGATCAGTCTGCTCTAGAATCCTGGCTTCTCTGTGACATTTCAAGGACAGGCAGCAATGTGTTATTATTCCAGCTAACTAAGGAAGATTGATATTCATATTCACTCTGCAATTAATGAACGGGTCTATTTTGCCAAGTCATAATTTATTTGGGCATTCCTCCTCTGAAAAATACAGTGTTGAGACCAGTTGAACTCGAAGGCCCCTTCAAAATCTGAAACTAAGAGATTGTAATGGGTTCTAATTCTCTGGCCATCAGAGACGATGGAACTTGTGGTTGCACCAGCACACATGAAGTAGGAATATTATGCTGAAATTCTAGTAGCCTGGTTTATCTGATAAAAGCTAGGAAGTGACAGTTTTTGCTTCTAGTAGAGATCATATACATTAGGAAGTTTTTTAAAAGTTATTTTTAGGATCTATAGAAAGTGGAAGATTTTTAAAAATAACTATGATAAATACAGTATATCTATAATTTAATTTATATAATTATCATCATATAATTTACAGAATATATATGACACATGATAAAGGTGTGAATTTATGTACACCAGTAAGAATGATCAAGGCAAAATAAAACCTTTCAGCGTGTGAAGCTGTTGTTGACTTGCTGGCTTTTCATTTAGTGTTTTAAACAACTGGACACTTCAAGAACTGCCAGTCATGAATTGATGTGTATTAGAAGGAAGTCCAGCATGAATTTGTAAAATATTAGAATTATGAAATATTTCTATATAAGTATATTAAAAACATTATCTGATACAGATACTTGGGGATTTGCTTTTTTTTTTTAAGAGAGTATTAATGTACTTTTTTTTTTTAAGATTTTATTTATTTATTTGAGAGAGAGAAAGTGAGAGAGAGCATGAGAGGAGAGAAGGTCAGAGGGAGAAGCAGACTCCCTGCGGAGCTGGGAGCCCGATGTGGGACTCGATCCCAGGACTCCGGAATCATGGCCTGAGCTGAAGGCAGTCGCTTAACCAACTGAGCCACCCAGGCGCCCGGGGATTTGCTTTATTAGAGAAGAATACTACATATTAGTATATCAGCTATTGATGCCTAAATATATATTCCTGACCTGATTATTGCTTTCCACCAAGTAATTGATTCATCTTGAAAAGTGCTGGGTTTTCATTACTTATATATTTGGTAGATTGCAGCCCTCTGAAGTAGTTGAGGTTTTATAGAGTGTGGTTTTGTAGGATGAGCTAGAGCTTCTTACTAATTACCCATTTTGAGAGTATTTGTTTGAATGTGACATTTTTCAAATGTTTGTCCAAAATACACATCACTTTCCTATGCTTTATCCATCCCTCTGATTACATTAGAAAGAGAATGCCTCAGGTAGTGAGAATACTTTGGCACTTATTCTTCATAATTGTATATCATAATAATATATAGTATATTGTTCACAATAATATATCACAGCAAGAAGCAGGATGAGTCAGATGAGACTGGATAAGAACAAAGATGAAAAAGAAAAAAATCAGAAAAAAAAGAAAAAAGAAAAAACCCAAAAATAAACAAAAGAAAAAAATATTAAAAAAATAAAAACAGAGAAAGATAAAGAAAGAAAGAAGACAGGTGAATCCTCTGATAGGCACTCAACAAAGGATGAAACCCTTAACTCAGAATCTCTGAATAGGAGGATTTCCTGTATTTATAGGTCAAATAGTTGAATTGAGTATCTGGCGAGTTTGGTTAATAAATAGTACTAACACCTGTTAAAATTCTTCTTTCCAACTAGAGTCTCATCTGTTAATTAATTTATTCAACAAATATGTGTATATACATATATAGTGTCTACTAAATGTTAAACACAGTGTTTGGTATTGGGGATAACAGTGAGCAAAACAGATGAAGGCAGTTCTTTTCTTAAAATTCCTACAAAACATTTATTCCCTAGCTAAAATCCCTTACTTTTATAAATTGTCCATTATCAACACCAACACATTGCTTTTACTGGCTGAGGAGGAAGATGAGGATCAATTTATTTTTAACAGAGAAAGGAAGGTTTTAATATTTCAGGACTTAATGTCCAAAGAGATGGATGAGGAACCGTGACATTGAGGACAGGCTCATGTAATTGGCGGCTAGGTTCATGCCTTAGTGGGCAAAGATCAGGCACCTCTGTGTGTTAGATGCTGTCTAAATTCTGGGAAGACAGTGGCAAGAGAAAGAAAAAGATAGCCCTGCTATGGTGCAGATTATAGCCATTATACAATGTTACTTGAACACTTTAATGTAAAAGTAGTGTAACTATACTGTCTAATAGTAAGAAATGCCTGTATAGCCGTTTTGCAGAAAAGATTTTTGAAAAATATCGGTAGAAGTAGGAAAGACATTATCAGAGTAGCAGTCACATTTAGATGAGCCATGAGAAAATTAAATCATTAAAATGCATGCAACTGAAAGCAGCCTAGAACCACTGAGAAGACATAAAGCAAGATGGTAGCATGTGACTGCAGAGCAGGGACTTCGGCGTCAGAGGAATCTGTGTTCTAATCCCGGTTCTGTCCCTCAGTACTTGTGTGTGGCCTTGGACAAGTCACTCATCCTCCCCATGCCTCGGTGTCCTCCTCTAGAAAACAGCTGCCACCTGCCTCCCAGGGTGGCTGAGAGACAGTGCAGGCAAAGCCCTTGGCAGAGTGCGTGTGGCACACGTGAAGTACTCACATTGGGGAACAAAAGCATTTTAAAAGCATCGAGAAAAACTATCACAATGTTTCTAGGGAAGAAAAGAAAAAGAAAGAAGAAAATAATCTTACGGCTGTAAGACATTCTTGCTAAGAAGTCAGAAAAATCCCCAAGAGCTGAACCGGGATTTTGCAGTCACACATGTTCTTTTAAAGGGGTGACATCTATCTGGAATTGTCCTGAGAAGGTAGAGATGGACAAACAAAACAGTGAGGCACATTTATAATAAATAGCAGCCTAGTGGCTCTAAGCTGCACAGCGGTGCAAATATTAAGCAAAGGCATTATTTTCCTTCTGAAGTTGCCAGTAGAGGGCAGTGTGAGAGCAGAGATGGTGTGATTTTGTACTATCCCTTTGATTATTTTCCTTTATGAAGAATAAATCAGATAGAGAATGAAAGTTGCTTCATACGAGGTCATGATGTAATTGCATTCAACTTTGATTAAATAAACACAGACTTGAAAAAGGGTGACAACTCCAGCCTCAAGAAGGCGGCTGGCCGGAGTGGGGGGCCATGGTGTGGTCCCCTCCAGCACCACCACAGCAGCACACCTAGCTTCTCCATCAGCATCTCTCGCAAGGTATGCTGGGAAGCAGTGATAGCCAGGCTCCCCCAGTGGGGGCCAGCAGCTCCGGTCCCCTTACTCTACAGGTGAGGAGGGGAGGTCCAGCGGCCCCCTCCCCTCCCACAGCTGGAGCAGCTCTCAGGGGCAGACACTTCTCACCCTGCTATCTCCTGACTTCCAGTTCCTGCTCCTCAAGTACAGTAGGGAAGTGCCCCCATGTCCTTGTGTGATAGTCCTTACCTGTTGTGTCCTCGTAGGACCAGTTTCCTATTTTGCTAAATGCTAAGGAACCAGGCTCTCTACACTTTTATACCTGAGTCAAAAAAATACCAAAACCTTTCCCAGTTCCTTGATGACTTCAGAATGCTCTTTTCCTGGTCCCTGTTAGCAGTGAGAGAGCAAATCAGTCCCCTTTTAAGAAAATCATGTGATACTGTGTTGCATTTTCAGCTTGTAACAAGATTTTGTTGCATCCTGGGGTTTATGAGTATTTCTTTGTGGGAATGAATCATGTTACATTGGACTATAACAGGCCTTCGAGCATTGTATTTCCTGGTGAGTTGAAAAGTTTTAAGAGAAGTATATGAGATTTGGGGGTGGCTTGCTGGAGGAAGAGAAGGCTGACACCAGCGTAGTAAGGAAAGAACCATTTCTCCTCTTACAGTGATCAAATGCTCAGCTACAACCTCGGCCGCAGGCTCCCAGCTGACCATGTGAGCGGGTACCTCCAGTTTAAAGTGGAGGTTACATCTTCTGTGCACGAAGGTGAGATCGCTGTATGAAGACATCGCGGTAGGAAAAGTTCATTCAATCTAACTCAGTTGTCAGTTGACATTTGAATAGAATTTGAATTTGTGTCCTGTTCCGAAACTAAAATAGCTCATAAATGATTACCTCCTGAAGTTTCCCAAGCAGATGGGCAAGCTTGTTTATCAAAAAATATCTCTTAGGCTTATGCCTGCATTGGGAAACTGGGCTCTAGAATTTCTAGTAATAGTGAACATAGACACTTCCTAGGTCAAACTGACCAGCAAGATACTCATTTAGTAGTGAGTTGCTAATCTTTGCAAGGCAATAATACTGTAAAGAGGCCTTAATGGGGTGACTGAATTTGTTGAAACGAAGGGTGGCAAAGGAATAGAACATTAAAAGTTTATTTGTTATTACCACCTTGTTTGAATAAATGCTGTTTTCTCCTTCAGATGCTTCTCCAGAAGCTGTTGGCACAATACTTGGGGTCAATACAGTGAATGGAGACCTAGGAAGCCCTTCTGATGAGGAGGACATGCCGGGGGGCCATCACGACAGCCCCGTGTGTTCCAACGGACCAGTTTCTGAGGACAGTGCTGCAGATGGGACGCCCAAGCATTCTTTCAGGACTAGCTCCACTCTGGAAATAGACACAGAGGAGTTAACCTCTACTTCTTCAAGGACCTCCCCTCCCCGAGGACGTCAGGATTCACTCAATGATTACTTAGATGCGATTGAATACAACGGCCATTCCAGGCCAGGCACGGCCACCTGCTCAGAGAGGTCCATGGGAGCCTCTCCAAAACTAAGGAGTAGTTTTCCCACCGACACAAGACTCAATGCAATGCTTCATATCGACTCAGATGAGGAAGACCACGAGTTCCAGCAAGACCTAGGATATCCGTCTTCCTTGGAGGAGGAAGGAGGGTTAATAATGTTTGGCACGACGTCAAGAACTGATGACGTGAGCCTGACGTCGCAGACAAAGCCAGAAGACAACCCAGTGGAGGTGGAGGAAGCCTCCACGAATGAAGCTGCTTCCTTTGAGGATAAGCCAGAACATCTTCCAGAGCTGACAGAGGCCTCCTTACCCTCAGACCTGGTCCCAGAGGAAAGCGAAAATGAACCAGAGGCTCAACCGAGCGCTGACCAGGGCAGCACCGAATTGTGTGGCTCTCAGGAGGTAGATCAGCCCACGAGTGGGGCAGACACGGGGACTTCCGACACGTCGGGAGGAAGCCGCAGAGCCATCAGTGAGACTGAGTCCCTGGATCAGGGCTCTGAGCCTTCCCAGGTGTCCTCGGAAACAGAGCCCAGTGATCCCGCTAGGACCGAGAGCGTGAGCGAGGCCAGCACCAGGCCGGAGGGCGAGAGCGACCTGGAAGGCGCCGACAGCTCCTGCAATGAGAGCGTTACCACGCAGCTCTCCTCGGTGGACACGCGGTGCTCTTCTCTCGAGAGTGCACGCTTTCCTGAAACCCCGGCCTTTTCTTCTCAGGAGGAGGAAGATGGAGCCTGTGCCGCAGAGCCCACCAGCAGCGGCCCCGCGGAGGGGTCACAGGATTCCATACGCACTCCCAGTTCTTTACCTGTGGTGCAGGCACCCGGTGGAGAGGAGGAAGGGCCAGGGGTAGACTCGGCCCCTCTGCCTCAGCAGGAGGAGATGGGGGAGGTCTGGCAGCGGCGGGGGAGCCTGGAGGGAGCTGCTGCCGCCGAGAGCCAGCCCCAAGAAGAGGGTGATGCTGGGGTTGCCCATGGGGCTTGCGAAGGGGCCACTGCCCAGGAGGAGGGCGCCACTGGAGGTAGGATGTACAAGGCGGTGTGGCTCTTGGCTCAAGCATACCCCACTTCAAGAGAAGTCTTGGGGTTTTGTCCCTCCGTGTAAATCATACTGCAGGTCACGAGTTGTCTGAATTCTGCACCTTGGGGCTCAACAGTTGGCTTTTTTTTTTTTTAATGGATCTTCTATTTTTGAAATAAGAGGCCTGTCAAATAGTAGTTTTCAAATTTCAATAATGAATCTCCGGTGGGACGTGGGTTTGTAAATACAAAAGCAAACAGGCCGGCAGCTTTACCATCAGTGTGATGTGTACAGACTTTCAGGGACATCTTCAGTCACTCGTCTTTGTATAAAACCTTCAAAACAGAATTTAATATGGACTTTGCATCAATTGTAACATTTTTGACTTCTGCAGTATGAAAAATGTTGACTAAGGTGATACATTCAGGCTGTTTTAGTGTCTGGGGAAGCAAATTCACACATAATTTGGGGAAGCAAATTCACACATAATTTGGGGAAGCAAATTCACACACACATAAAATTTGTATTATGTCTCAGTGAACGTGGCCTGGTAGAATGTTTCCTTTGCATCGGAAAATCTAAGGATAATTCCCTGTGCCTGGGATAATAGCCCAGACTCAGAAATGGGAATGATCTTATTCTGTAGTTTACTTTTTTACCTAAAGTATCCCCTTCTTCTCCTCCTCCTCCTTTTTTCCTTTCCTTTTTGTTTTTGTTTCCTTCATCATCTTGTGGCCATGATGTGACCCTAAAACACTGGTGCATGACCAGGACCAGGAGAGGAGAAAGGTGGGGGGATGGATACAGAGAGACATTTCTCTACAAGAGCCTCTTCCGACTAAGCATTCACCTCCTGTTCTTTTCTTTTGTTTCTGGGCCCTCGTATGGAAAAGGAGACTCAAGAGAGAGAAGAGACTAGGTCCGGGATTTATGTTAGGTGGTGTTGTTGTTTTGGTTTGGGTTTGGTTTGGTTTTTCACAAAGACTGTTTTGACACTGAAGGGAAAAACACGACCCAAGTACCTTTTTCTCTTTAATCCTAGGTTCTCAAGCCAACGGCCACCAGCCATTGAGATCGCTGCCTTCCGTGCGCCAGGATGTTAGCCGCTACCAGAGGGTAGACGAGGCCCTCCCACCAAGTGAGCACCTGTTAGCTCAGGGGTTCGCCTTACCCCGAGGGTGCAAGGATGACAGGCAGATCCTGTCTGACACCACGGGGCCGGAAAATGGACACCCACTGCCTGAGAGGAAGGGATCTCAGGGCTGCCCCTTGACAGAGCAGCAGCAGACGGGAAAGTTTGGAGCTGATGACTCCTCACTGGCACTGTGCTGTTGAATGAGGGGACAGCAGGGGGCGAGGGGGGGGGCCGGTGGGGGAGAAGCACGTACTATAATAGAGTCAGTACTGTAATCAGGGAAACAGAACCAGATATTTGGGACAGTTGGGTTCATAATAGAAAATTTTAAACATTTATGCCTAGCAGCAGCATGAATTTTCAGTTAGGAGACAAATTAGTACAATCTCTTAGAAAAGCCTCACTCCATGTGATGTACTTCTTTCTATTCACTTATAACATTTTAAATCATTAAGTACAGTGTTCTGATTTTTTCCTTGGGGATATGCAGAGAAGTGTTAATAATTTCAGAAATTGGTCTACCATTTATTTGGAGCATGACAATTATGTGGGGTTTTGAAAGATATGTCATTTCTTTCACTTTCAAGAAACATGTAACACTTAAAGGGGGAATGGTTGAGGATGAGGGATTCTGGGAAAACAGTTGTGCAACCTGTATCCACAGGTCTGAGTGATGCCCATGGCCAGTCATAATCTGGACATAATTTAAGTCTGCTTAAATGTCCAGAATCCCTTACAGCAGTATTGCTCTGTTGTAAGAGCAAGCATTTTGATGAATACTAACAAAGCTCAGTAAATACTGCTTGTAGGGGAACACGTTGGAAAATATATCTTTCTGCGTTATTGCTTTTCCTTCTTATTCAGTCTCTCAGCTCTCCCATCCTATAGGTCATCATAGCAAGAAGCTGATGCTCTTGGCCTTCTGTATTTTAAAAATGGTGGGACATAGGAACACCTGGGTGGCTCAGTAGGTTACGCATCTGCCTTTGGCTCAGGTCATGATCCCAGGGTCTTGGGATTGAGCCTTGCATTGGGCTCCCTGCTCAGTGGGGAGTCTGCTTCTCCCTCTGCCCTTCCCTCTGACATACTCTCTCTCTCAAATTAAAAAAAAAAAAAAATCTAAACAAAAATGGTGGGACATAAAGGTAGGGTGCAGGTGTGTGCATTTGTAGGGCTGAAATGCTGAGTGCTGAGTTTTGGTGAGTGTTAACAAAAAAGCTGAATGGTACTTTGTACAATTAGTCAAAATATTGGCTTGATTCTTTGGAAATTCTGTTGTGTACAACTCCTCCCTTTGTTTATGTACTTTGATAATTGAGGGTGGTTATTTATAGGAAATATATATTTTAAGCAACTTTAAAAAATAGACCAAGAAATTAATTAACCAGTGTGTCATCTTAAGCAGGTGGGGGAGTAAAAAACTTCCTTATTGTTTATCCCAGGCAGGAGAAAAGATGAGAGATGCAAAAGAAAAATATCCCTGGGAGATACTTAGTTATAATAGGAAAAAAATGAATTGGAAACATGAGAGGATTCTGGAAGAGCTTTGTTTCTCTATGTGGATTAATAGTAATTTGAGTTTCAGAGGCATTGCATCACATCAGAGTATGGGTAAATGGCATCTTCTGGCCACATCTAATTGCTCTGAATTTTATTGAACCATGGTTTTGGTTTCCAGATTGCAGTTAATAAAGATAGGTACTTTCTGGGGCACCTGGGTGGCTCAGTGGGTTAAAGCCTCTGCCTTCGGCTCAGGTCATGATCTCGGGGTCCTGGGATCGAGCCCCGCATTGGGCTCTCTGCTCGGCGGGGAGCCTGCTTCCCCCTCTCTCTCTGCCTGCCTCTCTGCCTACTTGTGATCTCTCTCACTCTGTCAAATAAATAAATAAAATCTTTAAAAAAAATAAAGGTAGGTACTTTCTGCTGAAATTATGACCACTATTTGTGATATTTCAATGCATTTGTTTAAACACGATATTTGCATTACAAAGAATATATTTTCAGATTTTAAAAAATAAACGATTGGTTTGTTTTAATAAGTTGATATATCTAAGAACAAAAAAGCAATTTAATAGTGTATCCAATTTAACGAGTGACTGAAGAGGAGAAAATTCTTTTTTTTTTTTCTATAAAGTTTTTTTTTTTTAAGATTTTATTTATTTATTTGACACAGAGAGAGAGATCACAAGTAGGCAGAGAGGCAGGCAGAGAGAGAGAGGAGGAACCAGGCTCCATGCTGAGCAGAGAGCCCGATGCGGGGCTCGATCCCAGGACCCTGAGATCATGACCTGAGCTGAAGGCAGAGGCTTTAACCCCCTGAGCCACCCAGGCGCCCGAGAAAATTCTTTTTTTAAAAAGTATTTTTTTAAAGATTATGTATTTGAGAGAGAAAGAAAGACAGAGGGCATGGGGGGAGGGACGGAGGGAGAGGGAGAGAAAGAAAGAATCCTCAAGTAGACTCCCCAGGGAGTGTGGAACCCCATGCAGGGCTCCACATGGGGCTCAATCCCAGGATCCTGAGATTGTGACCTGAGCGGAAGTCAAGAGCTGACCGCTTAGACTGACTGACTCACTCGGATGCCCCAAGAAGAGAAAAATTCTTAATCCCTTTTATGCAATTTACAAATGTGGAGATTTCTGTTATCAAGGATAGGTTACGGATTATAGTCTGAGCATGCCTGATTACTGTTCAGCTCTGTCCTTTCGCTATTTTGGCCCCTCCTTCTCTCATGTCTGTCTCATCCTTTCAACACCTTATTTAATCACGTGGCTGCCCTGCTAGTTGTCTGTTCCCAACCTAACTAGTTCTCTGCCTTCCTTTCCTAACTGGGCAACTGTCCTACCACTTCCGGCCATGCCTCCGACTTGGGAGCTGTGGCATTCCCCATTCCACACTGGCTTGTGCCTTCTGCCTTCATGCCGTGTCTCCGGGGAGGCTCGGCCACAGGGCACCTGGTTGGAGTGTACAGATTAGTCCGTCCCTTAAATGACCGGGCTAAGAGTTGTACTTTTAACACTATGAATTATAATATTCAAACTCACCTAGTGCTTTACAGTTTACAGAGCACTTTTTACATGCTTTATTTTGTATTCTTTGTTACATTTTTATGAAGTAGGTCAAGTGGGTAGAAATTGGCTAAAATGATTCTTTAGTTTTCTAGATGGAGAAACTGAAGCCCAGATAAATTAAGTAACTTAACTTGTTTACGATCTCAACTTTTACTAGTTGAGACAGAGTTTTAAACCTTCCATCTCCTCTATCAGGTATTCTGATCTGAGATGAGAAGGGAAGGCACTCTGGTGTGGGTAGATGAATGTAAATTCCGAAAGTTACTTAGCAGCAGAGTAGTGGCTTATGTGGTGGTGTGTTAGGTACAAGCGTCACCTTAAATCAGAGGCTTTGGGGGTTCACTGAAGCTTTCTTCTATTGTAGTGTTTTGAGGTCAGACCTAGGAAAGCTCAAAAAGCGCTCAACTTTCTTCCCCTTCTGCTGGGTTAAGATTACTCAGCAGGAATCTTCCCCAGGGGCCCTGAAGTCTAAGAAAAGTGTTGTGGCGACAATATGAGATAGCCCAGACAGGTTTGCTCTCTTAAGCCTTTGTATCAGACTCAGGCACGTTTTCCTCCTTGTGTCGGTCACTGTCCACAACCCTCAATAGGGCAGGCTGCTGAAACTTTGTACCTTGGGCTTTGATGCCCACCCCTCATTCTTGATTCTTTCTTTTCTTTTCCTAATTATTATTGTTGTTACTTGAGCTTATTTTCACCTTAAGAACCCTTGTGTACTAAGATATAGCGAGGAAATCATCCAGCAAGCTTCGGCTTCTCTCTGAAGACTTACAAACACAATTAAGGGGATCCAGTGGTGTCCCTTGCTGTACCTTTTCCCTGTCACAGCTGATCATGGGGTGGGCTATGCATCAGTGTTATAATGTAGTCTCTGGACATCTGTTTGATCTCTTTTTATGTAAAGTGGTTTTCCTTGTTTGCTTCTGTGTCCAATCTTATTTCTCCTATCTCAGGATCGGGGAACTGATCTTGGACTTAGTCCAGAGACGACACAGATGTAACGATGTTCTACCAATTGTTTTCAGAATCTTACTCTTGCTTCAGGCCACGGGCCCTGTGATATGACCTTGTGATGCTGAGAGGTTCTCATGATCCATACAACATAACTCCATACAACTCCAGGTCTTAAGGGCAGTGTGGAGAGCCTTCCCTGAAAGCGGCTTAAATTTGAATCCACACTGAGCGCCTTCAGAATTTGCTGATCTTCTGAGGCGATGGATGGCCCCGGCAGCTGGAAGCAGGTCAGGGCTGATGAAGTCCCATGGAATGTCATCAGCATGACAGATCTTGGTCATTTTAGCATTAAGATAAGCGAAAAGAGAATAGTCAGCTCAGCCCCTTCTGAAAAACTATTTTATTTTTCTTACTGGCTATAGTATAATCGTGACTTAATCCCTTGCTGCACTGGGGACAACAAGGAACTGCTGAGTGTTTTCCCCCCAGAAGAGTAGGAATGGGACTAGACTCGCGACGAACCGTCTAGATTATTGGACTCTGGTAGGATCCCAGGGTTCTTGCCACGGCATTAGGACTAGTGTACTACTTAGGTGGCAGGTTCAAATGGGCAGGTCTGGAGAAACACAGGAGAATGTTTATCATTTTTTTGTGGTTGTGCTGCACTTTCATTACTAAAGCATCCTTTGAAATGAAGGTTTAAAATAAGGCTGTGAATCTGAAAGCTATAATTAATCTAACTTTCTACTATGTTTAAGGCTTGGGGCTCTTAGTTTCTAGAACTTAAGAGTGAGTTTTAAGGGTTGAATTGATACTTTTAACCTAAAAAGCTACTTTCTTTAAAAATGGACCATTAAGGTTCACCATAGGCAGCTGTTTGAGATTTTTAAAGCTTTTTATTTAAACATTATATACATACAGAAAAGAGCACATTCCGCCTGCTAAATCCTTGGAGACTGAGCATACGTGTGCATCAGTGCCCAGTCACTGGGGCCTGGAAGTCTCTTTGGGCCTCTTTCAATCACTAACCCACCTCCTGAAGGGGAAAGGGACCTACTAGGCTGACTCCAAAATCACAGATCAGTTAACTTTTGTACTTTGTACAAATGGTATATATCTCCTTGAGTGTTGAAATAGGAAAAACTAAGCTTTTAAACACTGCTGTCCAGCATCTACCACAAAAGCTTAATTTTTTCCTTAGAATACCTTCAGTTCATTATAACTTTATCATCTCACCCCGTGGTGAAAACACCATGGTTCTTATAATTTCTTATAGTGGCTTACTATAAGAAATATAGTATATATTTATATACTATATTTATGTATACTATACATATATAAAAATATATACTATACATTTACTTCCCAATGTTCGGTTTCCTCATCTTTCTAAACCCAGTTATAACTCATTCAGGTCCCACTCGGATCCTCTCAACCCCTTGGTTCACATGGTTCATGCTTCCCCTGACATGTCATCCTTTCTGTCTAGTCACTGATCTTCTTCCCAGTCTCAGCACTCTCCCAGATGTGTTCATGGCTTCGTTTCGTCACCACCTGGACAGTCCAGTGGAGACCAAGGTCTAGTGTGAAAGGACTGGGAAAGAAGCCTGATGAGATGAAGAGGGATCACAGGGACGACTCCTGGGACGACCCCTGCTCCCTTCCCACATATGCTGATTCTAAAAGTTGGGAGTGAAGACCTTCCCTGCTCCGCCTCCCTCCGGTGCCCTGCCTAGGGATTAATGCTGTGACCGTGGCCTTGGCGTGCTTTTACACACTTGCCAACTCTGATTTCCCCTTATTGTGCAGCTATGTAAAGGGAGCTGTTCTATTTGAGTCTCAGGGTATCTCCCAGGCCACTTGCTCCTGGATTTCAGTCGGGAGTCTTTAGGATGAAGTTTCGTTTCTTGTGAGCCAGTATGTCGTGACCTCTGAGAAATCTAGCATTAGCTCCATGGGTTTGTCTAGTAAATTAGCCGCTTTAAGTTCTTATAAATTTATGTCAGTGTTCTTCAGATTTTAGTGTGTCTAGGAGTCACTTAGGACGGTTGTCAAAAATGTAGGCGACTGAGTCCTAGCTTCAGATAGTCTGATCTTGCAGATCTGAGGGATGTCCTGGGAATCTGCATTTTTATTGATCTTCAAAGTGATTCTGATACTACTGCCAGAGTCCCACACTTTGAGAAGAATTTCTGTAGGTAACAGTTCTCAAACCTTGTTGTTGCCATGAAGCTCTTTATGCAAATAAAATCTTGTGTGGAAGACCAGTAGGCACAAGAGGTAATATTGGGGCTGCAGTGGCTGACATGGGCTTGGCAGATGGTCCTCAGGACCTCAAGGCCCCTGGCTCTATACGGCTAAATTAATTAGAGCTTAGTTTGTAAAATCGGGCCTAGACATGAGATGTTGATAGGTTCTTACTAAACCCAACGTAGAAAAATGGGTGTCATTTTGAAGTTTCTTACAATTTTAGAACCGAAAGGGACCTTAGCAAGGTATAATTCTGCCCTCTGATTTTTCAGGTAAAGAAGCTGTGGTTCTGAGGTGTAGTTATTTGTTGAAGGTCACGGAGCAAAGGTGTGACAAAGCCATGGCCAAGAAGCCCCAGGCCTTCTGCTTCCCAATGTGGTGCATGCACCCCCATGCGTTGTTCTCAGACTCATTACGCGCTGATTATACACCCCATTTTATAATGTGGTAAGACAAGGAAGTCAACGCCAAGCTCCCAGTCTTCTAATCCTGCCAGTCTGATTTTATCATGGTCTCTGAAAGGAAACTTTGATGCCGGGCAATGAGTTCTCATATGCTTACTTGTACCAAGAGTAAAGTAGGCCTAGTATAAAAATTTGTAAGCAACCATACCCACCTCTCTCCACCCTGCAAGGAAACTTTGGTAGATAAAACAGAGAGCTGATCTTCCTACGGGCACCTCTACTGTCTTTGTCTGGGTGGAAGGGTATTGACCACGTGGGTAAGGGTTAACAACATAACAGCCTTTCTTAATCTAATGCTAAGTGTCCACTTGAAATCAGCAAGACAGCATTTCCCTTTATGGGATCTTAAGTAGCCTCAATTTAAAGATAGGACATTTGGGGCGCCTGGGTGGCTCAGTGGGTTAAAGCTTCTGCCTTTGGCTCAGGTCATCATCTCAGGATCCTGGTATCCAGCCCCATGTCGGGCTCTCTGCTCAGCAGGGAGCCTGCTTCCCCCTCTCTCTCTGCATGCCTCTCTGCCTACTTGTGATCTCTGTCAAATAAATAAAATCTTAAAAAAAAAAAAGGACATTTGATAGGGATAGTCTTAATGTGTATTCAGTGTCCCATGTTCTTTGAAAGCAAATTTTTGGACCTCATTTTCTTATTCTTCTCATTGCACACAGAGATGTCTTTGCTGAAATACATTATGGTTATTCCTGGACTTTGTGGAAAGTGACCACAAGAATCATTCTTTGTTATAGTTTTATGTTATTGAAATTCCTTGTTCATTCACTTCATGCTATGTGTAAGGTGTAGTGGTAAATATATGTAGAGATTCTCCACTCTCCCTCCTCCCCCATTTTGTTACCCATATGGCCCTTATAGAGACCATATTCTGTGGGGTAAATTCCTATGTAGTTTGTTCAAGGAAAAAGTTCTATCTTTGAAGATAATTTTTTTACTTTCTTTTGTCAGAAAATGGAAAGTATGCCACAATAGTGTTTTCTTTTCTGCCTTAACTGCCAGAAAACTTAGGGCCAAATTTGAGCTATAAACTTATCTTGGGAGCTTGGCAGCACCACTCTTTCTACTTTCTTTAGTTGGTTTCTATTCTGTTTTTATCCCTAATTGACCTATTCTACATTTTTTAAATTAAAAGCTACTGTAGACACTTTTGGGGAAAGAAATGGCCATTTGTTTTCTTGTGCATTTGAGTTGTGTATACTATGTGCTTGAATTATCCTGGCTCTAATGAGATGGAATAATTGGTTCTCAAAATCTTTGAGATGGGAAAGTATGCAAAGAGCAGAGCAAAACAATGGAATAGATCAAAGGGTTTTGGGAAATGGTTCCTGAAAATGCCCTATTGTAGTTCCTATTTGTCAGCTTATGGCAGGCTGATCATGAGGTCTTTTGGAAATGTCTCATTGATGGGATTGCAACTGTGTCCAAAGAATTCAGATTTGGCAGGCTGGTTCGTTGTGAGTCTGTGTTACCTTGGAGCATGAGTGGCACTGATTTGTTTTTTGTCTGTGTGGTGCTTTTTCTCAGCCCAATTTTTCTTTTTCTTGCCATTTGTCATAAATTACCATGTGCTATGATCAACAAAAACAGATCTTTCTACCCCCAGCCCCCCACTGAGGCGGCCCTCAGTAATCAGCTGCTGCTGGCTGGGGTCTACCATTCAGGGCTTTCCAACCCTGAGAACTTTGTTAGAATACTTGCTCTATACACCTCCAGAGTAAATGCCATAGGTGGTCTGCAGCAAACATGCCTTTGTCCTAGTCTCCAGGGTTAGACCCATGGTGTCTGTTGATAAGCTATGTGATGACATGGGGAGTTTTGAAATAACTGAGCTGCTAAGGAAAAAGGTGCTTATTAATTTCAAAAAATATTTTACACAGAAATAGAGATGTATAAAAACTTTACTGATTAAAGAGTAGATTTCTGCTGTTTTATTTTTTAAAGACTTATTTATTTGATAGAGAGAAAGTGGGTGAGAAGGGGCAGAGGGAGAGGGAGAGAAAGAATCCCAAGCAGGCTCCGTGAAGCAGGCTCCACCCCCAGTGTGGAGCCTGATGCCGGGCTCGATCCCATGACCCTGAGATCATGACCTGAGCTGAAATCAAGAGCTGGACGTTTAACTGGCTGAGCCAGTTTTTGTATATTATATATAAATTGCACTTCCCAACTACAGTCAGTTTCAAAATTTTGCCTTTTGCAAAGATCAGCTCATGCTTTGTGTATTTTGATAAGAGAATGGTCCTTTAGAGAGCCACAGAGGAGGTCTGTCTAGCTCTGAAGATCATTCTGCTTTCTGTTTCTACTGAACATGCACTTACGTATTTGTTTACAAAGGTGAACAGACTTAATCAACTTAAACATAAAATTAAATAATATTTTAAAATGTTGTATTTATTTGAAGTTGGAGGCAAGTAATTACCCTTGTTCTGAAAATGTATTCATCTTTGGGAAAGTGCAAATGGAAGTTTGTAGATAATACTATCTGATGGCTGGGCTAGCATTATTTTCTTCTGAAGACTACATTTACCAGAATTGTATGTAAATATGCACTTGGAAGCTTCCAGCTATATTTTCATTCAAGCTGGAAGAAAAAAGAGAGAGGGGGAAATCAATTTTTGGTGAAAACAATCATTGACACCAATTTCAATGCAAATATCCAAAGTCTTAGGATACCAACAAGTTGTATTTTTAAAACACTGGCACTCACATATGAAGATGGGCATTGTGGACAGATCTGGAAGGATTTTCTACATTCAGAGATTCTTTATTTTTTTTATTTTTTAAAAGATTTTATTTATTTATTTGACAGAAAGAGAGAGAGAGATCACAAATAGGCAGAGAGGTAGGCAGAGAGAGAGGGGGAAGCAGGCTCCCCCCTGAGTAGCGAGCCCAATGCGGGGCTCGATCCCAGGACCCTGAGATGACCCGAGTGGAATCCAGAGGCTTTAACTCACTGAGCCACCCAGGCGCCCCAACATTCAGAGATTCTTTAAAGCGGGGGTATTCTACACACAGGGTATGTTTACTAACTGATCACAGCAGATCCTGAAGTGGACTGAGGGAGGTGCCAGGCGATGCAGTGAGATGTATGTTATTAGCCCCAACTTCTAGCACGTCAGGGAAAACCCGTGCTGAAGTTAATGAGCCACATTAATGGTCTCTGCTCCTCCTCTAACCCCTCTCGGTGCATTCCTCGTGTAGACTGGGAGGCGCGCATCGACAGCCACGGCAGGATCTTCTACGTGGATCACGTCAACAGAACCACCACGTGGCAGCGGCCGACCGCGCCCCCCGCCCCCCAGGTGCTGCAGAGGTCCAACTCCATACAGCAAATGGAGCAGCTGAACCGGAGGTGAGGATGGGCATTTCGCTATGACTGTAGTGTGGTTGGGCTTATTTTTATGTGGGCCACAGTAGAAAACATGGGTGTCTCTCTTTCATCTGTGGGTGCCCTGTCATGTACATGTAGCTGGTACCTCTTTTGACTTACAGTCTTCACTGAACTTCTCTTGGTTGAAAAAATAATAACCACAGGTATACACCACTTGTTTGGAAAGTGGAGAGGAAATACGTAATGACGACCCCTTCACCAACCCAAGGCATTGATTTTTAGTAAAACAGAGCAAATACATATGTAATATGAAGCCAAATATCTTTCTAAATATCTAGAATCTCCATTCATCGTGCATCTTTATTATCAACTAAGCTTTTTAAATGTCATTCTTTTGTGAAAACTAATGGCTATGAAATAAAAAGTTCTTTTCTTTATCAATACAGGAATTTAATTTTCTTTGGTTAAGGGCCACAGTTTTTTTGTTTGTTTTTTAAGTTTTATTACTTTGTTAGGAAAATGTTCCACATACAACAGACAGGAGGAATTCAAATCCCTGTAATTTCCTTAAACAACAGATGGCCCAGAAGGTCAGGGAATGGATAAAGGTATAAAATTTGGGGAAGAAACTTTGGCCGAGGCTGAGAAGATAGTGGAAATTTCTGGGCTCTGGGGGAATGGTTGAGTCCGTCGTTTTGGTGGCTGCTGTGATGTAATGCTAGGCTATTGATTTTAGATACCAGAGTATCCGTAGAACCATGACTAACGAGAGGCCTGAGGAAACTACCAATGCTATCGATGGGGCAGCGGAGGAAGCTGACTTTCACCAAACCAGCGCAGGTAAGAGCCTGTGGGTTGGTTTGGTTTGTAATCCCACAAGAGTAGAAAACAAATAATAAGGATTTCCAAGAAATGAGGTTTTTCTTTTAGTGAACTTTCAATCTTCAATAAGATCTGGTAATCCAGTACAAATAGTAGAATTCACCAGAGACCTCTTCTAACCCTCAACTTTTTGCTAGTACTAAGAGACAAATCACAAAACCAAATAGAATATAAATAACTAATCTCTAGACGTGTGGGATAGAGGAAAATGGTTGAATCCGATCAATTAAAACCTCTAAGGATGCATTAAATGTTAATAGGGGCTAGAAATACTCAATTCCATTTCAGTCAGGTCTTATCTATGAATTTACATCAAAGCAAAGAGTATTTGGAGGATTAAAAGAATAGGAAATGATGTAGGTATTCTTTGGTTCTTTTAAAACATAGATGGAAGTGAATAGATACGTTTCCACTCCAGAAAGGTTTCCCTGAAAGCCTTTGTGGTCTGCCCCATCTAGATTTCCGACGGGAGAACGTCCTGCCCCACTCTACCTCTAGATCCCGGCTCACGTTGCTGTTACAGTCTCCCCCCGTGAAGTTCCTCATCAGTCCAGAGTTCTTCACCGTGCTGCATTCTAACCCTGTAAGTATCAGATCTGAGAGTTTGCGATGGAAAAAGTGACAGGCCAAAGGAAGTTATCCTGGTTTGCATAATAATGCAATAATGTAAGAATGACAAGAGCTGTTTACTGAGCACTAAGTGTGCTCCAAGGTCTGTGTTAAGCATTATATATATTTTAACCCATTTAGTCCCAATATGCTTATGAGTCAGATAAAATTTCCGTTTTTCCAGATAAAGAAACTGAAGCATAGAGAACTTAAATAAGATACAGGCTTCCAGTGATGGAATGACCGAATCATGGGAATAAAATCTATAGCATAGGAAATATAGCCAATGGTATTGTAATAGCATTGTATGGTGACAGTTTGTGGCTATAGTTGTGGTGAGCATAGCCTAGAGTAGAGAGGTGTCAAGTCACTGTGTGGTACACCTGAAACTAATGTAACATGGTGTGTCAACCATACATAAAACCCCCCCAAAACAAAAAAGCCATTTCCTAAGTTACACCCCTACTAAGTGGCATCATTGGGGTTAAAATCCCAGAGATACTAACTCTAGAGGCTATGCTCTGAACGACCACCTTATTTTGCCTGCAAAAATGTAACCAAATATCTGAGTGTCCACAGCAGGCAGTGGTCAGATCAGTCTTTGAGACTGTGGCACATGCTCTCTGAAAGAGAAAATATAAACTTTGTACATTGCTGTAATCTGAAAATGAAATCAATAAATAGAGGCATATTTAAAGATCTATGAAGTAGAGCTGTCTGGGTAATTACTGCAGAACTACTGCAACGGGATTGCTGGGACAGCCCTTCGGCATTGCTGGTAGGTCAAGGGCACAGGACATCCTGAAAGTCAAGTTTGAGCCTGGGAAGGTAGGCAGAAGCCAGGTTACATGAACCTAGACTCAGGTATGGGACAATTCTAGGGGCGGTAAGGCTCTTATACAAGGGAGAGTGGGCTAACAGTTACAATTGTTACTGTAAAACAATATCATTCTGTGGCGGGAAGAGCTTTAGGCTTGAAGTCAGATGGCTCAAGTTTCCTTTGCACATCTGTTTGTCCCTTTGTTCATGGATGCATTCAACCAGGATTTATTAAATGCCTGTGATTTGCCTGGTACAGTCTAGACTGGGGATAGAGCAGTCAACAGGACAGAGCAGATTCTAATAACAAACTAGTGAACCAGAAAAGCTAATTCAAATGGTGCGGTGTGGCATGAGGCACCATACATGGGGCGAGGGTGTACTCGAGGATGAGCGCCTGGAGGCACTGATGGGGTGGACGGGAAGACCTCTTTGGGGGAGCCACATTCAAGCTGTTTGTAAAATGTGAAGAAGCAAGTAGGGTAAATGTCTGGGAGCAGAACCTTCCTTGCCAAGGAAGAGCAAAGGCTCTAAGGCTTGAATGAGTCTGATGTGGTATATAATAGGGTCAGAGAGGTGAGCAGGGCTTCAGAATGTAGGGCTGGTATGATCTGGCAAAGAGTTTGGGCTTTATTCTAAATGGATTTATTCTAAAGGGATTTCCTGTAAGGGTGTAGTGTTAATGTTTAAAAGTTCCTTCTTGCCGCTTTGTTGAGAATGGGTTTTAGAGGGCAAGACTGGCATCAAGGAGACAAGTGAAAAGGCCCTGTGATGAGACATAGAAGAAGCTGGGACTAGTGCAGTAGCAGTAGAGATAGTGACAAACGGATGAATATGGGACATGTTTTGGAGGAAGAGCAGACATTCTTGTTAATACTTTTTCTAAAGTGGAGACAAGAGAAAAGAAAGGCTTCCAGAAAGAGCAGTTGATTGGATAGTAGTGTTCAAGGATTTGCTGATAAATGTTCAACAACAGCTCTGGGAAAATGTGTGTGTGTGTGTGTGTGTGTGTGTGTATCTTACAGATATTACCGAGTGAAGGATGTATAGCACACAATTTACAAATAATAATAAAATATACTCAGAATGCTTTTGTTGCTTTTTGCTGAAGTCTTACATCAGTAGCCAGCCAACAGCTGTCGTTTACAAGCAAGTATAGTTCCAACATGAATGTTTTCATCGATGTTAAACATTAGGACAACAGTGAAGGAGGGAAGATGCAAGTTGGAGCTTCACACTCTCGTGTTAGTGAGGTCAGTAGTACCTTCTTTTTGAGCCAGGTAATAGTTTCTGAATATTGGACTTAAATATCTTCGTGTGGGTACACGCACGTGCACGTGGGCATATTCACACGCGTGTTGTATGCAGCAAAACAGCACAATGTGAAGTTTAATCTGTATTATTAGCACTTTATTTTCTCCATTAGCTTCTTAAGTCTAGACCTTACATCTAGAAAAAAAGCAACAAACTTTTTTGTAAAGGCCCAGAAAGTATTTTCAGCTTCTGGGCCAAAGACAAATGGCTGTATCTCAAAAAATTTTGTTTGCAGAGCAGCCAGCCAGCCCATGGCTCCATAGTTTGCCCACACCTATCCCGGACAGCCCACAGAATAATACTAAGGCCTGGTTTGCATTTACTGATTTCTGTGATGTTAATACTCCCAACTATAGCCAATTTTAAGCTACCAATATGACCTCACCAGCTTGTCAATGCAGACTGCCTTCTTGGGTACAACTTCCTCATCACTACAGTGTTTCAAGTAGAGGCTGGAGTCATAGTTATTGGGTTGTGGTTAAAGGCTGCAGCTTTTAAACTTGGTCAAGTTCTATAAATAAATGCATATTCTTGATTCCCAGATCTTAGAGATCCTGGTTCATTAGGTCTGGAGAGGCCAAGCATCTGTTTGTTTGGTTGGCTGGTTCCTTAAGTGATTCTGATGCAACTGGTCTATGACCTGTAACTTTGGAATTCCTAGAATAAAAAGATATTGCGTTTAATGATCTCACTGCTTTTGTCACAACAGTAACACATCTGGACTTTAGACAAATAACAGATTTTAACAGTGTGAAAATACTCAGCAGTTTAAAGCTTTTTTATTTCTTTTGTCTTCCTGTTTTCATTGTTTTTCCCTTTTCTTGGGCATGATTTCAAAATATCTTTTGCTGGGAAGCCGATCTTGATTCTAAAGTATTCTCTCTAAAGCATTTTAATTTTTTTTTCCTACTTGAACTATCTTCATTACCGGCCACAAAGATGACCCATGCTGTGCATCTTTGCATTTATAAGATTTAAATTCTGTTTGGGTTTGAGAAGTCTTATTTCCCTGACTTCTCTATGGCAGGAATTAAAGTAGCTGGATTTATCTTGCTAATGATCTCAAGATATGAATTTATGGGAGTAAGTTCCACAGTTTTTTTTTTTTATAGAGGTTATTACTTGATGAAATCCCTTCTTTTTCCTAGATTATGTAACAAAATGTTATGAGATAAACTTTTATTTGATTTCTTTATTTTAAGATTTCTTATCTAGTCTTTTTTTTTTTGCTTGACTTGTTTATTACCCATAACTGTTTCAGTAGACTCTCTGTTTATACTATTGAAAATGTTCAACATACGAAAAGAGTGTATTATTTAAAAGCCATCCTAATTTTGTCTTTTTATGACTTGAAGATAATCAGTTGATATTGAGTCATAAAAAATATACTTCATGTAACAGTAACTTAATCATTTTTATTGATGATAATGAAATTAAGTAGATATATGGTTGTAATAACTCTAAAGGAAAACTTGAAAAACAAAATGTTTTTTGTTTTTTTTTTTTTCATTTTTTTGCCTTGTGTTTGCTTTAAGGTATATACTACTGCCCTCTGCTGGTATGATCAGATTTCTTCCAAGATTGTATTCATAAACGAATTCTGAAAACTCAAGATCTAATTATTAGTGTCATGTCTTTTATAGTTGGTATGCCTGTGTTTGTCTAAGTAATGTAATACATAAATATGTCTCCTAATAGGTAACTGAATAATGTTTCCAACAAACATGCCAAAAATTATTATTCTGGCTTTTATTAAGCTGTAGAAATATGTTAAATCCACCATCTAAACTCCTTGGTATTTAATGGGGAAAAATATTATTCAAAAATACATAAATATATTCTTACAAGTCAGGAATTCTAGCTACTGCAAAGTAGATGAATTGATAGTTTATAATTAGTTTTGCTAATAAGTTAAATTTTCCCTCCATTTTGCTCTTTAGCTAGATGAAAATAATGTAAAATCCCTTATGATTAAAAATACTTACAGACTGCGTAAGACAGAGCTATTTTCATATCCCTGCCTACATTTTATGGAAGCAATGTTACTTGATTTTGTTTATAATAAATTTTGTTTTGTGAGTAAGGTATATGAATGCTCAGATCTGCTCCATTGTGAACATGAGAGACATTCACTGTAGTTGAGTGATTATATTTTCTAAGTGTGGATTCAGAATACCTATTCTTTTCATTTTGTTTTGTTTTTAAAGATTTATTTATTTATTTGAAAGGGAGAGAGAGAGCGCGGACATGCGTGTGAGTGGGGGTGGGGGGAGAGGGAGACAAGCAGACTCCTTGCTGAGCAATGTGGGTGGGCTCCATCCCATGACCCTGAGATCAAGACCTGAGCTGAAACCAAGAATCAGATGCTTAACCGACTGAGCCACCCAGGCACCCCTCAGTATACCTATTCTTGAAGGATTTATGAACTATGAAAGATTTATTTAGCTTTGATGTACTTACCTATGTTATTGAAAAGAACAATATTAGATAAAATCAAGACTGGGCCAGGTAATCCTGGACATATGGTCACTATAACACAAAAGAAAGGAAGGAAGGAAGGAAGGAAGGAAGGAAGGAAGGAAGGAAGGAAGGAAGGAAGGAAGGAAGGAAGGAAGGAAAGATAGATGCCAGAAAAAAGAAAAAAGGATTATTATTGCACTGTGGTTGATTGGTAAGAAATGAGTATTTTACATAATGTTCGTATGCTGCTGCCAAATGGCAATAACATTCCCTTCAACTCCTCTCAATATTTTTCATTTCTAACACCTCAAAACACTCCACCAAACAAAACACATTAAGTTCAAAGGAATGTTATTTTAACAGAATTCCACTGAATTCTGTTGATTCTGAATTCCAGTTGATCATTCACTCAATCATCAGATGTTCATTTCTTGCATGGAAAACAGGAAACACCCAAGAATAAGGTTAGGAAAGAAGCTTTGCAGTAGAGAAGCAGTAAGGAAAGGGGACCTTTTAAATCACACGAGAGATCATTTAAAGGAGTTCCGTCTATTATAGCAGGTGCCAGCTCTCCCAGTACTCCTGGCGACTCCGCACGCAGCCACTTCCCGGACAAGATCATTCTGTGCGTTACCATGACACTTTATCCTGTGATGAAATAGGGCCCGTTTGTTCTTTCCTAATCTACTTTGGTTTCAGGTAGACCATCACATCCGTTGACTGCATCTTTTTCTGTAAGACCAACACAAAACAACCCAAACACCGAAAAGACTCTCACTCAGTGAGAACCACAGAACCACGGAGGGAGAACGAAATGCCTCTTTTGTCTTCTCCCACAGCTTTGTCAGTATTTGCTTCCCGGAAGACTAAGCTCTTGGAATCGAATCCTACCTGTTTAGTGTGTCTCGAGTGCTGGGACCCCTCTCATTGGTTGCTCTGCTAGTTCTCTCTGTGTTTCAGTATTTTCACTGCTCCTGAGCCCTTTGATTTCCAAACTCTACTTTCTGCCTCCAGGGAAACTCTTCCTCCCACCTTTGCCTATAATGTGCCTTCCCATCCTTTTGAATGATGCTCATCTCTGTATCCTCAGGGTTTAGCACAGGGCTTATGACATAATTAATGAAAGGTTATGAAAACCTTCTTTAGTTAATAGAAAGTGGGATGCTGGCCCATGATCTTCAAAGACCTCAAAAGTAGAAAACAATTTTACTGCTATCATTCATCTGTTTTGACATAGGTATGGTAGGTATAATCCCTCATATATTCCTTTACGTACTTCTACTTTGTATGTTTATAGCGATTTTTACTTCTTCAAAGCAGTTTTACATCCTTTGTTTCATTGGGCTTGAGTCTCGCATGCCTGTGAAGAAAGCAGGGCAGTTATTATGATTCCATTTTACAGTTGAACAAAGATTTAATCTCTGAGGCAGAGATTAAATGATTTTCTTTGTCTCTGTCCATGTGTGACAGGGCTGTGACTAGAATCTTCACTATGGTTCTAAACTGGAGTATAAATATTCTTTCTGAAATATATATGTGTATATATATATATATATATACACACACACACGCACACATACATACATATAATATACACATACACACACATATAGTTACATATATATATATTCCAAAATGGTATATATTTAAAAATAAAAATAGAATAAATATGTCAACATATAAGCATACATATGTGTATAAATGTCACATGTATATACATAAACACACACATAAATATATTAATATATATACACATATATACATATGTATATATATATATATAGTTTCCTTATAAAAATGTAGGAGTCTGAAGGGATGTTCCCATTTGCCTTAAGGGTTTATATGGGCACTTACAGTCTTGTGCATGTTCAGACTTGAAAAAGCTATAGTTCCGAAGATCGTTTGCTAGTTACTGATAAGAAATCTTTCTTGCACTTACTTTGGTAGACGGTTTTTTCACATCACTCGAACTTGGCACTATGTTACATATCTTACTGAGAGGAGAGGAGGAAAATGAAAGGACGTGGACTAATTATAAGACTGGCCTTAAGACTCCTGAACGTAGAGAGCTGTGCAACCCCAGGGAATTACTTCACTTCACGCCTAGGGCTGCAGCAGGTTCCTTCACCTAATTACTACTTCTTGCCCTAATGAAGTTCCCCTTCTTCTCTTTAGTAGAATGAGGAGCATTTCTGGTGCTCCAGATAAAGAATCGGGATGTGGCCTATTTACTTAGATTAATGCGGGGAGGAAGAAATCAGGGGGACCAAGAGGTATACCTATTTAGAACAACAGTTGATATAATGCTTTATCTGACAGAATTATCCCACAATAACATGCCCCAAAGAGAATGACTGTGGAGTATGACTTGAAAGTTCATTGCCAGCTGCCACTCGAGCTAGTGTGGTCTTGGGCCTCTAAGCTTGCAGTGGCTTCTGTGAAAATACATCAGCAGCACAGAGCCAAATGCAGAAAACAGATGCCTTGCTGATTGTGCATAAAACACCAAGGCAGGGTCAGCCACAGGCTAAACTATTAGTTAGCTAATGTTCGCTCTGACAACCTCCAACTTCTTTTATTAGTCTCCTTCTCTGCTTTCATGGTATCACTTTGTTATTCTCTCATGCTCTCTAATTGCCCGGAGCCCCTGCGTGGGCTTGCCTGTCTTGGCAGTGCACTGTGCTCTGAACCTCACGATTTCTCACAGCCATCAAAACCTCCTCTCATTTAGACTGTCACGTTGAAATACAACCTCAGAGTATTTTATACTCAGGTGTACTAAGGAATTAGTACACTAGTATTTGACGATAGTTCAGTGTGGCCGGCCAGCCTGCCTGCCTGCCTTCCTTCCTTCCTTCCTTCCTACCTCCCTTCCTCTTTCTGTTCTTTCTTTTGTTTTGACAGGACAAAAATATTTTAGTAAAGAGTATATAATGATGGAATCAATCAGAAAAACTATATAAAAGTTATCTTATATAGTTTAGGCTATATGTCAATTACAGAAACTAACAAATCTTTGTGGCTTAAGCTGACAAAGGTCTATTTCTCATCCCAAATTGGGTCATCAAGGTTCTCTGATCCCTGTAGTTACTCAGGGACCCAAACTGGGGAGCAACCACCATTTAAAATATCACTAGTTGCTATGATAACTGTGCCAAAGGGAAGAAAGCTCTAGAAGGACTGACATCATCAATAAATATTTTGACCAGAACACGACATATGTTGAGGGATCCTGGACAGACAGGAACAATGTTAACTGTCCTCATACTCATTCATCTTTCATCCTCAATAACTACCACAGTACTGGGCATAGCAGAGACAGTAAATGTTTATTAAAATGAAATCATTTCCAGAGATCCTGGTTTCTTTTGGGTTTGCTTTGGTCTGTCTTAGACTGAAACAAATAACAGAACCCACAAAGTAAAGCCTGAAGGCCTCCAGACTCAATCTAGTAGCACTGGGATACTAAAGGTAAGAAGAATCCTTTAAATCTATCTGAGAAGAATAGAATTCCAGAATAGATCATTCACAACCTTATCAATTTCATGAATATCATATTCTTTCTGATAATGCAAGGAAATAGCTCCATACAGTTATTCCTTTTCTACTTCTTGGCACTTGGTATTATGCCATGGGCATTTGTTGACTAACTTATATGTGGATAGCCCATGGCTTATAGCTAATTTCTGAAATCTTGTTTACATATCATAGAGATGAAGACTTTAGCATTTTTCATAAGACAATCACTTTTTTGTGTGGTTGTGTAGTAGGGTTTTATTAAATGTGCATATATACAAACACACCAAAAAAAAAAGAAAGAAAAAAAATATGTATACAGCCCAGGCAGTTCTGCCTGCCAATTCCATTCACTGAGATTATGCCTGGAAGAAGGTGTAAGATGAAAAACCTTTATCTACTGTGGTCTCAGCTGAATTTGACTCTCAGGGAGAACAACTCAGCCCATTGCATATACTCTGATATTCAAACATATGGCCAAGCATTTTCCCGTACAACTTAGCTGCTAAATGTATGACAACTGCTTCATCTGGCACTCACCCAGAGACCAGCGATCTCTTCCGGTCCTGGAGGAAAAACTGGCTATGTTGGGGCTCACTGTGAGGTGGTGTGTTTGTATCTGACGTGGTGTGACTATGACTGTGCGGTTTTTGCCTAAGACCAACTTTAGGACCTGACACCCCCTGTAGAATGAGATTCCACAGCAAGCTTTCTTGTTCTTTAGAAAACTAGACATCATGCATAAAGATCTCTTACCTTCTGTAGTCTTGCTGTGTTATTTTGATCAAAATACTGTGCTCAGCCTGCTGTTTCCACGTGTGAGTCTGGAGGGTGTGGAACCTTCTATGCCTCCTGGACAACTGTCTATGCCTGATGTCGCGTGGGAAGCACGTTGCTGTGGCAGGTCCCAAGTAGGTTAACGCGGGTTCTCCGTTCTCTCCTCCAGAGTGCCTACCGCATGTTTACAAACAACACGTGTTTGAAGCACATGATCACCAAAGTCCGGCGGGACACCCACCACTTTGAACGCTACCAGCATAACCGAGATCTTGTGGGATTCCTCAACATGTTCGCCAACAAACAGCTGGAGCTGCCAAGGGGCTGGGAGATGAAACACGATCATCAGGGCAAGGTAACACGAGGGAGTTGCCGTGGGGAAGCTGCTGAATGACAGCGGGCTGCGTGTGGCTTTGGCATTGGCTTGGCCATTCAAGGGAGGGCCAAAAGGCCTCTGTGAGGTGAGACATTCCATGTCTGGGTTCAAGGGAAACCTGGACAAGCAGGTTGTCTCTACAAACAGTTACTGTGGTGTTCTGAAATAGTGTTTAAAGGGGACAGGTGCGAGGGCATTTGTTCGGCAAAATACTCCCTTTTGCCTGAACATTCTTCTGCCTGTGATCTCTCTCCATTTTCTGCTGTTTAGAGAAAAGATTTCTTAGGCTGGGAAACTTTCTCCTCCTTAGTTACACAGATTGTGTTATGGACAGTTGGTTGAAAAGTCATGGTATTGTTTGGGAAAGTGGCTAGGAGGTCAGTAAGCAGCTACACAACTACACTGTGGCCTCGGTGTTGTTGGTTCAGAACCCTGATTTTGTTAGCATATTAAACAAGACTCACAGATTAATTCATGTATGATGAGAAATACGTAACAGTGTCACACAGGCCCGAGTAACCGTGTCGGCCCTTCCTTCATAGCCAGAGGCACCAAAAAGCCGGGTTATGATCAGGACATGGTCATGAATAAGAACGCAGAATGAGAAAGTTAGTAATTTTTATAAGGTGCTTCTCAGCTAAGATTTTATGTATTTAACTCTGGTTTAGTACCTACTATGGGCCATGAGTGGCTTAAGATCTTTGTACATATGAGCTCCTCGCAAGAACGCTGTGAGGCAATGCTGCTGTTATTAATGGCATTTACAGACAAGGAGCCTCGGGTCAAGAATGGTGTGGTGGCTTGCCCAGGGTCCCAGAGAGGGGCAGTGACTGAGCTGTGCTCTAACCCAGGCAGTCTGGTTCAAGGGTCCATGCTCTTAACCACAGCTTGCTCTCTGTAGATTGAGCAACCAGCCTCAGTTCCCCTAGCTGTAAGAAGACTTGAAATGCATGACTTGAAGGGTGGAGGGGATTAAAATGACATGATATTTAAAGTATTTAACCATGCTTTGCTCATTCGTTCAACAAATATGTGTAGAGCACCTGTGCAAAACAAATAAGCCAGCTACCTAATAGGACGGCCATTCTCATGGAAAGGGACAGAAAATAGACAAATAGCATGCCAAACGCTAACTGATGCAGTGATTTTAAAAAATCAGGGGATGGGGTCTAGAGAAAGACAGGAGTACAGAATTACTTTCTACAGGGTGGCCAGAGAATGCCTCCCAGTTAAGATGTTAGATGTGAACAGAGACCTGAACAAAGTGAGGAGTAAACCATATAAGGGAAAGAGCTTTCAAAGTAAATGAAATGTTAAAATACTCAATAAATGTCATTCTCCCCCAAGGTAACCTCTAGCAATAATACCACACTTGAGCTCAGCTTCCAGCAATCTTATCTGAGAACCTGTAACCAACCCAAATAGGTATTTTAAAGAGCATGTACTTTAACGCATGGGAGGAGCTCTCAGACTCTCAATGAAACTATTGACTTGATTTCTGTATATTTCTTTAATCAACCTATAATTTCTAGCCCAGAGAGGATTAGAAGTCTCAAGCAAGAAGTTTAGAATAGATGAAAGAGAATGGATTTGTGATTATGTCCCTGGCAGGGAAGCCTTTCCAAGACACTCGGAAGGGGGAAGCAGGGCCATCTGGCACTTGCGGTACTTTCGCCTCCCAGAGAAGGATGTCACATTGCTGGTGCTAAGTTTGGTTCAGCAGCCTGAGAGCCCAATGTTTGTAAACATTCTACTGAATGGAAGGGCATAGATGGTCCAAGTAAAGACTTTGGGAAATACTGATGGTATTGTACCTGGGTATAAAAGAGCAGTACCGTACCAGGAATTCAGCTGTTCTCAACTCTGACAGGATGTTACCTGTGTCCTAAGGAGTTATGCTCCTTAGAGAGCCACGGATCCAGGGAAAGCCCAAGTTGAGATAATGCTGCCGTATATTTTTGCTCTGAGACTTAACTTACTAAGTCACCTTGTACCCTTCACTAAAGGCGATCAGGAGCTTGTGTATACGTAGTGGGGCAGTCCTTTCCTGCCAGTCATAACATGCCAGACCCACTTCAGGAGAGAGCTGCTTATTAATAATCCTGGGCCTTGAGAAAAGTTTTAGTTCCATTTAGGACACTATTTAAGAAGAGTTACAATGTATTCTTAGGAACAAGTTCTATCTCATAGCCTTTATAAAAGTTCCCATAGAGGTAAACATTATCTCCACTATGTGGGCAAAACAGCTGTCCATTTTACTCGCTGAGGGTTTCAGACTTATTTGGGGGTTTCAACCTAAAGTTATAGGCGTTGTAAAGAACCTTGAGTGTGGGCCCGTACATAGTTGACCTCAGTCTACTGGTAGCTTTGCATTTTGTTTTGTTTTGTTTTGTTTTGTTTTTTTAAAAGATTTTTATTTATTTATTTGACAGAGAGAGAGAGGCAGCGAGAGCGGGAGCATAAGCGGGGGAATGGGAAAGGAAAGAGCAGGCTTCCCACTGAGCAGGGAGCCTGATGCGGGGCTTGATCCCAGGACCCTGGTATCATGACCTGAGCCGAAGGCAGGCACTTAATGACTGAGACACCCAGGCGCCCCGGTAGCTTTGCATTTGAACGCCCTTTGGCAAGAAAGATAGAGAAGGACCCCCAGCCTTGTGGACAAAATGGATTATCAGAAGGCTGAAAGCTTATCACGTTAGTCTAATCTCTTCACTTTGTGCATTAGAACTTGAATAAGACTTTTAGCTAAGCTGGATATCTTAACTGAAGCAGATATATGTCCCTGTGATTCCCTCCCACCCCTAGCCTTCCTTTGCAAATGTCTGGCTTCCAGTGAACTAAAATAACTTAAAGGAAAACATTGGGAGAGGCTTGTGCTGGGTCTTTATTGGGCTGCACTGCTTTTGACTGCATTTTGGAAATCATCATTCTTATCCTCCAAGGTTGATAGGTTTTCTTCCAGTTTTGACATTTTAGCCCCCTTTTTAACGAATTGCTTTGCTTCCAGAACATTTAAAGGGAGTAAACTTTTCCCCACTTAATATAACATCAAAAGCTATTAAATACTGCAAAGTTATTTTCCCACAGTGATGACTGATTTTTAGAATTGACATGGAATAGGATATCCAAATCCTCAGCTACGTGACAGGAAATGCTTCTCAAGGGGAATATTCTCAAATTTAGCTCTTCAGATTTATGAAATCTGGTCTTCTCAAGTGCAGCCTTTTCTTTTCCTGTTTTCATTTACTTAGTCATTCAGCACACATTCACATACTTCTGAATGCCTCAGATGCGCATGTCACTGTGATAACAATGATAAAAGCTAACACCCAGTGTAACATTAGGTAGTATGTAGCATTGCCTATTTGGTAGACACTGTTGTAAGCACTTAGATTAGTTCCTTTCAAGCTCACAGCAGCCTTGTAAATAGCTGCTGTTTTTATCCACATTTTAAAGAGGTGGAAACTAAGGCAGAGCATTGTTGAGTGAATTGACCAAGGTCCCACAATTAGAAAATGATGGAATTGGGGCGCCTGGCTGGCTCAGTGGGTTAAAGCCTCTGCCTTCGGCTCAGGTCGTGATCTCAGGGTCCTGGGATCGAGCCCCGCATCGGGCTCTCTGCTCAGCAGGGAGCCTGCTTCCCCCTCTCTCTCCGCCTGCCTCTCTGCCTATTTGTGATCTCTCTCTCTGTCAAATAAATAAATAAAATCTTTAAAAATTAAAAAAAGAAAATGATGGAATTGGATTTGAACCCAGGCAGTCCAGGTCTAGAGTCTGTACTCTCATCTTGCCTCATCGTTCACCAGTGAGTACGGTGGATGGATGTCTAACAATCATAATGAAGGTAGTAGAAGGTGCCATGGGAGCCTGAGGTAGGATTTCCTACCACTGTTGAGGAGGGTGGGGGCTTTCAGATGCATCACGGAAGGGCAGCATATAGTGTGAGTTGCCGTTAGCAATCCGGGCATAAGTAATCAGTCCTGTCTTGAATCTCCTCATAATTTCCCTTGTATTGTTTTCATGACATCTATCCACATATAGTCATTAACATGTTTTATCTTCCCAAGCAGATGATTCCCATCTTGAGAGTTCTTTCATTTATTTTTAATTACCCCCTCTTCTGCCCCAGTGCCTTTCACATGCCAGGTTCTCAAAACAAGTTTGATATATGAAGGAAACTTGTCACTTGTAGTTTCCCAGTTATTAGTAATCTCTGCTTTAGAGAGATGAAGACTCCCTCCCCACTCTTTCCTCCTCCCATGCTTTCACCAGAAGTAGCTCCTAGATTTGCTCCATTTGACCTCCCTTAATGCGCATGTTGCCTTGGATCTTTCACAACATTGTTTAAACAAGGTGGTGATGAAGATTGTACTGTACTTGACAGTCATGAATTTTGGGAGAGACTTATCTTCTAATTACTTAAGGCCAATGATTTAAATTGGGTGAAATTTCACAGAATTCTAAGTCTGGTATGGTCTTTTTGGAATTTCTAGGGTGAACTAGGTGTGTGGCTCACATAAAAGAATAGAAATAAAATATTTCTAATTAACTATTAATTAAAGAATAAGAACAATATCAGGCTTTCTAGATAAGATAATGATGATGATGACAATGACAGTGATAATAATGATGATACCTGCATTTTTAAAACTCATACCATGTGCCAGGCACACTGTACTAGATACTTTCCCATGGATTATCTTATTTACACTTCCTGGAAGTTTATGAGGTGGGTATTATTAGTATTATCCACATTTTACTGAAATTTAGAGATGTTAAATAATGTGTGCAAGGAAGTGAGGAATCCAGGATTCGAACATTATCAGTGTGACTTTACCACTGCTCTCTGCTGGGAGGGATTGTCTTTGGAAAGGAGAGATCCTTTGTCATCCTATGGAGGAAGAGTCCCAGGCCAGATGCTGGGGTTACTAGTATCCTCAAGACTGAGACATATATGTATGTCTTGATTAGATCCCAGGTGATCTAGCAGAGGACACACCACCAGAGACACATATATATGGCTTCATGCTTAAATACCGTAGAGGTCTTATGCTAAGGGTACATAGAATATTGAAATGTAACAACGATAATAATAATGGCTTATTAGATGCCAAGCTCTATGTGAGGAATATTATATTAGGTCATTTAACTTTCACAATAACCCTACGGAATGGGTTTTACTACAGATGAAGAAACTAAGGCTCAAAGAGATTAAGTGTACAAACTCTTGGATACAAACCCATGTCTTTCTATATCCAAGGCCTGTAATGGTTTTTCTATACAAGATTAGTCTAGCCCTCACTGGCCGCTAACCACCTGACTAACTTGAAATATGTCATTTAGATTTACTGGATCTGAGTTTCCTTATCTCTGCATATGACTAGGTTGATCATCTTTTCATGTGCTTACTGGTCACTTGTATATCTTCTTTGGAAAAGTGTGTATTCGAATTCTTTGCTCATTTTTTAATTGGATTATTTTAATTGGATTATTATTGAATTTTGAGAGTTCTTTGAACCGTATATACTGAATACTAGCCCCTTATAAGATATATGCTTTGCAAATATTTTCTCCTGTTCTATGAGTTGTCTTGATGGTATTGTTTACAGCACAAAATTTCAATTTTGAGGTAGTCATTTATTTATATTTTTTGTTGTTGTTGCTTTATGCTTTTGGTGTCATATCTAAGAAAACGTTACCTAACACAAGATTGCAAAAATTGACTCCTGTGTTTTCTTCTAAGAGTTTTACAGTTTTAGCTCTTACATTTAGATCTGGGATCCATTTTGAGTTACTTTTTTTTGTATGGCATGAGGTAGAGGATCCAATTTCATTTTTTTTTGCCTGTGGACATCCAGGTCTTTGCACCATTTGTTGAAGACTATTTTTTTTCATCGATATCATTAGTTGTTAGGAAAGTGAAAATCAAAACTACAGTGAGACCACTATGGACCCATTTAATTGGCCAAAATCTAGAAAATAATAAATGTTGGCAAGGATGTGGAGAATTGGAACTCTCCTACATTGCTGGTGGGAATGTAGAGCCACTTTGAAAACACTTTGACAGTTTCTAAAGAAATGTTGCTCAGAGATGCCCCACAATCCAGCAATTCCACAACTATGTATATACCCAAGAGAAAAAAAAGTACACTTCCTCTCAAAACTTGCACACAAATGTTTCATAGTAGCATTATTTGTAATAGTCAAAGGGTAGAAACAACCCAAATGTCTGTCAACTGATAAATGGATAAACAAATGAACTAGGTCCATACAATGGAATATTATTTAGCAATACAAAGGAATGAAGGACTGATTCAACCTGGATGAGCCTTGAAAATGTTTGCTAAATGAAAGAAACTAATCACAAAAGATCACATACTGTATGATTCCATTTGTATGAAATAACCACAATAGGCAAATCTATAGTGATAGAAAGTAGATTGGTGGTTTCCTTGGGTTGGAGGTGGGATGGGGAGGGAATGCTAATGGGTATTAGGGGTATTAGGGGTTTCTTTTGTGGGAAGAAAACGTTCAAAGATTATGGTGATGGTTGTACAACCAAGTATATATACTAAGAAACAGTGAGTACTTCAAATGGATGAATTAATCATACGTATCTGAATTATATTTCAGTAAAGCTATTTTAAAAATTAATAGGTTGGATTAGAGACAGGCCAAGATTTCCTTTTCAGCTCATAGATTCTATAAATCCTTGATTCTTCAGTTTTGAAGTTTAGACGATATGGTTTGAGACTGGATTTCACATCAAATATGTAATGTACTTCTTTTGGCTAGTTACATTTGGAAGGGTCTCTTGTTCAAAATTCTATAGTTGTTTTAATCAGTATTTTGTTCCATTATTCTATTTCCTTAATTCTTTTGATTCTGTAATGGTGGGATTGGCAACTAAGCCAAGTTTTGTGCAGGATCATCTTTATGAAACTGTGATCAACCTCTGTGTTTATTTGTTGGACTTAAGGCCTAGGATTTTCACCTAACATATAGGACACATTTTGATTTGCCTCATTTTGAAATGAAACATAAACAAAGAAAGTGGGCCAGTATAAAAAAAAGTTCTGCTTGCTTTTTATTGTAATAATTCTTAAATTTTTGTACACTCTCAGGAGTTTGAAAAGCAAGGATAATTTGGGATCTAGATACAGTGTTAATATAAATGTTTTATATTTTCGCAAGAAATATGCATCAATAGTATTAAAATGTGACTTGTTTAAAATGCTTCTGGTTCTTGGCTAGGTTTGATCATTAGTGTGTGCTCATGGGGATAATATATCTGGAAGACAAATATGCACTTTAATAAGGAAAACCAAATTTATTTAACCTAGGAACATTTTCTTTCTTTCTCTTTCTTTCTTTCTTTCTTCCTTCTTTTCTTTTCTTTTCTTTTTATTTTTTCCTTCCTTCCTTCCTTCCTTCCTTCCTTCCTTTCTTTCTTTCTTTCTTTCTTTCTTTCTTTCTTTCTTTCTTTCTTTCTTTCTTTCTTTCCTTCCTTCCTTCCTTCCTTCCTTCCTTCCTTCCTTCCTTCTTTCTCCCTTCCTTCCTCCCTCCCTCCTTTCTCCCCTCCCCTCCTCTTTCCTTCTTTCCTTCCTTCCTTCCTTCCTTCCTTCCTTCCTTCCTTCCTTCCTTCCTCTTTCACTCTTTCTCTGTTTCTTTCTTCCCATTGTTAATTTGATGGATTTGAGAAAATTATGCTGCAGTGGGGTCAGAATTTCTGAATCCTCCAGAACTGATCTGACCTCTGTGAACCTCAGTTTTCTCTGAAGTGAGGGTAGTAACCTGTCCTTTCCAGCTCCTGTGGCTATGGTTAGCATCAATTTAGATAATGGTGAGATTACAAATGGAAGAAAAACATTTAAGATTATAATAATCAGTCATTGGTTTAATATTCCTTGACTTACGGTATAGAAGATAAAAACTGTATGATTATAAACCTCTAGAGATTTATGATTTAGTTTGGAGAAAACAAAGATATGGAATATACAGATGCCTACAAAATAAAATGAACCACTTTATTTTATTTTTAGCCAGGAGGGCTGCTCACCTGATTATTGCTGCCCACCTCACCAAAATCTTGATTTGAATGGTTAGGTTAAAGCAAAGGTCTATACAGTACAATAACTAAGACTTTCATCAATTTAGAATTCTATGAAAATGATAATGATTTGTTGTTAATGGCCATATCCTTACTCTAATAGGAAATGTACAATGGCTTTAGAAAAGATATACTATAGGATTGGTCAATGTCCCATTCCTCCTCTTAACATGCTGCTGATCTCCTTTAACCATGGTTAAAGAATGGTTTCTTCAAAATGGGGTTCCTTTTGCTATTGTTCTTTGTTGTCCATGTTGTTCGTGACACTGAAGGGTAGTCTGCCCTCAGGTGTTTGCTCCTGCCTTCAAACTGTATAACAACCGGAGCCGTGTGTTTTTCTATTGCAGTCATCTGGTAGATTTGTTCTCTTGCCGGATCATTTGCCTTTACTCTGGTGGTTACATTCTCTATCAGCCGTGGTCATGAAAGTAAGGTTGAAAAACATTCTGAGCAAGATAAGTAGAACTGGAGCTGAAATCAGATCCCTTTGCACAGAATCATGCACTTCCTGTGTAAAGCCACTAGACATTCCTCCCTCAGATTGTTTACCCCTAATGCTTCTCATTTGGACTATGAAAGAATGTGCATTGTGCACTGGTATAGCGTCTGCAATGGTCCGGTGCAGGGCGACCTATTCCTGGCATGGGATACCTGGAAAGTTTTCCTAGCAAAGGTACCATTACAACAGAACCTTGAATAATGAGTACGATTTTGATTAAAGAGAGATTGTAGAGAAGAGAAAATTGGGGATGGGAAGGAAAAACACCCAAAGTGAAGTCATGGAGGTAGGAATACACCAGGAAGGTGTGTTTAATTCCTGTGAAGAAGTAATGGGCAAATTTTAAGAGACTCTATATAAGCTATGTTTTCTGTGTGTGTGTGTGTGTGTGTGTGTGTGTGTGTGTGTGTGTGATACACACACCAGAGCTAATAGTGTAAGTTCCAATCCAAAGCCCAGCAGGCTCGAGACCCAAGAAGAGCTTATGTTTCAGTCTGAGTCTGAAAGCCAGAAAACACCAATATCCCAATTCAGTTAGGCAGATGGATTTACCTCTTCTCAGCCTTTTCTTTCTATGGAGCTCTTCAGTTGATTGGGTGAGGCCTGACCACATTAGGGAGGACCATCTGCTTCACTCTGTCTACTGATTCAAATGTTCATCTCATCCAGAAACAAACTCACAGATACACCCACAATGTCTGGCCAAATGTCTGGGTACCTGGTGGCCCAGTAAAACTGACATGAAATGAACCATCAGATACTCACGTCAGTGGAGTATTATCAGTAGAAACTCTTGCAGAGGGTTAAGGATGACAGAGAGAATGATCCAAAATGGCATGGATAGTTAGAGAAATACTATAAAGCTTATTACTTCTTAAGTTCACACAATGAGCTTATCATTTGGTTTAATTTTTAGAAAAGAATGTTAGTTTTTGGCCCCACTTCCAGATGTTCAATATGAAATAACTTTTTCTCCCCCTTTGTTTTGCCTCTTTGTTTTGTACTCTCAAGCAGTATAACACAAGTGTTTTTTCCAGCTCATTCTACATGGGCCTAAATTGAAATACTGAGAAACTTGGAACTTTAAAAGTAATAATATCATAAACTTCATTTTTTAAAATAAAAATGCTAATCATCTTTTTATTTAAAGTGAAATGTTTCTCCCATAGTTTCTTGTGTTTTTTCCTATAAAAATCTTATGCTCTATCTCCTAGCTAAATTGACATCCATTTCTATATCTGAACTTGGTAACCCTAGAGTTTTGTGACTTTGGATATCAGATTGAGGGTTTGAGTAGCAGAATGGTCCAAATACCCAACTTAATGACCATGGCAAGTAGCAGTTACGGTTATGAGGATAGATTTTGAGAAGAGAACAAATATTTTTGTAGTGAAACTTATTACAGTGTGAGCCTACTGAAGGATTCTCATTTTACAATGAACCGTATTAGCTGATGTGGCTGCAGAAGTTGACCCAGTGATGACAGATTTTGGTTGTATCCCACATGAAGCTGATAGCTACAATTTATAGGGCCAAGTTCATTTCAATGAGTAAAATGCAACTTAGTATTTGGAAGTCTCAAGTGAATCCCTAAAATATCTTAGGATAAGATCTACACTTTGAAAAACACGCTTTTTATTAGTTTGATGAGTACATTTGTTAGTTTTGTGGCACATCTCTTTAATTGCTTTGAGACAATATCTCTCTGTGGTGGCTACCTGTTTTAATAACATGAAGTTATACAGCAGTCCAGGTGGAGATGGAATTAAATTCTAAACTTGTAAATAGCATGTGGATTTTAAACAATCACTTGCTGATTTTTAGCAGGGTAAAAAGGTGTTAGATTAAGTACTAACTCACGTCAGTACACATAGAACACAACAGGAAAGACTACTTCGGGGACAGTGTACCTTTTTGAAGGAGAGAAGAGAACAGAGATTGGTTTTGTGAGTGTATTTCTGAGTAAAATGCTAGACTCATGGAATCTTGAAGGAACTACCGAACTGTGGAGATGGCCTTTTTCTCTTATTTTTAAACAGTTGTCTTCGCGATCTGTTTTTATGAAATATAATATGCTATTTTAAAATTTCATGGCAGTGACTTCCTGCTGTACCTAAAATGGGCTGATTTGGATAACTCCATCCTCAATCTTCTATTGTAAATTTTAAAAATTGGCTCTCCAGGGGAAGTGTGGAGGAAGGCTGATTTGTAGCATATGCCACTTTTCTTGGGGTAAATTCTCCCACCATAGCCCATTTCAGGCTGTCAGCATATTCCCTTAAAGTCTCGCAATCAGCTCTCATGAGCAGATAGACACCATCCCCAGCATATCACTGGCTCTCCTATGATATTTCCAACACCTAAATACCACCACTCCCAACCGTAAAATATCCTTTCACTAACATTTTATATTTAAAGTGTTGGGAATATCAGACTTATCCACATCTGCTAACTGACCAGCTGTTTCCAGAACTCTAGCCTGAGCACCACATACTCCTGTTTTGTCTCCTCAAAGCTTTAAGTCTCTGATCATAGTAGTTTAACAATATAACCTGCTTTAACTTTTTTGTGACTAATACAGATGGCATGGAATGTTTGGGATCACTCCCTCCAAATGAACCAAGTGGTGGAAAACGTTAGCATGACTATTTTTTACTTATAATAAACTGTATCATTTAGCCTTTTCATTTCTGCTATCGCTAAGGGTTCTGTTGGGATATAATATAGAGAACATAATAATGTGTTTATTCCTAATAATTGGAGAAATACTAGGAAGGGAGCGAGGAGCTGAGAAGTGCTTTATATTTTGGAATGGAGAGACTGTGTGAGTAAATACATTCTTTTTTTTTTTTTTTTTTTTAGCATTTCTAAGACTTTGTAGAGAAGCCAGAAGTAAGAACAGATTCAATATGGAGTGCTTCTAACTTATAAATTGTTCTTCTTTTGTTTCCATAGCTCTCTCTTTCTTTTAAATTGAGGTGTAATTGACATACAACGTTATGTTAGTTTCAGGCATACAACGTAATGATTCACATTTGTATACATTGCAAAATGATCACCATAATAAGTGTAGTTACCATCTATCACCATACAAAGTTACAGATATTGGTGATGAGAACTTTTAAGATTTATTTTTTTAACAGCTGTCAAATCTGCAACACAACATGATTGTCGATAGTCATCATGCTATACATTTTATCCCATGACACATATTTTATGACTGAAAGTTTGTATCTCTTGAACTCCTTCACCCATTTTACACCCTCTATGCCTGCTCTAGCAACCACTAATCTATTCTCCGTTATCTATAAATTTTGTTTTGTGTGTTTGTTTTTTATTCCACGTATAAGTGAAATCACACAGTGTTTGTCTTTCTCTGTCTGACTTATTTCACTTAGCATAATACCCTCAACGTCCATTCATGTTGCCACAAATGGGGAGATTTCATTCTTTTCTTCTGGCTGAATAGTATTCCATTGTATAATCTATACCACATCTTCTTTGTGCGTTTGTCCATCAGTGGACAGGTAGGTTGTTTCCGTATTTGGCTATTGTAAATAATGTCACAGTAATCATGGGGATGCATATATCTTTTTGAATTAGTGTTTTCATTTTCTTTGGATAGTCAGAAGAGGAACTGCTAGATCATGTGGATTTTTATCCTTCATTCTGTTACAGTGGTGTATCACATTGATTGATTTTGCAGATTTTGACCTATTCTTGCATCCTTGGAGTAAATCTCCCTCGATCATGGTATATGATTCTTTTGCTGTATTGTTGAATTTGGTTTGCTAATATATCGTTGAAGATTTTTACATCTGTGTTCATCAGGGATATTGGTCTGTAAGTTTCTTTTTTGTGTGTGGTATTTTTATCTGGTTTGGGTATTGGGTAATGCTGTTCTCACAAAATGAGTTTGGTAAGTATTCTCTTCTTTTCGATTTTTGGATGAGTTTGAGAAGGATAGTATTAAATATTATTTAAATGTTTTGGTAGAATTTACCAGTGAAGCCATGTGGTCTTAGATTTTTGTTCGTTGGAAGTTTTTTGATTATTGATTCAATGTCATTATCAATAATCAGTCCAGTCCTATTTTCTATGTCTTCATGGTTCAGTCTTGGAAGATTGTGTGTTTCTAGGGATCTATCCATTTCTTCTAGGTTTTCCTATTTGTTTTTTCCTATTTGTTGGCATATAATTATCTCTTATACTTTTTTTGTAGTTCTTTGGTAGTAGTTGTAATGTCTTCTCTTTCATTTCTGATTTAATTTATTTGAGCCCTCTCCCTTTTTTTCTTAGTCTGTCTACCTAATAGTTTGTCAATTTTGTTTATCTTTTCAAAGAACCAGCTCTTAGTTTCATTGATCTTTTCTATTGTTTTTTAGTCTCTATTTCACTGATGTCTTCTCTTATCCCTCTTATTTCCTTCCTTCTGTTAACTTTGGAGTTGGTTCTTTTTCTGGTTCTTTTAGGTATATATATATTGTTTATTTAAATTTTTTTCTTGTGTCTTGGGGTAGGCCTATATTGCTATAAACTTCACTCTTAGAACTGGTTTTGCTGCCCCCATAGATTTTGGTATGTTGTATTTCTGTTTTCATTTGTCTAAAGACATTTTTAAATTTCTCCTTTGATTTCTTCATTGACCCATTGGTTGTTAAGTAGCATGTTGTTTAATCTCCATATAGTTCTGATTTTCCCATTTTTCTTGTAATTGACATCTAGCTTCATACTATTGATGCTTGATATGATTTTAATCTTCTTAAATTTATTGAAAATTGTTTTGTAGCCTAACATAGATCTAGCCTGGAGAATATTCCATGTGCACTTGAGAAGACTGTGTATTCTGCTACTTTGGGATAGAATGTTATATGTACATCTATTATGTTCATCTTGTTTATTGTGTCATTTAAGGCCAATATTTCTTTATTGATTTTCTGTCTGGATGATCTACCCATTGATGTAACTGGGGTGTTAAAGTCTCCTAGTAGTACTATATTGCTGTCAGTTTCTCCCTTTAGGTCTATTAATATTTGTTTTAGGTACACCTATGTTGAGTGCATAAAATTTACAAATGTTATATCTTCTTGGATTGACCCCTCTATCATTATGTATTGCCCATCTTTGTTTTTTATTACAATCTTTATTTCGAAGTCTGTTTTGTTCAGTGTAAGTATAGCTACTTCAGCTTTCTTTTGGTTTCTATTTGCGTCTTTTTTCATCCCTTCACTTTCAGTCTGTGTGTGCCCTTATATCTAAGGTGAGTCTTTTGTAGACAACATATAGATAGGTCTTGTGTTTTTATCCATTCAGTCATTCTGTGTCTTCTGATTAGAGAATTTAGTCCATTTACATTTAAAGTAATTATTGATAGTATGTACTTACTGCCATTTTGTTTATTTTCTGGCTTTTTGTAGTTCCTTTCTGCTCCTACCTTCTTCTTTCTTCCCTTGTGGTTTGAATGTTTTCTATAGTATAATGCTCAGATTCCTTTCTCATGATTTTTTGCATATCTACTATAGGTTTTTACTTTGTGGTTACAGTAAGGTTCATATATAACAGCCTTTATATATATATATATATATAAATAGATAGATATATGTATCTATCTATTTATGTATATATAAAGTACTGTATTTTATGTTAATAGCAAGTTAGCTTTGATAGCAAGTTAGGTTTGAATGCATTCTAAAACTGCATTTTTACACCCCTCCTTTACATTTTTGATGTCACATTTTACATCTTTTAGGTATCTCTTAACTAATTATCATAATTATAGTTGTTTTACTACTTCTGCCTTTTAACCTTTATACTAGCTTTATAAGCGATTAATCTGCTTCTTTTACTATGTATTTATATATATATACAGTATATATATGTATTTACTTTTGCCAGTGAGATTTTTCTGTTGTATGTTTTCTTATTACCAATTAATACCCTTTTTTCTGAGCTTGCAGAGCCAGTTTATTGGTAATAAACTCCTTTAACTTTTGTTTATCTGGAAAATTCTTTATCTTTCTTTCAATTCCGAATGATAAACTAGCCAAGTAGAGCATTCTTGGTTGGAAGTTTTTTCCTTTCAGCATTTTAAATACATCATATCACTCCCTATTGACCTGCAAGGTTTCTCCTCAAAAATCTGCTGATTGTCTTATGGGGGTTCCCTTTTGTGTAACAAGTTGTTTTTCTCTTGCTACTTTTAAGATTCTCTTCTTTAAATTTTGACATATAAATTATAATGTGTCTTAGTGTGGGTCTTTTGGGTTCCTCTTGTTTGGCATTCTCTGTACTTCCTGGGTCTGGATATCTGTTTTCTTCCCTGGGTTAGGGAAGTTTTCAGCCATTATTTCTTCAAATGGGTTTTCAGCCCCTTTCTTTCTCCTTTCTCCTTTTGGTATCCCCTCAAATGCAAATGTTATTTTGCTTGATGTTATCCCAAAGGTCTTTTAAGCTATCTTCACTTAAAAACATTTTGTTTTCTTTCTGCTGCTCCATTCAAGTGAGTCCCACTACCCTATCTTCTAAATCACTGATTCTTCTGCCTCATCTAGTCTGCTGTTGAACCACTCTAATGTATTATCAGTTATTGTATTCAGCTGTTGTCCAGTTATTGTATTCTTCAGCTCTGCAACTACTCTTTGGTGTATTCTTAATTTCTGTCTCTTTGTTGAAGTTTTCTCGATGTTCATCCATTTTCCTAAGTTTAGTGAGCATCTTTTGACCCTTACTTTGAACTCTTTGTCAGGTAAATTACTTATCTCCATTTCATTAATGTGTTTTTCTGGAATTTTATCTCATTCTTTCATTTGGAACATATTCTTCTGTTTCTTCATTTTGCTTGACTCTGTTTCCATGTGTTAGGCAAAACGGTTGTCTCTCCTAGTCTTGAAGGGATGTCCCTGTGTGGGCAATTAACCTTATTATTTAAACTTGCCCTATTTCTTGATTGTCTTTCAGATTGCCTTTCTATTTGTTTCAGCTCCATGGGGTCCAGAAATGCAATCTCCCCTGGTCACCAAAGCCAGGTACTCATGGCTATCCCTTGTGTGGGCTGCCCACACCCACTGGCTTTGGAGAGCTGTGGGGGAAGCTGGAAAGGAGACAGGGCTGCAAAAGCAGTGAGAGGGGATGTGGTGCTCACCTGCTGCCCCTGGCCAGTGGCGGTAGCAGTGTGAGGGAATAAGGCAGGGTGGGGATGGAGGGTTGGCCCTAACAAGTCAAAGTGAGAGTGTAAAAATGGCATCCATGAGTACCTCCATTCCTAGAGAGAGTCCCAACAAGCTTTTGCCTCTGCAGATGCTTTGAGATTAATAAATGAATTTCTTCACATATGGTCTAGGCTCTTTCCAAACTGCTATTTTTGTGCTGGATCCCAGGGCAAGTGAGTCTGCACACAAGCCCTTTAAGAGCAGAAGCTCTGTTCGCTACAGCCCTATGGTTCCTCTGGATATGTCTTGTTGGTTTTCCAAGCCAGATGTTTTGGGAACTTGTCTGTTCAGTGCAAGTTTCAAGGGCTAGGGTGCCTGATGTGAGGCAAAAACCCCTCATTGAGGAGTTCTATTGTGAACCCTCTCCCAATGATTGCTACACTGGGGGTGGAATTTTTGGTAAGATCTCTGCCGCTCCTACCCATCTCAGTGTGACCCTTTCATCCTTTGTTGTGGAGTAGCTGTTCAGCTAGTTCTCATGTTCTTTTCAGAGGGAATTGTTTCATACATAGCTGTAGATTTATTATGTCTATGGGAGGAAGTGAGTTCAGGATCTTACTGTGCCACCATCTTGAACTGCCTGCTTTTTCCATAGCTCTTTAGAAGAAGATAGAAGATCTGACCTTCTTTGTGTAGCATAGTTACAAGTGCTTGTTTTATTTTGTTTACATGGTCTTTTAATATGGATTCCTGGTTTGGCAGAATGTTAACTGGAAACAATTTCAAACTTCTGTAACTTAGATTTGTTGAGCCTGAGGTTGGTATTTCTTCACAAATACTAATGGCTTTTTCTTTTCTTAAAATAATAGAAGCTTAAAAAAATAAAAAGAAAGAATTGTGTAAAGAGAGAAGCATATTTTGTTTGGCCTCACTAAAATACCACTTGGCTCCAACCAGCCCATATTTCCTGACTCAACCATGCCCTGAAGCAATGAAAGGGAAGAAGTTTTTCAAATGAGATTTGAGTTTGTGTATTTGCATTCCTTTCAGTTTTTGACTGTGTTGTTAGTCTTTGTTGGTCCAGCACTGTGAAGCTTGAGTCAATTTCCTTAATAAACTTAACAGTAGGGAATCTATGTTGTTCAAAATTTGCTTTGCTATGGCTAATCTGAAAAAGACCCATTTTTTGATACAATTGGTTTTTTTTCCATATAGTCTACATTCTCAACATGCTATTTACCCACACAGAATTTACTAAAATGTGTTAAGTGTTTCCATAAATAAAGGCAGGCTATTCAAGATGGTGACATAAAAAAATGACCCAAATTAAAAAAAAAAAAAAAAAGTACTAGGTCAACTGCATTACTGGCTTGAACTACTTAGGATATCCTGTGGGAAAGTGATCCACTTTTCTGACATAATTGATTTGTGTGTCACAAATAGAAATGGCAAATCTAAATTTTGCACAGTAATTTTTCTATGCTTTTCTCTCTACTTTAAAGTAGAATATATTTTTCACAACTCAACTGTGACTGGAGTAGTCCCCTTTATGGGGATAAAGCAAAGTACCAAGGAAACCTGTCCATGGTCACACAGTGAGTGGGACAAAGGCAAAATGCGTGCCAAGTAATTGTTTCTTTGCACTGCATTCTGTTAGTGCTCTAGTGATAGGATTTTGATAGAGGTCTTAATCAAGACCTTTCTCCCCAAGTACTTGGCAGACTGAAAAAACATGTGTCAACAATATGCACATTCTATTTGACTCTGAAACTGAGCCCTTTGTGGGATACAAATAGCACCTATTCCCCACCCACAGCCATGCCTCCCAACTGGTCAGCGAATGCAAACTGTGGAGAGTATGTACAGTTTCCTGTCTGACATTAGTCGCAGCATTTTCAGTGGTGAAACAGTGTTAAGGCCCAGCACTGTGAGTGGCTCTTATTGCCAGCCTAATTCAATAAATACTTAAACGCTTTCTAAAATCGTGTACAATGTGAGGTATGAGGGGAGTGGGAGGAACATGAAAAGAAAAAGATAGGGAACAGAAAGCATAATGGAAACAAAAAGATATATGAAAAGGAGACTGAGGGGAAAGAGGTACTACTCATTGGGCAAGTCAGACAGAAAGATAAGTTCAAATCCCAGATTTGTACATTCCCAACTATACATCTCACTTAAATCAGAACTGTTACCCAGCTATATTGAAGGTGAACAACAATGAGATATCATTATTCACCAAATAATGAAAATATTTATTATAATAGCGATTGCTGGTTTATGTGTTCTTCTATGCTTTGAATTTTAGAAATTTCCTCTGCATCGTGGAGACTTCAGTGTATCAATTAGGATTTGTTCTGGCTGCCTCGTGACAGAGACCCATACAAAGTTTAATATATAAGATTTTATTCACTGACATAAAGGAGTTCAGAGGTAGGCAGTCTGGGGCTTTTAAGGCATAAGAGCCTTGGCCTCTTCCAATTTTTGCTCAGCCTTCTTTCATCTTTATGGTTCTGTATGGCTGCTGGAGCTCCATGAATTACATCTGTATCTCTGGAAACAGAAAAAATGAAGGACAGAGGAGGGCTTGACCTTGTAAAAATCTCCTTGTAAGGAGGTTTTCCAGAAGTATCATGTGATACTCTGTTACATCTCATTGACCATAACTTAGTCTGGGCCACATACACTTACAAAGAGCTCAGGAAGTCTAGTTTCCCTGGTTCTCCATTTTTTTGAGCCTTGCGTATGGAACGTAGCAAGAAGCATTGTGATCCTGGGAAAAACGTCTTAGAAGTTAAAACTTATTATTAGTACTAATAATAGTAACATTTAAGAGGTCACAGGCACTATGTTAAAAAATTTTATAAGAACCATCTCATTTAACCTTCCTTTGATGTTGGTGTTATTATCCCATTTCACAGAAAAGAAATTGTGGTTTAAAAAAGTTAAGTAGTCTGCTCAAGGTTATGTCACTAGTAAGCGGTGGAGCTAGCGCTCAGAACCAGCTTTGTCTTTTTTTTAGGTCCTAACCATTTAATTACTACTTTGCCTCCCACTTCTCAAGTTTTAACTTGGTAATTTATTCATATCCACAATGGGATGTTTTAAAAACTTCTGTCCTATCTGTGGTTTTATACTCTAACTCTCCATGCTTTTTACCTATCACACACACATACACACACACCTCATTTATTTTTTAAAGATCTTTAAGTATTTCTATGTTTATGTAAAAGAACGTGACTTTTATTACTTGATTAGTTCATTGCGAGTTGTCTCTGTACTTTAGTCAAGATATTAGCATTTTAGAGTTTTATTATTTACTAAGCCCCCACCTTTCCCTCAGATGCAGTCCCAAAAGCTATCAGGGATAACAGGATGAGTGAGAAAGAGTCCTTTCCCTCAAGGCATTTACAGTATAATTCTTTAGAGAATTGGTTTTAGACAAGTCTCTTAACATCAAATTATACTATGACACTACATGTAAATCACAGCTGACCTAGATGTACACACCCATTTGTCCTTATAATTACAAGTGCATCATTGTTACTTCTAAATGGTTACCCATCCCTTCAAAACATTCCTAAGAAATTAGGTAGAGTAAATAGGCAATTCTATTTTAGTACTCTTTGTATTTTCCCTTAAAAAAAACATAGCTTATATTATTGTTTTAGTAATAAAAACTTAATCTTAATTTCATAAAGATATGTGGCTGATTATGACATTTATTATTTTGAAATGTCCATTTGTAAAAATAATTTGTATTGTATGACATTTTGAATAGTGGCAGAAATGATGTATCAGTGTATTAGAAGCCCAAATCAAATGGGAACCAGCGTGACATTTGGGACCAGAACCTGCCAATATAAGCCTATGTAGAGTTTATCATTGGCATTTTTTGTTTTTTAGGGTTTGTTTTCTGTTTTGTTTTTTTTTTTTTACAAGATCAGAGAAGGCAGATGTCCCACCTGACATGTTAGGAAAAAGGGAGCATTATCCAGGGCTGTGACGCTGATGGCATCATCTCCTATAAGACTTCCACTTAATTCAGTCTTCGTACCTGGAAATCAGGTATTGAAAGAAGGGAATAGCCAGCATACAGTACTATATGCTGGCTAAGTGAACATAATAAAAAAATAATCAATTAATTTAATTTAATTTAATTAATAGAAAGGAAGGAGGGAGGGAGAGACTGGCAAGGATTTTCAATCAGTATATTTCTCTGCTTTGTCTTCTAGTGCATCTACTGCTTAAAGTTATTATATTAACAAAGAAGTTTTTTTTTTTTTTTCCCTTTTTGGGAGCTACCTACAAGTTGTTCTGCCTGTTTCCTGAGTATGTATATACAAAAATATTTTGTTTCATAATGGAAAGGTGATTTTTTTTAATAGACATAAATATACCATCTAAACTTGGGATTTGCCTAGGTGTTTTCCTTCCTAGTCTTTAAGGTACTTTGTTAACTGAGCTCCATCAATTTGAGAAGTCAGTTCTTTTTTTTTTTTTTTTTGCTTAGGTTATTGGCATAAATCATGTGCCTTGACACTTGACTAATAGGTAATATGTCTCCCAGCTCTCCTAATAGTCTCTTTTATCTTGATGACCTAATAAACTTAACTGATCATGGAAAACTTACATTTTCTAATTGTCCTTGAGATAATGGGCTTCGTTATTCCCTAGAGCAAATTTTACTTTGAAGACTTATACCATTTGTCTCCTAATGACAACGATAAATAGCACTGGTGTAGAGCTTCAAAATTAAACAAACAAAAAGAATTTTAAAAGGCTTTTCTACATTATATACAGTCCTTACTGCAGCAGTGAGGGAAACAGTTTGTGCTCATTCATGATTTATATCATCAGGGATTCTGCAGTAAACACCATAGACATGATTCCTCCCTCCTTTCACAGTATGGGAGGTGGAGGGGAGAAATGTTTATTATGAATGAGGGAGACATGTTTTTAGAAGAAATCTACAGCTCAGAGAACTTTTTGGCTTGCCCAAAGTCATCGTAGGTGATAGAATTTGTATGGAATGTGTAAGCAAGGATTAAACTGGAAAGGCAAATGAGAAGGAGATTTTAAAATCTTGGAGAACTGCCAAAGGGTCAGAATGGTTTTTTTGAGATAATGGGTAGCCAGCGGAAGCTTTGGATTGGAGCAGCGGTGTAATCAAAGCATTTAGAAAGAATATTCGGTACTGAGGTACCGGTGAAATGAATAAAGTTGTAGAGATGTGGAACAACTAAAGACAATTAATACTTAACATGTGCAAGAGAAAGCCCTGAAATAATAGCAGGGTTTTCAGGCTGGGATGAGACAAATGGAGGAGACACTACTCTGGGAAAGTGGGGAGCCTGGGGGCTGACAGTGTGGGAGGCCTCAATGAGGTTGAAGTGTCAGGTGATAAAAACTTTGTAATAACCATCGATAGCAGTAACAGCTTAAAGAGCACCAGTTAAGAGAAGCCCAAATGTCCTTTCATATGGCTCCTTTCTAAGATCCTATCTTTGAGTATTTCCTAAAACCGGGAATAATGCTCCCCAAAGATTAAAATTATGAGAAAATGGAGCCAAGATCATTACTCGAAAGTCGGTCTTTTCCTGAACGTGTGCAATGATAGGTCAGCGAAGACAAATGCGTGGCAAGAATTGACTACTGACTGAGGGGCTTGTTTTCTAGGCATTTTTTGTCGACCACAACTCCCGCACCACCACTTTTATCGACCCCCGGCTCCCGCTCCAGAGCAGTAGACCCACGAGCGCGCTGGTTCACCGGCAGCACCTGACGAGGCAACGCAGCCACAGCGCAGGCGAGGTGAGTCCCACGCCCCCCGCGTCCCCCGAGTCCCCCGCGTCCCCCGCCCTCGGGAAGCGCTTCGTGGAAGCCACGGGGATGTGGTGGCTGTGGAAATGGGCTGGCTTTTTAGTATCGCTTTGTTCTGTTTTCCTAGTTTGGTTTAGAGATTATCATTTGGAGACTGGAAAGTGTTGGAATGTTGACAGGGCTTCTCTGGAAATACACAGAGCCTGATTTACAAATTTTAAAAGACGGATATAGGAGGAAAGGTGGAAGAATGTAGAGAATTTTTTACATTCAGAAGATGGTGAGAGAAAATTCTCAATGTTATGAAATGTTCCAGAGAGGATGATGGTAAACCCTTTTGCATACCTAAGGGCAGCTTCATAGGACAAAAATAAATATAACTTTTTATTTTTCACATCAGACGGGTAATGTACCGAGTCGTAACAAAGTTTGAGGGAGGCTCGTGTCACACAAGGGCATGAACACCCTAGTCATCATGCTTATGAACTGCAAAAGGTTCAAAATGTAACTTTTAGTGGTCTAAATTTCAGTTACATGCAGGGAGTTTTTTTTTTTTTAAGCCTTTTTGACTAATATATTTTTTTAAAGATTTTATTTATTTATTTGACAGAGGAAGACACAGAGAGAGAAGGAACACAAGCAAGGGGAGTGGGAGAGGGAGAAGCAGACTCCCCACTAAGTAGGGAGCTGGATGTGGGGCTCGATCCCAGGATCATGACCTGAGCTGAAGGGAGACGCTTATGAGCCACCCAAGCACCCTTCAGGGAATTTTTTTAACTGAGGGTCGCAGGATTGGATTAAAATCTTCAGCCAATGCTATGGGGTTGTGGTGTCCTCACTAATATTCTTTAAAGTCACCATATCTCTGAGAGTTGATTCATGTACTCTAAGAGCCCAGAGAAAATGGGCGGAATTAAGAATTACTAACAGCTCTACCTCGCTCTAACTTTGCTGGCTTGCAGTGACCTGTGGTAACCACATGGGGGCTCTCGAATAGCCTAACCAAAAAAAAAAAAAAAAAAAAAGGAAAGAAAAACGAAATAATTACTTCCTGTTTTCTTTTTTCTTTAGCAGCTTAAATAAAAGGAATGTTTTAAGTCAATTTTTTTCTCTTTAATACTGGCTTTATGCCTTGAATGATTATCATTGCTTGATATACATTTTGCTCAAGCAAAAAAAATTAAGATTCTTTTCCAGCATGCCTTTTGCATGTCTGTGTGCATATTATACTTTCAGTATTATATTGTAGGTCAGATATTTTTGTAGGCTCTCTTATAAGAAAAATTATGAATGTGATAAATAACTGGATTTGATTCATCAAAATTCTACTCTTGGAATTTCCCCTCATGATTTACATACCTATGTGTTTGCTGATTGTAAATGCAGACATAGAAGAATATACTTGAGAACCTCATATAAAAGTGATATATAAGTCTATTGCAGGATGAGGTATGCACAGAAATATTTATGTTTTATGAGTAGTTAATAAATCTTTACTTTGCTGCCATGGAAACCATTAGTGGTGAACTGGATGATGCAAACAGCATTCATCTTAAAAGCAGAACAGACCTCTCACCTTTGGACCTCCTGTGTGATAAGTACCATAATTAGGGCCCTGCCTGACTTTATCACAAGGCCAGTGCACTTTAGCCACTTGTCTTATCTTGACTTCACAGTATGGAGCTGGTGCTGGCTCTGGTTGGGAGTACGTGCATAAGATTAACAGCTACCCTCTTTTTCCTTTCAATTTCTCTGCCTCAGCACTTGAGTTACTTTCATGGTAATAACCTGTTGTGGTAGAAGGATCCTAAGGTACCCATTCGAATTTAAGTGAGGGTATCTCTTCGTGTTGATGGAGACTGAGCCCTGGAACAGAGATAACCCCATAAAGACTGAGCAGTCAGTCCCAGTCTTGTCAGACCATTGACGGGAATGTGCTTTCTGGCACAGCCTGCAGTACTCCACACGCTTATCTGGCCTTGCCCCCACCCCTTACCCCGTCTGATGGTCTGGTTCGAGGAAGCGAGGTGTTGAAGAGAAGACATTTGTCTGTTCTGGGAAATAATGATGCATGACCACATACTGACAGGAGGGAAAGTATATGTTCATGTATTAAAATGATAAGTTCTGTGACTTGCACACAAGATGTCGTTAATGATCAAATCTCCTCTGAGAGTGGCTGAGTTTATTCTTCAAAGCCAATAATTCAAGAGAAGCAAAGTGAGAAACTTCTAGTCATACCCGGGAGTCCTTCTATCTACTCTCTTATTCTTATTTAGCAAATATTACAGGTGGTAAAAATGTTGATACATCTTCCATCCATCAAAGTAATTGTTAGCAAACACTGGCAGTGTAGAGACATAGAGGTTGGTGTGAAGGATACAAATAACATATGTTCCTTTTTCTTAGTAAGGAGCAAATATATGAAACTAACTATAATACAAATGAATAAAAATATGAATGAAAACACTTTATAAAACGGTAATAATGGCAGCTGCTTAAAAAGTGTATGCCAAGTGCTATAGGAGCTCAGAAGGGAAGGCTTCATCGAGGAGGGGCTGTTTAAACTACACTCTGAAGACTGAGTGAGAGTATTCTTGAGGGATAAGCAAGCAGTGTGGAGTGGGAATGGCATTTTTAGTTTTAGGGCCTTTTCTAAAAAACCCTCACCAAACACCTCACAGATACAATGTGATAAAATGGTTGTGAATTTTGAATGAGTGGGCGTAGAAGCTCTATTTTAAAGGTACCAGTTTATAAATCCAGTACGTTACTTTGCCTTTTTTCCCCTCTTACTCTCTGATACGTCCTTTCTACTGTTGTCTGAAAAGCCTTCTGTAATATGGGGAGGAGGGTGCTAAAACAGAAGCTAAAGCAATGCTAGAGTTTACTGAGACTGTTAAAGGGCATTTTGGTTGCTTGACTTGTATGTATGAGTTTCTAAATCTGTAATAGGTACACTAAATAATTCAGGTTGGGGCAACCCTATTTAGCTCTTTCACACCTGCTACGATTAGTTCCCTGGTGTGGGAGGTTCAAACCAGAAAGAGCTGTTGTTCTGGATGCTCTAATAGGCATGTAAAATTGCTTCTAAGGAGATAATACACCAACTCAGAACCCCACACGAAGCTGGCTGCCCTTCAGCCTCCGCTGCGCAGGGAATTCCCTGACCTGCCTTGGCCAAAAGAAGGGATAACCTGGTACTGGTACTTCCCAGGTTCCCTCTTTGATGTATTGTTGCAGGTGTGGGTTCTGTCGAAGCAGAAGTTATTCCTGGTAAACAGGTCTGCTGTTTAGCTTCTACAACCCCAGTAATTGTAAGCATATGGAACTACCTGGTAAATAGTCACTGCCCCAGCCCTTCTCAAGGACACGGACATCCCAACCCCTCCCTCCAATTCAGCCGCTAAAGCGGAGCTCTTGAGAGCCCTGTGTCGGCTCCTCAGGTGGCATCTTTTCTGATCATTTGGCACTTAATGCTCCTTATCAAGTATTTTGAACAACTAGGCTCGGTGTGCTGAGTTAAACCATTCTGGGTCTTGGTGCAGAACATAAATGATGCTTCTGTTTGCAGGTAGGAGAAGATTCTCGACATACAGGACCACCAGTTCTTCCCAGGCCATCGAGTACGTTCAATACAGTCAGTAGGCCACAGTACCAGGACATGGTTCCAGTGGGTACGTCGTTCCTTTCTAGAAATCTTTATCTTCGCTTTTCCTATCAGTGTGAATCATCCACGCTGTCAGCCTGATCCTTTTGCCCTGTACTGAGAACTGTTTCATTACCCCTAAGAAACTGATTTGACTCACAAAGCACTCACGTCGTTTAAAATCCTATGGGATGAGACTTTTTTATATTACTCTACCTTTTCTGAGTAGAGGTATTATATCAGATTGTTGAGGTTAAAGAAAAATAAGCTATTAAGGCAAATATATTATGTGGTCATTTCAAATTAGGCAATGGACAAGCATATACTTAGTATATATCTAATGGTTGGGACCGAATTTAAATAGTGTGTGAACCTAGAGTAGCCTCACAATAAGAAAGCAATGATGACACATTCTTAAGGTTTTGGTAAAGAGCTAGGTATTTGTACCAAATACAAGGCAGCAAGAGACTCCAAAATCGTAAAATAAAAATAAATGTATTGGGGCAAATAGGCCTAAAGGACAGCTTGAGTTATTATTCATGTGATGAGGTTGCTTTCACACCTGGAGCCCTAAGGCAGGTGGAGTAGACAGATGGCAAGAGGCTGAATGGGCTCCCTGCTTCATCTTAAATTTGAGTAGCTCTTCATTGGTCTGTTTTTACCTTAAAATTTTCACTTCTTTAAGGAAAACTTTAACATGAAATATAAAGTAATGCCCATGACATTACTTAACTAAAGAAGTTTGGCAAACATTGGACAAGAAAAAATCTTGGATCTAAGTCCAAGTCTGTTTTATTATGCCATTACTAATAGGGTATTAAATACTGCACAGAGAATTTTAAAATCTTATAAAATCATTGCTCAAAAAGTTATCTAGTCTCTGATTGTGGATGGGATATAAAAACCCACTGACAAAATTTCAGTTATAAAAGTGTTTTCTAAAAAAATTTTTTAAGTGTTTTTATTAATTATATATGATGAAATGTATTGTTAGGTACACTTCAAGCTTGCAGGGAGATTCCATGTTAGCAGATAGTATTTCTTTTTTTTTTTTTTGTCAGGGAGAGAGAGAGCACAAGCAGGCAGAGTGGCAGGCAGAGGCAGAGGGAGAAGCAGGCTCCCTGCCGAGCAAGGAGCCCGATGTGGGACTCGATCCCAGGACCCTGGGATCATGACCCGAGCCGAAGGCAGCCGCTTAACCAACTGAGCCACCCAGGCGTCCCAGCAGATAGTATTTTTTAAATTTTATTCACATTTAACTAAAATATGTGTGCATAGGCAGCATGATGCAGCAGGAATTTGAACTGGCAAATGTTTAGAGCATTATATTTCTTTTGTTTGATCATTTGTTAGTTTAAGTAAGGCATGTTCCTTGACCATATTTATGAACACAAGAGTGTTGCCTGAACTAGGATCACTGATGTTTGAGAATCCAGACATTTATTTTTTTTATTATTATTTTTTAATCCCCAAATACTTTTATTTTGTTTTTTCAGTATTACAAGATTCATTGTTTATATACCACACCCAGTGCTCCATGCAATACGTGCCCTCCTCAATACCCACCACCAGGCTCGCCCATCCCCCCACCCCCTCCCCTCCAAAACTCTCAGTCCCTTGTTTTGAGAGAATCCAGACATTTAGTTCTGTGGCTTAAATATATCTATATTTCTGATTAGAAACAGATATGATCAAGATGAATAATCCTAAGTAAACAAATTAATTTTCTTGACAAAAGAGAAATTAATTATTAGAGCTCTTAATGAATTGTAATTAACTGTTTTTAAATTTCTGTGGACATTAGCCAGACTTGACAAAGATATAGTTTTCTTTCAATGTTGTGTACATAGTTGATAATGCCAATTGTGTCGTAGCTGTTGGTATAGTTGGTTTAGTAAGTAGCTACGTGTGGCTTAATGGCATTTATTTCCCCATAAAATTTGTGGATGGTTTGTCCTCTACATTTTGGTAGAGGACAAAAACCATTTCATTCTTTTTTATTGTAGGGTAATATTCTATTAAATAGAGAATTATATACAGAATCACATCTTCATCCATCTATCGAAGGACACTTATGTTGCTTCCTTATCTTGGCTATTGTAAATAATGCTGCAATGAACAGAGGGGTGCATACATTTTTTTAGAATTAGTGTTTTTGTTTTCTTTGGGTAAATATCTAGTAGTGAAATTACTAGAGCATGTGATATATCTATTTTTAACTTTTTGAGGATCCCCCATACTGTTTTTCATAATGGCTGCACCAATTTACATTCCCACCAACAGTAAACAAGGGTACCCTTTTCTCCACATCCTTGCCAACGCTTGTTATTTTTTGTCTTTTTGATACTAGCCACTCTAACAGGTGTGAGGTGATTTCTCACTGTGGTTTTGATTTGGATTCCCTGATGATTAGTGATGTTGAGCATCTTTTCAAGTGTCTGTTGGCTAATCTGTATGTCTTTTTTGGAAAAATGTCTATTCAGGTCATCTGCCTATTTTCAATGGGATTATTTGATTTTTGGTTTTGAGTTGAATGAGTTCTTTATATATTTTAGACATTAACCTCTTATTGGATATATGATTTGCAAATATGTTCTTCTACTCAGTATACTGTCTTTTCATTTTGTTGATGTTCCCTTTGCTGTGCAAAAGCTTTTTAGTTTGATGTAGTCCCAATAGTTTATTTTTGCTTTTGTTTTCCTTATTGAGGACACATACCAAAAAAATGTTGCTAAGACCAATGTCCAAAAGATTACTGTCCATGTTTTCTTTTAGGAGTTTTGTAGTTTTAGGTTTTACATTTAGGTCTTTAATCCATTTTGAGTGTATTATTGTGTATAGTGTAAGAAAGTGGGCCAGTTTCATTCTTTTGCATGTAGCTGCCCAGTTTTCCTAGCACCATTCATTGAAGAGACTCCCCTATTGTACGTTCTTGCCTCCTTTATTGTAGGTTAAGTAACCATATAAGCATGGCTATGTTTCTGGGCTCTCTATCCGTTTATCTGTGTGTCTATTTTTGTGCCCATACTGCACTGTTTTAACTACTATAACTTTGTAATTGAGTTTGAAATCTGGGATTGTGCTACCTCTAGCTTTGTTGTTCTTTCTCGAGATTGCTTTGGCTATTATGGGTCTTCTGTGGTTCTATACAAATTTTAAGATTGTTTGTTCTAGTTCTGTAAAAGAATGTTGGTGTTTTGATAGGCATTTTGTCGAATCTGTAGAGTTCTCTGGTGAGTATGTACATTTAACAGTGTTAAGACTTCCAATCCATGAGCATGGTATGCCTTTCCATTCATTTGTATCATCTTCAATTTCTTTTATCAATGTCTTCAGTTTTCAGAGCGCTATTGTATTTGGGCAACTCTTATTCTGCCTCTTTACCTCTCTGGATGGTTGATACTCAATCAGAAGATCCTTTTCCATTTCTAACAGTTGCTTATGAGGCTTTTGGTAAGCAGTAGCTAAAATTAGCAATATCTAGAATTTTGTTAGTGATCTCATCCTGCAATTTGATAATAAATATGACTTATCAGATGAGTTTAATTAGTGCTTAAGTCACACCTACTAGATCTAAGTCCAATAGTCATATAACAGATAGACACAAATTGGAATGTAAGCATTTGTAGTAGCTCCAAACTGCGACTTTTATACAAGGAACATTAACCAAAATTTTAAGTTTGGATTTATGTGCATAAATCTAATAACGTATTTTTAAATTATTATTATAATTTCTGATTTTTTCAGCTTACAATGACAAGATTGTTGCATTTCTGCGGCAACCCAACATCTTTGAAATTCTACAGGAGCGTCAGCCTGATCTTACCAGGAATCATTCACTCAGGTAACTGCAGTATTGGTATTTGGTTCAAGTTCCATAAGACCCAGCTATTAAATCTTCAGTAACACTGATAATCATCTTGGAAATTTACTTTTTCTTTCTGGCAGTCTGAACAAAGGCATCATGTGCACAAAGACTTTGTCATCAACAACCAGGTTATTGTAGTCCTGGCTTTTCTCTATTAAGTATGAAGATTGAATAAGATTGACTAAAGAACCTAGAACCACCCTCTTTAAGGAAGACATATGAAAAAGAAATAAAAAATCATAGCCAAGAATACATCCTTGATGTGCAGATTATAATGAGAATAGTAAGACACTAACCTTTTTGAGTGTAGCTCGAGTAAACAAAAGTAAAAGAGTTTGGTGAATTGAGACTTACAAAATCCTAGGCTCGGTATTCACATTTTTTCGTAATAAAAAAACAGTCGAACCCAAAGAGGGAATCTGATCCTCTTCACCATCCAGTATTCCCTTGCACGAACTCTCTCTTCTAAACAGTTCTTCAATGTGTCACCTAAATCAGTTTTACTTTCCTGAATACATGCTGTTCCTGTTCCCTGGCAAGTTTTTCTATTGTGCATTTGGCAAGGAAGGTCTTTTCTTTAAAAGGAATGCAAGCTATCCCTCCTTGAAGCCTCTCAGCTGCATTGTGAGCTCTTGCTCTCAAGATCTAGGTGAATATTCCTCAACCTCAGTTTGTAGGCTTCAGTGGAGATGGAGAAAGATGTGAGTTTCTGCTGAAAATTTGACATAACTCAAAGCTCATTTGGTTCATACACCACCTTTACTGGTAGACATGTTTGTCCAGCTGTGCCCATCTTGGCCCACAGCAGTGATTCTCCAATACTACTCTACTTAGTTGTACCAAACTTTTCATCAGGATCACCTGGGGAGCTTTGTAAAGTGTAAAATGTCAGGTCTTCTCTCCCCCTAACTCTTCTCCCTTCTTTGAATTTATACCCCCTATCCTCCTACACCCTGTCCAGTTATTTAATTCAGGAGGTCTGGGGGAGAACTCAAGCATTTAATATCTTAAAACCTCGCCATCTAATTCCAGTGACACGTCCAGGTATAATAATTTCTGTTCTAGACACTAACTGATAATTAATTATGTGGTGTATCACAGTGTCGTTTATACTATTTTGGTTACATGACTTTTGTGCTCTAATTTTACTTTTCAAGTCCATATGCTTTATTTTCCAACTAGATTATAAGTTCCTTGCAAATATGGATCTTATTCAACTCATTATGTCTCCTTACTGCTTTTAAATATCAAGAATATTACTTTGCATACAGTGAATGTATATACGTACGTATATACATAGATATAAATAGAGATGTTTTTGTTGATTTGGAAATAAATTACCAATTCTTATTATGTTCTTAGTCTCTCATATCTTTTATTTTGTTGAGGTACAATTGATATACAACATTATATTAGTTTCAGGCATATAATATAATGATCCGATATTTGTATATGTTGTGAAATGATCATCACAATAAGTCTAGTTAAGATCTATCACCACACATTGTTGCAGGATTTTTTTTTCTTATGATGAGAACTTTTAAGATCTCTCTTAGCAACTTCCAAATATGCAATACAGTATTATTAACCACAGTTGCCATGCTATATATTACATTCCCCATGACTTATTTATTTTATAGCTGGAAGTTTGTACATTATGAACCCCTCTCCCCATTTTGCCCACTCTACATCTCCTGTCAGTCTCTCATAGCTTTAAAATTATCATTACCATCTAAAGTTTCTAAAGGCTAAGTTTACATGTAATTTCAAGTATGACTACAAACATTGCCTACACAAAAATCCATTTTACATTAGTTAACATCTAACCCAAGTCTCAGTGCTTTTCTCAACCTGCACAAGGACGCTGTTCTCAATCACAAGAAAATTATAAAAATTAGATGAGCTATCTCATTTTACATATTTGTATATTATGGCATCAGCTCAGTAATCCCAGGTCCACTGGAGAGTCATGTAAGAAGTTTCAGTTAATAATATTGCAGAAATAAACTCCTTAGTTGTCACTGAGAGATCTTAGAGATTCCAGACCACAAAACAAAACAAAAAGCCCAAATCCCTCCTCTTTTGCTAACCACAAAATAAGGAGAACTCTATTTTTTTTCTTTCCCACCAGTTCTAGCTCCAGCACACACACACACACACACACACACACACACACACACACACACAAGCATGTGCGCGTACACACACACTTTGTAGTCAATATCTATTCCTGTCGAGGTATGCCACACCCCCCCCACAAAAAAACACAAACAAACAAGAAAGAGGAAACTCAAGAAGGTTTCTACTTTCGCTCTACACCACAAATTATTATTTACAGCAATTTCACGTATCTTTAAATTTCCACCATCAGAGATACTGGATGATTTATTCTACCCGAACAAGGCATCTAACAGTATCATTATTCTTCAGTGATTTCACAGAACCTTAATAGGTCCTACCAGACCTATTAAGGAGGGGAAAACTACAGGTCCCAGTTGGTAGCTTTCAGTTTTGTTTTTGTTTTTCCTTCTGCTTTTCAGAGTCTTAAATGTCTCTAGCCTCCTAAATATTGGTAAGGATTTTTATTTTTTAGTGACACCTGGGGTCTTCAGCTGAGCACATTCTTTTAATGTAGATCTCACATGGTAATCTATTGGTAAGAAATTATTTGATAAGTTTTGAAATAAGTTTCCATCTTATACCAATTTATTTATAACTTTCTGCTTGTCCTTTCTAAAAACTATTTACAGAATTTGACCATAAAAAGCATATGCTGTCATGACAAGTATAGAAGGAAGCAGAAACATAAATCAATGAGATAATCCTGTTCCTCTACACAGCGTATGTGTCCCAGTGTACTTTTATTTTCTGAAAAGTTTTTGGTAGTTGAGCATTTTGCTTCTCACAACAACATAATAGGGAAGTTTGTGTATCTAAGAGAACATTCTATTTCATATGGTTAAAAACTGCATCGTAAGAGGCATTCCCACAAAGGCAGGTGTGGGGAACCAGCTGGGGTTCTTTAATCTCATATTTCAGTGATATCTTTGATAAAAGATTGATGCATGGAGTAGAGCTACCAAGTAATCGTGTGTCAAAGGTAACTGTGGACCTGGTAATCGTATCCTGGGCAAGGGTCCTCAATGCCAGTGTAGATGTGAGTGCATTCTTTCTCATCCATGGCACAGTCACTTCAAAGAAATATCCCTTCTTTATTTTCTCCATATAATGAGGAGAAAGTGTTAGCGCTTGGAGATTCAAGTGGATACATCTATTTATGTTGTGTTTTTCCTGTTTCACTTGTGATTCCTCCTAAACCAGAGGAAAGACAGCAGTTTATTTAGTTTCTATGAATATATAGTTTCCTCTTCCTTGAGACTCCACGTGTGTATCTTTTACTGTAGAATGGCTATGGTTTTCTTTGCAATGGGATATGGCCTTAGCTTTCAACCACTGTATTTAAATCACCACTCCCTCTAACTTTATCTATCATGTAAGTGTGATGCTACGATATTGTCCTCTCCTTTTTTTTTTTTTTTTTTTTTTAAATCTCAGAAGAGGTTTCTTTCCTCGGCTAGAAAAATCAACATCCAAGAGTCAGTACTACCTCCTTCAAGGGGGTCCTGTTCCCCCATGGGTGACTCTATCCTATTATTGGCTCTCACTGGAAGACAGTAATCATAGTAAGAAGTTTTTATATGTGTGGCATTAAAATAAAAGCCAAAATAAAATGTTCTATTATTTCAAAGACAAATATATTTGTTATTGTGGCAATTGTTAAGAAACCCTTTAACAATATTTTATTGGTGAATATAATGAATACAAATTCAATAAAATTTTTGGTATCGGTATTTGTACAACCCTATATTATGTGCAAGGATCTACATATTATAAAACTGAATTAAGAGTTGAGAATAATCCCTCTTGTGTGATTATTAGGTCTAGCCAGCAAACGTGCTCCCTACTAGTCCACCTTTCCCCAGGCATCAGTGATAAATACTTTGGGGTCCAGGTCGATTCCATTTCTATTTGCCCATGAGAATCCACAACAGACCTGTATTTCCAAATCAAACGGGAAGTTGAAAGAAAAGTTGATCTTTGTACTGCGTGGCCCTCGCCTTCAACTCAGACCATGCTTGTGACGGTGGTAGAGTATGAACGGTCAACTGAATAATGAATACTAATTTTCCTTTCTTGGCCTTACGCCATTAGAGAAGTCATGGGATTTCTGTAAAATTGCCCTCGGGGAGTTTTTTAAAACATGTATTTTTGAAGGTGTTACTGAACTCTATCTACAGGAACCATGTGTGCAGAGTCTGCAATCCAGAGAGTTTTGTGGTTTCGAGGCCTTACTGCTTCTGATTGTTTCTGATCACGTGCCCTTCTTTAACTTCACCAAAAATGTAGGTTGGTTTCAATGAGAGTATTTTCTGTGGGAATTCCGGCCTTGAGACTATGTTCATTGTCCTCAAATGCTCTTCTGCTAGAGTTGGTCTTCTGGGGTAATTCTGTGCACTTGAGGAAGTGGTTACAAAGATCTAAATATTATGGGTATCTGAGATACAAGAAGAGCCAGAGACTTTTTCCTGAGGTTGTCACGATACAATTTAACTTGTTACCGCAGTTGTGAGTTTTCTTATTAAAAGATTGCCTCTTTACCTGTCTTTGCACTTCCCTCAGGGGGAGTCTGTTTTAGCAAATAATCTGATCTCATCTTTCTGATTCTTTTTCTCTGCCACAACAAAAAAAATGGTAGCTTATTCCAGACACTGAGTGGAGTCAGGAAAATTTGTTAGGAGCCAACTCTTATTTTAGCATTAACTAATCTTGTGCCCTGGCATGTTTTATTGAGCATTCCTAATGTGCACAGCACAAAGCTAGGTACTTGGGGAACATAAAACTAAAGGAGGAAGGGCTTTTGCTCTCAAGAAATTCATGTTTCCAAAGGAATTTATGTTGTAACTGAGTGGCCCAGTGAGAAAGTACAATGGAGGAAGTGCTGGAATGTATTCTAAAGGGCACAGAGAGAAACATACCCATGCAGAGAGGGTCAAGTGATAAAGGGTTATTTGAATGTCATCTTAATCCTCATTATAAACCGCTAAAATCGAATAGAATTTCTGCATTAAGGTGAATGCAGTAAAGATAAGAATTAGAGGACTGTCACTGATTCATCCTAACTCTATAAATATATAAAGTAAACTTGAACAAATATAGTAATGTAACTTTCAAATATCCTTTTAATCAGAGTCATATAGATCTTTCACGATATTTCTCACGCTTGTTATGTTTATTTCAGACACTGAGTGGACTCATGGAAAATTGTTAAGAGCTAAAGCTTATTTTCCATTCTAAAAAGAAAAGAAATATTGCAGATCTATAATGTTGACTTTAATCACTTTTAATGAAACATAAGTGTCCACAAATATAAAATATGCATAAACCTCTTTCAGCTTTTATGAACTTTAAAGCAAAAAGACATAAGTAAGTTAAGGGAAAACTTAAAAAAATAACATTTAATTGAATGATATTAATGTGAGATTTTGTTTTTCAGAAGCCAAACCACCAATATTGAGACCATTGTCAGTAGAGAGATACATTTGTACTTTTTGTTTCACTTGTGTTTGACTTATATCTAATTTCAATTTTGTATCTAATGGTTCATCAGGTGCACCTGTGGCATTATTTGGTCATCATTTTTCTTAACAAATAGCTTATTTTTATCTATTAATTTATCTACTAATTTTACTTTTCTCTATTAATTCATTGTTTGAGAAGCCAATTCATTTAATACCCCCAACTGCAATACTAAAGAAAAAAATATATTATTAAATGTACCCTGTGGTGATTCTACTCCTCCTTTTCTATTTGTAAGTTATCATAAAACTTTTGTTCTTAGAATAAACCATAACATCTTTTGTGTTTAGTTAGCATAAATGCATAATTTACTTTTTAAATCCATTTATTTTATTTTCTCTTTAGCCTGTGGCAGTTTATATATACATAACCTTGCCTCACTTCATCATTGTCATTATGCAAATCAATACTGCAAAAGAAAAGTTTTGTCTTTTTAATTGGTAAGAGAATTGTGCGTGCATGGTAGACAGGGACTGCCGTTATCATACTTAACATCAAGGCCCTGCCAACCTCAGAGCCTGCTCACCAACACTTTGAAAGTTTCTCTCTGATCACTTGGCACCAATGTCTTGCAAATGCGAACATGGGAACTGAAGTCAAATGGCAGTAGTCAGTCATAAATGTTATTCAGATTATCTAACAGATGCCTACCTCAATATTAGCAGTTTTGATCAATGTGAAAACACAGAATTTTTAAATTCCCCCAGAACTTGAAATTATGTCTGTAGATTTCTAGTAGACAGGAACACAAGTCTGACAAATACTGGTCTATGGACTATTAGGCACATACCTAATAACCAAGAAGTAGTTCCTGTTTGGTTTTGCTTTTCTTAGAAAAGATTGGCGACATTTCTGAGGTTATCTGCTGACATTCTCTTCCTCGGCCTTGGTCTGCTCTTGACAGTCAGTAAACCAAAAGCCCTCTGTTTTTATGTGAAAGGACTTTGTGGACTAGGAGTGGGTATAAGACCTAAACAGAATTCAGTTAAGCAAATGGAACAGCTTAAATATTTTCATATAATACTGGAATTGACCTTCTCTTTTCCACTGCACCATGAACTCTTTGAGAAAGGAGCTAGGTCGTCTACCCCATTGTATTCCCAGTGTGTGATACCGTGCCCAGCACATAGCAGACACTGAGAAAATGTGTGCTGAAAGAATTAATGAATGTTAGTATAAAAGGTACTTAGTGGTATGGTATGCGTCAGGGGACATGCTCCGGTGTCTTGTTCCTGAAAGCATATGACCCCTTAGCTCATCGGTGCAATAAATTAGCTGGCCTGTAGAAAACTAGCCTTCACTTGCCTCTGGTATGTTCTGGCCTAAAGAATCAGACCAATTCCTTTCACTGCCTAATAGAGTTAATATCTGGAAAGTGATGAAAAGTTCCCCAGTTGGCCTATTTCCTCTGGTGTCTTTCCCTGTCCTCAGCCTGTCATTCTTGTGACTCAGAAAGCTGTCATCTTTTCCTTATTCCCAGGAAGCATACAGGCCACAATCCAGAGTATGATATCTTTTATATCACTCACCTCACTCTGTCTAGCTCCAGTCAGAGAAGTGGAGGAGAGTGTGCGCCCTGTTTGTCTTCTCATTTGTTCTGTTTGCCTGACTTATTTTGACGACAGGCTACGGAGATAAACTGTGTATTTGTTGGAGATAGCTTTTGATTCTTCAAGATCAAAGCATGTTATTACTGACCCTTATAAGAGTATTTCTTTGGTTAAGTTATTGTTCATTTTTTCTCCAAGATAACTTTTCTCTAATTAGGCTTTTTTTCAACCAACTTTCATATCTTGTACCAAAAAATCATTCACCAGATAATGGGCCCTGGTTTCCGTCATGTGCTTCAGACATGTGATTGATTGTAACACTTGAGGGGAAATGTTCCACTTGGTTCAAGTCTTCAGACTGAAACAACTAAGCAGAAAGGCTGGCTTTTCCCTTCTGAACAATTTCTTTACGTACGAGTCTGACATTCATTTCTTAGGTATGTGTATGTGTAACTCCTGGCAATGAAGGTCAGAAAAGAAAATTTGGTAATACCAAAGATTAGATGCTTCATGTGCTAACATATTGTTTAAAATGGATCTAGCCAGAAGTAGTCAAACTCTTTATCACTCCTAGTAAACTGTGTGGCTGAGAGCAAATCAGTCGACTTCTCTGTACATTATGGAATTTTTCATCCCAACAGTTAAACCCTGTCTTCCACCTCACTGTCTTCAAGCTTGTAAAAATTAAGAAGAGATTTGGAATTTGGAAATATAAATGCAGTAGAACTTCATGAAAATATCAAACAGTAAAACAAGGTGATCTAAAAAGAAGAACTGAATCTAAATAAATACTTTTATCAAAGATTAATATTTTATTTCATAGTGTAAAAAATCAGGCTATACTATCATTAGCACTTTGAGTAAAATTGCATAGTTGTGTTTATTCCTATGTTCCTATCAGATGAAATGCTTTCAGTACCGTAGTTTATGTTATTTTTTTCTTATCTTATAAAAATGAATATGGTGTGCTTTGAAATAAAATCATGTGAATGAGGGGAAGCAACAGGAACATTTTTATTAAAATTGTTTTCATATGAAGAATTGAAAATAGTAGCATGATGATGGCTCACCAAGCAAAAAGAAAAACCTGGTGTTCTATCTATAGTAAAATAACGGTAGAAATCACTCACATTGTCATGTTTGAAATGTGTACATATAAGTGTATATACATTTGCATAGGCATACACGTAATGTGTTCTACCAACTGCAGTAACTAAAAGTGTTTCAGGGTTTCAGTTATTTCAAAGAGCCATATGCCTTTATATTGAATATGTATTGAATAGATACTATCTGCCTCCAAGTAGGGATATGCTCACGACACATAATTTAGAGGTATGCCCCCAGGAAAATAGATGACTATCCCTATACACTCACTTTTTGGAATACCAGGGAATCAGCCTGAATGGCCTAAATAGTTGGTTAGATTCAAGCCCACAATAGGCTTTACCTCAAAGCAGAGACCGAGTTGTTTTTAAATGTTTTTAAAAATGGTGCCAAAGGCACTGAGTTATGTTTCAAAAGTCTACCGCATATATTCTGAGCTGTTTCTTTGCTTGAATAGGGAGAAGATCCAATTTATCCGAACTGAAGGGACCCCAGGATTGGTGCGTCTTTCAAGTGATGCAGACCTTGTTATGTTGCTGAGGTATGGAACACCAGTTTTTGAAGTAGAAAGTTTTCTGTCATCAGATGTTATGGAGCATTTTAGAAAATACTATGCCAATATTAGTAGCCTAAAAATGTCTCTGTTACTCTTAAAGACTTGTGGAATACTCATGTGGAAGAGGTAGGATGCTGGTTTAGTGATAATTCGTTTCAGATTGCATTTCTTATTCTGTTTGTTTTTTTTTTTTTTACCCTGGTGGTAAAGGAGGAGGTATTGGAGAAGGGAAAGGTTAGGAGAGGCCAATGGCTAGAATGTTCCACTCACAAAATGGAACACAAGCGTATACAGGGCTTACTTACCCCTTTGGAGTAAAAGGTCATATTTATATTTTCTTTTAAATTCTTTCCTCCAAATGTGCTTTTTTTGTTTTTTTGTTTTTGTTTTTGTTTTTTGGGTTTTTTGTTTGTTTGTTTTTTCTGATTTGACATGATTTTTTAAAATGATTTTGAGAGTTTAGGTTTGGGAAATTAGATCAGAAAGTTGAAATTTGATCACTGGTACTCATTGCTAACTTGAGAGCCCTTCATAAAATTGACCAGTTGTATTTTCTTTCCTGATGGTAGGTCAGTTTTGGTTTTAAATTTTAGATTGGTTAGAAAGGAAACTGGCAAGTTTTCAAAAGATTTTTCATTTTTAATATCATCCCTCAAATGTAGGAGGCTAGAATAAATTAATGCTTTGGTCTGCCCAGTAGTTGGGACACCCACCACCGTAATCTCCAAAGAATTAAAGGGAAAGTCATGCTGAACCAGACCACACAATGTTTTATTTATCAGAGTGTTAACAATCTCATTCATGATATTCATGATGATCTTGACCCTAACCATTTCTAACTGCCTACATGATAGTTGCCATACTCATAAAACTGAAGTCAAAAAAATTATCTTCCTTTACTGGATAGTTGGAGCATAATTCAAAGGGATATAATCACTTCTCACAGAGACTTTGCTTTGCCTGATCCTGAACAAGACCTGTGGGGAGGCAGGGGTCACTTCTCAGTCTAAGGGGTGACCTATGACTATGTTATACTGAACAAGTCCTGAAAACAGAATATAGTGTGCTCCACGGTCAGGAAGACTGTTGGGTCATTAATATGTAATATGATGTTTCTGCTGTAGTTTGGTTGGTAATAAAATAGTTCTGTTGTAAAATTCTGGCTAGGATATGACTCTTTTGCTTCATTGTAGAAATCTAAGGTTTTTCACTTAAACTAAAGAATTCTGCATTTGGAATTAATAAAAACAAAATGATTACAAAATAGAAATCATGATTATCATTCACCTATTCTTAGTTAAATAATCTTTAGATGGTATAGTCCTAAATATTTTAAGTTACGGTATAGCTTAGAATATTTGTACTTTTGTAAATGCTATAGTTTGCATGAGTTTCTATGTGTTAGGTGGTTGAATTAAAAAATACTTGAAAAAAGATCTATATCTATATCTCAGTTTTAAGTATGTGTATGTGTGTATATATACATATATACACATATGTGTGCATATATACATATATGTGTATATATATACATATAAAGAGCAAGGCTACATTTTCCCCCATTTGGAGAAAAACCATATTCTCTGAAGTTAATTGGCTTTTGGAGAAGTGTGAGAAATTCATTTATTAAGTAATAGTTCTATAATTATTACATTCAAATGATGTTATTAAGTTCTAGACTTATTTAGATCAAATGTATTTATTAAATTTAATAATTGTACATGGTGACATAATGTGGATGCTTAATAAATAATGTTTAATAGTTATTGAAACATTTCATATGTCCTCAGTTCTTCATTTTTTATTTTACTTTGGAGTTTGAGTCATTCGAGTCAGTGACTATAAACTCAAGCAATGGACTAGTTGCATACATAGTGAAAGACTTTGTGTCTATTTTTATATTTTGCCTATTTCTTTTCTTTTTCTTTTTTTTTTTTATATTTTATTTACTTATGAGAGAGAAGAGAAGGAGGGAGAGCACGGGGTAGAGGGAGGAGAAGCAGAGAGAAAGGGACAAGCAGACTCTGTGCTGAGTGCTGAGCCTGATGTGGGGCTCAATCTTAGGACCCTGAGATCATGACCTGAGCCAAAATCAGGAGTCAGACACTTAACTGACAGAGCCACCCAGGTGCCCCTATTTTTTAAAAAAGGAAAATCACTCCTGGTACAAATGGACTTGATTATCAGCAAGCTATACTATTGAGATGCCACAGCTCTAGGAAATTATTCAATTCAAAATAAGCCCATGTAAGATTGTTCTCCAAAATAGCTATTATAAAACTCAAGAATTTTTAAATGGCTTTGTTACATTTGTTATTAATTATTTTATTTCATATATTCTTTCATTAACTGGACTCCTGTAAAAAATGTACCTCTATCAGAGCTCATATATGAAATGATTGATTAATTTGGCTAATGTTAGAATTTTAAAATTTATATAATGAAAGATACCACATATAAAAGCATAAAGAAAGGTAACAAACTAAAAGAATACATTCATGACACATAAAACAAAGCTTTATACAAATATACAAAGAATGCCTTTAAATCAATTCAGAAAAAAGTGGACAAACGGTATAAAAAGGCATTTCTTAGAAATTGAAGTAAGAATAGCCAGTAAACTGGGACGCCTGGGTGGCTCAGTCGGTTAAGGGTCTGCCTTTTGCTCAGGTCATGATCCCAGCTCCTGGGATCGAGTCCATGCGTTGGGCTCCCTGCTCAGTGGGTAGGGTGCTGGTCTCTCTCCCTCTGCCCCTCCCCTTGTTCATGCTCACTCTCTCTGTCTCTCTCTCCCTCTCTCTCTCAAATAAATAAATAAAATCTTAAAAAACAAAAAACAACATTAAAAAAAAAGATTAGCCAGTAAACATATGGACAGATGCTAGCAATCATAAAATGCAATTTCTAGTAATGAGATAGTATTTCATAATATTAGATTTGAAAAAAATCAAAGAATCTGATAATATTAAATGAGAATAGGGACTCTCATACCGTCTGTACTTGGTGGGATTGCAATTTCTACAACCTTTTCAGAGTACAGTTTGACAATATCTTGTATAGTTGAAAAGGCATATGTGTTATGACAGAGCATTTCTGCTTTTAGATATATACGATATTTATTCTAAAACTCTTTTGCTGTGCACAAGGCAATATATACAGGATCTTCATTGCACCATTGTTGATAAAAGCACAATGTTGGAAAAAAAAATATTTGTCAAAAGAGATAGCTTCAAAAGTACTGACATTTTGGGCTAGATGCATGTTTGGTGCAGGGAGCTATTCTCTATTCTGTGCATTGTAAGAGGCATCAGTATCACAGCTTCTACCCAGTAGATACCAAAAGCATACTTTCCCAATTATGACAACCAAAAATGTCCTCAGACATTCCCCCAAGTCCCCAAATGGTGTGGGAGAAGACAAAATTACCTCAGTTAAGTGCTTATAACCTAAAGGAGTCCTTTTCTTAGTCTCTGCAAGAATGAACTATTGCCACTTTTTTCTGAATGTTTTCTAATAGGTTTCTAGATTTGGCCAAGTTTGAGAAAAACCTACCTCTACCTCTTAATTTAAAAAACACAAGTCCTCTTACTTTTATTGTTGTTTCAAATCTTTGTCAAGTATTTGTCAAGTGTCTTGTCAAATCTCAAGAGCTTAGTACAGTCAATATACTTTTATCATAAAATTTAATGAAAAGTCTGGGATTATAAGATCTTACATCCCTGGTTATTATCTTTTAGGAGAGTCCTAGAAAGAGAAATTTCAATATGGGGAAGAACAAGGACACTGGATTGAATATGAATAATCTGAGATCAAAATCCTCATATTTAAAAAAATTATAAAGCCAGAATAAACAAGGGAGCTAACTATGAGCAGTTGTAATTATTTAGGAGGTGTTTTGTTTTATTTTGCTTTTAATTCTCCAGTAAAATCCTAAACTCTTTGGATATTGAGACTCTGTCATATATTTCTTAGGATGAAAATAAAGAACATACTTTGTGTCTCTATTATGGGTTCTTAGTAAGCATTGTGTGTTGTATGTTGAATCTTATTCTCAAAGCTAAAAACCCACATACTATGTTCAAGCAAATATGTAAATTCAGACTCACATATTAAAGTGGCAAAATAGAAATCGTGTTGTCCAAAGTTGGTAGGAAAACAGGCACATAGCCACAGGTTCCACAATGGCTGCAACAGACGGCTGCTTGTCCCAAGAATTAGATACAGGAGAGAGGGGACAAGCACTCCCTTTGGGATGTGAACTGGACCTCGGAGTGAGAAATCAAGAGTCTTTTTTTTTTGGCTTTTCCCCACCACTTTGGCTAAAGTGTACATTTTGTTTCTGGTCTTTCCCCAGTTTATTTGAAGAAGAGATAATGTCTTATGTGCCTCCACATGCCTTACTTCACCCCAGCTACTGTCAGTCCCCACGTGGCTCCCCCGTGTCCTCCCCCCAGAACTCACCAGGTAAGTCCACCTGTTGTACATGGTGAATCCTCTGAGAAACGTACCCTAAAACCAGACATTCTGTCCTTCATAAAGGACGGTAAGGGAGTGCTTTGGGTACATCTTCAGTGTGAGCATGGGTACGTATTCTGTGGCACCTAAAACTGGCTTGTTCCCATGACGATTCATTTTAACAGGAACATAATGACATTCCAGAATAAGAGGATAAATGGTAGCAGTATGATATACCCAGATGCAGGATTTACTTTTCATTATGTTACGTAGTGCCTAATCTATCTTGGAAAATATTAGGACACAAAATACTATGTTAGCTTTTGGACTGAAAAAGTTTTGGTTCGGAGACAGATTCAAATAAAAAAAAAATGTCTACTTTCAAGAAATAATGTAGAATTAAAAGTAGTTTAATGGACTTAGATAGGTTTTTCCTGCAGTATTGAGTAACTGCATTAGATAGGAAGACTATAGACACATGGGCAGATATAGAACATGTTGATAAATAAAATAAACTAAAATATTTAAGTTCAAATACTTTTTGAAAGAAGTATGGTATGAATGAGGTGTGAATGGATGGATGGATGAATAAATGATAGAAAATGCAGCTTAGGAAGTGAGTTTTTTTAAAAGGAAAGTAGTTATAATGTTGACAGAACATTAGCTATGTATTGTTTATACTTTAATAGCTATCAGAATTTAAAACTATTTTAATAGAAATCCAAGCTCTATATGCGTCACTAAAAGCTGCTCTATTGTCTTTGATATATGACATGTTTTCACAAATCCTATGATAATGAAGCTAAAGCCTAATTGAATACCACAAACAGGAAAAGGTCTATTAATTTGTTCTTTTAACACAGATTTATTGAGCATCCAACTATGATCCAAGCACTGAATTAGACTCCAGTGCTACAAAGATGAATAATGCAGTCTCTCCCTTTGAAGGATTCATGGTGGGGCAATGAGTCAGCAAATGACTCTGTAAAGCCCTGTGGTTAGTTCTGTAAAGAGAGGTATGGGAACACAGATATGGGAACAGTTCTTACTTCAAGACTGGCGGTGGGTGTTTGGGGATAGGTAAAGATAACAGATATGGAGGGAGCCTTGAAGGATGATGAAGGTGGGCCAAAGGAAGAAGGGTGTTCTAAGTGAATGAGGCCTCAGAAGTGTGAAAGAAGTTTAGGGCCAATTAATAGCTACAAGTAAGAGCAAGTTCTCAAAGCTCAGGTTGGAAAGATAGGCTAGGGCTGGTTCGTCATTGAAGCCTTACTTTGTAGTCCATATGGAGCCACTGAAAATTTGCAAACAGAAGAATATCCTGTTTTACAAAGAACAGTTTGGTGGCAGTATGGAGGATGGATTAGAAGACGAGATAATGGAGTCAGAGAAACCACTTGGGAGGCTGTTGCATTAACACAGACGACGTGCTGAAGGGCTGGACTAGAGGTGTTGGAGAAACAGGAATTAGTTCAAAGGATACGTAGGATATAGAGACACAGGACTTTGAGTCCAAGTAGGGAAGATTCTGAGGTCAAGACAGATTCTGAGGTCGCTAACACCTAGACTACGAGGCAGATGGCAACACCATTTACCAGGGAAGGAAAAAGATTAGACTGGCAAGGAGGGGTTAGATGAGTTTAGTTTTGGGCATGGTTTGTTGAGGAATCTCTGAGCCATCCAACTAGAGATACCAAAGACAAATGGAAAAGACAATCCTGGAGCTCAGGAGAGGCTGGTGGCTCAGCATTTAGGTATGCTGGTGGCAGTTGAAACCCAGGGCAGATTGGAGGAACCAGGGAAGACAAGCCCATGGAAAGAAGAGAAAACAGAGGATGGTAACATGAGGAACTCCAGTATTTAAGGGATGGGCTGAGAAAGAGGAGCAAGTGAAACAAAGAGAGCCAGTGGATTTGGGAAGAGAATTAGGAAAGTCTTTTCAGGGAAGCCAGGCTTTAAGGAGTAGAGAGTGGGCCAAATCCTCAAAGCATTCAAGAAGGATGAGTCCTGAGAAGAGGCCATTGGATTTGGAAATCATGGAGTTATAAATGGCCTTTTTCAGAAAAGTATCTATGAGATAAGAGGTTATAAACTGGAATGTGACCAGTTGCAGAATGGTATAGGATGTAAAGTAGAAGCCCGGAGTGTAGAATATTCTTTTTATGGAGTAGGGGATGAAAAGAAAGGAAACTAGGACAGTATTTAGAAGGAGAAGATGGGTTAAGGAAGAGGTTTTAGGATGGGGAAATTGAGCATGTGTGTGTACAGAGGTCAGATGTGGGTGGAAGGAAACTAGTGTGTTGAAGCAGCAATCAAACCACAGACCCATGGGAAGGCAGGACACTGGAGCCAAAAGTGCAGGTCAACTTTGGAACAAAGTAGGGACACATATTTTGATGATCCAGGATGAAAAGAATAAGTATATGATGCTTCAGCTAAGTTTCAAGTTGTAGGGGGAAAATTAGTGGAATTCAGACCTGGCCTCAGTCTTTACCAACTATGTGTGTCTTTGGGCAGTTTACTTCCTTCTCTGAACTCGAATGTGGTTTTCTGTAAAATGGGAATAAGAGCAATCACCTCCCATGGATACTTGGAGGAGAAACCTTGCCTGGTGCTTGCAACACAACAAGCATCCAATAAATGTTAATTTATCCCTTTTTCCTTTCTTTCTGGAAATCTGATCCTGAGAAGTATAGTTTGTCAATGTTTAAGCCATTAATAACCGAAAAATAGGAATTCATTTCTCCCTGATTTTCAGAGCCTCCTGCCTAGGTATTTAATCGTTCTGACTGGTCTTTAACTTAGTTAGATCCTATGATGAAGTTCAAATGGGTTATCCCTTTACCCGATGCTTTGTGGTTAAAGAAATGAAGCTGTGTGGATTATTGCTCATTTCAGTCAAAGCTCTTCTTTCCGGAGCTCTTCTGCAGCCTGTCCTCCCCAAGAAAAAGGTTTATCAATGGATTCTGTGCCTTTCTGAGGCCTACAAAGGCATGTGCTCTTGGAGACTGGCTAAACATTCTTCGAGACTATACAAACGTTCTAAATGGTAACTAATCATTTAGCATCACGAATGAACATGAGTAATCTATGGTGGTAGTAAAATGCATTCTGGAAGCACATTTAGAGTCCAACATTTTCCAAAGTGATGTAGAGCCCAAACATATCTAAATTGCTAGCAGTGTTTGTGGTGGTTTTAATTTACAGGGAGAATCATCTCCATATTTTTGGCCTATTCAATTTCAGGGGGCTCTATTTGATCTTGAAATTGGGATGAACTGCCTGATATCAATGGAACTTACTGTAACTAATTCCACATGATCTTACAAGGCCAAGACTAGCTAAAGTCATTTACCCTGTGGAGTAATCTTCTGATTCTTTGAGTACAAAAGCATCTCCTTCTACCACTTTCCTGAAGCTTTTTTGTGAAAAACGTTTCAGATGTTTTAAAGTAGTCTGTTCTTCCTTCTCGTGACTAGAATTTCATCCCTTTTAGTGGTATGAGCATAATACTGTAAAAATTATGACAATAACAAATTTGAATGATCTTTCAGAATGCCTTGGAATTGGTAAGCTTTCCATACTTTTCCTTATTTGAGCACATTTACATGTCTTTTCAAAAGCAGTGGTGAGAGGGGCTTTGGAAACTTTGAGTTGCTGCTTTTTGCAGCTCTTAGAAAGCTCACCTAAAATTGGTCAAAATTTTGGAATGTGAAGGTTTGTTTTTCTAGGACGTTATAATACCAATTCTGACCTTAGCTATGCCAGAAGGGAAAAATCTTTCCAAACACCATATAGTTCTTATGCCAAATATGGGACCCAGAAGTTTATTTAAGGACCTTTTGTAACTCCACATTTCTAGGAATTTAAATGCAATAACACCTAATTTATCTAATATTATTGGAGATGTGCTCACATATGTGCATTTTCCATGTAACCAAAGCTATGACTAAGTGTTAGAGAATTTAACCCACCATTTACTGAAACTCTTTCACAAATACATTATATTTCTCCCTGCTTCCTTATTGACTGTGCATTAAAGATATTTCATGGTTTGGGGGAATCATCGGACAGAGCTATTATAACTTGACTAAAACTGGACTATCTGCAAGCTAGGCGGGCACCAGGCCACGCTCAACAGGATTAAACAGACCAGAGAGCACTGATGAGCCATGTGGTTCTTTGCTGAAGGTTGTCTTGAGGGCATGGGATTATGAGAGGGAATTATTTCTCCCACTACATATGAGACCCCTTAGGGCCCTCTTTTCCTCTCTTTCTCCCTTGAAAGTCAGTATCTTGGCTGCTGCTTTTCTCATCTTCTACTCTTTTGTCTTTCTTTCTCTCCTTTCCTCCCTTCTTCCCACACTTCCCCCATCTTGCCCACAGTCCCTGAAGTAGCTTTATGCAGTTGACCCTTGAACATTGTGGAGGCTAAGAGTGCCAACCCCCCGTGAGGTAAAAAACCTGCATATGACTTTTGACTCCCCCAAAACTTAACCACTAATAGCCTACTGTTCCCAGGAAACTTACCCATAACATAAACAGTTAGCACATTTTTGTATGTTACATGTATTATATACGGCATTCTTACAAAATGTAAGCTATAGAAAATGTTATTAAAATCATAAGGAAGAGAAAATACTATAGTTCTGTACTGTATTTATTTTAAAAAAATCCACATATAAGTGCACCCATGCAGTTCAAACCATGTTGTCCAAGGGTCAACTGTACTCGTTTTTAGAAAAAGTGTTACTTCTCTTCTCTTTGCTCAGCCCCGCAAAGATGAACTAGGAACCAAACAGTGCAAATGAAGGATGGTCCCTGGGTGGGTGGAGATGGGGAAGTTGTGATTCCAGAGACTGAAAGATAGCCAAATACTGTTTCTGTCATAATATACAGGTATTTTTTTGTTTTATTGTTGTTGTTAGTCTCCCTCGTCCCTCACCCCTAATGCTGTCAGAGAATGCTTGTCACTGGCGTCCCTTTCAGGTTCCCCTTTTAATATATTTCTTCTGATTTGCAAGTTCTAAAAAATCAGCTTATTAAGTTGGTTTTTAAAAATAAGTAGTGTGTAAATGAGGGGCGCCTGGGTGGTTCATTTGGTTAAGTGTCTGCTTTCAGCTCAGGTCATGATCTTGGGGTCCTGGGATGGAGTCCCGCATCAGGCTCCTTGCTCAGCAGGGAGTCTGCTTCTCCCTCTCCTTCTGCCCCTCCCCTTGTTCATGCTCTTTCTCTGTCAAGTAAATAAATAAATGCTTTAAAAAATAAAAATAAAAGCAAATAGTGTGTAAATGAAAATATCAGGAAGCTCAAAACAGTGACCTAGAGCCTTTCACTACTACTCTTAGAGAATAAAGCAAAAATGCAAGAACTTTGGTGCTTGTGCTTTGGGCCAGCCATTGTAGAGGTGTTTCTTTCCCTTTAATTTTGATTATTGAGCTATGTTCCAGAAGACGGAGTCTTCCAGAAATTATTATAATGCTTGATGGTTTGTTCACTAACAGGGAATTGTAAAAAATAATGATAAATTAAAAAAAAAAGTCATGGAGACTTTTTTTTAGAAAGTGAACCAGGAGAGAAGTGGGCTTCTGAGCTATCCCAGTACACAGGCCAGAGCCATGCTGGATTAGGGCCAAGCTCCATCCCATCCAATGCAGAGTGAGGGCCAGTCACCAAAGCCATCGCAGATCCTGGTGGCACCTGGAATCCAAAACACCCAGACTTCCTAGTGATTTGATGCCAGAATATTTCTCCTATCCCCTGAAGTATTTCGTCAGGTAGAATTCTTTAGTTTGTATATGATTATGCCATTTCATAATGGTAAATGGAGACAGTATCCTACTATTATCATACTTCAGGTCTGCCTACCAATGTTAAAGGAAAAAAACCGTAATATCTGTTACTGAAATTTTTCCTGCAAATAATTAACATAATGCCGACTACCCATGAAGTCAGTCATTTGTTTGATCACTTCCTAAATGTAACAGTGACTGTTTTGTATCTGACTTCCTTTTTTTAAGACCATAAAGTTACTCTCTCTATAGGAGTATTGTATCCTAAAACTTTACTTGTAGTTATGGTTCCCATACAATTCTATTAGATCAATCTTTCAAGATCTTTTTTTATTTCTAAAATGGAAGTAACAGCATTCCTGCTCTGGAATTTCTTGGCAGGGCACCCGACTTACATTAAGAACTTGACAAGGGCCAACAGCATAATTTATTGTAATTTTTAAACCTTGAAGTAATGTGTAAATGATCTTTTCATAATAGAACTATTAGCAAAAGAATTTTTGCACTTAACAATTTTTGTCTCCAGAGTTTCTGTAATTGAATCTCTTCACCTAGAGCATAAATGGAGTCAGAACTAATTTTTATGAAGTGTCCATATTGATAATGATGGAATGCATTATGGCATTTACCACATCCTTTTAAGCGTCTGAAATTATACAGCAATAGTATATGTGCTTTTTTATTTTTTTAAGCAATCAACTTTAGTGTCCTGTTTCTTTTGATTCCTGAAAGATTTTCATTCAGTCTTTTGTTTTTCTTTTTCTTCTTCCTTATTAATGATCACACTCTTGAAAGCTGACTCATGATGGCGGCTTTCTGAGCTGTCTAGGTTTACTAGCTTACAGTTTCTCAGGCTGCAGCACCAACAACCTTATTCTGCCACCCCTGAGTGGACCTGTGCTATGCTGCCCTGTCCCTTAGCCGTCCGAGAGTGCAGCTTTGTGCTCATGGAGATCACGATCCTTCATGCTGCAAATGATGCCTTTCAAATACAGGGGAAGCATTGCCTCTGTGTTGGTCTCTGGATGCTCCCCAGATGTTTCATTGGTTACATTTGACCTTCCTATAGGGGATAATGGTTCTCAACCTTGGCTGCAAATTGGATTCATCTGGAGAGCTGCATAAAACTCTTATGCCTGGGTCCCACCCCACAGATTCTGATGTAATATGTCTTGGGTGTGGCCCAAACATTGGGATTTTTTAGAACTTCTTAAGTGATTCCAATGTGCAGTCAGGATTGAGAACCACGATGTAAGAGGTTCTTCTGTATCCTAGAGCTTTGAAGGTCAAGTTTATTTGTTTCCTTTATGACATAGATCTTAGATCTTTGGGTAAAAGATTCATAAACATGCAAACAGACCTCTAGACATATCACTGATCAATAGCCAATTTTATTAAAATCCATTCTTAACACCCCAACACATTTCCCCATATCTTTAGTATTCAGCTCTCTGCAGATAACATCAGTAACAGCTAACACTGATGCAAAGGCATCTCACAAAGCACCCTACTACCCTAACTCATTTAATGCACAGATGTGGCCCTCCTCTCTCGCCGGAACTCCAGGACTGTGTTTTCAAGTGCCAGTGAAGGATATCCACCTAATCAGCTCTCATCTCCAACACAGTCTGTATAAAGCTTCACGTGCCCCTGTCCACCAGCATTTCCCACACTGCTTATAGCGTCCAATAGACCTGGCTCAAATCCCAAAGCTCCCATTCACTGGCATATGACTTCAGTTTCCTTAGCTACAAAGGGGCAGTGATGGTGATGATCATAATGCCTGCTTCATAGACTTGTGAGGATTTCCCAAGATCCTCTCTGGAAAGCACATGGTTCCATATGCATAGCAGGCACTTCACAAATGACAGTTACTGGGGGTGCCTGGGTGGCTCAGTGGGTTAAAGCCTCTGCCTTCGGCTCAGGTCATGATCCCAAGGTCTTGGGATAGAGCCCTGCATCGGGCTCTCTGCTTGGTGGGGAGTCTGCTTCCCCCTCTCTCTGCCTGCCTCTGCCTACTTGTGATCTCTCTCTCTCTGTCAAATAAATAAATAAAATTAAAAAAACAACAACAACAAAAAAAACAAATGACAGTTACTGTTACTATCTAAAGCTTGATGTTACCATCGGAACTTCTTATGTCTATTCCTTACTTATTTTTCTGTTGGCAGTTCTTATTTCACATTGTATGTGTTTCTCCGAGTCATCACAGACCCCTCAGGCCTACAGGGCTGCAGTGACTCCTGGCCAGTTTCCCACCCTCAAGACCCCTCCCCTCCTTCCCACCCTGAATCCACCCAACACACTCTGAAAACCCTTGCTTTATAAAAAACACCATGTGTTTGTAACTGCCTCGCTCAGGAACCTCTAAAGTCTTCCCACTGCTCACGGCACCATGCTCAAACTCCTCAGCTAGGTTTTTAAAACATTCCTCACATAATTTGGCTCCAGCCCTCTGATTAAATTTCCCAATGACTCCCCAACACTCCCCTGTGCTCTAGGTTAGTCTCCTCGGTGCCTTCCAAACATGCCTGTGATGCTTCTCTCAGCTCTTGCTGCCCTGCCCAAGGATAGAATATAGATTCTCCTCTGTTTACAAGGCCTGGCTCCTATAAAGCCTTCTCCTCATGGTCTTTTCCATCTTGATGTCTACTTATCCTCATTTGCTGTTACTTTTCTGGAACACTGATCCCAAATGCAAAGACTGAGGGGGGCCAGGCAGTCGGTATAATTGAGTGGTTGTGGCACATGCTTCATTTAATGAAGCTGCCCATCATGGCCCCAAGGAAAACGCAAGCCAGTTGTTGCAAGAGTTCCCAAGTAATCTTCAAGAGCATATCTGTTTAGGTTTGTTTTTTTAATTGAAATCTCCTAATTTTTGAATGTTGGAAGTTAATTTAAAATCTTTAAAAACAACCATATACCAAGCAAAATAGGTCATTAGGGCTGGATACAACCCCAAGGCTATGTAGTTTTGTCCCCTGTGCTTTATAGTTTGTTCACTACCTAGTGTAGGACTTAATTATCTATCTAATTGTTGGATACGTTTTATTTCTGTCTTCCTAACCAAAATATCTACTTCAGCAGTCCTACCTTACTCATTTTGAGCATACGTTACTGAATCTAACACAGTGTTAGCAATGAATAATAATCACTTAGTTGACTCATTAAAGAAATATTTAATGAGCTTATATGGTATGTAACGCACAAGACTTCACAATTTTTGTTTTCTGGTTCCTTTCATTGTGTTGCAAAATATTTCGTGGAAATGTCCAGTTTTTTGTCATGGCTCTGCATCTGATTCCCATATTTATCATCAACTTTTTTGTCCCAGTTTGTTGGTTAGTCACTTTGTGGTACAAAGCTAGACTTTTCTACAGAAAGAGGAACAAACTGTGTTTCTTTTACATGTTATTAATGAAACTTACCATTGGATGACATATGAAACATCTTTAGGTTATCTGTGGATGATCCTAGCATTTGGCACATATTAAAAGTGCAACAAATCACAGTATTGTTTATTCTTTGTGCGGCCAGGAAACATGTGAGTCTATAGTTATGGCTGAATTCTCTGTTTATATCAAGATTATCCTACCCTGCAATATAAAATGTATGTGATTATAAGTCTAAAATAATTCTTATAGTGCATATCTAAAAGACATTTTGTACATTTTGTACATTTTTCATAGGGCCACTGTTCCTGCTTTATATACCACATACTTTCACATTGTAACTTCCCATCTAATTGCCATGATATCATCTCAGCAGTGAGCAGAGATATTCCACCCTGAACAGTTACCATTAGACATGAGTAACTCTGTTTGACTCATATGAGTTTGGGCTGAAAAGGGAAACATATTTGACACACATGGGCACCATGTAACTATGCAAACAGAATTGTTATTCTCAACCAAAATGCCACACAGAAATATCTTAAGACTTCGGGTCAGCTCTGTTAGAACCTCTGATGTGGGGAGGTGAAAAGCGAAGGCATTGAAGTAATTGCGTCCTTTCCCTTGTTGACTGCGGTCTCAGCCCCCTGGCAGTATTTTGTCATGGTGATTTGATGAACATCAGGACATTGCACAAACCCGGACCCTTCTCTTTTTGTGGTTTGCCGTAGGTACTCAGCGTGCCAATGCCCGGGCTCCAGCCCCTTACAAGCGAGACTTTGAAGCCAAACTAAGGAATTTTTACAGGAAGTTAGAGACTAAAGGATACGGACAAGGCCCAGGGAAATTAAAGTAAGTCAAAATGATACAGACCTCAGGATTGGGTGGTGGTGAGGAGATGGGGATGCAGTCAGGAGCGTAGGAAATTGATTGTAATTTGGGATCACAGCCTTTGTTTTAGTTGGTGTAATTATTGTGCCATGTGTCAATTACAGGATCATCTAAGACAAAGTTCTGGAATTAAACACCATTCAGCTTAAGGCTTTAAAACACACACCACGTTCCATGTAAAAATATAGGAAAAATAAAAAGTCAATTTGTTTCTCCTGAAAAGTGCCTCTTTGTTCACTTACAGTGTTATTTATTAGATAAAAGGCTGGCACGGTGTCCTCTACTGCATATCACTGTCTCCTGACCTGACCTGAGTGTGAGAACACTGCCCGGCTCTGTTTTGTTCTGTGAAATAAGCTTCACTTGTCCAATGAAATATGTCATGACTGTTGTTTCTGCCTTTGTTTACCCACCTATAATGAGGAAATTTAAACATCATCATGTTATTTGGCCTAGAATTATTTTCATTCCCTACTTACCTATCCTTCCTTTATCCCCACCTCTACCCCTGCCCCATGTACCCACTAGAGATCACTGTGCCCCCTGAGACAGGGCAGAGGAGGAAGGGCCTGCACTGCCACACTGCCATGATGCTGGGTGACCGAGAGGAGGTCCAGGAGCTGTCCCCCAGATCCCCAGCTCACTGCCCCACAGAGAGGGCTGGCTCAAGTATATTCATGGGTCCCAGTTTCCTTACCCTTCAACACACATCAGCCTGCCCAAATACCTCACCTCTCTGAGCTTTGCCTTTCTCACCCTTCACTTAAGAAAGTCTTGAGGGGCGCCTGGGGGGCTCAGTTGGTTAAGTGTCTGACTCTTCATTTCAGCTCAGGTCTTGATCGCAGGGTCATGAGTCCAAGCCCCACATTGAGCTCCATGCCTAGCAGGGAGACTACTTAAAAACAAACAAACAAAAAAGGTCAAGAGCTCAGCTTCTCCTGTGTCCAGCCTCCCTATCATCTCCCCTTCCGTGACTATTTGCACTAAAGGCAAATTTTATCTGCTTCAAGTTGACTTTCATTATAATCATCACAAGTAGATTAATCGGGCACAAGTATCGTTCATTTGTATCTGTCACTTGGGGAATCTCAGATTCACCTAATTTAAAAATTAAATTAAGCACAAGCATAAACCTGTCTGCTTTAGAGAACATGGAGAGTTGTTTTTCTTTTGTTTTGTTTTGTTTTTTTCCTCTCCTGGTTCACACAGTCATCTCTCTGCATACTTAGTAATTGAATTCCTTGTCTAGGTGCATTCACGCTTAAAACATGACCTCATAGGATTGTCCTTCCTTTACTAAACAAAAGTTTTGTGTTTGTATTGTCTTATAATCATCCTCCTTCTGGGATAAATTGATTTGACCATTCAGAAAGAACTCAGGACTTGTTTTTATATGTCGTAGGCGGAGTGCTTTGCTTACCAACAATTCACTTAAGTAGAAGCAAAAATTACATAAGTGAATTGTTGAGTCAAGACAAATATTAAAGTCAAGACAAATATGCATTATTGCAGCCAGCAACGTATTAAGACACTCCCCTTCCCCCCTTTTCCCCTGGTTAACTATGGTAAATGAGAAGGGAATCAAAGTGCCCAGTTCTAGAAAGATAAGGATTAAGAAATAAATCTGTTTTTCACGTTGTCTTTTTATGGACAGGTTAATTATCAGAAGAGATCACTTACTAGAAGATGCTTTTAATCAGATCATGGGCTACTCCAGAAAAGACTTGCAGAGAAATAAGCTGTACGTCACATTTGTCGGGGAGGAAGGGTGAGTAGAACCGAGAAGTGGTGTGTGCAACAGGGGCTGGGCTGCGGAGGGCTGTGTCACCACATGGTCGCTGTGGCTGCCTGAGACAGGAAACCATGCTGGCAGGAAATGCCATTCTCAGACACTTAAACCTCTCAGCTTTTTTTTTTTTTTTTTTTTTTTTTAAGGCTTTCTCTGGTTTTTAAATCATTTGACATAGAAATTCTTTGGTAAATACTCATAACTATAGATCGTTTTTGAGAGCAGAAGTTTGGTTTGATTTCTTCCCTCCACATCTCTTTCTTAAAGGGGAAAAAGCGGGGCCTTGAGCAAGGAAGAAACGATGCCTGTGATCGTGTTATCCGCACTGGGTGTGAGTGGAACACGCTTCACCTGTTAAAGAAGCTCAGTTTTGGAATCATAAGTTAGAATCCTGCTCTTCTATCAGGAAGCTTCTACAGCAGTGATTCCTGGGCCCTGGTTCTCATTTCTCTGTTGCCAGTTTTTCTCTTTTTTTGGCAGGGGACAGCAGCACACCTACCAAAATAACAACCTGCCATAAACCAGCAACTCTGGCCTTCTAGGGGTCTTCCATGAGTGTGCTCATAGAGATAAGGGTTAAGGAACGAAGGAGCAAAGAGTCCTACACGCTGTTTACTGCATCCACGTAAACATAGCCGTTCTTATGTAACACTTCAGAAGGCGACAGCTCTCATCTTCTCCAGACCCCTCCTCCTTCCTCATTTCAGGTCTGAGTTTTGAGTCTCAGCACCTTCTTTGTAACCCGGCCATCACTACAGCGAATTTCAAAAATACCCCAGGATGGCCTGAACTGTGGTCATCTTCTCGACTCTGTTAATTTGGATCGTTTTAAAGCTACCCTTCTCAGTCCTGCCTAGGAATAAAGCATATTAGATTATAGACTCATAACAGTAATGTCCAACAAATTCAGCCACTCAGCATATGGTTACTTTGGAGACTCCAAAGTAAAAGTAATTTGCAAGTGCTGATGGAACTAGATAACAGTAAGATCAGGATTCAAATCTAGGCCTTTCATCCAGGACTCTTGGGCCAGCACTGGATAGAGGCAAAACTGTTGAACTCTGGTCTTTCAGAACTTTTTCCTACCCAAGGATCTTTTCAGTATTCCAGCTGACTGATAACCCCTGCCTTACCACATTTTCTGTGCATAGTCTCCCAGCTGTGACTAGCTTAAAGTAAAATATTATATGGGAAAACAATACTAGGTGACAAAATTTGGGCAGAAGCTTGCTGAGACTTGTTTTGATTAGTGAACGGCATTAGTGGACTTTTAGCTTATGCTGGTTGGCTTAAGATGCAGGTGCACAATTGAAAATGAAGGCAGATGTTTTAAACCTAATCATAGGTGTGCATGGAATTCCAAATATTTCCTTACATAACCGGTCTCATTTGGATGAGAATACTTTTCCTCCCCCAGAACTCCAGCTGCCTTCCTTCTCTTTTGGATCATAGTTTGATGAGATCTTAGAGACGTAAGCAAGAGTCTTTGGAAGGCCTGGTACTTAAGTTTGAATAGAGCAGATGCTTATCATGTTTGATCATCCTAAAATAGTCGCCCTATGATCTGGACTGATGGTATCTGTTCCTAGGCTGAGTGTGGCTTGATACCTCTATCTGCTTGCCACCACTGTCCAAATGTTTCCTGTTTCCATCACCTGTCTCCTAGCTGTAACCCCAGAGGAAAAACAAGAGGGGGCACTTTGAATCGTGACCTCAGCCATCAAGAACAACTGCAATCAAGCCCCTCTGTGTAAGGCCCTTTGAAGCTGGAGTAATAGGGCCAAGCAATTTCTGGTCTCATGGCTTTGTCATGTCGATATGATACATAGAGATTATTAGATATAGACTTCATTTTGCTACTAAGGCATTGAGAATACATAATGCTGTTTTGAAAGAATAAAATAGGACTCTTGCTGAAAAATAGAAACCTCAAAACAACATAAAATTAAGAAATTATTTTAGACTTTGCCACCTTCTCAAACACATTGATTCTATTGCATTAAAATTAAAGATGATGACATTTCTTTCTGGATTATAATAAATATCCAAAGTGAAAATCTACCTCCATTTTTCTATGGAACTATAAATGTGGAGCTGGGAGTTTCCTGTCACTTTCCCTTCATTAATTTTAACGCTCACAAAATGTGTCCTTTTGTAAGTTCTTCATGTCCAGCCCTAGTAATGGGTATTTAAAATGTATATACCCAGTGGCTAGATCTTGGTTTGTAATATCATTCTTCAATAAAAGGAACTAGGACTCCTTGGGGAAACGGCTGATTCTAGGACGGAGCAGGAAATATACGAGATGGAGCTTGAAGTATCTTGTCGTGTCAGAAAGTAAGGAAGTGCTCAAAATTTCCACAAGGATGGGGCTATGTCAGAGGGACTCAAGAGCCAACGGAAAGATCTCCCAACTGGAATCTTCTGAGCAACAAAATAATTAAAGTAGGATTGGATTACAACCTGAAGTATAAAATAAATACCTGTACCAATATAAATATGTGATTAAATAAATAAATAAAGAGTAGAGCAGCCTCTTGTGCAGAAGATTTCCAAATAATTCAGCATAAATCCTTACCGCTTAATTGGGGGTTGCACATAATGACTTTCTTCCAACAGTACAGTTTGGGGAGGGGAAAAAGAAGTAAGTCCAGAATGGAGATGCCTGATAAACACTCAGCCAGGTGATCAAGGTTAAAATCAACAGTGATATATCATGCTAATAGTATGGGCCCTTCACATGATGTGATGAAAATGGTACTTGATCTCTACAGTTTTTGTCCCCAAAACCCATAATATCAGTCTGTTCATGAAAAGAACATCAGGTAAATCCAATTGGAGGGATGTCCTCTAAGATACCTTACCGGTACACCTTCAAACTGTCAAGGTGTTAAAAACAAGAAAAGTCTGAGAAACTGGCACAGCCAGGAGAAGCCTAAGGAAACAGGACAATTAAATGTAAATATGGTATTTTGGATGAGATCCTGGTACAGAAAAGGGACATTAGGTAAAAACTAAGGAAATCTGAATGAAGTAGGCATTTTAGTTAATAATTAGTTAGTATCTGTTAATTAATTATAACTAATGTACTATACTAATGTCAGATGTTAATAAGAGGGAAACTGGGTGTAAGGTATACAAGAATTCTCCATATTATCTTTGCAACTTTTCTGTAAATAAAAAAAACTATTCTAAAATGAAACATTTACTAAAAGAAAGGATATAGTCAGAATTTGGGGGAGATTTAGGAAATATTTCCCCAAACTTTTCTTACTTCCTTATTGTCTGATGAGTGGGTGCCACCAGCGTAATTTTGGGTATGTGTATAGTTCCTTCTGCACTTGAGGTCAGTAGAGTTATATGTATAGAGAAACAGTTAATTTTGTGGAAAGTCCAAATTAGTAGGGGGAGTGGTGTATCTGTAGAGTAGTATTTTGTGTTGCTGATGTCAAATTTATTTTCTCTATGCAAGAATAATACTTTCCAATTCTTATTGGTAGTATCTCCATGATTATATTTCCTACTCATCATAGTCAGGGTCTTTATTTACAATAAAGTTAGGGCATAAAAGGAAAAGGATTTATTTTTAAGAAAATTGCATCTGCCTGCACTCCAGGAAAGTATGGATTCACAGAGAGACTTCAGCTCTGCTTTAGGCTGTCTCATTGTATAGATCTGAAACACACATATAGATTGTTCTGAAATGGAAGAGCAGAATCAAGAGAAATATGGGAAAATTTATAGTCAGAAATTTACAGGATGACTACAAATTCCATGTGAGGTAAAATTAATCTCAGAATATTGGTGATAGATACATTCACTTTTTAAAATATAAATAGAGTTGCAGAGCCTATTACTGGAAGTGTATTAGTTGATAAGTAATTATTATTTTTCGCTAAAATAGTGCTTCATGTTATGCTCGGCTTTTTACAAAAAGTAGACAGTTTCTAAGCAAACTACTATGATTTAATGTGGTCAGAACTGGGGGTTTTGTTCTAGTCATTACATTTTCCACCCAAGTTAATTTGGTTATCTGGCCTTGCAAAGTGGGGAGGATGGCAGGTCAGCAGTGGCAGAATGGCTGGAAACTGAGTCATCTTGACAAAATGTGGTGGGAAATTGCATGCTGTGGTTGCCTCTCTCTGTTGGGCTTCTGTCTGCCTGGAAATTGCTTCTTTAGGAAGGAGGCCAGTAGAGCACTGCATATTCTCCAGCATATTATTTTCTTCTGAATTAAAAGCCCTAGCAACTAAAGCTTATGTGGTATCAAAAGTTAGCTAGGTAGACTGTCATGTTCTGATAAGGTGTCCTGGGCCATTAACTTCTCCGTACCCCGAACAGTGAGGACATAATGGCCTGGATAAAGAAAGGATGTTTACACTGTGATTGCCTCGCCTCTTTGTTCCCTCCATGGCCAAATCTGTAAAAGGCACCTTTCTTTAAGAAAGAATGAGTTCATTATATGTTAGGTGCCATCTATTGGCATCAGTCATCTGTCTTGCGAAACCACACTTTGACTAGGGAGGGGAAGTGTGCAAGCAGTTTTAGTTCAGGGGTTTAAGAACAGATGAGCTCCTTCTGTGATATTTCTCCTGAGACAGGCAAATGAAAGTCACTAGTACATAAACAATGAATCTTGTAACACTGAAAAAATAAAATAAAAGTATTTGGGGAAAAAAAAAAAAGTCACTAGGAGGATGAGATCTGAAATGGTTTGCCTGCATCTCTGCTTATAAAATAACCAGCAGCTCTTAACATATGACTGGTCTCATCCTTGCTAGAAGCTGTTTGGGGTCCTGAGCTTGACCATTTATTCCCCCAAAAGTCTATAAAGCTGCAAGTGAAACTTTATGGTGCTACTCATTTTCTTCTGAAAAGAGACATTTGCAGGCTAACCTCAATAACCCAAACCTTGCTGAAGGGTGCTTCTGTATCTAGACTTTGGCTTGACATCACCAGGTAAAACTTTGTTTGTCGTATTAATTGCTTTCAAAATTCCTTACTCACCCAGCAGGCCTTCTTAAGTGGCTCAGGAACTAATGCCTTGCTGCTATAAATATCTGAGGCTGAATCAGAAGATGAGTAGGTAGGCCTCGTGTGCCTGAACCAACTAGTAAGAAAGAAAAGTTTTTTCTGTCTTCCAGAAAACTTGTAGGAAATGATGGTGTGACTTCCCAGCGCCTTCCTCTTCTTTCCTTCAATAGTCTACTTCCGTTGGAATACTTTGTTTTCAGTGATATTCCATGGAAAATAAAGAACAGGAGGCTAAAACAATAAAATTGTTTTTACAAGTATGGGATACTGCTGACAGCTTGGGTGCTGGTGGCCCAGCAATGTGATGGTTGCTTAAAATGCTTTATCAGCACTTCATGGGCTCAGAACGCCACTGCCACCCTAAAGACATCTGTGCTTATTCCGAAATGCCCTCAGATGCAGCTGTCGTGTGGCTACCCACCCATTGTCCGGAGTTTCTGTACTTCCGTGCCAAGTCTTGAGCTGTGGAACCAACCTAACTGGCTAAACAGGAATGTAACAAATGATCCCCGTGATCTGAGTCATATTAACTATTTATATGGAAGAGGTTCATAAGACTTTATTACAGGAAGCACATGCACGAGGAACCCTGCCGGGACACGTCTTCCTGAAGTAGGTGGACATATGTAATTTGTAATCCACAACCCGGTCTCAGATATGCATTCTAAGCTTTGGATTATAACCAGATCAAACTTTGAAAACAGTCTTGGCTTTACACTGGCTGTCAGTGCTGCTAGAGTTTAAAAAAACAAAACAAAACAAAACAAAAAAACCCAGCAGATAAAAACCTGAGCAGTTAGAGAAGATCCATTTTCCTCCCTGAGGAGCTATTATTAGCTTTGTTCTCTCTTGGGGAAAAAAAAGGGTTTTACTTTTCAGTTTAACACTTCAGGGAATGTTCATCTTATCTTGAGTCAGAATCAGCTCTTATCGTAAGCAAAGAACAAATTGGTGAGATCCATCTTTGTTGCTTTAACTTTACTTTATTAGAAGATATGAGACCTGGAAAGGACAAGACCAGGCTTTCTAAGTATAACTCACCTGAGTGAATCCTGACGCGGTGTGCAAATTGAGTTGTCTTTTAGGGATTGGCATTACCTATTAATGTCATTGAACCAATACAGCACCTGAAGGCGAGCTTGCGCAAAATTATTCTCTCTGCTGGATGTCAAATAACGATATAAATTATGTTGATTTTCTTTAGAGAGCATCAGAGAGCTCCACTTATGGATTCAACAACAGATATTGAGCCCCTGTGGTGTATCAGGCTTAAGTATTTGGGATACAGGGGGTGCCTGGGTGGCTCAATAGGTTAAACATCTGCCTTCAGCTCAGGTCTTGGTCCTGGAGTCCTGGGATCAAGCTTCTCCTTGGGCTCCCTGCTCAGTGAGGAGCCTGCTTCTGCCTCTCCCCCTGCCACTCCGCCTGCCTGTACTCTCTCCCTCTCTCTTTCTCTCTCTCAAATAAATAAATAAAATCTTAAAAAAAAAAAAAAAATACTTGGGATACAGAAATGAGAAAGACACAGTATGGTTACAGCCTAGATGTGCCAACAGGGGAGGCACTTCTGTTAGGTGTCTACCTAAACAGATTATTATAACACACTCTGGTAAGTGCAGTATTATGAAAACACTGAGAATTGAAGCTCAGAGCAAACCTACTATTTCTAACTGAATGCCACAGTTTAATTTTAAGCAGCTAAAAACCCGTTTACTTATACCAGTTGTTCTTTGTAAGAAAACTGACTCATAAAACTGGCTCATGTTTCAGCTGTCTGTGACCTTTATCTGTCATGTGCCTTGATTGTATCTGAAAGCCCCTGAAGGCCAGGGACCACTGCAGACCAGAGCTCACTCTCAGTCTCATACTTAGTAGTTGTGACCATTCTTAAGGTTGCATACACGCTAGGATATCATAGTCATTGTATTGCCTTGAAGGGATCTTCACTACAGAGGAGGGTTTATAGTAAGCCAGGTATTTTAATAAAGTAGCATTTCCCCTCCACTTTCTTCTATCCTACTTTGGCAAACTTTTTCTGTGAAGGACCAGACGGGTTTTGCAGGCCATACATTTCCTGTTGTACCTCCTCAGTTCTGCCACTAGAGCAGGAAAGTAGCGACAGACAACATGTCAACCAATGGGCATGGCTGCATTTCAATAAAACTTTATTTACAAAGCCAGGGGGATGGGCCACATTTGGCCCACAGGCCATAGTTTGCTGACCCCTGCTTTATAAGCAACATTTTTTATCAGTCTTGATAACATTTAAAATGTACTGACCAGTAGGCTGTAAGGAGTAATGAGCATTAAATGTGGGGTCAGGAAACCTATGTTAAGGCCTAGAGTCTCCCCTACAGCTTTCCTTTGATCCAAGTCTGTGATTTCCTTCAGCCTCAGTCTTCTCTTCAATAAAATGAGGTGATGGACAAAATGACTTCTAAGATGCCTTTAACTGGCATTCTCTATTTCTGGAAAGACACAGGAATCTGCTGATGAAATTCACCATTAATAGGAAATTCAGAGAGATGTTTTGCATCCCCAGGGATCTGGGTAGACTGGAACATGGATAACGTTTCCCGAAGTGAAACTTAGTAGGAAGAATTATAAAGGCTAGTACTTAGGTTCTAAAAAGATACAGACATGCAGACAGGATGGGAGAGTCTTGGGGTGAAGTAGCACAGGTGAAAGGTTTGAGCTGATGACTACCTCATTATGAGTCAACAAAGTGGCTGCCCCACAAAGCAAGGTAGCTTTAAGCTGCATTAGCAGAGAAGAGTGCCCAGGAAGAGAAGACAGGGGCTCTTTCTCAGCTCTGTGCTGACAAGACGGCACCTAAAGTGTTGTGATCAGTATTAGACACCACCCTTTAGATCAGACTTTCACACCCTGGAGAGTGTCCAGAGCAGAGGGCCAAGGTGGCAAGGGAATTCCCAGCCCTTTCTTTTTTTTTTTTTTAGATTTTATTTATTTGACATAGAGAGATCACAAGTAGGCAGAGAGGCAGGCAGAGAGAGAGGGGGAAGCAGGCTCCCTGCTGAGCAGAGAGCCCGATGCGGGGCTCGATCCCAGGACCCTGAGATCATTGCCTGAGCCAAAGGCAGAGGCTTTAACCCACCGAGCCACCTAGTTGCCCCCCAGCCCTTTCTTGAGAGGAGATTGAAAGACATGGCAGGTTCAGGAGTAGGAGAGGGTGCAGAGACCAGGGATATCAAAACTGCTAAACTTTGAGTTCCTATAGAAAATTACTTTTCAAAAAATTTAGTGTCTTTACATCTCGATTAGTACTCAAAATATAGTAGGCACTCAAATATTTGTGAGAAGAACCTTCTAAGTATGTGAAGAACGTTCAAGTGAAAGAAAAATTCTCCTTGATCTTGGTGGCGTCAGTGGCCCGAAGTAGGACTGTGGGAGGAAGCCACAGGAGACTGCCTTGGTCTCAGCATGCAGAGGGGTGGCCTGCATCCTTGTGCCTGGGAAGCAGCCCCTGTGCTGCTTTGGGAGTCCCCAGGGTAATCTTAGTATCGTCTCTCCAAGGCCCGTGGTCACCTCGTAGCCACAGTTACACTCAGCTTCTCCAAGACAGCACTTCCATCATGTCACCTGAAGGCCTCTTTGGTCCTGAGAGTGTGCTATGTTTGCAGTTTTCTGCACACATCGGTTTCCTGTCTACACTCATATTTCCACAGTGCAGTGAGGACTGGAGATGTGTGAGATGATTTTAGCTATTACACAAACTGACATTTTAAAATATTTACATGTTTCTTTCAATGTGTATTAGAGAAAAAATAAAGCTAGAACCTCATAATTTCATAAACAGTATGTAAGTACAGACTACATTGGAAAAGCAAGTAAATTTAAAGTTGATTTAATGAAAAGTATTAAGTATATAACAGTACCTATATATTCAGGTACGGCAAAAGTTGAGAAAGTAGAATGTGAATAGTGGAAGTATGCTCTAAGTAAATTCTATTAAACTCTCAACTAAGACCTATAAAAGCCATTTTATTTTTCTTACTAGTATCCCATCTCTTTCTTCTACCTCTAATAAGGTAATTTTTCTCTATCACACAGTCCCATCACTGGACAAGACTCAGATGATTTTTCTTTCTTTTTCATTAAAAAAATATGCAGTAATGCCCATGGAGAAAATTCCATAAGAGAAAAAAAATACAGTGAACAAAAGAAGTCTTATAAAATCCCACCACCCAGCTTCCCATTTCTTTTGTTCCCCTCCAGCATTCATTCCTGTCTTTGAACCCTTGTGTCAGCTTGTCATCACGGAATACATATACTTTATATTTTTCATTTTAAATGTAGCATATCAAATCGTTTTATTGCAAACTCCTCTTTGCTGCATTTTTCCTCTCAGCATTGTTGGCCACTTGTCATTCCTCGAAGCTAAGCTAACACAATCATTTCTCATACTTCACTTTGACTCTGATGTCTTTGTGAGTTAAATGGAATTTACACTGTAGTTCAGGTGTAGAGTTTCAGCCTCTTCTCCAAATACCTTCCTTTAGGAAGCTTTAGACACCCTCATTTTACTTGTCTATAATTTTCCTTGGTGTTTTATAATTTAAAGTTTTTGCTTGAACCCTATCATTCTATTTTTTTTTTTGCCTCTGATCTCCCTAGGGAGTCTCGTATCTGTATTATCCTCTTAACAATTCACAAATGTCTCTTCCCCCCATTTCAGAATGTTTCAGAAATCCATAAGAACTCCATGTCCCATGGATGTAGGTAGCTGATACTCTCTGGTTTTACCCTGTTTAAATAAAGTATTCTCAATGTACTCCTTTCTCCATTACCTCATTCCAGACATTGAAAATATTTACCTTTTTTACATGTATATACATGTAAGCAAATTATTGGCATGTTGCCTATTCATTATCTGTTGTGTAGCTTTAGTTTTTGGGTATGCTTCATGTAAATATCCATTTTGCTATTCTAGGTCAAGACATGGATGAGATCAGGAGCATGATGATTCAGTTTATTCTAGATAGTCCAGATATGTGGGCAATGAGACTTGTAGTGAGTGTTCTATAGAAAGCTGAGCTCTGGGGGCCCGTGGGTGGCTCAGTTGATTAAGTGTCCAACTCTTCGATTTCAGCTCAGGTCATGATCTCAGGATTCTGAGATAAAACCCTACTGCAGGCTCTGTCTCAGTGGGAAGTCAGCTTGAGATTCTCTCTCTCCCTCTCCTTCTGCCCCTCCCCCTGCTCATGCACTCTCTTTCTCTCAAATGAATAAATAAATCTTAAAAAAAAAAAAGCTGAGCTCTGTAGAAAACGTGCCCAATATATAGAAAAAATAATAACTGTTTGTTCTTTTTGTGGATTTTTTTAAAGCCTGGATTACAGTGGACCTTCCAGAGAGTTTTTCTTCCTTGTATCCAGAGAACTCTTTAACCCATATTATGGCTTATTTGAATATTCGGCCAATGACACATACACAGTACAAATAAGTCCCATGTCTGCTTTCGTAGACAATCACCATGAATGGTAAGTATTTTTTTCCCCAACACTTTTCTTCAGTTGGTTTTCTGTGATATTAGTTTTTATAGGAGCCCACATTTCTTTTAACGCTTTCTTCCTTGGAGAAAATCCTATTTTCAGTTTCATTTGACTCTTATTTAAATATACAGGCATTCTCCAAGCTAGGAATAGATTATATTCCAAAAGACCAATTTCAAGTGAACTGGGTAGAATTCAGAAGATTTTCCCCATTGGAAGAAAGTTCTAGATGATGTTAGGTTCCTGGCAAAATCCCGAGATCCCTCTCTACACCTTTGGGCATCTCTGAACTCTGAGGTGGAGTAGGAGAAGGCCCTGTCCCCAGGTCAGGCAGCTTCTAGAGCAGCCCTTGGGAAAGTGGCCCACACTGGGGGGTGGGGCAGAGCAGCTGGGACACTGGCTGAGGGCGATGATGGTATTCTAGTAGGAGTAGAGGGTGAAGTGCCCTGGAGGAACTGATGGTAGGAGAGAACCCTGGCAGAAGGACATGGTATGGAGTCACAGCAGTGGTACTTACGCTATTAGCCATTGAAGTTTGTAGCCAGGGATTGCCTCCTTCCTAATTTTTCACACAAAATCATCAAGGGAAACTGGTATAGGATTCCCCTCTGAAGATTATTTATTCTAAAAATCCCAAATTGCACTCTTTCTAAACATCCTTACATCTTTTTTAATTCCTGCATTTATACACATTAAATATCTTTATAACCCCTCTTTGCTTGTTCCTGCTTATTTTCACTAAGAGTAACAACAAAAAAAGAACATAAGCAGGACTCATGGAAAAAAGTTTCTTTGGGTCATGAAGCTTAATATTGGTGGGTGGAAGGCATTAACTTTTAGGACTTACTCTTCAAATTAACTCCATGTAGCTGGAATTTGAAGTCTTCTTAACTGTATCTATTGCAGTTATGCTAAGTTAGGTGGAAATAAAGAGAAACAAAGCTGCTGGACATTAATCTTAAAATGGCTACCTAATACTAAAATTACAAATGGACTGTATGAACCTCAGCGTGGATTTACACTTTTGGAAGACATTCAGACTTTCATGAGGTAGAAATTGCAGTACTTTTGAAAGGGAAAATAAGTGTACCTCTCAGCAAATCCAGTCATGACTGATATATTTAGTGAAGTTTCCAAAGTGATTCAGAGTAGAATTGAGCCTTCAAATTTTAGAGAACCGAATGTCCCATGAGGAAACTCCCCCAGATGTTCACATGCCTAATTCTTGGATGGTGACAATTATCAGCAGTGGGGTTTGAGAGAGAATGGAGATAGGAACTGTCTCACTCTGAGATTGGGCTTTTCCTCAAAAGGGGGTTGCTAGTGGCCTTGTATTAGAGAAATCCTGCTCATATTCATGCAAACAAACTAGAAGGAGACAACATTTTCCCCACCACCACGGGTTTCATTCTGTCATCTCTTTAAAGTAGCTTGGGGAAATTTCATTGGCCTGTTCACGAGGAATTCATCTTGTCCATGTGGGGTGCTCTATGGTGGATATTATTAACATGAGATGAAGGTGGAGGAATATCTCTCTAAAACAGTTTTTTTCAAGTAGATGTGAATATTGGTCCAATGGAGACACAGGTTACAATGCACTCAAACTGTCATGGACCTCGTGTAAGCAATCAGTCTTAGACAAACTTTAAATGATCAGAGCTAGACCGCATTCTAGAAAGCAAATAGAACCACTTAGAAAGTGCTGCCTGGCGTGTAAGTTGTCTTGTGCTTTTCCTTCACAGGTTCCGGTTCAGCGGTAGGATTCTTGGTCTTGCACTCATACATCAGTATTTGTTGGATGCCTTCTTCACTCGGCCCTTTTATAAAGCTCTTCTCAGAATGTAAGAGTATTTTTATTGCTTGTGTAATTAGCATGTAAGAATGTAATATTTCTTTTATTAAAAAGATGTCATTTAGCTGCTTAGATTTCTGAAACTAATACAATTTCAAATATGGTTACTGTGTTTTTCCTGATCTTTACTTCTGTCTTGCCCCTAAAGTCTTAGTGTTGCTTTATTCCGGAAAATGTATTATCATTTGTTGCAACACATGCTTCTTCAAAACAATTGTACTTCAAATACAGTACTGGAATTCCTGTGGTATTAATGCTGATTATTAATAGAATAGTTGTGGGTTAGTCTTGGTGACTCACAACCCCCTATCCTTTATGAGAAGCATTTTATATTTTGCTTTATGCAGACTTCAACTGCTAAGTTTTCATTCTCCTTTGTTTTGTTTTTGTCTTATTTTTTGTTCGTTTGTTAGAGGTGGGCTGTCCCATATTTTTCTTGAGACCTCCCTGTATGCAAGACAGTAATTTAGTATGGCAGATGAAAATCTAGCATATCCAGAACCTTTTCTTCATCATTACCGCAACGAAAGATTGCAATTATTGTAAAATGTAGAGCAAACAGTTTCTGTCCTATAATCAGTAGTCATTTACAAGGCTGAACAGGAGAAGGCAACTGTGTGATAGGGGAGCAGTAGCTCAAACTTGCAGTGAAGAAGCACAGAGTGATTGCTGGGTTCAGGCCAGCTCATTCCCTGACCAAGGGCATGTACCTGCTTTCTATAAAATGGAAGCCTAGACTTCAAATGAAAACAAAGTGTTTCTAATGGGTTCTTAAGAGGGTCAGTAGGAAGACTTTTTGTTTTCCTCCCTTTTGGTGTCTGGACAGACGAAACCCTGGGCAACTGGGCACTGTTCCCTCTGCCTCTCTGGTTCCCCCGTCCCATTTTGCATCTTCCCATTTGACTGCCTTCTCTCATCTTCTCATATATGTTTCCTGAAAGAGTAGTCTGTGCCGATGTGCCCTCAACACATTTTAGCCTGGCTTTTTTCCCACCAGTAACCTATAGAAGTTTTTTTGGGTTTTTTTTTAAGATTTTATTTTTATTTATTTGACACACAGAGAGAGCACAAGCTGGGGGAGCAGCAGGCAGAGGGAGAGGAAGAAGCAGATTCCCCACTGAGCAAGGAGCCTGATGTGGGATACGGGGCTCAACCCCAGGATCCTGGGATCATGACCTGAGCCGAAGGCAGTTGCCTAACCAACTGAGCCACCCAGGCGCCCCCCATAGAAGCTTTTCAAGAATATCTTTTAGTCTTTATCATACTGGACCATTCTGCTGCTTCTGATACTGTTGACCACCCCAATCCCCAACCCCATGCATTTACTTTGAGTCTTTCCTCCACTGGTGTCCCTGAAAATGTACCTTCTCCTATGTGCCTAGACACAGTTCATGGTGCCAGTATTCTCAGGTCACTGGTCAGAAATCAGGAGTCACCCTCAAACAGAGATGGCAAATACGCAGCTCCCACTCTACTCTTCCCTACCTCCCACTCCATTGGCATGCTGTGGTTCACAAATCGTTTATGGTCCTTTTTCCCACTGAACTCGTTGTGGCCTCAGGGAGTTTTTCAATTTACAGCCCTCAAGACTGGCAATTAATCAGAGTTGGCTTGCAACATGAGTTCATTTGCCACCCCTATTTTGATATCCTTCTTTATGCCCCCCAGTAAAACCGTTTACTAATGCCCATGTTTACCTCCTAAATAAGTCTCGAATGCATCTTCTCCTGTCCATCCTTAATAGCTGTGCCCAAATATAAAACTCTTATTTTATTTTGGCCAGATTACTATAGTGGTCTACTAATTGTCTCCATCATCTAATGATAACCACCCCTACTTCCATTTTAAGTAATCCTCTGTACTGTGACTTCCAGATAGAACAACTCAAAAGCACATCTCGCATCTGATCATGTCATTTCCTGTCCTAAAATCTTTTGGTAGTTCTGAAATACCAAGATCCTTAAAATGATATTCAAAGCCTGGTCCCAGCGACCTTCCTAGCCTTCCCTGGACATTCTGTCTTGCGGTTAACTCTTGGATCCTGCCGGTATGCTTGAGTGTTCTCCATACTCCGTGCCCTTGTGCTTTGTTTGTGTTTGTCTCTCCTTCTCCCTTCTTTCTGTCTCCCTTTCTCCTCTTCTTCATCCAATCCCCCTTACCTCTCTAGTTTTTAAAGAGCCTACAAATTTTGATGTAGGTATTATCTACTCCAGAAAGGTTTTCCTGAATCTCCAAGTTGAAGTAAATGTCCTGCATTCTTGCTGTGAGAGCTCCCTGTATCTACGTTATCTGGGGGTTTTTTAATTGGAGTGTAACATACATATAAAAAATACACAAATTATAAGTGTTACCCACCCTAGGCTATCACTCTCACCTTAATTTACCTACTTATGTGCCTGTCTCCCTAACTAGACCATTAGCTCCTTGAAGGCAGTAACTGTTTGTCAAGTAGCTATTAAGATGTCTGGCACATACTTAATGCCTAATAAATGTTTAGATGGAACCAAACAAAATAGTCTTTGAAATTGAGCTGATGGGAGGAAATTTCAAAACAACTAAAGCAAATCAATTGTTACCACCTTAAAATAGGGCCATATAATAGTAATTCCACCTCTCCCAGTGTAGACCTCTCTCCATGACAAAAAGAGAGAAGTATTGAAAACCATTATACTTGTAGAGAGATTCTGTGGCTTGCTGGTTTCAGAAACATAGAATAAGAACCATAAAGAAAAAGGGGACACATGTGAATGTGGATCGCAGAATCTAGTTCTTGAGAAAAAATAACAAAGTTAAAGTACAATATAGAAACATACAAAAAATTTTGGATTAGGAGAACAATGTTTGAAGGTAGTATAACATAGCCAAAAGAATACGGGACTCAAGTTGTCAGCCAGAGTTCTAGTTCCTGCTGTGGCATTAATCGTGGATGACTGGGCAAATGGCAGCCACTCTTTGCACCCCAGTTCTGTGTCTGTAAAAGAAAGGATAGGCTGGTTGACTGAAGGCATTTTATGTATCCAGATTTTTAAATCTTATACCAGATTTCTGAATTATTTAGCTGGTTTGATTACTGAACTTGGTTAAGAACGTTGTAGGAATCACCATTCATTTAGTTGATCTTGTTCTTGCCTTTAATTCTTAATTCTTAATTTCCTTGTGTCCTTGGCATTTTGCTAATAGCCATACCTACATATTTGTTTCTGTCTGTCTGTCGTCTTAGCCTGTGTGACCTGAGTGATCTAGAATACCTTGACGAGGAGTTCCACCAGAGCCTGCAGTGGATGAAAGACAATGACATCCATGACATCTTGGACCTCACATTCACTGTGAATGAAGAAGTTTTTGGGCAGGTCTGTGACTCACTGGTGACTAAGTGTGATAATTAAAGACTATTGGTTGGTGAAGAATTAATTCAGTGGCTAAGATTGTACACTTACTTGTGGCTCGTTGGGTGGTTTCAACCCAGGTTTACGTACAGTTACAATAATTTTGGTTACAAAAATTATTTTAATGCCAACTGCAGACTAAGGTGTTCTGATTTACAGATTGTAGTCACTGTGTGTTATAAGCAATCTTTTATTTCCAACTAAAATATCCACATAAGATACTAGAATTATCTTGTGTAAAACATAGCTTTTAAAAGTCCGTGCTATGGAGCACTGGGTGTGGTACATGAACAGTGAATCTTGGAACACTGAAAAAAATAAAATTAAATTAATTGAAAAAAAAAAAAAAGTCCATGCTACCCCAGAGTTGAATATTGAATTATTTCACTGACATTTGTACTTAACTCTCATTCATATTTAAGAATGGAAATTGGTTGTTTTGAAGCTGAGGGAAGGTAAATGATGTTTTGGTGAAGGTTTGAAATCATATTGGTTTTTTCCAAAGTTGGTGGAAGGGTTGGTTTTAAAAGATTTCTTTCAGAAATTGTAAACTGGTTCGTAAGTAATATTCTTATTTAGACATTAATATTTGGCCAGTCTTCTAAATTTCGTGTTTTGGAAAAGAAGTTCTCAATTTAACATTCACTTGAATGTAATTCTGCTTCATTAAAGTAAATCTTTACTTAAATATTGGCTTTCTAGATGTAGTTGATTCTGAACCCTAACGGAATTTGTGAAAATATGTTTTTGCCAAACATTCAAATACCAGTGGGCCAGAATCTGAAGCCAAGCCAGTTGATTGTCATTTAAAGACTTACTTGTTTAGTCAGGATTTAAAACTTAACCTTCAGCACTTACGATACATAGATTTGTAACCACTGAGGCTTTCAGACATCACCTCAGTGCTAGTTTTTCTAGAGCCTCGGCGTGTGCCTGGGCTCTGTGTGGCGCCATGGGGACCTTCCCCGCTGCTGCTTGTGGGATGCGCCGGCCAGGGCAGTGGCAGGGAGCTGCCTGGCTGAGTTCGGCTCCCTGGGAGCAGGGTTCTTTTCACATCAAGAGTATTGCTTTATGTTCAGCCCTTTTTTTTTTAAATCTCAGATAACCGAACGAGAATTAAAACCAGGGGGTGCCAATATCCCAGTCACAGAGAAGAACAAGAAGGAGTACATCGAGAGGATGGTGAAATGGAGGATTGAGAGGGGTGTCGTACAGCAAACGGAGAGCTTAGTGCGCGGCTTCTATGAGGTAAAGACAGCAGGAGTGGGGTTGTGCAGAGGGATCGCTGTGATAGCGCGGTCCATCTGACTGCACTCTGTGGGCCATATTTCCCTTTTTCTTTTGTTGCATTTACTATTGCTCTTTTGATTGAAAAACTTCAGTATATTTTTAATATGTTTCAAGAACACGAGAGAGGCTTAATGCCCTGTTACAAGAGATCATTGAAATAAAATGATCTGAATTCAAGCAGCATTTCACGACTTAATGACCGCTCACAGCATTTAAGTCATCCATCTTACTCATACTTAGATACGGGTAATCACATCTCAGGCTTGATATGTGAAATGATGGTATCTAGGGTTCAAATGAGTTATTACAAATACTCCATGTGACTTCCTCTGGAGGAGCACTAGACCTTTTTTCAAGGAGAAAAACAAACGGGCTTAATCAGTGGTCAGTTTTAAAATGAAAATTCTGGGGCACCTGGGTAGCTCAGTGGTTGAGCGTCTGCTTCTGGCTCAGGTCTTGATCCCAGGGTCCTGGGATCGAGCCCCACATCGGGCTCCCTGCTCCATGGAAAGCCTGCTTCTTCCTCCCCCACTCCCTCTGCTTGTGTTCCCTCTCTTGCTGTGTCTCTCTCTGTCAAATAAATAAATAAAATCCTTAAAAAAATAAAAATAAAAATAAATAAAATGAAAATTCTGTTGAGGAAAAGATCATCAATCTCGTACTAAAAATACCTTATATTTGTTGAGGGCTTTACAAAGTGCCTACACAGAGTGCTTCCAGAATATTCTTCAACCTCCTTGTGTGCTCCTTTTCTGATGAGGCTTAATTATAGCTGAGATTTCTCCTGATTCATAAGCCGTGCCCTGCATTCTTTTTATTCCACAGGTGGTGGATGCCAGGCTGGTGTCTGTTTTTGATGCAAGAGAATTGGAACTGGTCATCGCAGGCACAGCTGAAATCGACCTGAGTGACTGGAGAAACAACACGGAATATAGAGGAGGTGAGACACGATGTAGAGATGGCTGGACTTTAAGTTTCATATTAAGGGGAAGCAAATGGTTAGCATGCCAGTCTCTGAAGCCAGGACAGGCAAAGGACTTTGTATGCTAATCATAGGTCTGCTGCAGTCTCCTCTGAGACCTTGGGCAAGGTACATTCTCTTCTGTTCCTAGTGACCTCATCTCAAGTGGAGGAAGGACTGTTTACACCTCATCTAAGGATGTCATAACTCCTAATTGTTGGTGAAGAAATGTGACCATAAGAACACTAATTAATTGTTTTATGGTGTTGTGAGTGAAGCCCTAAGGAGCTCACATCCAGCTGGTCAAACTCCACCTCTTCTACCTTCCTTCTAAACCTTGAAGTCACACACCCTCTGAGCCTCCTAATGAGCAAACACAGTTTTTCTACATTTTACTAAACTACTTCCAGTTATAATTCACAGTTGAGACACACAAAATGGAATAAGACATGGTTCTCAAAATTCAAGATGTTTGTTGAAAAGGCCCTTCTAAATTCAAGCATTAAGTTCAACTGAAAAGGAAACTACTGTAAGATTAGTTAAAACCTGGATTATGTGACCATTCACCACATGGGAAGCTTTACAAGTGACATTTCTGTACATCGGTATAAATGTTCAATTAGTAATTGCGCTTGAAGCCGTTGGAATTTGATTGCTGAGTCAGTACACTTTGAAAGGGACCTGATGATGATCCAGAGGTAAAGTTTTTATTCCATAATTTTAAGCAAAGAAAGAAGACATTTTCTGAAATTATTGCAGGGTGACAGTTTTCAGAAAATCATGACAAAGAGCAGTTGTTTTTTGTTTTGATTTTGGTTTTTGGTTTTTAACTCAACTCAGAATGTAAGAGGTTAGCAGTAGTTCTGAACTTGGGAGTGAAAAATACAGACTTTAAGTCACTGAATTAATCACTTAGCAGAATAAACCCAGAGCTGAACATATCTCCAGTTATCTGCACATTGAAACAGAGATTTTAAAGCACTTTTTAAAGTGTGGAGCAGAATAAAAATACCTTAACATTTGCGAAATTGCTTTTGTTCTTGCCTTGGCTCTTCTAGCTCATCGCCTGCCGTGGGCTGGCCTTGCTCGCCCATTTTCTCTGAAAGGCAGCATTAAATTGCAGTCTCTCTTGCTGCTATTTCTGAAACCAATTGCTGCCGTGTGTCTTTTCCAGCTGGCCCCATGTATAATCCATATATAGCCTTGGTCATTATAACTTTGTTAACCAAACTTTTTTTATGAACTAGAACACAGTTTCTCAGGCACGCTACAAAACTTGAATCTTACCATAAACCTCATTAGCTCTTCCCCGCCAGGAAATTCTACTAGCAATGCTGTTAATCCAATCAGCATTTTTGTATTTATACACTGTAAGCTTTTATTCACTGTATGTGTCTGATCAAGTTCCTGTTTCCATGGTTATTGTAAATCATGCCAAATGAAATCCTTGGGAAGACAGTGCTCCAGTGGGGAGGCAGGGGAATGGGTGAGACACCCAGCTGTTTGCTAACCCAACTCATTGGCACTGAATGAAGAGGCAGCCTGCTGCCACTTGCCATATGTTCGTAAGGCAGCTGTTTATAGAGAATATGATGAGGCATTTTCTGTCCTCCTTCTCCTCCTCCAAAAGGTTTGGTGCAAACAGCAAAGGAGAAGCAGAAAGGGACCAATTCGTAAGGTCAGAAAAGCTATAAAGAGCCAATGTACTTATTTTATAGATAAGAAAACTGTTTGCTTAGCACCAACTAGTTCGTCTCTGCCAAATGGATGTGGAGCCTATAAATCACCATGTCCAATAGATGTATGTTTACCCTTTACCTGGATCCCTTTCTTGTCCAAAGGGCACTCAGCATCACTGATCAAATGGTAAACAGTAAGGCAAAATTCCCCCCAAACTCTACAGCCACTGAAATATTCAAAAATTCAAATTAAAATAGTTTTTACCCACCTTTTGCTTTGGACTTATTTCTGCTGACTTAGAGTTGGAGTGGCTTTTTCACATTGCACATGTCGGTTAATCGGTTTAGATCACTAATTGTATCTTAATCCTCGTGAGCCCTCTCTCTGAACTTGAATTTTCTTCACTGAAAGATTTTGAAATCTGCAATACTGCCTTAATCCACCCTGGGAATGATACTTTTTACATTTTATTAAATTCTACTAAAGTATGGAATAAAAATAACGTTTAGGTTAATGATTATGTGGGACTTATTAGTTGAAGAAATTAAAGTAATAAAATTACTTTTTCCTTTTTATTAATAAAAAGTGGTTTGGTTTAAAAATATGAACATTATATATAATTTTAAAATAGTTTGCAATTACATATTTATTTGTATAATTATTTGATGAGTGTATCTCTGCTTTACCAGAAGCCCTGTAATCTCTTTTCTTTGCCTGTTACCTCCAAGCTTACTACAGTGCTTGGTATAGTGGTACTTGAAAATTATTTCTTACATGAATGACCAAAAGAGTTATGCATTTCCAGTAATAGCAATTATCTTTTTCAGAAATGATATGGTTAAAATAACTACTTCGTTGTTCTTCTCTCCACTTGTTTTATTTACTGACCACTAAATGGAAACAGAGACCTCCTAGCTTCATTTAGTGTTGTTTTTGTTTGACTTTTGATACTCATGTGATCATATTTACAGTGTAATTCCTTAGTCTTAAATTATAAACAACCTTTAAAGAATCCAAGATGATAATTTATGTCATGGTGTCATGTCATCCTAACATGGAAAAGTTAAAGTAATATGGGCTTTCCTGTTTGGTTTGATAGGTTATCATGACAATCATATTGTAATTCGGTGGTTCTGGGCTGCAGTGGAAAGATTCAACAATGAACAACGACTAAGGTTGTTACAGGTAAGATGCCACTAGTTAATCTTTTTAATGCATTAATATAATTATTGTTGAAATTGCATATTTTTATAATTGCTAAGTACTCAGTAATTATACCCCGTGCTTATCTGCAAATGGGAAATACATTATTTCCGACTCTTTTGATTGCATGGTTCTGTGGCTCCATCACTATGTACAACATCCCCAGCCAGGTCAAGTATTTCATTAGAATTTCGAGGACATACCAACTCTAGTGCAAGAATCCCAGGAAAAACATCTGGCTTCAGGGCAGCTGGTCCCTTCAAGAAGAGGTCCCAGGGCACTCTGCAGGGCAACATCCCTAACAATAAAAAGAGGGCTTTCAATCCCTTAGGAAATAACCAAGTCTTTGATAAAGAATCCTTTCTTTTCTTCCATCTAACTTTCCACAAACTTGAGATAACAATGAAGTTCAAGGACACTGGAAAAACCAGCTCATTATTTTCTTGCAGTGTTTATTACACGGCAATTACACGAATTGCTGAGCAAGCCTTCTGGACATTAAGGCTCAGCCTTACAAGTAGACAGGGTCTTAACTCTTTTGGATCAAGGATCTGGTCCTCAAATTTATTCACCTCAAGTCGATTGGGGACTGGTGCTCAGCAGACTTAGGTTAATTGACACTTTATTAATCTATAATGGGAAATAGACCCAGTTTAATCTTCTGAGCTGGTTAGCTGTACAGAATGCTTTATCTGCTACAAATCCTCCGCATTTTTTAATGTACTCTCCTTCCTTAGCATTCCCCAGCTCTTTGTCAAAATTCCTGTGTTAGGGTATTCTGCGCCCATAGAGTGTAGCCTTCGGGCTTTCCCACCAGCAAGCAGCCTGCTGCTCCTCCCGAAGAGCCGTGAATGTGAGTGATGCCATGTGTTTCTTAGCAGCTAGTCTCCTGGTTTCACCATATCCTTCTATTTTCTTGGTGGATAGTTTGTCACAGGCACATCCAGCATTCCCTATGAAGGATTTGCTTCTCTCCGAGGGAGTAATGGCCCAAGAAGGTTCTGTGTGGAGAAATGGGGGAAAATCACTGCTCTTCCCAGGTAAAATTAAAAAACAACATTTCTTTACTGTCATTACAGTATTCTGGGGAGATCTTTAACTTATGTATGTGTTGATTAATTACTGTTTTATGTTAAAAGTTTGGGAGGGTGGAAAAAAGCTTTTAGGATGAATTTATCTTTGATCACCTTTCTAAATGGAGGGAGAGAAAAAATCTTCCTGTCATACTTAAAATGCATATATACATATCGTTTTCTTCTTTTTTTTATTGAAGTAAAATTGACACATGCTGTTACATTAGTTTCAGGTGTACAACATAGTGATTTGACAAGTCTGTATGTTATGCTATGCTCACAAGTGTAGCTACCGTCTGTCCAGATACATTGTAATTATAATATCGTTGACTATATTCCCTATGCTGTGCTTTCTATTCTCATAACTTACTCTTTCAATAACTGGAAACCTGTATCTCCCACTCCCCTTTACCCATTTTGACCATCCTCCATTCCCCCTTCCCTCTGGCAACCATAAGTTTGTTCTCTGCATTTATGAATCTCTTTCTGATTTTTATTTGTTTATTCATTTGTTTTGTGTTTTAGATTCCACACATAAGTGAAATCATAGGGTGTTTGTCTTTCTCTGTCTGACTTATTTCACTTAACAGAATATACTCTAGTTTCATCCATGTTGTTACAAACAGTAAGATCTCATCCTTTTTATGGCCATGTAATATTTGTGTGTGTGTGTGTGTGTGTGTGCGCTCGTGCGAGCGCATACATGTGTATGTGATATGAGCACATACCACATCTTTATGCATTCATCTATCAATATGGATTGCTTCCATATCTTGGCTATTATAAATAATGCTGCAGTAAACATCAAGGTGCATATATCCTTTTGAATTAGTGTTTTCACTTTCTTTGGGTAAATATCCAGTAGTAGAATTACTGGATCATATGGTATTTCTATTTTTAATTCTTTGAGGAGCCGCCATACTGTTTTCCACAGTGGCTGCACAAGTTTGCATTCCCACCAACAGTGCACAAGGGTTCCTTTTTCTCCTCATCCTTGCCAACACTTATTTCTTTTGTCTTTTATTTTAGCCATCCTGATGAGGTGTAATGTGGCATCTCATTATGGTTTTGATTTGCATTTCCCTGATGATGAGTGATGTTGAGCATCTTTTCATGTGTCTGTCGGCCATCTGTATGTCTTCTTTGGAAAAATATCTATTCAGGTCCTCGGCTCATTTTTAATCGGGTTATTTGTGTTTTTTGGTGTTGAGTTGTATAAGTTCTCTCTATATTTTGGCTATTAAGCTCTTACTGGATATATCATTTACAAATATCTTTTAAAATACAAAATGCATCATAACCAAAGCATTTGTTAGCTTTGGCTTCTTATGATTATGGCTCAAAAATTTAGATGTTCCCCGAAGCTCTTGTTTTGAGTTTATATTAATAACTATTTAGAATCCCTTCACTAGAAACTGCCATTGTGGTTTTTAAAGAATATTAAATCATGTTAATGTACTCTATGCCTCCTTAGTTTAGATTGTACATGCCTTAATTCCATGTGAATGCTCTCTGCATTGCCTTCTCATTCATAGTAAGATGATGCATTTCCTTGGAGTGACAAAAAATTGCTTTGCTACTACTGATAAATGTAAAAGCCTGTATGGTAGTAGTTGTGAATAGAAGTGTTTGGGGTTGAATGCCGATAACTAGAACTGAAACAAAAGAAAAGGAGGGAGCAAATGAATAAAAGAGGAATGGAGAAGAGTTGGTTTTAGAACTCCTTTATCTAATCAGCAATAACAATACTGCATTTTTGAGGTAAAAAGATTTCAGATTGCCTCTCATTTTACTAATAATAAAACTGCGATCTGGGGAGGTTAAATGATCTTCCTAAGTGGCATTAGGTACTCCAAGATGTCATCCTGAGTTGTTGTTTTTTTTTAAGTACAAGCGACTTTGAGAAACCTATTAACAAGACTTTCTTCTTAGCGATCACAGAACACTGTTTCTTAAGAGTTATGTTCTAAGCCCCAACACATGAAAAGTGGGGCACTGAAAATGCAGATAATAGACAGCAGTGAACGGTGCAAGCTCAGGGCCGGCCTGAGCCTCCCCAGTCACCTCAGGTGCCTCTCAATCTGGGAACAGAAGCACTATATCCAAACACCTACGTATTACCTGGCATACCTGATGTTCCAAATTTGGGAGACTGTAATTTCATTATTTAAAGAAATATGTTATTTATTCCTGAATCACACCCCCCTCCCCCAATTTAAACATATAAGCAGATTCACACTTTCTGACTAAGGCTTTTCACCTGAGGAACTCAAAGATCATCATCAAGGAGGCAGGAAAGAGCGATGAATTGTGTCACCTTTCTCTTGAAATCTGTTTTTCTAAAGGTTTGCTTTTGTAAATTAGATGGAATAAACTGTAACAAGAAGCAGATATATCAGTTGTTCACATTTAATCACTGCAATTTTCACAAAACCTGGCGAGCAGAGAAAGGTAATTTGATGTGGACACGGAACCTAGCTTCATAGAGACTGGGCCATATCCCCCGCCATGGGGTCTTGGGGAGAAGTTGCTTCATCTTCCTGAGCCTCTTTTCCTTATTTACCTTGTAGGCTGGTAATGCTGAGGACTAGATGAAGTAATTCGTGTAAAGCTTCACTGTTGAACCTGGCTCTGAGTTAGTAGCGACCGCCATATACCAGGCAGTAGCGTATTGGAAAGAGCACAGGGTTGGGAGTTAGAAGACCTGGGTTCTAGGCCTGCCTCTGCCACCAGCTAACTCTGGAACTGGAAGATCACTTGATGTGCAAAAGGCCAGGGAGAGAAGGTGGCGTATTAGGTTTGGTTGAGCAAGAAGTGACACCGACGAGTTGTTGAAAATCTTGAGGGTCAGACTGGATTCACTTTTCTACTTCCCCCCGAGAGCTCCAGGAAGTTCCTGTGCTGACTCATTATAAATGATGGTGTTCTTCAGAATTGTTGCATACTCATAGTTGGGCAACAGGCGTTGTTTCTTCCTTTCTTCGTTATGACCTAAGATCGGTTCTAGATGCATAGTTTTACCCAGGTTGTAAAAAAGCATAAATAAAGATGATATGAAGCACATCAGGCAAGCAGACTATTTTCATATCTTGTCTATAACAAGTCCTAACTTTTTAGATCCGATAGGGAGAAAGAGCTAAATGGCTGTTCTGCTTATCTAGTGGAGAGGCATGAGCGCAGATCTGTGCTGTGATACGCTGGCTATGTGCTCCTCAGCAAGAGGCCAGATCCATCTCTGAAGAAGAGGAATAACAATGCTGTGCTCACAACGTGTGTGACAAGTGGGTGAGAAAATGCATATGAGAGCCTTAGGAACGAGAAGAGCTATGTTCTTTTTAACCTTGGATCCTGAATCTTCTGTAAGCCACCCTACTGCTATAGCTGTGAGAATTTGCTCCCCAAAAAAAGTACACTTGAAGGAAAAACATAAAAAGAAGAACTTCAATGCACAACCATATAGTGTTATCAGAAGTGATTTCTTCACTGATAACATTGTCATCATCCTTCATGAAATGTGGGGTGTTACTTAAGTGTAAAAAAGATCGGCAGGGGTGGCTCTAGTCTGAAGAGATTGTTTTGGATGACGGAGGCCATTTCTCCTACCATCAAAGTAGATACACTGAAGCCATTTTTCCTGCTATTTCCTGATAGGTTTAAGTTGCAGAGCTGAAGAGCCGGCCTGTCTCATGCTGGTCAAACCCGATGTATTTCTTTTTCTTATTAATGAGACCGTGTTTAACATGTAAAATATGACATAGAACAGACCGGCGACAAAATGGACGGCTGTCCTTCTCACTGACAAAATGCATTCTCTAAGAAGTCTGGCCTCGCCTCGCGTCAGGCATGAGAAGCTGCACCCCGGAGAGCTGGAAGTGAGGGCGGGCACTCCTGGCAAACAGGAGGGCATCCTAGTCTTTCTAGACGTGGATGATTGAGGCCCTTTTAACCTTTCTAGCAAGCAAATGTGAGTCTTATTTTCTCAGATTTCCTGGTCTTGCTTTGTGGTAGGCCTACTCATGCTGTGGGCCAAGAAGTGTATTAAAGTATATAGGGTTGTTTCTGAAGCCGGTACATGCTGAATCCGTGGCTCTTTTTCCTCTCTTGTGGTGGTGAAGTAACTAGAGACCCAGATGATAAATAACGATGGAGGCAGACGGGTGTCTCCACAAAGGCTTAGGGCCTGAACACGTTGCTGCACTTCCTCCACTTTACGGTTGGGAGTTAGGTCTGTATTTTGAATTTCTGTAGATTTCCTACCCCCCAGTGTTCTGATGGACTTATGAGACCGTCGGTTCACGTTATGGCAATTGCTCTTCAACATTCCGACAAACAGGAGGCTAACATGCCAGCCTGGAAAATGCAGGGCAAGTCCTCTCCGCCAGCACGGTATGGAGTTTATATGTTCATTTCTGAGGGTCCTTGCCAAGTAGGATGACGGGGCCGAGGAGTTGGAGAGCTGCAGTAATGAGGGGGGAATAATAGTTTTGTCAAAGGGGGAAACTTTTTGAAAATGGCTGTGTCTGGAGATTATTATGAATGAAATGCCAACCCAAATTAGGAAATAAGCAAGAATTAATTATGAAATGGATGTCTCGGGAGATGGTTTTTCTCATGGACTGGAACTTTAAAAACTTATTTTTTAAAGATACAATAACCTTTTTCATTTTTAAAACTCTGCTTTTTATTCTTATGAAAAGTTTTTACAAAAAAAAAATGCCAAGAAATTCTTGTTCTCCTCAGAAAGTCCCCCCATGCTCCTACTCCCAGTGCATCTGTCACTCTGTCACACCTTATTTCCTTCATAAGACTTACTCCAATTTAATCATTATGTTTAGTTATTGGTTTACTTGTTGACTATCTATCTCTCCCTCTAGGATATAAACCCATGAGAACAAGCACTTTGTGGGAATTGAATGTAGCTTTGCCCTAGTGCAGAGTCCTGGCATGTAATTTGTACTCAATGAACATCGTTCTTAGGAAATTCTTAAACTTGGATTATGACTGTGGACCACTAGATAAGATATACCAAAATCACTTTAGTATCTCTGTATCCTCATCGGAGCAATTGAAGTAAATACGAGTAATTACATTACAAAGCGGTCTTGAGAATGAACTCTGATAACACAGGCAGAGTGCTTAAAAAGGGGCCACACGTCATTCAACAAATTCAGCCATTATTACTCTTGTTCCCGATTCCTAGCCTTCAGAGCTGGCATGGTATTTTGCTGTCTTTAGGTGTGCAAGAAATGTGCTATATCCACCCAGGATATTTATATTTTTGTTTGGACTTCCAAGAGTTTTCATCCTGGAATAGTTCCTTACTGAGTTTTCTTCTATGGGGTTTAAATTCTTATATTTGACAGGGACGTCATCATCTTTTCCCAGAGCCACCCACAGGCGAAGAAGTTACCTGCTCATAATGTATAGTTTGAAGCGTTTCTTCTGCTGGTTATCCCTGGATGCAGGAATTCCCGCTATGGGGACATTCCACACTGTATTTATAGATCTGGGTACATTTTAGCCAAGGTGACCTAGTGAAATAGGAATAAGTCATTAATTAGCAGATAGGATTCCTCTAAAAAAGCCTTTCAATACTCATGCATTAGTATGTACAAAACCTTTTGGTAGCTGTAAATTGATCTCTGTCCATGAGGATCCTAACAGAGACAGAAGTAGTAGGTATTTAAATGAACAGATAACCAACATCATTGGCCACCAAATGGTATATGACAATTGAGGAGTGGATTAGTAAAGGCCAGAGTTCCCTTCCCTTGATTCACATTTATTGAATACGTGGTGAGGAATTCTGTACCACCACGGGTTACACAAATATTTGTGAACTAGTCTTAGCAGGAATACCTGCTTTAAATCTCATGTCTAAGAAGATATTAATGGGGATATTAGAGAAATTATGAATATTTTAAAAATCATAGTGGAAGTTTTACCTTTATTTGTGTTTCTAAATCTATCTAGGCTAACAAAACAATCCCTGGATTACTTTAATTGAATTTTTTTTTTTTTTTTACTTTAATTGAATTTTATCTTTCTGTGTGGTTGGTAACTTTGAATTTCTCATGCTGATTACAAACTCTGAATTCATCATGTATCCCCCACCCATTTCATATATTCCCTGCTTTGTTTAATGGTACCTCTGCCATCTGACTCCCCATATCTAGTCACTGGCTACCTTTCATCTATGGAATAAATGGAAGAGGTCTTTGCATGAACACACCTCACTTCCTGCCATGGTCTTGCCTCCCCAGCTGGCTTACGGTCCAGCTTTGGCTACTGTCAGTCCAAGTACTTTTACTTCTCAAGTTTCTTGATGATGCAATGTTTCCCCAAACCCTGAGGCAGTGTGCTAGGAACATCCTTCTCCTTGTCGTTTATCCAGAAAAACCCTACACACCTACACATCCTTCAAGGCTTGACACAAATAGGGTCCACTTAAAGCCTTTCTGACTCTGCCGAGCAGACTTCTAACTCAGTGTATTAAAATTGTTTGTGTGCAAGGCCTTGGATCTTGTGGATTAATTAGACAAAGGTGTCTTGAAGTCTTATAGAGAAATGCAGCCCTAAGTTAGGGTTCAGGATTTGGTGAGCAGAGCCAAAGGTAGGCTGGATTTCAGTGCCCACTCACCCCAGTCAGATCCCCTAGTACAGGGTACAGACTGCACAAGCTTTAGGGGATCCATTTGCTTGCATATTTTGATGCCAGAATATAAACTCTCCTCATGGCTAGAGGCCAGACTTTTCTTCCTCATCTGCCAGGGGACAGCTCAATGCCTGCCATGCAATATGAGCTTGGTAATGAATGAAGGAATAAATGAAATGTTGTTTGTTCAATGAATGAAGGAATAAATGAAATGTTGTGCAAATTGAAAAATTAATTTTTAATTGTCAGAGTACTTCGTATGGGAAAGACAAACTTTCAAAATATGGCATCTTCAAGGGGAGAAATAGTGAAAGAGGTTCTACAGGTGAACAAGCTTAGATGCTGCCTGAAGAGTCATTGGATCCTCAAATTAGAGGCCCTGGAGAGCCCAGAGGAAGCCCCCCTTTGCCTACTCCACAGCCCAGCTCCAGGCCGACTCTGATCCCTGCCTCCAGCAGCCCCGACTACTAGAACTGCTGCCACACCTGATTTCCTTAGGGAAAACTGTGTACGCTCTCACACAGGCAAAATGTGGACATGACAGGCAATTTAGGTCAGGAGTACTCACATTTCCAAAGAAATGCTGATATTAAAAAGTGATCTGTTCCAAGAAGCCTTAGGAATTTTCCAGAATGCTTGAATTTGTTTTTTGATTTATTAATTACGTGAGGAAGAGGGGGGAATGGGGTAAGGAAACTGAAATCTGAAGGATTAGGCACCACTGCCAACTGAAAAAAGAGAGTATTAATAAAGCACTTTCTAAACCATAATGCAAATAAAAAGCATTTATTAGATTCAAATGCATTTTATTTCTAGGACTACATCTACTAGATAAAATGAGGTCTGTGGCTTTCTCCTTTCTCCTTCTCTCTCTATCCCTTGTTTTCTCTCTTAATTTAAAATCTTGATTATAAGTCCTTATTTGTCTTATATTTTGAGTCCTTATAGGCTAGCAAAAATCAGTTCTGGGAAAATGGGGAATAAGTTAATAAATAAGTACAGAGAGAGAGAGAAATTCCTTAATTGTTTAACTGATTGATTATGGAAAATTTAGATGTAATTGTGATACTTCTGGCTCACTGGATTTGAATAATTGACTTGTCTATGTATAGGAAGGAAGAGAGGGTAAGCATGTGGCCTCCTGGTTAACATTTGAAGAATACGGAAAGCACCAAGAGATTAAGTCAGACCAGATGTCTGGAGGGCTTTAAATTTTCTTTATATTGATGCCAGCATGATTTCCCAAAGATGGGTTCAGACCTGCCCTCCTTGAGTGGTTCTGGCTGCAAAGATTAAAATGAGGTAAACTCATTATAGCCTTAGTGTGGCTGGCTTTGAAAGATTTGAAAAATGTCCTTTTATTGAGACTGAATAACTGGCTGTGCTTTTGCTGCCAATATCAACAGAGTCCAAGGGCCCTCCTGTTATTTTCTGCTAGAGTTTTCTTAGGACATGGAATGGGGTGGGTGAGGGGGTGTGAAAAGCCTCAGAGGATTGTGTTTTGTTTTGCCTTTTTTTTTTTTTTTTCCTGTTCTTGGCTCATACTGCAGGTTGATGGTAAATATTGGGCAACTTATTTAACCACACTATTCCTCAATTTCCTTATTAGCAATGCTGTCTTGTTTATAAGGAGTTTTGAAATTTTTGCAAGCATACAAAACGCTGGTGTAGATGGCCAACGTAGATATCTTATTTCTCATCCACTTGATGTCTCCAACAGTGGAGACCACCTGCATCTGACTCACGTGTAGTGATTGTTAAAATACAGATTCTTAGGCCCACCCTCAAATTTCTGAATTAGCATCTCAGGGGGTACAGCCAAAAATCTCCATTGTAAACAGCTTCTAGGGTGATTCTGATGCACTCCGGTCTGTTCCTCAGAGTTTCTCTGCTTTCTGGTGAGCCGGAGATAGAACTGAATGGTTTGAGCTAAGCCTAAAAATCCCCCGGTATCTCCCAGGGTTTTCTGGACTGACACTGACCTAATCCGGACCATTTTCCCAGAGCTGCTGCATATTGTGATTGAGTCATTCATTAAAAATATATATTTGAAGCTTATCTTGCTCATCCCTCTCCTCAAAATATATATAATCTAGTTGGATGTTAGGGCTAGCAGTTCAGTCAGGAGTGGTAGGAAATTAACACTCAGACTTCCAAAAAGAACTGAAAGAATGGAGCCGATGAGCATTAGTCTTCCTGCTTTCGGTTTAGTGTTGGACTTCCCCTAGGTTGAGGTCCTATTTTTGATTTGGCCACTGACTCAACTTCGACCTTAGGAAAACCACTTAATCTTTCTGCAGTTTTCCCCTCCACGATATATTCTTTCTCCATCCTCATGAAACATTTTCTAGAGAAGCTGTTCAGTTTATTCAGAGGAAGAGTTCGGTTATAGTAACCATATGTTATACAACTAGATATAATTTAGGAAGCAGTGATTATCTTAGATTATGAATCAGTAATGGTGATTATGTCTTATGACTCAAGATGATCAAAAACGGTCGTCCAGTCCTTCCCTTTGCATTGAGATCTGAGTCTTTAGAGAAAAGAGTACTCAGGCTTAAGGATTTACTGGATAAGATCCTATAGAAACTGCAGAGAGACATGCAGAGTTCCTGTTTCTCTGCTCAGAAGCCTGGGCTGTTAGCTCCCAGCTGTATCCCACTACCTGTCCTTGATGGGGCGATTCTACTGTATTACACTGATCACACTTTTCTTGGATTAATTCTACTCTCTTGAGACCTATAGTGATTTTTCTAATGTTGCCTAATGAATTACCACAAATTTAGTAGCTTAAAACACACAATTATATCACTGTTTCTATGGATCAGGAGTCCATGCATGGCTTAGCTGGGTCTTTTGTTCAGCATCTCACAAGACTGAAATCAAGGTATCAGCTAGACTGCATTCTCATCTGGAGGCTCAACTGGCGAAGGACCTGCTTCCAAGCTCTTTCAGGATGTTGGCAGAATTGTAGCTATAGAACGCATGGCAGGTTATTTCAAATCCAGCAACAGTGAGTCTCTGACCTCCCTGATGCTTTTTTAAAGGTCTTACCTAATTAGGTCAGGCCAACTCAGGATCACCCTTTTGTTTAACTCAAAATCAACTGATTAGCTTTAGTTACATCTGAAATATACCCTCACCTTTGCCATACTTCATGGGTTATAAGTGAGTTACAGATCGCACTCACACTCGAGAGATGGGGCTTACGCAAAGGCATGGGTCATGGTGGGTCATCTTAGAATTCTGCCTACCACAAAACCACAATGAATTAAAATTCTACAACTAAGTATGTGCAAAAACTTAATTGGGGACTTGAAACATTGAATGAATTCTCATTCCCATGTATGTGACTGTTTTATTAATTCTTAATTAGCTAAAAATATCCTTCAGTTAAGGGAAAGTATTTGGTTGTCAAGAGGGAAGGAGCAGCAGGCTTAACAGGAGTGTGATAGATAAATTGCATCTCCAGTTGTGTTCTGTCCTAAGCAACTAAGACATTAATTAGGGATTATTGGTTATCTAGAGAACGGGTCATCCTGAATTATTTTTATTTCCCAGTTCACCCAGTATGACTCAATTCATGAAAATGAGTTCACTCATATTTATTCAAGATTACAACTCTGAGTTACTCTTATAGGAAGAGTTATCCCCTAAATCAACCTATAACACTCTTTGATACACCAACACTACCGTGAAAAGCATAGACAACAAAACCTCCAACAAGGTGTAAGCAATAGTGATCACTTTTTCAACACATCTCTCATCAACACACTAAAGACAGAATGACAATGTTCAGATTAATATTGCTCTGTAAATAAAATGCATGACTAAATAAAAAAGTGAACGGGCTGAAGGAGATTAGCAGAAGATAATGTAAGAGTTCATCTCTTTATTTTGTAGTATTTATACAAGTCAATAAGAAATCATGAAACTGGGGCACCTGGGTGGCTCAGTGGGTTAAAGCCTCTGCCTTCGGCTCAGGTCATGATCTCAGGGTCCTGGGATCGAGCCCCGCATCGGGCTCTCTGCTCAGCGGGGAGCCTATTCCTCCCCTCTCTCTGCCTGCCTCTCTGCCTACTTGTGATCTCTCTCTGTCAAATAAATAAATAAAATCTTAAAAAAAAAAAAAGAAATCATGAAGTTTTAAATGACAAATGGACTTCACACTCATAGGATAGCTATTATAAAAATAATAATAATAACAAGTATTGATGAAGATGTAGACAAATTGGAACGCTTGTGCATTGTTGATAGGAATATAGAATGATACAGCTACTATGGAAAATGGTACGTCAGATCCTTAAAAGATTTACAGTAGAATTGCTATATGATTCAATATTTCCACTGCTGAGTATATACATAAAAGAATTGAAAACAGGGACTTGAATGGATATTTCTACACCAATGTACATAACAAGATTTTTTATAATAGCCAAAAGATGGAAACAATCCAAGTGTCCATCGATGTATGAATGGATTAACAAAATGCGGTATATACCTACAATGGAATATTGTTCAACCTTAAAAAGAAAGGAAATTCTGACCCATGTTATAACATGGACCTGGAAAACATTATGCTAAGTAAAATAAGCCAGTCACAAAGGACAAATATTGTATAATTCCACATACCTGAGGTACCTACTATAGTCAAATTCATAGTAAATAGAATTGTGGTTGCAGGGATGGGAGAGGATGGGAGTTAGTGTTCAATGGGTACAGAGTTTCAGTCTGGAAAGATTTAAAAGTTTCAGAGATGAGTGGTAGTGATGGTTGCAAAACACTGTCAGTGTACTTACTGCTACAGAACTGTGCATTTAAAAATGGCTAAAATGATCCATTTTATGTGATGTGTATTTTATCACAATAAAAAAAACTTAAAAAGATAAACAGGCCAAGGAAATGAACATGTAGGTCACAAAATACGAAATGTTACAAGCAAGCTGACTAGGGGAAAGATGCTCAGCTATGTTGGTTACCAAAGAAATGAAACATTTTAGATTTCATTTAAAGGATTATCATCTTTTCGTCTAATGGGATAATGAGTATTATGTGTCTAGCACACAAAGTCTGGAATATAATTATATTGAAAACATATTTTACTTCTCTGTTTCTTCCCGTTTCCCTAGAACAGAGATAAACTCTTCATTTAATACTACTATATTTCCTTTAAAAATTCTATACAAAAGGTAGATTTTAAATCATTCCTGGGACTGTCTCTTAGTATGCAAGTTCAATTTTTAAAAAAGTTTAACTTCTTCCCTGAGGCTTCCAAGTTGAGGTTACAGTGCAAGGAAGGTATAACAAGAAATATATTAACAAGAGTTATATCAAATGCAATTCTGAAATAATTTATTATAGTAAAAATGTTTTTGGCTGCAAAGAGTAATTAGATGACTTACCCCCAATATATCCTAGTGTTTGTAGTAACAAGAGTCAGAGGCTCTGAGCTGGTGCTATCTGTGTCCTAAAACTGAATTCTTACAATTGAGCCCCTTCGCATTTGTGATGTAATAAGGCATGTGGCCACACACCTGCTTTATTATCTCTTTGTTATCTCATCATTTCCATGAGTAATAATTATTTTTTGGCAATTTAATGAAGGCATCTCGAGCAAATCTTTTTAATGGTAATGAAATGTAGCTAAAAATAAAACTCTTACTACTTCGTCAAAGTGTGAGCCAGGCATTATACTAAGCATGCTTAAAAAAAAAAGCTTCTGTCATTTGATTTAATCCTTGTATCCTTCTGAGACAAGTGATATGATTGTCATATTATAGGTAAGAAAATAGAGTCTCAGAGAGTTTTAATAACTCCAAATCACTCAGCGTGTTGGTAGAGCTAGAATTCAAACCTAGGTCTGTCCAACTCCAAACTTCCGATCTTTCCACTGCACTATACTGCATGTAGGAATATAATTATATTTACTTCCTAAGTGTTAGAGTGATTTATAAGAATGAAAATTTAGACATGTGACTTTGTAAAAATAGCCCATCAATAAGTACAGCTCCTAAAATTCCATGTTAATCCAGGAGCATTTTTTTTTTTAGTCAAAGTTGTTTAGCTTTTATAAACAAGCTGTTGTACATTCAGAATAAAATGCTTCCTATTCCATGTCAAAAGTGCAGTTTTGTTTCCTGATAAGATGTACTATTTTGGAAACTGTATTTCTTATTGTGATTCAGGTGCAAATAACAGGAAAGAAAAGCATATTTTTTTCCTGTCTTGGCAAAGGGGAGGTATTTCTAAAAAAGAATGCTTAATGTAATGATTTAAATGGACAATATTTGTACTCTGAGTTAGGAGAAAACAGATTATAGCACAGGATTGAAAGAAGTAACAATGGTCTAATGACCTCAACAGGAAAATTCAGCCGGGGAATTTCCCCGAGACTCTAAGCCATGAGGCGGGTCCTCAGAGACACTCAGCGCTCTTCCCTGCCCAACAAAATGAAAAAATGTAAAACTGTAGATTTTCTGAAACATCCAAATATGAACTCTGAAAATGAATTACTTTATAAGAAATGATATTCATGTCTATGTAAGTGTTCAGTCACTAAATGAGTACACCTGAAACTAATATTACACTGTATGTTAACTAACTGGAATTCAAATAAAAACTTAAAAAAAAATCTAACATCAAAAGAAATACCAAAAAAACCAAACTTGTCTTTGCAATTTTTCAACGACTAAACAAATAGTAATATGTACATGATGTGAATTTTAAATGGTTGTGAATACATAAAGTATTTTTTAAATATGCTATTTCTCTTCAGAAATTCAAATATTTTCAGATTCTCCCAAAAAAGTGTGAAAATTGGCCACAAGCCAATCTGAATATGAAAGACAAGCATGAGCACACACACACACACACACACGCACACACACACGCACGCGCACGCGCACACACACACACACACACACACGACAATCTCCTATCACTCAAAGCATTCTAATCTATGTCTTGCTGCTTCTTTTGCAGAGCTCACACGTGTTTTAACCGTCTGGACCTCCCGCCGTACCCATCCTTCTCCATGCTTTATGAAAAACTCTTGACAGCAGTGGAAGAGACCAGCACCTTTGGACTTGAGTGACCTGGAAAAGCGATGTCCGGCTCCGTACGGACAGGCAATTTCAGAAGCTGCCCTCTCGCAGAATGGCTGAACATTGGAAGCTTGAAGAGTACACTTCCATTAGAGTAAAGCTGAGTGCTCTGATTTTCCAGGAACACACACTCTGTCACATTTGGGGACCGGATAGTGGTGATGAGTCCTCTCGGAAGGATTGGGGTGAGCTTGATGCCCAGGGAACAACCCAACAGTCTTTCAATCAACTGTTGTTGACTGCCAAACTTTTTTCCATTTGTGTTATGTTCCGAGACAAAGACGAACCTGTACACGGTCAGCTCCATGGTCACTTTTTAGGGACTCAGGAGAATCTTGAAACTTACCACTGAATGTGGATCAAGCCATACTGGCAGCACTTGGCCCAATCTCCAAATTAGTGCAAGTTAAATAATATAATAAAAACCAATATGTTTCCTGAAAGTACATTCACTGAAGCCCTCAGTTATAGCAGAATGTTCGTTTTCTTGCTTATGAGTGCCTGCATGGTGTGCACCATAGGTTTCAGCGTTCGTGGGACACAAGCAAAAATGAAACCCAGTCAACATGAGGTAACTGTAAAGATTTGCAATAAGGTGGTCTGTGACAATGTATATGCCAAGTGGTATGTGTAATTATGGCTGAAGACAAACTGTTATACAATGAATAACTAATGACAGATTTTATGCTTTATAATGCATGAAAACAACTTAAAAATAACTAGCAATTAATCACAGCATATCAGGAAAAACTACACGTGAGTTCTGTTTTATTTTTCATAGGTTCATTATATTTATGTTCTTTAAGATGTATATAAGAACCTACCTGTCATTCTGTATGTATCACCTGTCCCATTTCCATGTTCCATGCTTACTCGGGCATCATGCTAGTACGTATCCTCTTAAGCACTCTCAAGGGAACAAAAGGGCCTTTTATTTTTATAAAGGTACAAAAAAATTCCCCGAAATATTTTGCACTGAATGTACCAAAGTTGAAGGGACATTACAATACGACTAACAGCAACGCCATCACTTGACAAGTATAATAGAAAATTGCTTCTAAATCAGACTTCCTTCACAGTGCCATGTCTACCACTACAAGGACTGTGCATCTAAGTAATAATTTTTTAAGACTCACTATATGTGATAGTATGATATGCATTTATTTAAAATGCATTAGACTTCTTCCATCCATCAAATACTTTACAGGATGGCATTTAATACAGATATTTCGTATTTCCCCCACGGCTTTTTATTTGTACAGCCTCATTAAACACTAAGCTCATTTAGGGAGCCATCAGCAACACCCAAGAGATCAGCTCTCTTTAGTAATAAGAATTCCATTTTCCCTCATCGGTGAAGACATCACAAATTGAAACTCTCAGTACTATATTTCTAAGCCTGCATTTTCACTGATGCATAATTTTCTTATCAATATTAAGAAACAATTTTTCTATGGTATCTCAGAAACTGCATGATATCACTAATGTTATTTCTGCATAGTTTTATCAGAGGATGTTCTTCATTTTTATTGCTTTTGGGGTTACTCCACATCGTTGTTTATTTTTTGACTTATGGCCATGACTAATCGGAGTGAGTCCTTCAATAGAGTGAAGTTAAATCATGGATAATAAAAGCATTGGATTAACATTTGGTTTGCCAGCCTGTGGTTTTACAGGCATTGCCCAAACACCTCTTTGAGAATTATAAGTAGCCATGGAATTCCTATTATGGGATGTTGGCAATCTTGTATTTTACAGGGTCACATGCATGGTTTTCACAGGTGGTTTGTAAGAGCTAATTGCTCTCCTGTTGGTTAAGCTATGTTTACTGTTGAGACCCTCAAGAGAAATACCACTCACGTTGCATTCCTGAACTAAAGGCAGGTACTGTAGCATGGGGAAACGTTCCCCAAAAAAGGTTACCGATATCTGAAGATAAGAAAGGAGGATTTATCTGTGTACTATAATTGGACCAGAGAAAAAGGGAAGAGAAAAAATTCTAATTGGAAATGTTAGTTTGTACTTACTGATCATGAATATAAGTATATATTTAATTTTGCAAACTATTTTTACTTGTTTGTATTTTTTTCATTATAAGGAAAAATAGTTATAACATACTTAAAAAAAAAACCCACACATCCTTGATCGTATATAAGATGGTTCAGAGCTGGCATTCTCTAAGCGGCTAGTATAAAAGGTTACACATTTCTTTCAAAAATAGACCATGTTAGCTTTCATTTTGGTTTGTGACACTTTGTTATCATATTCCACATTATTAGGTAAAAGAGGCTTGAAATAATATCCATCTCTTTAATTAATCCTAACAAATATATTTCTTGTTAAGACATCTAACTTCTTCCCAAATCTACTGTTGCTCTTGTTCTCAGAATTGGGGATTAACGAAGATGTACTTAGCATATCAGAACACCATGATAACTGACCTATTTTTCTTAATTAGTAAAACAAAAAAGTCCAATAATAACTATAAAAACATTAAATAACATTTCCACAGAATAAATTAGACTTTAATATCCCCTACAAATAGAAATATCCCTAAATATTTTCTTCTGGACTCTGAGCCTAGATGACTTGGCTGTGTGGTCTCGTTTTCTTTAAGAAATTCATGAGTGATGCTTATACTACACAGTCTAATACTATAAAAGACAGTCATGGTGCATCGTATATGTATGCAGAATGTCTCTTAGATGAAGCAAGAGGCACACTGTTGGCCTTCACTCTGTGCCAGCCCCTGTGTTTGATGATGCAGCCACAAGATTCAAAATCTGCCCTTGGGAAGTTCACAGTCCAGAGGAGTAGACACCAAGGTTTAAAAAAAAGTATTTTTAATAAAATTTGGTATGTTCTACAATTAAGAAATGAGAGAATGGCTTATTCCATCTGGGAAATCCCCTGAAGGCTTATACACGGGAGATACTGTGGCTAAAAATAAAAATCACATAAATGCTCTTTCTCTTGGTAACTAATGGCATGTGATAATGTGTCAACACTGGTCAGGTGGGGAGGCCCGGGGCGCATTCACACACTAGGCTTTAAAGTGCGCAGGTGGGGAGCCGGACCATGAAGGAGCAGCTCGAGGATCCTCGAATTACCAGAGAAATGGCAAAATTAAGTCCAGTACTTTCCCTCTGTTTCCTTTCGTCTGCACTTCAATGTAACTTCGGTTTTCAGGGGGAAAAATCCCAGTGCTTGAGCCCAACCCACTTCTGGGGTCAGGACGTTTATTTTGTGCACAAAAGTAAATGGATCTTGGTTAAAGAAGTGTGGTCACAATTTTCGAGCATATGTTGGGTTTATAATTTAGTAGACATTCTGTAATCGAAGGAAATCTGTTTCACCTGCATTAACCATCAGACGTGCTCAAACTGCATCCGAAATGATTAACAGTAACGGTAGAATGTGTGTGTGTGTGCATTGCTTTAGAGTTTTGAAGTGCTTTCCCATGCGCCATCTTATGTCTTTGCTGCTCACGTGCTTCTGGGGGGTAGAAGGTATCAATCCCAGCCGGGTGGAGGCTGATTATCACAGATGGCTTGTAAGATCCGTTTCAGCACTTTATGGTTACAATTCTAGGTTTCATTTCAAGCAATGAGGAGACCAACGTTTCTACAAATACATCCCGCTCTCAGTGAATCTTGCAAGATGCTGCATCTGCCCAAATTCTTATTTTTTTTACAAACATTCTTAAAACGTGCCACCTTCTGAAAAGCCCATGGAAGAAATTAGTATATTCGTGGAAAAAAAACTCCTCATAGACTTAATACTTGCATTTTACTACTTGTTATGAGAAATTTAAAACAATGCAAAATTCGATGGCATTTGGTGGATTTCTATAGGATAGTAGTTTATTATTTGGAAGCAAAATAATGGGGAAGAAAACCCGCTTTAATTAGAAACCTTAATTTTTTAATTCTTAATGAGAATGGATCTAGAAGCTCTGGTAGCTAGGTCCCAGTGATGTGGATGAAGGAACTCCTGCAGGTTCTCTTTTCCTCTCTGTCCTCTTCATATTTACTCGATTTTTTTCTTTCTTTCTCCACAAATTGTATTTATGACTTGACAACTTCTAACTAAAGAAAACATCTTACAATAAAGAGTCTGAAAGTCTTTCCAACTTAACTGTATTGGAGAAATTCCAAGGCAGGTGAAATGATGATATACCATCATTAAAAGACATCTGTAACCCTGCACAGTAAAAACATGCAAAAGAAGAATGTGACTTACTCTCCAAACTGGGCCTGAGTCTCAGGCCCTATTGCTCTCTCTTATCTCCTTTAGTTGATGAGTGAAAGCATGCTAGATCTTAGCCATCTTACTTCCATAAAACTTGAGTTTAAATTAAAGTCACTTTTAATCATATTCTAACTTTGCAAAACCTGTTACCTTTCTAGTTTGATTGTGTTTTCCAGATAGATTTGTTTATCTAACATGGAAGCAAAGGAAGACCAGAGACATTAAAGCTTTCTAAACTGTGGCTTAAGGCCAATGGCTGCCTACTAGAGGGGCAATACAAACAGAAAGCAGAAAAGCAAAAAGCAGAAAAGAGCAGTTGTGTTGCCCCCTCCACCCCCCCACCCCCCCACCCCCCCGCTGGAACACAATGCTAATTACTGAGCAACTGTCAAGGCTCAGGCGTGGTAGCTGCATTCCAAGCAGCTGGCACAAAGGATATAATGCGTGTGTGTACTACCCCTAATCACAGACCTCTGGGCCAGAAGGAATGCAGGGATGGTTAAGACAGGACCCTAGCAAAAGGAAAGTTAAAACAAGGGCTGGAAAGATCACCCTAAGGCTTCAATTTGGTTTCTGACTTTCGGGGAGAAAAGAAAAAAAGAATGTCGTGCTGCCTAGTGAGGACACTGCTTGATAATCTGCCTGGCGGGAAATAGCCTCCTTGTATAACTTCGGTAGGTTGATAACATCTTCGGTATTGCACAACAGAATTTAAAAGTATTAAAGCTAACCCACAGATGAATCAGGAAAATTTGACGATGTAGCATTAAATTATGTTGTGGATTTTGTTTAACTTCAGAATTTCTGTTGCTATTATTGAACTTCCTACATAAGTAAAAAAAAAAAATGGTTGACATATTTATGATGCTTCATTTGTTTCTCAACACACATTCTTTGACATTAGAATAGATTTTGGGATATTTTCATGGTTTCTAGTGGTTACTTAAATGTTCTCTATTAATCCAGAAAGCAAAAACTCGAGAATTGGGTAGCTGAATTGCAAATGGAGAACTAATCAGTGTTTCCAATTTTTCAGGAAGCTAATCAAGACTGAAAACACATTGGCTTAGATTTAATCTGCTAGGCAGTTTACTTGACCTTCATGATGGCGCAGCTCAGCAGCATTGGCAGGCCCTAGTTGTAGGGTTTCTGGGAAAAACAGGGAAATTAAATTTATATACGTGATTTTTATGTCTGGTGGCCTTGGGCAGGTGATATCTTTCTATCTAATTTTCTTTTAGGATATTACATCCCTGAGGAGTATTGATAGGTATGTTGTGTGATTCAAACTGAATCAGCTATTACTGACGCAGGTAAGGAACCATCAGTAAACTGGTTACTACACCTTCTGTAAAAAAGGATGGATAATGTTCAAGAAATACCTGGGAAGGATTAACCAGGAAACACACAGAACTGAATGTTCTTTTAGGACCTTAATGCTCTAAAAGCTGTTATTACAACCTATTTTTCTTTATATGATATCGTAAGTAAAATTTGAAGCTGTTAATATATTGGAACGTGCATAAGATTACATGTTTTTATAATAGGGATGCAGGCATTCCAAAATAAAAATACGTGCATCTCTCTTGCCTCTTACTGAAAGTATTAATCTAATTTTATAATAATGCTTACTTTTTAATATTAAGGCTCTGTAAAAAAAATACCATATTTATTTCTAAGATTTCAGTAGAGCACAGGTGATGTATTTTTTTAAGCCTTTCCATTTCTTTTCACCAACTCCACCAGTGTGTCTACTATTCCGTGTGTCACAGTCAAGAGCTATGTTTCTATTTTTGTTGAGTTGATATAAGCTTCATATTCATTCAATGTGACTTTTAATAGAGAATAATAATGGGAGGTATTTAGTATTGACATTAAGACCATAGAGTTCTCATTTCACCTTATATTTAAATTTCATCTATTTTTTTCCAATGCAAATAATGCAGATTGTTGACATCCTAGATATGATTTGTAGGTGGTATTAAATGGAGCCTGGGACTCTGAAATGTAGACTAGATGTTGGTTTTCTGGAAAGTTTGTATTCTTATCCTCACCTGAACCCCTGACTTTTGTGTTGTATTTTTTTACGATTCCAAAATGCTTTGAGGGAAAGATATTTTAATGTGTACAATTTGTTTTATTTTCATACTGATCTCTATTTTTGTTTAAAACCATGTTGCATCATGAAATCACTTAATCCAAAATAAATCTTCTTTAAAAAAATAGATTATTACTTCTCTGTGATACATTTGGGAAAGAAAAAACTCAAGAAGAAAGACAACAAAGTAGGGATAAAGGTCTCATGGGATTCGCATGCAACTTTGTGGATACGGGAAGTTCTCTTTTCATGATGTTTATAATTGAGAATCCATTTTGTTTATCCCTAAAAGAATATTTTAGTATTTGGTAGCCCATCCAATAATATTGAAGAAATGAATTAACGCAAGTCATAATGAGCCGAGACTATTTGTTAAGCCATCTTGGTTGAATGTTTGTTGCATAAACATATCCGCATACCACCACTACCACTATTACCCACGTATCATCCAAGGATCACATATTCACAAGCCTATAGGGGCCAACTAGGTATTGCATGAGTGAACCTGGCTGGATGTAAGCAATAGAGAAGTGGGATTTACGCAAAGAGGGCATTCTTATATTTTACTGCAGCTCTAGTCACATAAAATTCAGGTCCAGTGTTGAAAGCTCCGATTTATCAAGAGAAATCTAGAAGTCTACATTTCTATGTGATATTTCTAGATTTTTTGAATACTCAGTGGATCAAAGCAAATATGTGAGTTGAATTTGCCTTCTAACCAGTTTGGAACCCTTGATTTAAGCAATATCACTATCGTTTATATGTGATTGATAATGTAAATGAATTGACCAAATACATAAACTATTACTAGGACAAGCAGTTAACGGAAGAGATAGGAGAAAGAGAAAGGTAACTATTTATGAGGGCAGGTAATCGCTGAAGGATGTACTTGAAAATGATCTGTGTTTACCAGTGTCTTTCCGAAAACCACCTTGTATTAACTCATATGAGTTAAAAGTATTGTCAAGATTTCATGGAACAAATGTGCCAACAAATGTGCCAAAATTCTGTATTTTAGACTAGAAATAAATTTCATATGCCACATGAGAGCAGTTGAAGGAAAGATTCATCCTTTATAATGACTACTTTGGCAATGTTATTGAAAGGGAAGAGCAAGAGATTGCATTCATGGTACTGACTTCCTGGTTTTTGTGTCATATTATTCCACCTATAATGTTTGACCTTAGTGTACTTTTATTATGATAAATTTATCTGCCTTCATTATATTCTTATATTAAAACCTGACACCCATTTAGTTAGTGCATGTTTTAATAATGCATTATTTCCACCATCCTACTAATTGCTCCTGTGAAGTCTTTCTTGGTGTTTTTCATTTCATCCTTTAACTAGAAAGCATATAACCTCTTTACCAAGAGGGGGAAAGGTTTTTTTCTATATACTTTTCTCTATTGATCAAAATGTTCACCTACTAATGGCTTTTTTTTCCTTCTAAATAGATACTTCCTTCTGTACATACTAGGTTGACTAGTATAACATTTGTCAACCAAAGTAAATATTGAAATATAATTGAAATGGGAACATCTGATAAAGATAAAATGATCACATTGATAGAAATCGGCTTCACACATTTCATTGTCCTCATTATTATAGGTTATTTCAAAAGATTTTTAGTCACTGGTTGTCCATTTAGAAAAAGCAAGCAGTTTTCCAAAGCATAAATTATTGGAACAACATACATTTCTCTGACAATTTATAATAATCTTATAAAATACTACCTCTTACTACGCAAAATAATGGAGTAATATAATAATTCATGTCTGGTTGATATTCAGTTGGCATTGGAAAAGGGATCCCACATCCAAATTCTTGAACTTTGTCATGACATTGCTCATAACATCCCTCTTCCTGCTTCTACCCCCAAGTTAAATCCTAAACTCAAGGCCAAATAAAGACCTGCTTTTTATTACTATGAAGCTTTTCCTCCAATGTCGAATGAAGTCTTCTTTTAATTGGATTAAAACATATGAAGGGCCTCTTTTGCAGTAAGTAGAGTCAGTTCTAAAGAGACCAAAAGAGGTCAAGAGGCTTCCTATACCTGCTTCTTTCTACACCCACATTAATAGCTTGATTCTCTGTATCTTATTTGCCTTACTGAGGGAAAGGCAAGTTCTAAGAAGAGAAACCCAGCCAATAAGGAGAAGTAAGAGAATATGTTGCTATATGAATCTGGATATATAATACATGACTCCATAGCTGGTCCAGATGGCCCACTCTACGACTTCCCAGGGCAAAGGAGTCCCTTAATGGAAATAGTACTACTGATGGGTCCAGAAAAATGGGTAAGCCCGAAAACGAGATGGTCAAACCTGACTGAGGCTGGGCAGCTCTCTATCTTCCAATCTCATGGCCTGGAAATGCAAGAGAAATCTCAAGTGATAAAATCCCAAAAGAGAACAAGTTCCTCAACCTGACCAATCCACATCAGGATTTATTTTCTGAGGATGGGATGAGGGAGAATGGACAGGAGCTATACATTTTCCCTGGGGGCAATTCCATTCTGGAATGATTGGCTTCCCAGAACAAAACAACAAAACAAACCATTTTTAACTGTTGACTAAAGAACTACTTGCCAATTATTGATAATTTACTATTACTCCATTTTAAATTAAGAAACCATGTCAAAAAAATTTAAATGTAGCACCCAATGACCATGATAGAGGATCCTCCAAATATGGAGATGTAGCTGGAAGCCAGCCCTACCAAACAATATTACTTGTCTGCTTCATTCACTTCTAAGTAAAACTTTCATACATCATCAAACTTGGTTTTAATTTGAAAGTAGGAATTTTCCCTTATTAGCTTTAATAACAACTGGCCCTCACTCCCCTAAATATTGAAGGAGTTTGATGATCCAGTAAGATATCACTTTAATTTGCCTATTCCTTGAACTGACATTGTATACCTTGGGTTGTGCTTACGTTGGTTTGAAAAGCAATGTCTATATCATCAGAGTTTCTTCCTCATACAGTACTACTGATGAGTTGGAGCTAAAATGTTTAGGTTTGTTTTCTCTCATCTGCAATTAACCTGTCTGTTATATCATTCATAACAATGTTTAACGAGGAATGAAGATAACAGGTTGTCTGAATCTTGGAACCAAGCAGGAATGCCAATAGTTTTGTGGCTGGCGTACATGTACAGAGTTTTTCTAACCAGCCACATGGTTTGGGTGTGGTGATGGTTGTACACATACACGCTACTAAAATGATGTTTTCTAGCTGACTTTGACCTGTCCTAAGGTAAGGCCCTTAGTTAAGATATAAAACATATTTTAAAAATTAGCCCTAGTCCTTGGAGAAATGACTGATTCTAGGAAATAGTTAAGCTAAGCCTGAAACATCATGTAGTGCTTGAAAGTAGGGAATTACTTAAAAAAAAAAAAAAAAATTCCCAAAGATGAGAATTTGTTAAATGGTTACAGGAGCTAATTGAAGGGCTCCAAAGGTCAAAGCTAAAACAATTTGAGCAACAAAATAAATAAAGTAATATTGAATTACAACACAAAATATAAAGTAAATATAAGTCCATACTGATAAATAAATGAATAATTAATAAAGAAGAGACAAATCTTTCATGCAGAAGAATTCCAAATGATTTCTGTAAAGACTCCACCCTCAAATATGGGAATGTTCATCATAACTTCCCTCCAAGGAGTACAGCACGGAAGGCAGGTGGGGGAGAAGAGTAACTTTATAGTGAAGAAACCTACCTCAGCCAGGTGATCAAGGTCAATATCTACAGTCCTAAGTCATGTGGCTAGTATGTCCCCTTGACATGATGTGATAAAAATGGCACTTTACCTCTGTGGTCTTCTTCCTCAAACCCACCACCTCATTTAACCATGAGAAAAACATAAAACAAATGCCAATGTAGGAGCCTCTCACAAAATACCTGACCTCTGCCTCTCAAAACTATCAGTATCAAGGTCATCAAAACCAAGAAAAATCTGAGAAACGGAGAATAGCCATGGTCAAGAGGATCTTCATGAGACATAGTGACTAAATGTAATGTGGTAACCTGCATAAAACTGTGGAATGGAAAAAGGACATTGGGTAAATACTAAGGAAATCTGAATAAAGTATGGACTTTAGTTAATAATAGTGTATCACTACTATACAAGCTTACCTAACTAACATTCATTAATAAATAGGATTTGGTAAGAACCTGAGGCCTATTCTTGGATAAAAGGGTGAAAGCACCCGTGTTTACAGAATGGTGTGAAGCAGTAGCTTTCCCACTGCAGTGTCACGTGGCAATAAAATTCAGCTCCACACATAACCCTTCCAACAATATTTGGTTGGTGGGAGCAGGAGAATGGCTTAGTGTTGTGCACTTTATATAGAGGCCACTTCTGGGCAACAGGCCTGAGCGATGGAAACCTGAGCAAGGCAAAAGGGCCCACAGTGACTACCAAACAGGCACATTAAGTGACCCACATTGATATAGCCATAGGCCCTGACTGACCAATGAGCTATTTGCAACAAGGCACAGTTCCTAAGATTACCAAAAAGGGAGAATTCCATATGTTCCCATACTTCCTCACTCTGCCCTATAACTATAGCCCCTCACCACCTGAGACAGTCTCTCTTTTGCTGTCCTGCCTGCTGCTTCCTTACATTGTATTCAATAAACTTCTATCTCTTTGTTCTGTCTTGGGTGAATTTTTTTCCTGCCCGTGCCACTGGCCCCCGTCCAATCAGAATGCATCACACTTTAGACGTGATTAAAAGGAACATTTACTGATAACAACTAGCAATTATCATCCATACTTACCTTTGTTACATAAAATGGAATAAAGTTTAGCACCCACACCAAAAGAAGGACAATCTCAGAATAAATATCTTTTGAATAAATTCATTTATGTTAATAATCAGGTTATATTCTGTTATTTACAACCCAACAGTCCTAACTATTGCATTCTATAAAGTATGAAGCACTCTCTCTGGCATATAGACAGTGCTCAAAAAATGATAATTATGGGGGCAATTTTCTGATATCTGACCTCCTACGTGGGGTGGGCACTTCCTTACCTAAAAAGAGTCCTGCTCTGATGTTGAAAAGGTGGACTTGTTTTGTTGAGACCTATTCACTGCTCTGCTGCTCTGACCAAAGGGATAAAAGTTCCTCCCTTTGTTGTTACGCATTTCTATCTCAACGAGTCCATTTGTCTGAATCACATTCATGAGCCAGTTGTTAGAGTCTGTTCTATCCTTTGAGGAGGCCCACTTCTTCTCCCACTGTGTGTCCAGATATGAGAGCCACATTTTCGTGTGATACTAGAGACCTGGGAATAGTATCACGTCAGATTCATCCAAGAAGCAGAAACAAACTCTTGGTCTTTCCTTTCCTGAGGGCTCATCCTCCACATGCTAAGGCACCAAGCTATAGCTAATAAAAACATGGCCTTCCTCCACCAGTGTGGCTAAAATTAAAAGGACCAATGATAATAACAGTTGGCAAGGATATGGAGCAATGAGAATTCTCTGCATTGCAGGTAAGAGTATAAATTGATGAAATCAGAGATGGAGACAAACCGTAAGAGAATCTTAATCATAGGAAATAAACTAAGGGTTGCTGGAGGGAAAGGGGGTCGGAGGATGGGGTAACTGTGTGATGGACATTGGGGAGGGCACATGATGTAATGAGCACTGGGTGTTATATACAACTGATGATCACTGAACATTACCTCTGAAACTAAAAATACACTATATGTTAATTAATTGAATTTAAATTTTAAAAAGAGTGTAAATTGATGCAACCACTTTGAAAAAGTGGCAGAATTGACCAGAACTAAACATATAAATAGCTATGACCAGCAATTTCACTTCTGAGTGTATGCCAAACAGAAATGAGTGTACCAAAACACACATTCAAGAATATACATAACACTCTACTAATAACACACTGGAAATAATGCAAATGTCCATCAACATTAGAATAAATAAATAAGTTGTGATTATATTAATTCATTGGAATATAACTCAAAAATGAAAAAGAATCAATTACTACTACAAGCAACAACACGGATGAATCTTGCAGAAAAAAGAAGTCCAGTACAAAAGAAGGCATATCATAAGATTTTTTTTATACATAAAGTTTGAAAACAGGGAGTAGGAGCCTGTCATGACAGAAGTCAAAATAATGGTAGACTTGGGAATATTGACTGACAGGAAGTGCAGAGGAGCCTCTGGTGGGCTAAAAAATCTCCTATTTCTTTATCTGGCTAGTGGTTACAAGGATGCATACATATTTAGATTTTATCAAGCTATATACTTAAAATATGAGCAATTCTTTTATGTAAGTTATAGGCTAATATAAAAACAAAAAATTTAAAATCTAGTTTGCTTAAAATAAAATATGGTCTTTGAAATATGACAAATCTATCTCCATATCCTGGCTCCGCCACTTCTTGGTTGAATGACCTTTGGTAATTTCACCAGTATGAGTCTCACTTTTTTCATTTGTAGGATAGGGATAAAGCCTTTCTCATGCAGTGCTTTTTATGTTAAATGAGATAATGTGACTCTAACACACTGCTTTGCATTTGGTAAGTTCTCAGTATATTTACCTTCCTTTCCCCTTCTGTTCTGGTAGAGTGGCCTCACTGTTCCTTTGCATTGTCTTTAGTGAGGCCACCAGATATCAGACCTATTTTAGGGAAGGATGATTGACCTGTTCTAACTCAAAAAGTAACCCGACCTCTCCTAGATCAGATTACCAAATCACCTATTTCCTCAGATCCCTTTGGAAACTCTTGGATCCCTTTGGAAACTTTTTGGAAATGATTCTCTCATCTGTCCATCCATCCATCCATCCATCCAGTCAACACTTACTGAGTTACTACTTTGTGTGAGGCACCATGATAGGTGCTGGGAAAATGCTGGTGAAAAGGCGGACACAGTTCTTATCCTTGGGAATTTACAATCTCGTTGGGAAGACAAGCAGTAAACAAATAAATCCATCATTATTAATTATGATGAAAAGGGCTATAAAGAACAGGGCAGCAATGGACATGGAAAGCCTCTCGGAGGATGTAACATCTAAAGTGAGAACCGAAGGTAGAAAAGCAGCCAGCCCATCATTGGAAGATCAGAGGGAAAACTCCTGCACTATCCTATCATTGAAGTCTTGTAACATCCAAAATAATTACCCAGTAAACATAAAAGACATACTCAACGCCAACGAGAGTCTTCTCACATGTGCGCGCCTGCTGTAACATCTATTCTGCTTCTTGGAAGAGCTTTTTTGCATACATCCTGTTTCTTAAAAGTTAGACTACCAGATAAGTAACTTTCCACTACATTAATACAAACTCATTTGTATAATGAGTTATGGAGATAGGACGTTTGGGAAATAAGAAATGAGAACAGGTAACCTACTACTTAGTGCAATATACTGAAAAGGCCATAGGATTTGTTGTCTGAGTTCAGATTCTCTCTGCACTTCTAACTGTATGATCTCAAGCAGGTCACTTAACTTCTCTGAATCTGAGTTTCCTCACGTGAGAAACAGGAGTAATAAAGACTATCTCAAGGTTATGTCTCAAGAATTAAATAAAATCACATATACATAGCATAGCATCTTGCATGAAACAGTATGATCATGCTTTATTTAAAACATTCCTGTCATTTCACTACAAAAACTTTAATCCTTTGTGCTATGTGATCTCACTACAGAAATGTCAGCTTTTAAAAAACAGGTACACTCCTTTCTCTTAAGTATCTTCTGTGAACCTTGGCTATTGATTTGGAATTCTTAGTTCTGTGTTAAATCTTATTACTTTGGGTGGTACATCATTCTGGATTTTCCTAATTCCCCACCCCAAACTGCCCAGGCAATCTGGAGGAGCAGTGGGGGTGAGCATGGCTCAGCCAGTTGGGAACACAGGAACACTAAGTTTTGGGGTGATACCAGTGCTGTATGTGGTTGCAGACAAAATGGCCATGGGGCTCAGCCTGGCTTGCCATCTGGACTTTGGGCCCTCCTGACAAATTACAGCCTCTTTTCCTTTGCTATTGTCCAAGGTTGCTCTTTGGTAGGACCTCCTATAATGTCTCAGAGAAGGGGTGGAGGTGGGAGAGGAGAGAAAGCAGGTCAGATCATTTTGCTCGTTGGATTTCCTCTTTCTTAGGGGTAGCCCCGGAGGGCTTACAATCTTCACTTCTAGACTAGACCCCAACCTTAGTTGGAAAAGTCACTCTGAGAGTCTTTCTTCTCATTTGTCAAGTGGGGGGTAACATAAGCCTTGCACACAGTACCCTCAGGATGGTTGAGGCTCAGAAAAAATACAGCATGTGAAAGCTGCATGTTAACTAAAATGCTATACAGACTTCCGGTGCTATTAATAGGAATAAATTCTGTGCCCCATTCAGCATACATGGCTGACCTAGAAGCCTTTTAGACCTGCTTGGGCCTCAGTTACTAGAAGGGGATTTTTCTAGGTCAAAGAGTAATGGACAGTGTCTCAAAGGTATTGCCTATTTTTACTTTGAAAGAGTATCCTTCTCAGAGATAAACTTCATAGTAAGAATGTAAGACCTGTAAGATTAAAAGATATTTAAAAACTATACAAAACTAGCCTATTCTGATAAATTGTATAACTTATTTGGAGCAAATCTAAATGTGCCACTGACCTAGGTTAAACTGAGCAAGACTCACTGAAGAAATGGGAACTGATTAAATCTTTATTTCTGCAATTTCCTGTTCTTAGCAAGTAGAGAGAAAGACAAATACCCTCGGTGAGAGACAGGAAGACACAAAGACAAATGATTTTATGCCTGTGCAGCTTCACTCAAGTACACCAAGATAATCATCTGCAAAGTACTAAAAAAAAAAAAAAAACCCTCATTTTAAAAGATGCACCCCCAATTTAGGCTTGAGAAAAACAGGTTATCATTGGTTATCACATGTGCCTGCTTTTTATTTCTCAACAGGTTTCCAAGGTGAGGTGTGTTTATTAACACTTTTCTGTTGACTTCTCCTATAAACAAAACTTGCCTCTGGGAATTAGCTGTGGAGAGATCAGAATCCAGATCCAAGAACCCCAAACTAAACTAAAACCTGGACAAAGAGCATGAAAGGGGAAAAAAAGGACAGGTTGCTTTCCTTGTATGTTTTTCCTGGAGTATTTCAAGGCACTACTTCAAACGATCCTTAACTGGAGGTAGTATTTCAATTGTAGGAGAAGATACTTTGTCTAGTCAAAAATAATTTAAGTCCCTAATAATCTGAGTTATCATGAAATGGGGTGATCTGAAGGGCCTAACTGGCCCATATACTTTTCACCTTTGAAGTCTAGCAAGAAAATGACCAGAATAAAATATTTTAAAATTTGCTTGCAAAATTGTAGAAGGCAGAACCATTCCAGGGCCTAGGAGCTCAAATAGAAAAGCATTATATTTTATATATCATATAAAATAAAAATGAAAAGTAACCTCATAGGAACCAGTTCCAAAATCCTTTCTGGATACTTTGGTATGTTTGAAAGGTTGTGTGCTGTTCATGCCTTTTTAAAGCACTCTGTAAAACAAGATACTCTCAAATGTGTTAGAACATTTCTGTTTTGATTGGCTCAGAACTGCTGGAGGTACTTGCAATGATTTATAATGAACTAAGCACATGGCATGGCGTCATCACTCATTCTCTTCAGAGCCTCTTGCCCATTTTATAGAAATTGCATAACCGGGAAGTAACACAATGAAAATCTTACACTCTGCTGGTTAAAAGTTGGATCACAATTCTAAAATCTAGCTAAAAGTTTACAGCTAGAATAGACGGCCAACATTTTTTTTTCATCTTTCAAAATGCTAAGCATTTAATTTATTTATGTAGTTATTTGTTTTCTATAGCAGATGAAGCAAAAAATAAGTTTATTTCATTTTTCTTTTCCTTTAGTTAACCTTGGTTTGTTTGTAGAATTCCAGAAAGGCTGATGTTAAAGTAAATCAAGATCTAGAACTACAAAAGTTAACTCAGAAACCAGTTCTTGGTATGATCGGTCAGAGTTATTAACTGCAAGCAATTAAGCATCTGCGGATTATTGAAGTTACAAAGGAACATATTTAAAGGATATTGTGTAGCTCATAGAAGAGAGATCTGGGCTGGAGAACCAGGGTCAAGACAAGATAACTGGGAATAATATTCAAAATCACGTCCATGGATTTTTCAGGTGAAGACACCACTCCTGCACACGAGATGGGATTCTAGGCTACAGTTTGTGCTGTGGACACCACTGAGAATAGACAAAGGAGAGGCCACGAGAAGTGCTGCTTCTGGGACCTGGTTTCCCCGCCACTTCTGTCACTGAGTTGCTCCTGGCTCTAGCCACACGTGCTCCAGATCAAGGCTCAGGTGTATACAGGTGGTTGATAGAACCTAGGGTAACTGCTCCTGCCTGGGTAGCAAGTGAGGCTGGGAGCGTATTTGGCACTTTCACTTCCTCAGACTCAAAGGTGAGAAATTCTCATAACACTGGAGGGAGCACGATACGATGTATCCATGGAATGACATATGTTCCAAAGCAGAAAGAGCAAACTGGTCCCTATGATTAGACCAGTAGTTCTCAATTTTTCTAGTTTTCAAAATTACAAAGAATCTTAAGGGATTTTTATTTGTGTGGGTTGTAGCTATCCATTCACCATATTAGAAATTAAAAGAGAAATTTTAAAAATATTAATTCATTTAAGATAACAAAAATTATATGTTAACATAAATGACATGCTTTACGAAAAATCATCGTACTAAACAAAACGAAAGAAAGTGATGATACAGGTGGCATTTGTTTTACATTTTTTGCAATCTGTCTAATTTTTGGCTTAATAGAAAAGAGTTGGATATGGGCAGGTTTGAGAACATATCTGCTTCTACATTAATTTGTTGTTATATCACACACTCTGAAGTCTCAGGAAAAAAGAATTATACACTTGTGAGAGAATAAGAGTGAAAAGCGTATAAATAATTTTGACTTTGGGGACTCCCTAAAAAGGTGTAGAGTCTCCCCTACTACAGTTTGAGACTTGCTAGATGAAAGATTCACTTTGTGATGGAAATTAGATGGTGTATATTATATTGACACATACAATTCTTTGGATCCCCTTGTTTTTTAAAAAAGATTTTATTTATTTATGAGAGAGAGAGAGAGAGAGCATGAGTGGAGTGAGGGGCAGAGGGAGAAGCAGATTTCCCGCTGAGCAGGAAGCCCGAGGCAGGGCTCCATCCCGGGACCCCGGGATCATGACCTGAGCCGAAGGCAGACATTTAACCAACTGAGCCTCCCAGGCGCCCCTCTTTGGGTCCCTTTCTGCATTCCTGTCACATATATTTTTATTCAAGATTTGGAAATTTTTCTCAGAGGTTGACAGGATTGGGCCTGCATTAAATTACTAGTATAGTAATCTGCATAGATTGCAAAAATAATGGCAGGACTGTATTTGGGTTTGTTTTTTTTTAAAGATTTTATCTGAAGGAGAAAGAGAGAGAGGTGGAGGGAGGGGCAGAGGAAGAGAAAGAGAGAGAGAGAATCTCAAGCAGACTGCCGGATGAACGCAGAGCCCAACATGGGGATAGATCTCACGACCCTGAGATCATGACCTGGGCCAAAATCAAAAGTTGGATGCTTAACTGACTGAACCATCCAGGCACACCTGTATTTCGGTTATTTTATGGATTTATCCTCTCCTTTAATATCAAAGATTATTTCTGGCTTTAATTTCTGATTCTGTAACTCTGAATATGGATATTTTAAGCAATGAGTGTCATTCATTCTTTTACACTACCTTTTTATTTTAGAATAGTTTAGATTTACAGAATTATTGCAAAGACTTCAGAGACTACGTCACAACCAGTTTCCCCTAGCAGTATCTTACATTAGTAGGGTACATTTGTCATAATTAATGAACTGATATTAATTGGCTGATATTAATTCATATTCTTAACTAAAATTCATACTTTATTCAATTATTGTTCAATGTCATTTTCCTGTTCCAAACTCTCATCCAGGATACCACAATTAGTCATCATATTGCCTTAGATACCACTCAATTGTGACTGTTTCTCAGACTTCCCTTGTTTGTTTGTTTTTTTTTTATTAACATATAATGTATTCTGTTTCAGGGGTACAGGTCTGTGATTTATCAGTCTTACACAATTCATAGCACTCACCATAGCACATAACCTCCCCAATGTCTATCGCTCAGCCACCCCATCCCTCCCATTCCCCTCCCCTCCAGCAACCCTCAGTTTGTTTCCTGAGATTAAGACACTTCCCTTGTTTTTGATAACTTTGACAGTTTTAAGGAGACCAGGCCAGATATTTTGTAGGATGTCCCTCAACTGGGATTTATCTGATGTTTTTCTCACGGGTAAATGGGGGTTATGAGTTCTGAGGAGGAAGACAACAGAGGCCAAGTATCATTCTCTTTATACCATATTAAGGATAGCTGTTGTTAATGTGACTTGTGATTATTTGTTAACCTTGATGCTTGGCTTGAAGTAGATGACTGTCACTGAGCTGTCAGAAGTTTTTCACTGTAAAATTACTTTCTTCCCCTACCTTTCCACGCTGTTCTTTTGGAAGACTGCCACTATGCATAACCCACACTTAAGGAGGGGGGAGTTCACTCCACCGACTTGAAGAGTAGCTATGTAAATTATTCAGAATTCTTCTGTATGTAGGGAAGATTTATTTACTTATTCAATCATTTTTTATATCAATATGTACTCATACACATCTATGTTACTCTTTGGTTTATAATCCAATACTACTTTATTTATTTAACACAGTTGCTCAAATTGTCCCAGCTTTGGTCGTTGGGAGCTCTTTCAGTTGGCTCCTAGGTCCCTTTGACATGTTTCCTTCCCCATTCCTAGAAACATCAATTTCTCCAAGGAGCCTTGGTTCCTTTTATTAGAGAATCGTGTTGGAAAGCAAGGCCTGAGTGGTAAGTGTGCTTCTTGTCACTGTCATTTCTTCTACGCGCTCTGACACATGTCTATACATATCTGTAAATATTTCTACGTGTAAACATTTGCATCTATGTTAACTTCAACATTGTTCATACCAATGTCTCTAACTTTAATCCATTAGCACATGGGTCATTCTAGCCCCTTCCTCTTGCATTTGTTGTATATTTGTAAAGTTATTTTAAAAATGAAAAAATTTTGGAATGGTGGTTGTGAGAGGAAACAAAAAGATGAAAAGATCAGGGACTCCAGGAGCTAAGGTGAATTAAACACCCAAGAACCCTCTACTCTATTGTTGATCACCACAGTTATTAAATACTCACAGTAAAGGGCCAGATAGTAGAGAGTGAGCTTGAATCCCGGCTCTCCTAGTTACCACTCCACTACTGACTCAGATTATATAACTTCCCAGTCCCTTAGTTTTCTTTCTTTGAAGGAAGAAAACTTGGCACTTTGCTTATAGGAGTGTGAGGATTAAATGAGTAAACACAAATAGCACATTTAGAACAATGTGAGGTTCATTATTTATAAGCTATTGTTAGTCTTACCCTGTGGGGTATATTATCATTTCCATTTTACAGATGAAAAGAAAGAGAGGCATGGATATATTATTACCTGCTCAAGGTCCCACAGCTAGTAATATGTGCCCTTTAAAGGGTTTCTAAACAGCTGTATACCTACATCTCTTTTTGTGAAAATGAAGCTATGAAATGCTATTTTATATATCTAGAGGTAAAGCTAACTATAGCAAAAACTCAAGGGTGCTTTGAATATCCTAAGTGTTAGGGGTGTTGTGATAATCATTAATATTATCATTTCCCAAATTACCAACACTTTTGTGCCACGAAATTACTCAGCTAGTGGACTAGATTGACCTTTCAATGTTCATGCTGTCACCTTAAGCCAGTTGAGGCAAGGACCATTCCCAACAAGGGAGTTGGTAGAGGTTAAAAGTTGGCTCTGCCTTATCTATACCTGTTGCTGCCTGTTGTAAGAAAACTGACTCAATGAAGGTTTCCTGGAAACTACTATCTTACCTGCTGTGTGCTCTGGGGAATGGGATATCAGGTCATGATGAATGGAATATGCCATTGGTAGAGGAGGTTTCCTAGGAGAATAGAAAGAAAGGAGATTTTAGGGGGAGAACTAGTAGACATTTATCTACTCAAATCAAAGAAGTGATGACTTTACTCCCTACATTTATTTCTTTGTTCTACTCAATATCTACTTCCTTTTAGACATGAATGACTCTAATTCCTTTATCGTGCACAGCCCTGGATGTCAACATCTGTTGACCCTACAGCTTCATTTTGAACCTGGGTGCCTCCCTCAGGTGGATGCTGAAGGCGGAAGCAGCCACCTCTCTCTCCTCTTTCCTTATCAGTGACTTTACCACATTTTTTCCTCCAAATATTTCTCCTAGCATCAATCCTAAGAGGCGAGGGAAACCATAAGTTTCTTATAAAGACATTCATTTAGGACCTACTATGTCTCAAGCATTTTGCTAGTCACAAGGTGCAGTAGTGAGCCAAATATATGTAGCCCTCCTCTTCGGAGAGCCTGCAGACCCCTAGAAAATAACAACCTCTCATGAACTGAGGGCGTACCCTTGTCCAGCAATGGGCTCCATGTGCACTGTATTACTTAAATCTCACAGAAGTAGCTATTATTATTATCCTCATTTTACAGATGAGGAAACTGAGGTTTGCCCAAAGTCACACAACTGGAACTGGGCAGAATGGGGACACGAATGCAGGTCTGCCTGATGCCACACACCTAACCACGCATACCTCCTCTCTCACAGCTACCAGAAGGACCTCAGGGTTCTGTTCATGGCTGGAGGGTAGCAGCTCTTCTCCAACTTTGCTGCAGTTTCTACTGAATGCTTTGATTTGCAAATATAAAAGATTCTCTGAAGCACAACGTTAAGCAAATTGTGGTAGACAGCTGGCAGAGGACAGCTGGCAGAGGACAGCTGCAGACCAGAAAATGTGGCCGGATGCTCTGGGGGAGGGCAAGACGGATGTGCAGCGAGGCAGCTCCAAGTGGTGACAGGCCGAGGTAAAAGGGACTGACAGATTAAACCACCTAGACCCCAGACTGAGTGGAAGAAGTCCTTAGATATTCTAGAACACACTGTCTTTATCAAGTTAGCAACTACAACTCGGATATAAGTATGTTTTTCTTTGCCCACGTCATTCAAGTGATTATTCAAATAAATTTTAAAATCTGGGTCCCCCCACCCCGAAGTACGGCTGAGGTAATGACATAGAAAGACCTTGGGATTAAGGATCAGGAGACCTAAGTTCTTGTCCAGATACCCACCAACTAGTTCATTTGTGTGCTCTTCTGCTAGCCCGTTAACTTCTCTCATTCTGGGTTGTCTCCCTTCTAAAACAGGGGAATTGGGCTACTGAGCCTTATGGATTTTTAAAGTTTCCAGCTGCCCCGATGCTATGAGTTATTGTGCACCTCCAGTGTGCCTAGTACCACACTAGACAACTTGAGGTTTAGAAGTAATTGGAAGGCACGTGTCTAGCCCCCAGGACCTGGGCTGTCCAATGCAGTAGCCACCAACCACATGTGGTTATGGAGCAGTTGAAATGTGGCTGCTGTGACTGCATCACAATTTTATTTCATTTTGATTAACTTTGAATTAAGAATCTGATACTGCATTCGGTTACTGAAAACTTTTATGTTTGAAACAATATCCGGATGTGATTTTTCTTTTTTCAACAGTAAATTTTGTGCAGTCTAAATACAGTGTTTCCAACGAAAATTTCGTATCCAAATTGGAATGTGTGGTGTAAAATACACCAGATTTAAGACAATATGAAAGAAAAAAGGTTGTAAAATATCTCATTAATAATTTCATATTGAAGGGCACCTGGTGGCTCAGTAGGTTAAGTGTCCGCCTTTAGCTCAGGTCATGACCTCAGGGTCCTGGGAATGAGCCCCACATCAGGCTCCTTGCTTGGTGGGGTGCCTGCTTCTCCCTCTCCCTCCCCTTGCTTGTGTTCTCTCTCTGAGTCAAATAAATAAGTAAACTCTTTTTAAAAAATAACTTCATATTGATTACATGTTGACATGACAAAATTTTGGACATACTGGGTTAAGTGAAATATACTATTAAAATTAATTTCACCTGTTTCTCTTACTTTTTAAATGTAACTATTAGAACATTTAAAATGACATATGCGGCTTTCACGACATTTCTGATGGTTTTGGAAGTTTATACTCTATCAACTGTGATGTGGTGGGTGGTTTGATTGGCAACCTAGATCATCAGTCATAGGGGCTTTGGAGAAAAGACTAGTATCACCCTTTGAGGAAAAGAATAATATCACTCTGTACCAGTCTGAGTCATTACTCTCATTAGGAAAGACTTGCCCCAATTGCCTTTGCTAACAGGGTTTGTTTTAAGAGAGCCAGGGTATGTGAGGACTCTATGGTCACCAGTTCTTCCCAAACTGGGATGGGCTGTAGGCACCATGGCTAAAGCAATGTGACTTACCCATCTGAGTACACCCAGCACTCCTCCCTCTATACGGACCAGCCTGTGTCCATGCAGCCTGAGTACCCCTGTTGGGTGGAGGTTGGAGCCAAACCCCTTCAGAGGTTCTTGGCCCCCAGCTGTATCTGGCTGCCTTTAGCCTGGTCACAATTTTCTGGTGTATCCAGTTGTAGAGAAGTAGTAGTGTCTGTTTGGTTCTTGGCACATGGATTAAACTGTAGGATCTTGAGACAAAAATAACTGTAAGGCTTTCTTCAGAAGGAGCATATGTCAATGGCAGGAGTTTTGAATTTGGGCCTTCTTCACTGTGTAAAATTCCACCATTCTCTGCATCTGTAGGGAATAAATGTGCTACCAGGGAGGATAAATCCAGATATCCCTGGGCAGTATGTGTTCAGCTTGTGGTGATGGACCTGGTGTGATGGGGGAGGGTCACTTTCCCTGGGCACAGTGTGGTGAATATCATGGCATGAATAGAAAGGACCACCACCCCCGGTCACAGACCGTGATTAATCTGCAGCGACTGGGAAGGACCGCTGTATTAGCCTGCTAGAGCTGCCGTAACATATACCTCAGAATGGAGAGCCTAAACAACAAAAGATTGTTTTCTCACAGTCCTGCAGCTAGAAGTCCAAGATCAAGGTGTCAGCATGTTTAGTTTCTTCTGAGGTCTCTCTCCTTGGCTTGCAGATGACTGCCTTCTCACTGTGTCCTCACTGGGTCATCCCTCAGGCTGTGTTGTAATCTCTCTTTCTAAAATTATTCTTTAAATCGAGACATAATTGACAGGTAATATTATAGTAGTTTCAGGTATATAACATAATGACTTGATATTTTATACATTGCAAAATAATCACCACAATAAGTCTAGTTAACATCCGTCCCCTTACATAGTTACCAGTACATTTTTTTCCTAGTGATGAGAACTTTAAAGATCTATTTTCTTAGCCCCTTTCAAATATGCAATACAGTATTATTAACTATAGTCATTATGCTATACATTATATCTCCATGACTTAATTATTTTATAACTGAAAGCTTCTACCTTTGACCCGCTTCACCCATTTCTCCCACTTCCTTCACTCCTCATCTTTGGAAACCACCAATCTGTTGTTTATCTATGAGCTTGGTTTTTTTGTTTTGTTTCACTTTTAATTCCACATATAAGTGAGATCATAGGGTACTTGCTTTTCTCTGTCTTATTTCACTTTGCATTTATTTCACCTTGAGGGCCATCTACATTGTTGCAAATGGCAAGATTTTATTCCTTTTTATGACTGAATAGTATTACGTTGTATATGTATCACAACTTCTTTATCCATTCATCCATTGATGGACACTTAGGTTGTTTCCATATCTTGGCTACTGCAGATAATGGTGCAGTGAACATGGGAGTGAAGATATCCTTCTGAGTTGATGTTTTTGTTTTCTTTGGATAAACTCAGAAGTGGAATTACTGGATCATATAGTAGTTATATTTTAATTTTTTGAGGAACCTTCATACTTTTCCATAGTGGCTGCACCAATTTACATAGAGCACACAGGTTCTCCTGTCCCCCACAAGTGTCCTGCCAACACTTGCTATTTTTTTGTCTTTTTGATAATCACCATTCTGACTGGCATGAGGTGACATCTCATTGTGATTTTGATTTACATTTCCCTGATGATTAGTGATGTTGAACATCTTTTCATTTACCTGTTGGCCACCCGTATGACTTCTTTGGGAAAATGTTCAGATCTATTGCCTATTTTAAAATCAGATTATTTTTTGCTATGAGGTTGTGTGAGCTCTTTACATATTTTGAATGTTAACACCCTGGCAGACACATGATTTGCAAATATTTCCTTCCATTTCAGTAGGTGGCCTTTTCATTTTGTTGATGGTGTAATCTCTTCATCCTGGATTACCTCTCACCTATACAATCTCATTTTATCTCAATGATCTCTTTAGAGGCCTGATCTCCAAATACAGTCACATTCTGAGGTACTGGGGTTAGGACTTCAATATATGAATTTGGCAGGTAAAAAGCCCATAGCAACCACCATCCTTGGTCAGTATGTGGCATTTGAGGATCAACTTAATGAACTGCGTGGTCAGACGCAATGCCCGCAAAATGACCATCAGGTCACATGAAGATTTCCTACTCAAGGGAATGAGAACAAAATATGCATCTTTGACAAGGTTATGAATAACTTTAAGTAAATGCAGTTGGATGGAGGGACATAACTGACTCTGAATTTTATTGCAAGGCCACAGATGGTACAGTCCACTTCTCAGCACCAGGAATTCCCTGTTACTTGAACCACAGTGCCTGAGGCCAAGCAAGTGTAGTCGAATCTCCTTGGGATAAAGTGCTAAATCCTGGCCGGCAAATCTGACATTGGGCACAAGGGTTAAGAATCTATTTAGGGGCATAAAAGAAACGCATGGAAAAAATATAGTGTGAGCCCTGCACTAGCAATGTAAGGCTAGTAATGTAAGGTGATCAGACTGAGAGTGGAAAGGAGAAATCAGCAAAGATTTCTGATTTCTGGAGAGTGTAGCCTTCTTATAGTTGGAAATTGGTGAACAGGTGCTGATGAGGAGAATGGTGAAAATCTGGAGGCAAGGCAGGGGCAGGAAATGCAAGATATGAAAAGATCGTCTAGAAGTTGATGGTTAGAGCCCAGGGCTTGTGAGTGAGGAGGGTTGGTTTAAAGCAGCGATGGAGAAAGGTCTGCCTCTAGGTGTGAAGTGATATGGGACTGGGTTGGTGACAGAGGAGAAGGAAGATTGAGTGTGTGGAGATTAAGAGCTGGCAATTGATCAAATGTTGTCATTGAGGTCTAGCATTACACACATACACGCACACACCCACCCCAAAAATCATTATGATGATATCTGCCATTCCCAGAGATTACTGGTTCCAGTGCTGATACTGAGACCTCTGGGATGCCACTCCAGTGTTCATAAAAGAAAAGATGGGAACAATCTTATTGGTTTGTGAACTCTTAGATGATAGCTGAAAAGTCCATTTCAGCATGCGGCTTTTTGTTTGTTTCCATGCTAACCATAAACTTCTCTAGTCTGTTCAATTGTTAGCAGCAAGAAACTGGATAGATATAAGCAGTATTCTCCAAGTGACACATTAAATTGGGATGAATCAGTTAAGTAAAAACAAGCAGACTTTATCAGATGATTACAAGGTATTTTATGCATTTATCTTAAGAAAAATACAGTATTAAAGAGTCAACAGATGGTTTCATGGGAATTTGCTTGGCTTACGGGGATAGAACAAGAAAACCTCCTCTTTAAATGTTGACTGGGGGCTCCTGGGCTGCTCAGTTGGTTAAGTGGCTGACTCTAGATTCCATCTCAGGTCCTGATCTCAGGATCCTTGGATGAGTCTTATGTTGGGATCAGCGCTCAGCGGGCAATCTGCTTGAGAATTCTCTCTTTCCCTCTCCCTCTGCCCCTTCTCACACTCACACACTTTCTCTCTCTAGAATAAATAAATCTTAAATAAGTAAATAAATGTTGCCTGAATGTTACAGCCTTTTGAGAGAGAACTATTTCTCTCCCAATATATTTTCCTAGTAATCTTCTACAATTACTGTAAATAAAATCTGCAACCAGTCCTAGATTATATATATTTTTAAAAATTCAATTGTGTCTTGCACAGAACTTTCAAACTTTTCATTCTTTTCAAACAGATCCTGAGTAGTTGCTGTGGGCTTTAATCTCCTCCTTTAGCACCCTATATGCAAAATCTGCAATTCATCTTATTCAGGCTTTCCTTACACTGCCTTCAGCCAGGCCTCAGGACTCAGCTTCCTCAAGCGAACTCCAGTAGTGGGGCTCAGGCTCCATAAATCCCCAAGTGATGTTAATGTTTGCCAGGTTGAAGCAAACTGGGTCTCCACTTTCAGGGTGGTTTCAAGTCTTAGGGAAGATGACTAGGAAGAGTTAGAAAGCACGTCTTTGGTGGGTCCAGAAGTTTGGGAATGAGTACGCAGCTGGGACTAACTTTATTTCTTCCTCTTTCCAGTTTGCACATATTCACGCCTCGCGGACTGACCACTCCGAAGGCAAGGAATGGTGCATCCAGTCGAAGTTACAGCCCGGTGCTCAGCCCCGGCAGCCAGCGCGGGTCTCACCCCTCCCTCGCGGCAATTACCCCTGTGCCCCCACCTGCTCCGCCGCTCCGCCCAGCCTCGGGCCACACGGGCCACACCCTCTCACCGCTCTGGGCACCGCCCCCCAAACCCGCCCCGCAGCACGCGCCGCGGCCTGAGCCCCGCCCCGACCGTCACGTGACAGCCCCGCCCTCTTGCGCGCTTGGATTGGCTCTCCCGGCGGAGGGGGTGGGTTCTAGCTTACAGCACTGCCCCGCAACGCGGCTGCAGTTTTCAAACCTCAACTGTAAGCTCCGGTCGCCGTCTCCCCTGCCGTCGCCGGGAGCCACCTCACAGGGGAACAGGTCACGACTGCTGGCCGTTGTCCAGAAGAGTAAAAGTGGGTCCTGCCACGCTCGGAGCTACCTGGCGCCTCACTGGGCTAGAGCTGGAGAACGAGTCGTGTGGTGGCCACCGGCGTGGGGCGGGACGGGAGCCCCCTTGGAGGGGGCAGCCCCGAGAGAACCTGCTGCTGCCGGAGCGGTCAGTGTCTTTTCTCTTCGCGCGACCGCGGTCCTGCCGCGACTGGTGGGTGGGTTCGGGGCTGCGACTCTGAATCCCTGAACCCGCCCCCTTTATCCTGGGTATGGAGACCCCCCCACCCCCTAACGTGGGAGAGGTCCGGAGGAGGGATGCAGGTAGTGTGAGCGCGTGTGTGGTCTCCTTAGAACCCAGACCCCCGGCCTGGTGGAGGTGGACTCGGACTCTGCCGCCCATCAGGTGGCCCAACTGCCCCGGGCCCCCCTCCGCTCCCCGGTTGGAGTCCAGCCTCGCTGATTCCTTCGGGTTCGGGGCTGGGGCGTCCGGTGGTCCTCCCAACCCCCTCCTCATTCGGGGCGCGTGTCTGTGCGTGTCTGTGTGTGTCTGCGTGTGTGCGCCGTCGCCTGGCCGGCCCGGGCTCTTCCCCGGTCGCGTCCCGCGGGGGCTCCCTTCGCGAGTGGCTCGCTCGCGCCCCTTTCCACGTCGCGTCGATGTGGTCCTTCCTGACCCTCCTTCGTTCACAGCTGTGGTGTGGCTACAAGACGTGTTCACATCTGGATTGGTGGACGCGTCCTGCTCACAGCTGCCTTTCGTCTCCCAGAAAGTTTGTGCTCATCTTGTGGGGGCATTTTCAGTTACCGCTTGTGAACAGTGTTGTAAAGCCATTGAATAGAGAAGACGAATTTCAGTTCTTTCGGTAATTTTCAGTGATCTGATTTTGTTTTGACGCCGTGTAAATCACCTAAGTGTGCATGAGCCACCCTGAAACTATACAACTACGTGATGACTGTATTGAAGTTTATGCAGCTCTTTGTTTTACTGTGGGGAAAAGCGCTTCATGTGAATCCCAAGTAGGGACAAAGTTGGAGACTGCATGCCAGCTGGTAGCTGGTAATAGTTCTTCCTCCGTCTGTGATGGGACAAGAGACAATCAGACATAAACTTGCAAATTAAAATTAAGGAAAATCCACTTAAAAATCCAACCACATGCTGGTCAAATTTCAATAATATTAGGTCTGTGTATCACATTCACTGTTTTGCCAGCGTAATGTTTACCTCTGGTACCAGTGAAATGCTGAATGTGATGTTTGATACGGCGCGGCCCCTTTAAGTTCTCGTCTCAGAGAACGTATGCGCTGAGAAAGCATGGTCTACTGAGATGATAGGGCAAGTGGTGGCAAATGTATGTAACCTGGCAATATGAGCCCACGAGCACGATTTTATTAAAGGAAAAGATAATAAACCTTTTTTTCTCATTGATATACTGTTTTATTGTTCTATAGTGAACTGTCCAGAAGTAGTTTTTAACTACCTGTTTGTATTAAATAACATAACCATAGAACTTTGTATTTTTGAAAAAGTTGGTCCATAGAAACAGTGCCCTAATTTAAGACCTCTCTTCCCCATTCATCCTTCTGTGAGATGTTTCATTTTTTTAAATTTTCTGATATTTTAATAAGTGGAGTTATTAAAAGCTGCTTTATTTTTGAGATACATAATATGCATTTTAGATCATTTTCTAAATTATGGGTCTAAAAGCGAAAGATATTTACATGGCAATGTGTTTAAGTTTTTTTTTTTTTTCTTTTTAAGATTTCATTTATTTATTTGACAGAGAGAGATCACAAGTAGGCAGAGAGGCAGGCAGAGAGAGAGGGGGAAGCAGGCTCCCCGCTGAGCAGAGAGCCTGATGCCAGGCGGGGCTCAATCCCAAGACCCTGAGATCATGACCTGAGCCGAAGGCAGAGGCTTTGGCCCACTGAGCCACCCAGGTGCCCCAATATATTTAAGTTTTAAAAGTAAAACTTGTGTAGTAATTTTAAAGTATTTCTTTTTTGTGTGAGGACAGAATGGTTGTAGTTGCTCTTGGACTCTGAGTAGTGAATTACAATTTGGTTAAGATAGAATCAGTTTTTAGGAAAGTCAAACCTTGACTGATTGATCACTGTGTCAGCACATTAATAACAAATCTGAAGAAGATACAGGCATTTTATGGCGTGTTTCTAATCAAACAATTTTATTTTTAAGCTTGCATTGGCAGTGCTTTACTGGTGTTAAGTAAATACTTAAACATATTTTAAAAGCTTTGCTTTGAAGCTGTTTGATTATTATGAGAGAGTATCCTTTCCAAAAATTTCTTGTTGTACTCAAGAGACCTAATTTAAAATCCATGAATCAAGGAAAACAATTCCTAACACTTTCACTAAATCCTAAAATTGTCTCAAAATTGCATGTATGTTGTAGTGCATATTTCCTGTATACAAAATTGGCAGCTAAGAACAGTGCTCCTAGATTTACTGCTTTTAAAGAATTTTGATTGATTCTTGTTTTGTTTTGTTTTTTAAGAATTCTTTTGCATTCTGTTGGTATTGATTGTGTCAGAAACATTAACAGTCATTTCCCCTTGGGAAAACTTGAAGTATTTTAGTTGCTTTAGTTTGCCACCATATTGATGACAAAATTCTATGATTTTATTTTTAAGCAGTTTATATTCTATGATAGATTATTTTCAAAGGATATTTCTTTGAATATTTCAATTAAATTTACTTATAAATATAAATATATAAATAAAATATAAATATATAAAATATTTTATATGTATGTAGTGATATTGCAATTTTCAAGACCTATTTATTTAAATTTTAAAAAATTTCTTTGATTTATTTATCCTTTTTTTCCAATAACATTTAACCTTGAACTTCAATGCCACTTTAAACATCAAAATTAATCAGTTTCTTTTAATATTTATATGTATATTTTGGTGCATCTCTGACCCTTTGCAACTTCTTCACCAAAAGAGGGCATAGTTATACTTGAAGCATTTAAAAATTTTGATATTAACAGTGAGATGGTAGTTTCATCTTTAAATCCTTAAAGGATCATATCCCATTTTACATTGTAATGGCTACTGAACAAACAGTACTTCAGCAGTGCAGTCAGTAAACAGTACTTTATTTTACAATAGAAACTTAATTTTCCATCTGATGAACGACAAGCATTGTGTGTTTGTTGGTCCACTATATTTCTGTTTTTCAACATCTTCCTATCCTGGTTCACAATTACAGGGTTTAATTTTCCTTCTGAAGGAAGGCATAGAATTAGGCCTGGGGTTGTTACCTGGAACTTCAGCCCTTGAATTGTATATACTAGACTGGTTGGACTAGAGTTAGTTAGCTGGCTTCCTTTTGTGATATTCAAAGAATTAAATTCTTGACTTATACTTCCTATTCAATCTTTAGAAGCAAACAAACAAACAAAACCTGTTATTAGAATATAGTTAGTAGAAGGAATATAGTCTCTTGTGGAAATTGAAAATCATCTTCATCCTTATCCCTACACTAATACCTTTATTTCTAGTCAATGACTAAAAATGGATTCTTCTGCCACACTAGCAGAAAGTTCTTTCCTTATATTGATGGATGCTAGATAAATCTCCAGTTCCTCTGTCCTAGGGAAAACTTGGTAGCTATAAAATGCTGACATACAAAGAAGGAGTTGTTTCCCTGTAAACTTGTGCCTTTCTTTTTAAGACTTTATTAATTCATTTGAGAGAGAGAGAGCATGAGCAGGGAGAGAGGCAGAGGGAGAAGCAGACTGACTCCTCGCTGTCCTGGGAACCCGACCCCAGGACCCTGGGATCATGACCTGAGCTGAAAGCAGCTGCTCAACCATGTGAGCCACCCAGGTTCCCCAATCTTGTGCCTTTCTTTGTTTGCTATTGCTTTTTGAATTTACTTCATGATCATGTAGATTTGTCAGTCCGTAGCAGGACAAATATCTGAATTTCCTGAATGAGGTAACTTTTAAAATACTGATATTCTTAGCTGAAGTCGTTATTCATATAAAAACAGGTGGTCACCTAGTCTGGAAAGACAGGTAAATACAAAACAAATGGTATATTGATATTACATTACAATATATGATAAAATAATTTTATCCATATTTCTAGGCTTTATGGCTATCCTGTTTAGAACTGAAATTCTCTAATAGCAATTTAGAACATTTCTTATTTTATTTAGCCAAATATTGATTAAGCAGAGACAAAGCTGCTTGAAGCTCCAATACTGTAATTTCAAGATGGACCTCAAGTTTTGCTAAACCCTTGAAGATATGAGATTTACCTAAAAATTCTTGTTGCTGTATTTCATAATTCTTATAACTCAGTTCATGAAACCTTAAAAAAAATTCCTGCTGGGGGGCTCCTGGGTGGCTCAGTGGGTTAAAGCCTCTGCCTTCGGCTCAGGTCATGATCTCAGGGTCGTGGGATTGAGCCCCGCATCGGGCTCTTTGCTCAGCAGGGAGCCTGCTTCCCCCTCTCTCTCTGCCTGCCTCTCTGCCTACTTGTGATCTCTCTCTCTGTCAAATAAATAAATAAAATCTTTAAAAAAAAAAACAAAAACCTAGTATATTAAAAAAAAAAAAAAAATTCCTACCGGGTGCCAGACACCACGTTAGGAGTTTAGACACAAAAACAAATGTTGTTGCCCTTTAGACACTAAAGAGAATTGTAGTCTAACATGTTACATGTTGAAGTAAAGAAGTATGTTGAGGGTCTTCCTGTTCCTCCTGTTTGAAAGGTAAAGGAGAGGGATTTAAACCAACCTGTGGGTTTTAGGCAAAGCTTCCTGGGTGAGGTGACCTTCTAAGTTGAGATATGAATGGTGCATGAGAAGACTTAGCCATTTAAGGAAAAGTAGAAAGAACATTTCGGGCAGAAAAGTAGAACAGAGATGTAATAGCAAAAAAAAAAAAAAAAAAGAAGTGTGGCAGGAAATGAAACTGGTGTGTACCTGGCCTCAAAGCCTTTTATGTATCATGCAGTAGGACTTTAGTTTATAGATACTGGGTAGCTAATGAAGGGATCAATTAGCCTGGAAAGCAGACAATTTAATTCTCTAGATGTTTTCATATATTATATATGCTATATCCTATTTCTGTAAAACCTTTTTATTGATAACTTCGAAACGAATATTGTGATGAATATTTTTTAAACAGAGCTATTTAAAGGTTTTATAGGAACTGTTGTGTGTCTTATTTTTGATCACATCACATTGCTGTCTCTCTTCAAGTAAGTTAAGGCCCACATCAAGCCTAACATTTCCTCTTTTACTTCCTTCACTGATCCATATCTGAATTCTTATTATAATTATTGTGATGGGAATTAATAAAAGAAGAATCTTTGAGAATAAGTTTGAGGTACTGTATACTTGGAAGCTTAATTTTATCTTGCTTTCTATTATCCTCTTACTGTTTCTAGTGCCTGATTGTGTCTATAATTGTGTACTTCTATACACACACACAATCACATTTACCTACTAAGTCTCTTAAGATTTTTTATTATAGCCTAATAAAGTGTTACGAAATGAATTTCAAATAGATTGAGACATATTGGTAATTTAGAATCAGTTATGTGAATTGTGGTAGAAAATAAAGAAAAAGTCTGGAATTGTTGGAGTTAAAGAGAAATTGTTGGGAAATTCAGAAAGATACACAGAGACAGAGAGGGTTGACTGATAACCTTCGTGTACCCAAGGATTAAATCTTATGCGACAGGCAACTAGATGTTTGTGGAGGGTTTGGACAAAGTGTAACATTTATGCTCCATTATAAGTAAAATTGGCCAAAGGAGAAGAAATGGAAAAATATCTAGACTGTGGCAACTGGTTCAGGTTCAGTAAATAGAAGGAAAATACAGGATGCTATATGGATGCCATAAGCAGTCTGTAATACTGGTATTTTAACAGTAAGTAGGTAAGTGTAACATTCTGCTTTCAGAAATGTGCTTGCTCTTTATTCTGAGACATAGCTTGTATTTCACCATATTCACAGCTAGAGTAAAATGTATCACAATTCAAAAAATGGTTTTTGAATTAACATGTATTTAAAAGAACTGCTGATTGCCCAGTACTGTTTTCAGCTACATTTAGAGTCATAAAAATGCCTGTGGGTACATTCAGCATTATGATGACCAACAGTACATGTGAGGGGAGGAAAATTTGTTAGGGTAAAAAATTAAACACAAGACAATGTCTAGTATTAGGAAATACTCTCAAGTAACTTGATTTAATAAGGCCCTATTTGGTTATTATCTTGTCAATACTTTAAAGGTCAACTCTTTTTCATTCTAACATAACTGAATAATAGATAGTACAAAAAATATTTATATGTATATTTGGATATCACATTTTAGATTTGGGGAGGGAAGGGGAGGGTCCCAGGATAAGTCTAGATTTTCACAAGTTACTCATAATAAAGGTGTATATTTTAGAGTTACAAATTGTTATTCATTATATAGAATTGTAACTTTAACATTAATTCAGCATTTGTTAAATTGTCTTTTCTATCCAGTATTAAACAAGGCATTAATTCTTGTTTGGTATTTACCCTGAATGCTTATATGGTCTCTGCATAAGAACTGACATATTATTTGGATAGTGAATGCCATCTGCTCTATATAAATGCAGAGAAAACTCTGCAGCCTTAAAAATATTGAGCAATAATGGCTCTTGAACCTATAGCCAAGTAAACCCTCAATATGTAAAGAGATATATTTTGCTGTTGCAAGTGGGTAAGTTTCTGCATTTAGAGTCTAGTCATATATATTCACAGCCATCTTTTTTACCCAAAGGCATTTGCTGATTATTTGCCTATCAGTAAAGTAGTACCTACTTAGTGTAGATACTTTAAATACCGGGAAAGTAGAAGTACTGCCATAATCCCACCACCCAAAGATAACCACTGTTAACATTTTGCCCTAGTTTTCCAGTCTTTTCTACTATTTGTTTTTATATTTTTTCCATAAAATTATCATAGTGTATATACTTTTTCTTTCTTTTTTCACTTAATATTATAGGAGTTAAAAATAGTCTTTGAAAGCATGATTTTTGAGTATATAGTATCCTATTATTTAGGTGTATTTAAACACTTTTTGAACTTTGGGGTTCATTCATTAAACAAGTTTGTTTTTTTCATTATTATAAATCCTATTTCACTGAGCATAAATCTTTCACTACATCTAAGATCCATATTGACTCTGTAGAAACTTGAGAGCAGAAAATATTCGCAAAATTAGTTCTGTTAGAGTTCTTATGAATAGATCACTTTGTAGCTGACATTTTATAGCATGAGATAAAGATCTTAGATTCTAGAATCTAGATAAGGTGAACATCTCAGAATCAAGAGCTTATACTCTGTCTCTATGATTGAATTTGACATGTATTTCTTATATTTCCCAAGGCCTGATTGATGGACAGTGTTGGGAATGTAGCCCAATTTGTATCCATGATACAGGTATATCCCTTCTTTCTGTATATATGTATGTATAATACAAATGCAATCATAAGCAGGCATATTCATAGACTTTTAAATTTAGAAAAAAATTGTCAAAACCCAAAGATGACCTGAAAAAAATAGGTTGAGCATAGAAATTGATAACTATTTTGATTTTTCTGAATGTATGACCATTGTAATTATATGCCATCAGATCTAAGAAAGTACACAAATAGTTTATCAAAACACAGTAAAAAAAGGCAGAATTTTAAGAGTTGAGTTTAAGCTAACCTGGGGTGAGAGTTTTATATACGGAACCAGTACAACTTCTCACCAACAGCCAGGATGGTGTAGAGGATATCTCTGGGTAGAATATTAACAATATTTACTTACTAAACAATCATGATGTACTCACGATTAGCACTGTGCCAGTTTCATTCTACATGAGTACGTCATATTTTTATTTTAATCCATAGAGCTATGCAAGATAGATTCTATTATAATCCATCCTTTAGAGGAAGCAGAATTGAAGCTTTCCTCACTAGTAATTAGAGAAATGCAAAGTAAATCAAAATTTCATTACCCTTCATCACATTAGAATAGCCAAAATTAAAGGCCTGAATGGGACAAATATTGGCAAAGAAACAATAAGGTCTCCCACCTAGTGCTAGTGGGAATATAAACTGAGTGTGGAAAAGGGACCAACTTCAGCCGTGTCCTATGTCTTATTTATTTTTAATTTAAATGAAATATGATAAAGGAATAAGATTGAAAAAGCAAATGTTTATTAGGATATTTGTATCCCTTCCTGTACATATGAAGTATTTCTTTCTTTTCTTTTTTTTTAAAGTAACTGTATTTGTTTCCCACACAGCCATGACAAACTACTGCAGATCAAGTGACTTAAACAACAGAAATTTATTTTCCCATAATTCTGGAGAGTAGCAATTTGAGATCATGGTGTTGGCAGGATTGGTTCTTCTAAGGCCTTTCTCTATGGCTTGCAGATGTCCTTCTCCCTGTGTCTTCACATGGTTTTCCTTCTGTATGTTTCTATGGCCTAATCACTTTTTGTAAGGACACCAGTCCTGTTGGATTTGGGCCCACCCTAATGACGTCATTTTTAACTTAATCACTGCTTTAAAAGCCCTAACTCCAAATACAGTTACCTTTTGAAGTATTGGGGGCTAGGACTTAAACACATGAATTTTGAGAGGAGGGACACAATTGGTCCATAACATCAGTGAAGTTAAATAATTTAGTTAAGATCTCGTAGCTGGTATGATGGATAAATGAGATTCAGACCCAGATGTGATTCTGTCCAAATGTTATTTTCAGAATGCTACACTGCAACCCTTAGACTACTAGAAATATACACCAAAACTAATTAGGTCTTTGTTTCTCCAAAGATCAACAGATTTAGAGGAAAAATAATTGTTGACTTAAGAATCAAGAAAATATGGAAACTGAAAACACTAAACTCTTATCACATTGCTTATTAGGAAGATAAAGAACAGTACATGTCAAGGAAATAGGTGGAGGAAAATTTGGCAGAGAAAGAACAAAAGCCCCAGGGGGTTATTGAAAGAGGGTGCTAGAAGACTAATACTGGATCTTTTGTTAGATACCCATAGCAGAAAGTCCTAACTATTATAAAATATATAGTCTACAATTATATGGATTCTATTAATATGAAATGGTAGTTTTGTTGTTAAAACTGAATACATGTAGATATCACAAAGTTGCAGGTAAATATCGTTCAAGATATAGAACTGTAAGGCTTTGTATATATGGTCAATAACTTATCCAACAAAATTACAGAGCTTGGTTCTATCAAAAGGAAAAAAACCTCTAAGACTTATGAAAGCTTGAGTTTAATATTGAAATGTAGGTAGTCTGTTAAATAAGTTCTATTTCTTGTAGTCTTTCAGAAGTCAGTAACATAACTCACAAATTGTGAATTCACTACCAAATTTGGCTATGTAAAATTAAATTTAAAATGAATAATCATCACCTTGCTATGTTAAAATCTTATGTGAAGATATAACTTTAAAGAACGAGAGTTTAAAAATGAAATTGAGGGGCGCCTGGGTGGCTCACTGGGCTAAAGCCTCTGCCTTCGGCTCAGGTCATGATCTCAGGGTCCTGGGATCAAGCCCCGCATTAGGCTCTCTGCTCGGCAGGGAGCCTGCTTCCCCCTCTCTCTCTGCCTGCCTCTCTCCCTACTTGTGATCTCTCTCTCTGTCAAATAAATAAATAAAATCTTAAAAAATAAATTAAATTGAATGATTGCTTGTATTAAAATAACTACTTTTTAAGAATTTGGGAGCTCTTGAGGATTTTTACAATAGTTTTATTCTGAAATAAAGTCAGTAAGTTAGTTCAAGTACCAAAAAGATGTAATAGAATTTATGTGTGTGCTTTTTTTTTTTCCCCCGCCTTCCTTCTGGGTAGAATGTGCTATTTAAATCTTCTTTCCTTCTTTCTTCCTTTTTTTTTTTTTTTTTGGTTGTATCTTATAGCTATATTTGGAGCTGTAAAATATAATGTACATCCTGTCTATCTGAGATAACATCTTTTTTTTTTTCTTAATTGCATTTAAGTTATATCCTGTGTCTTCTCTTTTCTTAAATAGGTAAAAATAAGTGACTAAAGAAGCATATCTGGGAGTCATCAAACATGTCGAGGAGAAGATTTGATTGCCGAAGTATTTCAGGCTTGCTAACTACAACACCTCAAACTCCAATGAAAATGGAAAACTTTAATAATTTTTATACACTTACATCTAAAGAGCTGGGAAGGTAAGGAAATTTTATAATGTGTTTGCTGTTTAAATTAAATTTTGGATTTCTGGGTCTATAGTTCTATAAAATTCACTTGATCGTTTTAAAAAATGATTAAAAAGAAAATCATCATCTCTGCTATTATTATAAGGGTCTAGTCTTAACTGATTTGGAAATCAAACCTGTAGAGAGTTAGTGAGCTTATATGATATATCCCACCTAGATTCAGAGCCCTTAGAGGAAGTTGGGGTTCTCATTTGAGGCTGTGCATGGCAACAGGGAGCTTAGAATAGTAGACTGCCAAGTCCAAATTGAGGCGCTGCCATTTCCAAACTTTGTGACCTCTATTAAATTTCTGTACCTCTTAGTACTATAATTTCCTCATCTGAGAAGTGGGGATGAAGATAATTGTATCTACCTTCTATGGTTGTTATGAGGATTAAATTAGTTAATTTAATTGTGCAGTATTTAGTAGAATGCTATCAATTTTGTTAAAAATTTTTTAAATTTCTAGGATATTGTGCTGGGCTAAAAAAATAAATGAGAGTGTCCTCCTCTTTTTTCCTAAATTAAACAAAAAGAATTAACTCATATTTGATAATATCATTCTGTATGATAAAGAATGCATGTTCTGTAAGTAAAACACTGTACTTAACACTAATACTGATCTGTTTTGGCCTAACCAGAGTGTTAAGGCCAAGGGGTGACCTGAGATTATGAGACCATTTAGCATTACCATTTAAATATATACACAAGTTGTAAAAATATACTAAGTTATTTGTTAAATGTTCAGCATCTTTGAACTTAAAGACATTTAACAAAGAGTTGAAAGATGGTGATCTGTTTCAGTCTTCAGTTTGATTTTAGTTCTGGAGACAGATGTTTGCTTATCTTAAATGAATATGGTTTACTATGTCCATGTTTGTATTGATAGATGTATAGGAAGATAGTATGATTGATTTTATATTTGAAAATCTCAGTGTGAAAATAAAAGTTGACTGAACCACGAAAAGTAATTCTGTTCTTGGTGATCTTTTACATGAAGGGTAACAATAAGTCCTAGACTTGTTAGATGTTGGATGCAGTCTTTCTTTTACAAATAAGGATGATAATATATACTTCATTAAACTAAGAACTAAATGCGAAAGCATTTTTCATAATTCCTGGCATATTTATTTAATTAATTTTATGTGCAAAATAGTTGATGCTTTAATGGTGTATTGAAAGATACAGTTTTTCAAACCTTCCAGAATGTTTCTAAGAAATTGTTTAATTTAAATCTGTAATTATTTCTCTTTGCATTTTAACAGGAGGAGTCAGTTTCTTTTAGTTGCTTATGTCTCACATGGAATAGTTATAGAATCTTTGTGCTAGGGGCGCCTGGGTGGCTCAGTGGGTTAAGCCTCTGCCTTCAGCTCAGGTCATGATCCCAGGGTCCTGGGATGGAGCCCTGCATAGGGCTCTCTGCTCAGCAGGGAGCCTGCTTTCCCCTCTCCCTCTGCCTGCCTCTCTGCCTACTTGTGATCTCTCTCTCTGTCAAATATAATAAATAAAATCTTTAAAAAAAAAGAATCTTTGTGCTGGAAGGATTTTGGTGGCCAGTGGTCTTCTAATATAATTCTTTATGCAGCAGTCTTTCCTACAGTTTTCCTGGCAAGCTGTTTATCCAGCTTCAGTTTGAATGCTGCAAGTGATGGGGAACTCATGACCTCAGAATGTGTCTGTTCCATTTTGTGGGTGCCTCGTAGGCACAGAAGGTTCTCTTTTCTGCTCTGCTAACATCTACCCAATAGATGTAGTTCTTCTTTTGTAGCTGCATGTAATGTCCATGTAAAAATCCTTCAGAGATTTGAATATGGTTAAACACTGCCAGTTTCCTTAAATGCTCATCTTATGACCTAATTTCCAGACAGCCATCTTTGATCTAGTTACCTTCTTCTGGACCACTTCATATTTTTCATTGTCAGTCTTAAGAAGGCCTAGAGTGGACACAGTATTGTCCACTATCTTGTCCAATATTGTCCACAGTATTGTCCAATATCTTAACATCTAGACTACTGTAAAGCTTTATTGAGGTAGCTTAAAATTCTCTTAGGAGTTTTCTTTCCTTATTTTTTTAAACAGGTATGTCAAATATGTGCCATATATAGTATGTTAATAAAAAACAGATTAAACTGGCAGTCAGTTGACCTGTCTTTACTCTGGATCTAAAGTTGTGTGATATACTTAGTTGTGTGATTTCCTTTTCATTAAGATGAGAGGGTAGAGTAAATGTCTCCAAGTTTCCTTCAATTGCAAAAACGTTGGGAAACTGCTTTGAACAGATAACTGAATATGAAAGCCTTGAACAGTACACACAATAAAGGGTATTCTTTTCCATATTTCCAAGTTACTATTTTGATGGGCAAATGTACATACATTTATTAAACTAAATTTGTAAAATAGGGGTATCGCGTGGCTTGAAAGTCTATAAAATATTTTTTTTCCTTTGGGAGTTTTGGAGAACTTAAACTTTGAGGAGGACAATGTTAATAATTCTAAATGGTTTTATAAATGAGTTACTATCATAAATAACAAGCATAAACTTGAATCAAGTATATTTTTTAACATTTTAATGCAAAAACTCGTGATAGAATCTTATTAAAACAAATTCAGTTTGCTAATATCCCATCTTCTAATATCTTTAGGAAAGAGACTTAACATTATTCTTTTTTTTTTTTTCTAACATTATTCTTTAAATTGGTATGGGCTAATGAGTCATGTGGTAAATACTGATATTTCTAATTAGTAAAACTTGATCAATTAGAAATCATGATCTTTCACGACCAATAACTTCCTTTAAGTTCTTCCAATATTGTTACCAATTTTAATATACAATACTAATGTAAAATGAAAATTAGGATCATAATATTGTTTCTTCTGAGGCTTTACATTTTGAAGTATGTAAACATAATTCTAGCATGTGGTGAACTACAAAGTTCTTTGTAAATCAAATTGATCTTTCTAAATCACCTGTTTTTTTAGTTTTAAGATATTGCTGTTTAAGAATTTATTTTCCTTTAGCAAACTAAAAGAAAATATGTAAAAGTTAACAGTTCATTTTAGACTATTCTCAAAAAACTTTGCATTGTTCCTGTTTTTTAACATGTTGGGTAAGTTTTTTTCCACCCCTCCCCCAACCAAGAGAAGGTTCCTTAAGACTTCTTGTGGTTAGAAGGGTGAGGCAGATGCAGAAATAGACGTCAGCTTCCTTTTTGGTTTACCCTCCCCCCCTCCTTTCACATTTTATTGTCTATTCTAGAATGCAGAAGGGTAATTACTAGACTTTTTCACTGCTGAGAAATCTAGTCAGCTTTGCCTTTTTAGGGTGTGAATTAAGTATTATTGTTAAGGGTTTTTAATTTTCTTAAATGTTTCTGTTAAATTTGATATAGGAACATAATGTATATAAAAGATTATTTTTTATACTTCTAAACCGCAATTAGCGTTTTAGAATGGGAAACAAATACTTTTTTCTTCCTAAGTCATCTGATAATTATGGTAATTAACAGTATATTAATGAATATATATGTAAGATGTTATTGGAATCTTAAAAAAGCTTTAAAAAATATAAATGCTTTAAGCACAGGACACAAAATAGCACGATATATGGTATTGTAGGTGCATAACTCTTGCATTCATTCAACAGATATTTCAGTTTCTATTATGTGTTAGCAAAGTGTAGATTTTATAATAACTGTAGTAATTAGGACAGACAGAGTCTCTGCCCTCATGGGGCTTTTACTTAGTCATAAATACTGACAGATAAATAATTACCAATATCATTTGGTCACCTTCGTACTGAATTAATGAGTTGTGTACCTGTTTAAGAAAGCCTCATAAGAATACATGAAAGAATTTAGATAAAAAGTGTTACTAGTTAATTTTGCTCATTGTTCCTGAGAAAATTCTGGCTTGCAAATATAATTGTAAAATTACAGTAGAGTTTAATTGTCACAATTGGTAGTATAAACATTTTTTTTTCAGATGGACAGTTTTCTTGGCTAACTAGGTTTTGTTTACTAAGTTTTACAAGGTGAATTTCTTCATAAAACTCAAAATTTCCTTTCTGTTTTAGATACATCTTCACTTCTAAATCTAAGTGAGAATTGCAGAAGTGAGTTGTACTTAAAAAAAACTATCTTAAAGGAAGAAATTGTTTTGCAGTGGTTAGAAGAGAAAGCTAGGAATTCACATCCCATAGTTTAATTCTTGGCACTCCAATTCCATATATGACCTTTCAGGAGTCATTTAATCTTAGTCCGATTCAATTTATCCAGTATAAAATCTATAAACATGGGTGGTTTAAATATGAAGTAGAGACTGATGACCTTTTTGTGTGCTCATTGAAATACATTGATCTGCATTGCTTTTGCATACAGTGAAAAAATACCTTATAGTTTAAATTAGACATTCCAAATCTTAAAGGAAAATTATTTCTTTTTTTTTTTTTAAGGAAAATTATTTCTAAGAATCAGGTTTGTGCATGCAAATTTATTGAGTTGATGTAGTTTTGATAAATGTAGAAGAGTCTACGGCCATACCACCCTGAACGCGCCTGATCTCGGAAGCTAAGCAGGGTCGGGCCTGGTTAGTACTTGGATGGGAGATAAATGTAGAAGAGTCAAATTATAGCTTGGTCACTTTTTTCTTTTTTTTTTTTTTTTTTTGGTATTAGTAGCTATACTTTTTCAGCTTGGTTTCCAATGCTTTTCACTGGCACCATATCGAAGAAATTTGGAAAATAAAGAGTAGGTATCTTTGTCATCCTGACTCTTGAGAATAGCAAGTAAAATACAATCAAGCAATTTATTTTGTCCCCCATCCCCACCCCAAACACCAAGTTTTCCTTGCCAAGCACCTGATATGCTGTGTTAGAAGTCGTATTGGGGAAAGAAGAGTTGTGGAACAAAAGTTCCTCTCTGAAGGCCCTTTATTTATACCTCATTTGTTAGTATCTACAAAGTAATTTGAGCCTTAAGATACAGGTTCTTAATTTTGGATCCCTTGGACTCAGGTTTAGAAGGTTTATAGATGGGCTTTGAAATCTGGAAACCCTCTGGAATTGTATGTATATTTTCTATTTAAGGGCATGTGTACATTTTTCTGGGTAGGCAGTCAGTAGCCTTTATTAGTTTCTTAAAATAGACTTACTCAAAATAGCTCGAGGCCTTTGGGGAAACTAGATTTTGGGCATATATAGGCTTAGAATACACATTTGCCGGTATCTTTTTAAATTCTTTTTTTTTTTTTTAAAGATTTTATTTATTTGACAGAGAGAAACACAGCAAGAGAGGGAACACAAGCAGAGGGAATGGGAGGGGGAGAAGCAGGCTTCCCACAGAGCAGGGAGCCCAATGTGGGGCTCGATCCCAGGACCCTGGGATCATGACCTGAGCCGAAGGCAGACGCTTAACGACTGAGCCACCCAGGCGCCCCATCTTTTTAAATTCTTGCTGAGATGCGCTAAGCACTTCTTTTGGAAAGAGCTAAACACATACTTATTCCTAAAATGATAAACATGACCTTAATGGGTAGCTGCTGATAACTATTAATTTTCTTAGTTGATCGTGAAGTATTTCTGGATACTCTCCATAGGACACATATACTTTTGATAATCTGTTACAGGCTTCATAGACCACTGGGCAATATTAAGATATTTACTGGTAAAAATAACTGCTAAATTAATGATAGAAAACTTCAAAGATTGTTAAAAGTGGTATTGAAACACAAAGTGATTACACTAATAGAATGTCAAATACTAATTTTTGCATTCATTTTAATGTTTTTGAAGGAAGCTATTTTGATTAGAGAGTTAGTGTGGTACTCCATTAAGGGTAGAGTCTTTGGAAAAAAGCCAAGATATATATACTCCCTGGGGTCTGCAAAATGGAATATCACTATATAGGATTGTTATGATATTTAAACACAAAAATTTATATAAAGAACGTGGCATGGAGTTGGTATGCAGATAAGATCTCCCCCCACAATGATAATATATTGAATTAATAGTGATGAACAAATATAATTCTGTCTTATCCTGTTATTACATTTGCCATTTTCATTTTTATGTGATAGTGCTATAAATTTTATAAAAGTACATATAGTATTTGATTCAGTTAAGAGAAAATAGATAAATTCCTAATGGCATAGTTGTTTGAAAGGATTAACTCTTAAGTTGGAGTTATAACTGTGTCTGGATTATATTAATATTGTTCTTTATGCAAACATTAAAATTGATTGTCTCCATTTTTCCCCAGAGGAAAATTTGCTGTGGTTAGACAGTGTATATCAAAATCTACTGGCCAAGAATATGCTGCAAAATTTCTAAAAAAGAGAAGAAGAGGGCAGGACTGTCGAGCAGAGATTCTACATGAAATTGCCATACTTGAATTGGCGAAGTCTTGTCCTCATGTAATTAATCTTCATGAAGTCTATGAAAATGCCAGTGAAATCATTTTGATACTGGAATAGTAAGTATACATTTTAATAAATTTAAATAAATTTATTGTACTTATTTTAATTGGTGGGATAAGGTGACTTGAAATATGAAGAACAGTAGTGATAAAAGTGTGACAGGAACTTGTAAAGATTTCTGTTGATAAAATATTAGAAAGATATACTGTATATTCGAATATTCTCACATATACACAAAAACTAAACAGCACACACACGGGGCACCTGGGTGGGTCAGTTAGTTAAGTGTCTGCCTTCAGCTCGGGTCATGATCCCAGAGTCTTGGGATCAAGCCGTGGGTCAGGCTTCCTGCTCAGCAGGGGAGTCCGCTTCTCCCTCTCCCTCTGCCCCGCTTGTGCTCTGTCTCTTTCACAAATAAATAAATAAAATCTTAAAAAAAAACAACAACAACAGCTCACACACAAAAATACTGAATGACAACACAACATTTGGGGGATGTCGTAAAATAAGTAAACTTTCATTGCTTTATAGCATAGAAAGTTGATGAGTTTTTGTGGGAAATTATCTGATGGGTAAATAGAATCGAAATCATTTACATATTTTGTCCATTTACTTGAAAAACATCTCCAAGGAAATGACTCATGGAGAGTAGAAGGGTGAATCTGCATGAAGGTGAAGGTATGCCTACCATATTGTTTGTCGAAGAAACATTTATTTAGTATTGCGTAACATATGGAAAGCTGTTAGGAATTGTAGCAATAAGAAATAAAATATTATCTCTTCTCACAAGTCAGTGAAAAGCTGAAAACACCCAAATATTCAACATTTCATCAGGTTAAGCATGGGGAGGGGGTGGAGCATGGTTAAGCGAACTGGCTTATTAATCAGTATATTTGCATGTGACTCTAAAATAGTACTTTTATTGAATGACAGTCTGATACATTTACAAAATGTGTTTGAATATCTGCAACAGTTAGAAGAGATTAGCTTAATTTATGCTTAGTATGCTTTAGGGTCTGATAAACTAAAGAAACTATTCATTTTAGAAAAAAATGCATTATAAATCTAATAATCCTTTTTAGCAGTTAACTTGTATCATTGCCTTTTTGAATTTAAAAATATATTAGCCTAATTTTAGTATTCAGTTATTTTAAAGATGAAGAGGTTTATTTATATATTTGTGAAAAATCAATATATTTTTGTACCAGGAAAGTTGATTGCCTAGAATCAACTTGTAAATATGAAAATGCTTATTTTGCAAAATGTTAAACTGACGAATAGTTCATTTAAGAGTGAATACTATGTATGTTTCCCAGAATACCAACATACCACTTAAGCTAGATTATAGCACCTTAATATTATAATAAATAGAATTTAGAATAAATAGATTAGAATTGCAGAAATACCCGCAGTACTACCAATATGATTTCATTTTTCATACGTTTTGTGATTGGTCAGATTCTTCATCTAACCTTTAAAAAATTAGCTATTTGCATGACACTGCATGTTTGAAGTATGTGAAAATAAGCTAACATTTTTCAAACACAGTAATGGAATACTGGTTCCAGAGGGCGAATAAATAGGAGCATTGACTACTTTCATAAAATTTTCTTTGGGGGCGTTATCTGAATAGTAACAACAAGATACATCAAAAAATTTTGACACGTTTTATGTCTGGACCCTGTTCATACTCTGAAAATTGATTCAGGTACCCTACCCAGTAAACTGAATTCTCTAAGGGCAGAACTATACCTCATGGCTGAAGTATAGAAAGCACTCGGTAAATATGTAGATGGATTAAAATAATTTCTTACTAGAGGAACTAAGACCTACTAAAATTCATTACTAGAACTTTGGTTTAATTACCATTCCTATCACTTTTGGGGTGGCATTGTCACATAAGATAATCTCAAAGGTAAAAATTTGGTCAGACAGGCTTAGTTGTTTTAATAAGGTGGCATAATTTTTTATATGGTGAAAATAAAACAATGGGATCTTTTACTCTAATAACAATTACCAATCTGATCCCCTCCTCAAACCATCCTACATACTTTTCTTCCTTGACTTTTTTATTACAAAATTTCAAATCTACAGAGAAGTTGAAAGAACAGTATAATTAACACTCACACTCTTTAGTTTGATATACCAGTTGTTGACTTTTTACCACATTTACTGAACCATTTGAAAGAGGGTATATAACACATAGGTTTGCATGACAGTGTAATTATATTAAAGTACTATTATCACACACACAGAACATATATACAAATACATAAGCAAATGAATGCAAACACTTCAAGTTTCTAAATTCGTTGGTTGATGTCCCGTCAGGGAGCAAATTCTTCTAACAGAGAAGAAGAAATATACCTGAATATACCTTAAAAGGCAATGATAATGATATAGGTGTCTTTTCCGACTATAGAGGTATTTTTTTCTTCTCAGTAGTCACTGCTCTTAGGTGGCTTGTTTTAACAAAGCATCTGGTTGTCTACTACTCACTGCTTCTAGTTTCTGCTGACTTCTGCAGTCTGCTTCTTGTGTTATCTGTTCTTTCCCTCCTTTTAGCTCCTCCTGATTTTCCATTTCCCATAGCTCTACCTACATCTCTCCTTTTTGGGAAAAATGGCAACCCTACAAAAGACATTGGTCAGCTTGCCAAACTGAAAAGAAGAGACAATCTGGTTGGCTAGCAATCATAATATTTGTTTGATTTTTTTATTTAAACAAACATCCCTTAGGATACTTTTCCTTGTTACAAAAGTAATACCCATGTATTGTGTTAAATTTAGAGGATATAGAAGATAGAAATCATATGTAAATTGTGGTTACTTCTATGGCATATTCCTATATTTTAAAATTATTCTTATTTTTTGGTTTGTGCCTGTATACCTTTAGAAACAAAATTGTGAATTTGAGAGCACTCTATTGTAATTCACTTTTTTCACTTAAGAATATATTGTGTGCATTTTTATATGTATGATATAATGTTTCTAAAAATGAATTTTAATTTAGGAAAGACTTTTTAAATTGCCTTTAAAAATCAGTTCGGTAAGAAGCCCCCAGATTCAGAAAGGCTAGATGTTCGCTAGGCTTGGAATTAAAATTTGTTGACTCATTATAATAATAGTTAATATTTACTGAATATTTACCATGTGTCAGACACTGTGATAAATATTTATAGATCTGCTTTGATCTCTAAAACGTCTATTGTGTCCAATAATTTGTATGGCTTATCTAATTTAATTCTTACAGTAAATTCAGTGAGCCAGGAGCTATCATTATTCATCATGTATTATTATGTTACAGTAAAGGAAACAGAGGCAACATTTTGTCCCAGTTTATGCAGCTAGTTAGCAGCAGAGCCAGAATGGAATCCAGGCAGTCTTGAATTTCAGTAGGTACCCCTGTAAACAACCTGCTGTCTTACCTCATATATCCTAAGCACCAGGGAGAGCTTTACATTCTTTTTCTTAGTTTGTTTTCTTATATTTTCTGAATTTTTGAATTAGTGGAGGGTTCTGGCTATTGAATTAAATTTAGTGAATGTGTGCTACATGGACTGAATTTTGTATTGGCAGAAAGGAGAAGATCGCATGTGTGAGCAGCTCAAATTAATCACTGGGTTCTTGAGAACCATCATTCCTCCATGTTCTACTCCTTCAGTCATTCTATTCCATCTCACTTTTACATCCTGGATTTTTATATCTTAATAGGGGACGTAAATCCATATTTTATACAGTTTTCTTATATTTCAAATTATTTGATCTGTTTCTTATCAAGTAATTCTTGTTGAGCAAAGAACTCATTCTAAGAATCTGAAGCATATGTAATCTGAAGATTCATATGTAATCTGAAGCATATGTAATCATATTTGCATATGATTACATTAGTAATATTATCTGAAGTATCTTTGCAGGAATCTTTAGACTACTTTCTGTTTTAAGAGGGTTTGTTTCATTAAAACTAAATAGTGTAACCAGAAAGGGAGGGAATAAGATTGTCACTGGCAGCCTGGCCTGGGGAGTCCCTCTTCCCTCAGGAGACCTTGAGCAGGGCTGTGACAAGTAAACATCTGACCTGCAGACCACCAAGGGTAGTTTATATATAACTATTCATAAAGATTAATTTATTTTTTGTAGGTGAACATGAATGTCTAATATTGTCTTCCTGTATGTTATTTTCAAGTTCAGTTCTAGAACTATAAATTTTATAGCAAACTAACCTTTGAATACTGAGATATCTTGAGACAGGTATTAGTTTTTTATGAATTTTCTTGGAGTTTCAGGAGTTGGAGGAATTTGAAGTATAAGTACAATTGGAGTTTTCACAAGTATTCCTTACCAGCTGTCCCACACAGTCTGCTCTGGAATATGGTAAAGTGCAAAGCAGCAAATCTCTGCAGCCTCTAACTGGCACAGATTGGCTTAGTTACAAGTTACATCTGCAACGTGAAGGGCCAGTCCTGTAACTTTCAGTGTAGGACTCAAATTGACAACCATTATTTTTTCTTCTTCTAGCTCCTAATACATATGACACGCTTCTTCCTCTTGGCAGTCAATGAGACTTCTGAATTTCAGTTACAGCCACTCTGAAGAATGACCGTCTATTCCATCATTGATTGATTGATTGATTGATTCATTCATTCATTCAACAAACACTTTTAACACCTTCTACATGCCAGACACTGTCCTGTTTTACCATAGAGAATATGCTTTACTTGAGATATTCTTAAACATACCTTACAAATTTATTGAATAACCTCCTAGATTTTTTTGCATTTTTTAGATTTAGTCCTCAGAAGAAAATCTATTGAATTCAGTGATTTTGATTCAGTTTTACAGATGGGAAAAGCCAAATAAGTGACTGATCCTAAGTTATATTGCTGGTAAATAGCAGATTTGGGATTTATATTTATATTGTTTGACTCCAAACTTAGGGACTTTATTCTGTGCCTTTGTCAACGTTCTTTAGATTGTCAATTCTTTAAAAAAAATAAAAGATTTGTGAAGCTGCAATACAGGGTATTGGTTCAGAATGTTGATTTTCGTCCATATCATACAGCTTCAGATTCTGGTTCCCCATTTACCATGTGACCTTATACAAGTACTTTAACTTCTTTGTACTTGTTTCTTCATCAGTAACATGGGAATAATAATTACTTATCCTGCATGGTTGTCATGAGGATCAAAAGAGATGATATTTATCTATATATATATGAATAAAATGAAAAACCAGAGCTGAGTTCAGAATGTTAGCTATTATTTTTATTGCATCATTAAAGCAGACTGTAATATTATTGAATTATAAAGCAATTAATTTCATCTGTTAATTATGCAAGTATTGGTACTCAAAATTTGAAATATTCTTGTCATTTACTTTCTTCCTTAAAGATCTCTCCCACCCTCCCTTCCCCCAATTTCTTAAGTGTATGTATTGATACAGAGAGACTAAAGTTTAGATAGCTTTGTCTTTTACTTAACAGTTACACAGTATTTAAAAGTTGTCATTTTTAGGTCAATGATTTTTTAAGTTTCTATTATTTGAATTTTATTTCAGTGCTGCAGGTGGAGAAATTTTCAACTTGTGTTTACCTGAGCTGGCTGAGATGGTTTCTGAGAATGACATTATCAGACTCATTAAACAAATACTTGAAGGAGTTTGTTATCTACATCAGAATAACATTGTACACCTTGATTTAAAGGTAATGTAACATATGATTTTAAGTAACACAACATCTTTGTTCCTTCTGCTCTTGGGATGTGTAACTGCACGCTGATATTGGTAAGAAACAACAGTCAGATAGATCATGCCCCTCTGTACTGCAGTGGTACATTCTTTGTTTACCCGTGCGCTACACGGACTGAATTTTGTATTGGCAGAGAGGAGAAGACCACAAGTGTGAGCAACTCAAATGAATCACTGGGTTCTTAAAACCATCATTCTTCCATGTTCTAATCCTTCAGTCATTCTGCTCCATCTCACTCTTACACCCTGGATTTTCTCATCTTGTAAAATGGCCTACCTCTAAATACTCTAGTCTGATCTCCATCTCTGAAGATAACCTCCTACTAGTCCTCATTATAGTGAGGACTATAATAAACTCAGCAAAGGCTCCCATTATAGTCCTTTATCTTTACCTTGAGATTTTTAGTCTTTTGGCTCTTTTTTTTTTTTTTTTTTTTTTGCCCCCCAGACCATTTAGGCCACTTACTCCTCAAGCCCTGAATACCACTTACACCTCTTATTATCCTTTCTCCGTATCCTTCCTCCACAGCCATCCAAAATTTCAATCAGTGTGTCTCATTTTTTGAACATTGGACTCTTCTCTTTCTCTACACTTTCCCTGTTACATAATCCTTTGTCCTTTACTATCACTTTCGCAATAATGATGATTCCAGTTCTCTTACCTATAGCCGACACTTCTCTCTTAAACTCCAAATTATTTTCTCCAACTGCAGATTAGATGCCATTGGGATATCTTGTAGAAACTTTAAAATGTATATATCTCGGGGCGCCTGGGTGGCTCAGTGGGTTAAAGCCTCTGCCTTTGGCTCGGGTCATGATCTCAGGGTCCTGGGATCGAGCCCTGCATCGGGCTCTCTGCTCAGCAGGGAGCCTTCTTCCCTCTCTCTCTGCCTGCCTCTCTGCCTGCTCGTGATCTCTCTCTCTCTGTCAAATAAATAAATAAAATCTTTTAAAAAATAAAATAAAATGTTCATGTCTCAAACTAGACTTACTTTTTATCTTACCCCATTTTCAAAAGAAAAAGAAAATCTGTTCATCTGTGTTGGGGTCCCCCCCACCATGGAGGAAAGGTAGTATTTACTATCTAACAGCCCTGCCATGTCCCCTACCAATAAGATATTGGAAAAATAACAATATCATAAATATCAGGATAATCATGCCCCCACAAACTTCCTGTTGAGTTTTTTTTCCTAAGTCCTTAGATTGTATTACATAATAACAATGTATTACATAATACCACACAGCACTTGTAGTCAGGGATGGCAAATAAACTTGGCTTTATATATCCTAAAGACTGTGATTGACAACAATAGATCTAATTACCCTTGCCTCTTCTCTTTTAATGTCTCTGTGATTTAATAAACAAGCATGGGGTTTTCCCAAAGTTAGACTTATGATTCTTCTCACAGACTTTGGGAGCAGCACCTTGGCAGCTATATGGGTTATGACAGTAGCAGGGAATTTTGTAATAGACCTCAGTCCATTGCTTTGTAAAGCAGTCACATAGTTCTGGGAGGCAATAGCTGAAACCTTCCATGCATCCATATCTCTTATTGTCTAAGCTAAAAACCTGGCAACAGTCAGACCCAGAACCATCATACTATACTGGACCATTTTCTGTTTCTGGAAACGTATACATTTTTTATTCCTTCATACCTTCTTTCATGCTGTTCTCTAGAGTGCCTTTCTAACTGACATACCCCTATTTATCCTATAAGGTTCAACTTAAATATCATCTCTACAGTAAAAGCTTCTTAGACTTTATAATAGGCAGAATTAAGTAGTCTTCATTACTGAGTATATCTCATAGTCAATTAATCAATCCAAATATTCATCAAACTTCTTTTTTGTCCAAACTAATAATTCTCTGAGTATATTTTTAACTTTATTTATCATTTGAGTATAAAGCTTTTCCTAAATAAATAGTTAAGTAAATGTTTGGCGAATGACTCAATGAAATGTGTAATAACTAAACACTTAATTTACCTCCTGAGACTAGTATTTTTTTATTGTTGTATATTACTTACGTTTTTTATTATTCTTTATTTAGCCACAGAATATATTATTGAGCAGCATATACCCTCTTGGAGATATAAAAATTGTAGATTTTGGAATGTCTCGAAAAATAGGGAATGCTTGTGAACTTCGGGAAATCATGGGAACACCAGAATACTTAGGTAAGAATTTCTTTTTATTTTCTACACCATTTTGAAGTTTATCAACTAAATGGTACCTCTATGAAACTATATTCTAGAGCATGTAATTCCAGGATATATTTAGTTCAGGTATTTTAATGCATTGAAATTTGGTTATGACACATTTAAATGAACTTTAGCATACACAGGATTATTTAGACATTCACAATGATTCATAGGACATTGGACATATAAGTTCAAAAGTTAATGTTTGTGTGTAAAGGCTTTGTACATAAAGAAGAATGAGTGAAGGAGAAATTAGGGAACAGGAGAAAAAGAAAGAGGGGAAAACAGAGAGTCACATGGTCCATTTTTTTATTTGAAGCCTGGCTGTTAGATGGATGTCATTTCTACTTCTGTCCTGGTCCCAACTTTGAAGCTATTTATGATATACATTATCTTCAGTTTTGCAAGAATTGTTAGCAGGACTGCTTGCTATTTGTTGCTGCTGTGTTAAAAATGTGAGGTTTTGCCTAGGATTGTAAAAGGAGGATTTTGAAGAAAAAGATGCCAAAAAGATCCTAACATTAGATAATCTAAGGATATTATACTATATCAATGAATTAGATCATGCAGATGAAAAAAATTAAGTTCTATAAAGGAGGACATAAATTTAAAGTATTTTAAAGTATTTATAGTAATAATCTTTTTATGCTTTTTGTTGTTGCTCATATGATATTGATATCCCCATGTGAGCATTGAAAAGATGCAACTAAACAGAACAGGTACTTCTTAACAAGACAACTGACTTTCCTGAAATGAAAACAAAGCAAATTACTAACTTTTGAGTGCTAGTAGGGGCTATAGTGTCCTAGAATAAATGATTGTAATTATAGATAACACAGCTCACAGAAGTATGTGTCAGGTTGTAGATTGTGTGACAGACAGATACCGACAAATATATATGACTCAAAGTCTTTACTAATAAAAAATGTTAGGTTTTAGGAAACAATTTCTCTTTGGAGAAATTATGAAACTGTACTGTGAAACAAGAAAGTTATTATTCAAGCATAAATTCTAGTTTGGACTCAACTAATTTAAAATTTGTGATAATGTCTACAAAATATAGAAAATTTATTTTGCACTTAAAAAGCTGGCGGAGAAGAAAAAGATGGGAAATTAATTGCATAGGAATTTTGGTTTTCGATGGTTTAAGAGGGATATTTAATCTACTTGAAAATTTAAAGCACTTCTAGGAAGCATAATTTGCTCATTATGTTATTATAAATATATACGATTCTCTTTACCCTGAAAAGAAAAACTTAAATTAGTATGATAAAATAACATTAACTCTTAACATAGAGTAGTAAAACTAAAATTTTTAAAACAGTTCTAGTGTCTAAAATTTTACTTCTTCAAATAATTATTTTTCCTAAGATTGATCTTAATGATTAAAAAAGAAAACACAACCTACATACTAGCTACTGGTTATTCCAAAAATATTATTTGTGCTTTCAAACCATCTGGCTATATAATTTGCTCAACATGAGATATGTTTAAATGTCTAATCACAGGATAATTAATACTATGTTAAATTTCTATTTGATATTACTAGTTCTTTAAAATTAAAACCAGTTTTAATTTATTATAAAATGGTTTTCATGTTTTAAAATTTGAATTTGAATTTCCTTTTTGCTTCAGCTCCAGAAATCCTGAACTATGATCCTATTACCACAGCAACAGATATGTGGTAAGGTTTTGCTAATTACCTAAATGCTTTTGTTACACATTGGGTAGTATATATTTTAGGGTTCTTTGATTCCAAATGTAAATAATAAAGTTTTCTATAAAAGGTTGTTTTCAAGTGTCATTACTATGCCACAAGAAGACATTTACCTGTCCATTCTTTTTAAGTAATACTTTGGCCGTGAGCCAAAGGTACAGAAATAAATAGGAAAATCCCTTTCCTGAAGGAATAAAAAAAGAAAATAGTTGTAGTACTGTGCAACGTGTTCTGTAATAAGGTAAAATACTTAATGAGCATGGAGGAAGCAGCAGACAAGCACCAGATGGAAAATATCTGATTTAGGTCTGGAAGAACTAGGAAGGTGTTTGCTATGCAGAAAAATGAGGTTGGGTTCATACAAAAGTTTAGTTTTATGAGATGATTTCTGTAGGGTATTGCGAGTTTTTGTGGCAAGTGAAATCATATTTTGAATATCAGATATCATAGGGAGTAAAACTGGAATTCCTACTGGAACTTTAGTTGGGACCACAGTGGGGGCTGACTCCCCAGGCCAAGTAGAAGAGTTTAGACTTATTCCCTGTGTTCCATGTAATGGTAATTGGCTTGCCAAGGAAAAACCGTCCTTGGCTAAATAAGTGGGAAACATGTACTGTATGTATTGTCGTTTTCTGGCTCCTGAGCACCAGACTTGTCATTAATATATTTAAGGCCCTGAAAAGTTTTGCAATGAAAAAAAATCCGCTTGCCCAACTTTGTGCTTTGCCAAACTTGCTGACTCTATCTGCACAGAGCTCCTTTTTATGTCTCACAGATCATTACTGTGTCATTGACACCATTTAGGAAATGCTGCCCTTCGAGCAGCTTTGTGTACTCAATAACAGGTGTCTGAGTGAAGGGCAGACTATAGATACCATGATATATATTTAATACATTATATTTATAATTATGTAACACACGTGCGTTCCCCTCATGTTCTTTTTCTGCGAGACAGACTTTGAGATACCAGTTATTTTATTTTTAATAATATAGGAAGTTTGAAAAGTGATTTAAGTCTAAAGATTAACTGTAGAAGTTTTGAGGACAATAATATGTTGAGTATCAATTTTACTTCATGTAAATGTTTTCAGATTAACATGCATTTTAAGTTCCCCTCTTGTCCCTTATTTCTTTTTCAGGAATATTGGCATAATAGCATATATGTTGTTAACTCATACATCTCCATTTGTGGGAGAAGATAATCAAGAAACATACCTCAATATTTCTCAAGTTAATGTAGATTATTCAGAAGAAACTTTTTCATCAGTTTCACAGCTGGCCACAGACTTCATCCAGAGGCTTTTAGTAAAAAATCCAGAGTAAGTTATAACATTAATTTGTTTAACTACTGTTACAAAATGAATATATGTCTATTGAGAAAGATACATTCTAAAACATTATACAGTTATTAGAAGTATGCTCTCACATTTCAGATAAAATGGGAAGAGAGGTGGTGTAAGAGATCATTACATAACAAATCAGTAACTTCAAACATAGAAAATATATAAAACAGGGGCGCCTGGGTGGCTCAGCGGGTTAAAGCCTCTGCCTTCGGGTCAGGTCATGATCTCAGGGTCCTGGGATAGAGCCCCGCATCGGGCTCTCTGCTCAGCAGGGAGCCTGCTTCCCCCTCTCTCTCTGCCTGCCTCTCTGCCTACTTGTGATCTCTCTCTCT
>CM052883.1:138537721-138554777 GCA_028534135.1 Potos flavus
ACCCAGGCACCCCAGTATTGCTTTTAAGAACACAATAATAATAGATTATAAATTACATATGTTTTCTTTCAGAGTTTGTATACCCAAGAGATTTTATAATTTTACTAGTTTTTATTTGTGAGGCTAACATATGTTCTCAAGCTTTTTGACTAGATAGTCTCATCCATAAGCTCCATGATAAAATGAATTTTCAGCATGTGTCAATATTAAAGAAACTCTAGGTACTCCAGTCTTTGTATTGTTATTCTCTTCTGTACTATGAGTATGTGTTATTTTCATAATAAATTTAAAAAATAAGTCTATAGTATATCAAACTGCAGGCATTTCCAACTTTATATTTTAGTTCTAAATTTTCACTTCATGCTTTCTTTCAAAGGAAAAGACCAACAGCAGAAATCTGCCTGTCTCATTCTTGGCTACAGCAGTGGGACTTTGGAAACTTATTTCACCCTGAAGAAACTTCCAGTTCCTCTCAAAGTCAAGATCATTCATTAAGGTCCTCTGAAGACAAAACTTCTAAATCCTCTTGTAATGGAACCTGTAGTGATCGAGAAGACAAAGAGAATATTCCAGAGGATAGCAGCATGGTTTCCAAAAGATTTCGCTTTGATAACTCATTGCCCAATCCCCATGAACTTGTTTCAGATTTGCTGTGTTAGCACTTTTCTCTTTGGGTTATTTGGACTGAATTTGGAATTTGAAATCTATTCCAATGTGAGATTGTAGTTTGTGGTTTCATTTATGGCATGTTTATATTGTAAATGCACTTTTGCATAGAGGAGTTTAGGGAAGTGTTTTAATGCTAAATTACTAGTAACCAGCATAATTTCATTTCCTGTTCTGAGATATTAACTCTGCAGAGAAGAAATATTTAAATATATGACAAAAAATAAAGTTGTGCATGTGAGTTTACATGTTAATGAAATAATTCAAGTTCAAATGGGTTTATCAAAATGTTTTGCAGATAAGGAAAACAGTGATTTGGGTTATATTATGCTTGAAATAAACTGAACAAAAGGAAGACATTTGAATTTAGTAGGTTCTCTAAGGTAAGTCCTATACCATGCCTCTATTGACAAAATTTTGTTAGGATAATACTATCAAGTTTAAGAAAAATAATGTACTATTTTATAGATGCTCCAGGGATGTTTTACATTTGAAAATATTTCAATCACAAATATTTTGAAACTGCCTAAGATTTCTGGGATATATGGTCTGCTAGATGAGACATGTCCTTTAACCAGAGCAAAGAGGGAGTTAGAAACCTGATTAGGAATACTCTGTACAAGTTGGTACAGAAAAAAGAGCAGCGTGGCATCATTTTTTTTTTAACTCAAATGTCTTTTGCCCTCTCTCAACATACTTCAGATTTAATAAGGTCTGAAAGATGGAGAATTAGATGGTATGCAAGTATAGAGGATTTTCATCTTCCAGAATTTCTGGAGTAGAAGATACTTAAATAAAACTGAATGTGCTCTTTTTTGAGTGGCCAAACGTATTTATTAATTGAATATAGAAAAAAATGCTGCCTGGCAACTTATAGAATTTTAGATGTTTTCTGAGTCTTAAGATATAAGGCAATCATTCAGAGTTCTAAAAGTATGTGTAAAAAAATGTCACAGCCCAGTAAGACTGTTAACTCAGGGCCAGAGTCCGTGACAGCAAGGTAGATGTGATCATAAAACCTGATGACATCATGCTTTTCTCAAGTGCTTATGTAGAATTCCAGCGAGTGATGAGGCTCAGCAGAAGGCAGTCTGCCAGGTAGCCTTTAATGGTCTTTTGCTGGGACCAGTGCAAGTAAGAGTCTAAAGTCAGCAGAGTGGCTGATGACTATTGTACTAATAGAGGGAAATTTACTCCTTTTTTGGTTATCTTTAATGACTTTGCACCTGGTTACTATTAAAGATTCTGTTATATTATGATGTTAGGATAATTGTAACCTCATGACCATGTTACTACATTAAAAGAAATTATATTTTGACCAAAAAGAAATTATTGAGTCCCCCCAGCCCCTTGAATTATATATTACTCTAAACCTTTAACTTTCTGAAATTTGGTAAGATTCCAGATAACTTAAAACTGTTTCTAATAGCCATCAGTTTACTTTATTTAGCTAAATGGTGACTTCCTTTTAAATCTTCAGCATTTCTTAAAGGAAAAGTTATTTCTATTTGTGTGTGCATATGTGTATATGTATAGGCTTTGTATTTATGTATAGATAGATAAAATATAGTCTTTAGACAACTTTCTCTTAGAGATTCTTTACTATATTGTGTTCAACTCAGGTGCCAAAGGAACTCTCTACTTATGGATATGTAAATATACATTTAAATTCTTTAAGAAGTTGTTTGTTTGTTAAGTAAACTAGCCATTGCAGAAGCTAAATTGGGCACTTGTATATCTAAAACTGATGAGTTTTTTCTAAATTGTTGATTGTCCATTTATTTGCCTTCCATATTAAGCTAATGCAGGTAAAGCTTGGTAAACCATTGGTGAAAGAGGATTTTTACAAAAGATATTTTATTTTTAAATTTCTAGAGGAATTATGGCATAGTAAAAATAAAAAATAAAGAAATGTTTGAATTTTAAATTATAAGCTAATTCTTAAGAAATATTTTATACCAGTTTTCTTTTAGTCTGAAGAATCTTAAAATAGTTCATATGTTGGCCCTTAGTTAACAGAATACACAAAGTTGTAAATTTCCATACCTTTTTTCCTAACAATTTTTATTGTAAAAATGTAACAAATAGTTGCACAAACAGTATAAAATTCAATTTTTTCATAAAAGTGAATTTAAATATTTTTACTGTTTGAAATGTCTAAATTAAATGAGTATTTTGAGAGAACTTGTTAACAAATGACTCAATTCTTTTTCTCCCAAGATTGAAAACAAGTATCTATCAAAAGTAGATGATATATCTCATTAAAGTAGGAATCTTAGCCCCTCTGAGGTAAACAGATGTCTTAACACTTAAACACATCTGAAAATTAGTGTTAAATTGTGATGAGTTTATAAAATTTAACAACTTTGCTTTTTGGATAGATAGAATTAAAAAATAAAGTATAGATGACAGTTCCAACTGTCGTTTTAATTTTTTTCTTCACAAAGTTAACTCTGAGTGGTAAAATTATAGTGGCACTTTAAAGACATAAGCAGTATGTGTTCTGCAGTCTATTATGAAATAAGGCACCTGTGCCAGAATGTATATCAATACATTGCTTCCTTTAAAGAAAGTCTTGTTATAAAAAAAAGTCAGCTGATTAATGATATAATTGATTGTCATTCTGGCACAAGTTCTTTCATTTGGGATGGGTTGCTAATAGCTCATGGACCATATTCGGAATAGTATTGCTCTAAGCAACATTTATAAATTGATATTTTATAACTGTTTACATTTCTTCTGTTTATTTTTGAATTTCCATGTTTATATCTGTCTTGGAAACTTATCTTTATTCATTGTTGTATAAACAATTGTACTTTAATTTCAAATTGTATTAAAATTAAGTTATCTGACTTCCAATTTGGAGAGAAATATTATCAATTTATAATTTTATAAGAGTTTAAAGAATTTTAAATTCTAATTGGAAATTTCACACAAATTACAATTGTCCCCATCTTTCATTAGTCATGTTGCTTAAGAATATTGACTGAATTATTATGAATACCCCAGTAAAAAAAAAAAAAAGTATATCAACTTAATTATCCTTTTGGTTAAAAATTAAAAAGCACTTTTTTATGTCTATGATTATCTTTTGCTTTAAAGTATTTCTAAGTTTGTTTTTCTTAAAAGAAAACCTCCTTGCCTGAAGGTACTAGCCTTGACATATGTCATTTTGAACTCCCTTTTCAGTACATATCTGTTTATTAGATCCTGTCTGTTAAAAAGCCACATAAGTTTGAAAACAAGTCTATTCTGTGGTAATGCTAGATATTTTCAGAAAATGTCAGTAAATGGCAGTGTACTACATGTTGCATAAGGATGAATAAGGGATTTTTATTTACCCAGAAATGGGTGAACTGTTTCTGTTGGGGGGTTTTTTGTTTTTAGTTTAAATAAAATGAATTTTAAAAAAAGATGAATAAGGGATTCTTTAAGAAATTTATAATCTGATTATGGACTAATCGGTTCACATAATGTACTGTAGTTATGTCCTATAAAGTTCCCACAGTGAATACTCAAACATTGCTAGAGGAAATACAGGGATAGGTTCCTACAAGTTTCTGTTTATAACATTTTTGCCAACTAATCAATGCATAACCTTGTTTTATGTGGTTTCTGTTTAAAGGGATCTTATTTAATGTATATTGTTGATTCATTAACATTGACCTCACACCAACAGCACCATAACTCATACCTGAATGAAGTTTATCTAATAACACATCTTTTCTCCATAAGGCACATTACAGCCCTGTGCATAGGAACATAACTACACAGCAATTCAAAATTACAATTTGGGGCCATTTTAAACACAGAAATCACTAACAAAAAGCACAAAAATGCAGAAAACATGACATTAAATAGACCACAAAATGGACATTTGTCTTATATAGTATGAGAGCTAAAACAAGACTTAGCATCACTTCGCTCAACCTAGGACAGGAAAGTGTCCAGCATCTCAAATTTTTTACCACTGTGATCATGTCTGCAAATGATTGTGAAAGCACTATGCATGTTAATTTTGGGGTTGCAAATAAATTTTAGCAGGTATATAAGTTCACAAATACAGAATTAATGAATGAAGAGGGTCAACTCTACATGCCAAAATAATCATGTAAAAAGTATAAAGTGTGATAATGAAAAGGTGCACAACTTAACAACTGAGTCTGTAGGGAGAAGAAATTGATGTGTTGGAACTTCTTAATTGTGAGCACTTTCTTCTCAGGTTCCATATTTTCTTTTTCTGACACAATGGCATTCCCCAATTTTTCTCTTTAGTCCCAATTTTCCTCCTGGACACTGAACTCATACATATTATCCTTATTGGATGTAAGAATACTCAAATGTAAAATAGCTCTAGGTAAAATCATGGTCATATTCTCCCTCTTTATATCACCTCCTTACCCAACCTTTCTGGCTTCACGTTATCTCCCTTAGTTAATACAGCTCTGTTTACCCACATATCACAAATGGATATCTCTAGGTGTCATTCTAAAAATTTTGTCTTCTTACTGAACCTCTTCCAATAGTCATTAATTTCTTTAAACTTTTTTTTTAAGATCTTATCCATTTATTTGACAGAGAGATACAAAGAGAACACAAGTAGACAAAGCAGAAGCAGAGGGAGAGGGAGAAGCAGACTCTCCGCTGAGCCGAGAGCCCGATGCGGGGCTCGATCCCAGAACCCTGGGATCATGACCCAAGCTGAAGGCAGCCACTTAACAAACTGAGCCACTCAGGTGCCCCAATTTCTTTAAACTTTTGAAAATTTATTTAAGCAATCTCTACACCCAATGTGAGGCTCAAACTCATGACCCTGAAATCAAGTCGCATGCTCTTTTGACTGAACCAGCCAGGCACTCCCTAATAGTCATTAATTCCTATCAATAATACCTTTTTATGTATCTTATAGTTATTTTCTCTTGAAAGTAACTCATATACATTCTTTCACCTAAATCTAGATCGTTTAGACATCCAGAAGAGGTCTGCAAACCTATAAAGGGTCGATTATTAAATACTATAGGCTTTACAGGCCAGTGTTTTGTTAAAACTACTCAATTTTGCTTCTAGAGCATGAAAACAGTCATAAGCAATATGCAAATGGGTGAGCCAATCAAACCTTATATATAAAAACAGATGATGAGCTGCATTTAGTTTCTTGACCCCAATGTAGATTATCACATTAATTCTCTTAGCTCTGGCATGATTAAAATGGGAGGAGAGCCAGAAAGACACAGGGGAGTGAGCCTCATCTGCATTCATTTTGTCTAGCAAGCAGAGGTCCAAGAGGAAGAGGACTGAGTAGTCATTGGAAATATGATTTTACTAGAATGGTGAGTTTGCAACTAGTTGAGAAAATAGAAAGTAGAGGCCACAAGTACATATTGGTCTTCCAAGAAATTGAGGAGAAAAGGAGGAGAACTATAGTTTGAAGAGTTTTTTAAAAATGTTTTAAAACGAAGACTTGAAAATGTTAACAGGCAAAGGAGAGAAGTCTACATGGAGGCAACAGCTGAAATGCATATGAGCACAAGATGATTAATGTTAGAAAATGCCAGAGAAAGTAATGCGATCGCAAGCGCAAAGGCAACTTCGGCTAAAATAAAGAAAAACAATGTCTTCCAACATAAAAAATGAAAAAGAAAACGGGTGAGAACAGAGATGTGAAGTGAGGGGACGATCTGTTTCTCCTAAGACTGCAACTAGTGGTCTGCTGAGAGTAAAGGAAGTAGAGGTGGGTGTGGTGGGAAGAGTAAAAATTTGGCACAAGGTGAGGACAGAGGTGGTCAACAATGTTGGTCAAATGAGTGGAGTTCATAACCTATCAGGAGAGACATATTAAATACTGGAGATCTTAATCTGTGATTAGTTTATTGTGTAGGATGTGGCCAAACAATCCTTACAATACTAATTTGTCATTTCTGTCTATATCTTTTCCTTTTATATCAGGAGACTGTAATTATTTGCATCAGGGACATATATAGTAGCACTCAAAAACCAAAACAAAACCCTGTTCCACTGGGGCTTTCATTTATAAATACTTAAATCTGTTGTGAAAAATAGAGTTTGAAAAGAGTGTGATAGTCTCAGAAGGCAACAAGAAGAAAGCTCTATAAGTCTTGAAGCAATATGAAATTTGCCCAATTCCCTGTGCACATTGAGTATTGTGGGACCTTGTAGAGAATGGTCCAACAGTAGCTATGTGGCCTCTAGGGCTAAGGTAGAACCAAAAAGGCTGTGTGGGGTAAACATTGACTCTGGATTGAACATGGCAGGGAGGGAGAAGATAGCATTGAGCCTGAGAAGAGGTTCTCATGTGGGTCTCATCAGAGTTTATTCTTTTACTTTGGACAACACCTTCGTGAAGAGAATGCACTTACTAGAAAAACAATAGTTTCATATAATTGGTTCTAACAGTATCCCCTGGTGGGAGCCGAAAGCATGCGACTACAGTGCAAATCTCTCAAAGTAATTCTACCATTGTTGAAGAAACCGTGGGTTGGCTAACCCACCAGCTGTAGCCTGTTTCTTGCTCTGTCACCTACCTCCATTACAGAAGCTATCCAGCTCACTTGGAGCAAGGGATGAAGTGGAAGTCTACTGGGTGGCTTCTGAAATGCTTTGATTTCTGGATGAAAACAAGAAATGCTGACAACCCCAACCTCTAATCATCTTGGGTGAGAGCTGTTTCCACCATTTTTATAATTATGAATGAAAGGACAAGGGAATCCTGGAGATCCTGGCCCTGACGTTATTGTTCCACTGAAGCCACTGATGTAACAGCAGCAGTCACTTCCTTCTCAACTTTTCGGTTTGTGGTTTTTATAAATATCCTATTTGGTTAAGCCACTCTCTTTTGGATTTTCTGTTATTTGCAGCTGAAAGCATTTTAATTGACACAATCAATATTTTCCAAACTCACATTCCTTGTAATGTTACTAGGTGTGTGGCAAAGAAAGAAGGCACGTATACCCAACTGGGTTTTAGAAACACCATGTTCAACGGTGTTAAACATGCGTTTTTACTGCAGGATTCCTTGGGAGGCCTTTAATTTATGCTGGGAATCTCCATGTGAGGAACCTAGTGTGTAGTGTGTGTTATAATTACTTTGTCTGTGCTGACATCTCTCTGGATGGTATCCTGGACACTTTCACTGTACAAGATGCTTAATCAATGTAGTCCAAGTATCTCTAAAGATCTGGCTTATCCCAGAATAGAATTCAAGTTACTTTGTAAGAACCCACTCTTGTATTAGAGAAGGGACTGAGAAGCATAGACTCCTAATGTTTTATTTAAGTGAGACCTTTTTCAGTGTCCTTCTTTGTAGTACTGTAAGCTTCACACCTCTATCAGCAATCACCTTTGGGTGCTGATACAACATACTCTGATTTTCATGAGCTCTCAATATTTTGATGATGTTTCCTTGATAGAAAGTCAATGGAATGGCTTTTTGCTGGGGACTCAGCTTGGCCATGGCCTGGCTTGCAGCATGAACAGACTGCACTCTTAGCTCCTTCATCTCTATTGGTTCATTTGTATATTTTCCACACCTAAAAGCAAAGGCCTTGTATTAGGTTTCTCCCCAGAAACAGAACCAGTAGCATATACATCGATATGTAGGCGTATTTAAGATGAGATTTATTATAGGAAATGGCTCACATGACTATGGAGGCTGAGAGTTCCATGATCTTCTGTCTGCAAGCTGGAGAACTGGTGATGTAAATCCTAGCCCAAATTTGAAGGTCAGAAACCCAGAAGAAGGAGAAGATGAATGTCCCAGCTCAAGAACAGAGAGGGAAAATGTTCCCATCTGGTGCCTCTTTTTCTATTCAGGTCCTCAGCTAATTGGACACGCCCACCTGCATTGGTAAGGGTGATCTTTACTCAGTCTATCAATTCAAATGCTAATCTCTTTCAGAAATACTCTCCAGACAAACCCAGAAATAATGTTTTACCAGCGATCTGCGCTTCCCTTAGCCCTATCAAGTTGATACATGAAATTAAGTATCATGGGCCTTTCCCTATCTTTTGGCTTCCTTCCTTATTTATCAAAGCTTTCCTATAAGAATAAAGAAGTCCTAACATTTTCCCTTATACATAGTTTCCTCACTACACACACACACACAATGTCTATCTTCTTATATGGAAAAGTAGTTTTACTTATAGGAAACAAATCTTCCAGTTTACCAAAATTAAGTCCTTTCCTGTAAAACATATTACAATGGAAACTGTTGAAGAATCTAACAGGCAGGGTGGTAGCAAGTGTGGTCAGAATCAAATGAAAAATCTCTCACGTTTAGATCCTATGCCAACCCAATACTGTGGTCAACCTTCAGAATAAGCAAAAAAAGGCATTATTTTATAATTAGTAGGAAGGATTCCACCCTCTGTGGCTCACCACTGGAATTTAAATTTAGTGATTGTAATACCCCTTTGAAAGGCCAAAAGAAAGATATATGCTAATTATACCAATATTGCTAGCCAGATCATAAAATGCAACTGGGTCACCAATTACAGACACAATTGCAAATGTGCAGGCACTCTAGTTATACTGGATAGTCAACAAGTGAGTACAAAATGTATGTGGAGAAAATTATAAGGTAGAATGATTGAACAAATAAAACATAACAGATTCTGCATGTCATGTAAGGCGTATCAGAGCCCTTCCTTGCCCCAGAACTCAATCATCAGGAATAAATCTACGAGCCTTCATGATCTTTCTGGGTTATAATTGAATGAACTGCCTAGATAGTCATATGAAGTCAAATTTTATAGATGAAACATTGTGATTTGTTTCTTCCTTTGAAAGAAGTTGTTAGCCCAATTTATTAAGAACGTGATGGGTTTTTTAATTGGAATTTGCACAAAAAGGCTTCTGAAATAAATGAATATTTAAGTAATCACAGACTAAAGACCATTGAAAACAAGTTATAAAGGGAGAAAAGGAGCTGAGCCATTTATTTAAAGGCCTTTTTGGCCGTTTTAACCTACGTGAACATCAATTACTTCTTTCTTTTACAAAACAGGAGTAATCAGCTGTTTGCTTCTTTGATTAGTTCTGGTCTGAATTCATTTAATACTAATGATTAAGCATGGGATACTGCAAATAAACCTGTCTCTTTTCTTCGCAGAAATAGAATAATTACAATGGCCAATGCCTGGGGCCTTTTGTATTACTAAATTTGTAAGAGACTTAATTACTTTGGCTTTGCTCCAGTGTCCCAAATAACACACACAAATAGTCCCACAACATTGTATCTAAGTATCAATTTTGGAAGGTCTTTAGAGTTTGTGTTTATAAATTGAGTGTTTGTGGGCCTATATAAAAAAATACCACCTGCTGGTGTGTCTGTATGTAGAAATATAGAGGATATAAAATAAATGAGGAAGAATAAAGTTTGCTAAGGGTCCAACTATTTATTCATGCCGTTTCATTTACTCTTCACAACAACCCTAAATATCATCATATTGTAGGTGAAGAAACTGAGTCACAGAGAGGTTAAGCAGTTTTTCAAAGTCACCTAATTACCACACTCGGGGATTTGAGCTCAAGTCCACCTGGCTTCAAATGCCACCTGTGTCCTTTCTATGACACCAGAATTAAATTTTCCAGTATTAAGTAAAAAAAAAAAAAATTGGAGAAAGTGATTGGAATCTGCATCGTTGAAAAACCTATTTGGACCAAAATTTTGATTTATATATGTTTGATTAAAAATTTTAAAATGTATCATAAAGTCAAAGTAATATTTGAAGCATTACAGAATGTACTATTTGCTAAATAGAAAAGAGAAATATGAATAATTCTCTAGTGTTTCCAAGTTAGCTATTTGTTCTATACACTGTACAGATGGCCTATATCCACACATAATTTGCTCCATGTGGAGCAGATATTGGTATAAAATGAGTCTTCTGTAATTCTTTATCTCTAATCTCTAAGAAACCTCTTGCAGAGATAGCCTTCACGTGAAGACCTTCTCCAGGCAGAACTGGCTCTGAGGCAGGAAATGCCTGGCTCATTCAAGGAACTGGAATCTCTCCAGGCAGGTGAGGTAAGAGACTGGAGAGGTGGGCAGGGACTATGGTAACCAGTGTGACTTTCCGAGGTCACAGGGTGATATTAAAGAGTTTTCAAGTGAGAGTTGCACATAATCATATTTTGTGTTTTAGAAGGTGTGTTGTTGGGGGAACCTGGGTGGCTCAGTTGGTTAAGCAACTGCCTTCGGCTCAGGTCATGATCCCGGAGTCTCGGATAGAGTCCCCCATCAGGCTCCCAGCTCCGCAGGGAGTCTGCTTCTTCCTCTGACCTTCTCCCCTCTCATGCTCTCTCTCACTCTTTCTCTCTCTCTCTCAAATAAATAATAAATAAAATCTGTAAAAAAATAATAATAAAATAAAAATAGAAGGTGTGTTGTTTGGACACTGTGTGAAGGCAGTATTGAAAGGCGGTCGATCTGAAGGCAGAGACCCACTTAGGGTCAGTTGCCCTGGCAAGAGATTCGGGGGCTTAGGAAGCTGAGAGAAATGGACAGACTCAAGTGAGAGGTGAGAGTTAGGATTGATAGAGTTCCCTGATTACTTGGATGTGTAGGCTGAGGGAGCATATAAGGGATGGTTCTCAAGTTTTTCCTTTGAGCAGCCATTGCAGTGGTTGGCTATTTAGTAAAACAAGGGAACCCTGGAGGAGGAAGCAGGTCTGAGGGGAAAATGAACTCAGTTTTGGATGATCGTTTTTTGGTTCCACAGACTTGGAGCTGTAAGGTGTGGTCAGCGATGGAGATATAAATTGAGGTATTGTCATTGCACAGCTGATTGAATGAGATTACTAGCTTGGAGTAGGCCAGTGAAATTGAGCCAGGCACTACAATGTCTTCCACAATTCAGTTCTCTATATTACAGTCCTATTAACTTGCTGTGAAGCCATGTCTCCAGTAGGATATAGTTTGGGAGAAGGAGGGAGGTAAGACAGGATGGAGAGAAGCGATTGGAGGAAGGATGGAAGGAATTCAAATGTCTTTTTAATAAAATATCCACCATTCCTATCAACAGAGAACAATTACTTAAAACAGTGTTGGGGGTAGGGCACTATGGGTTCCTGGGTAGAGCTGCAGGAGGGGTGTAAGTAAAACCTGTCTCTACTTCTGTAAGCACCACATTTCCTTCTTTTACTTATACCCCCTTCCCAACTCCTTTAAGGCTGTATACTCAGGTTCTTTCCCTCTTATGAAAATCTCTTCCCAGAAAGAATCTGGAATATATTCACACAAAAGTGAAAATGACTAATATAAGCTTTGAAAATTATCCTTAGTGGCAGATTAAATTTTCTGAAAATAACCACAGCAATATTTATGATCCCTCATGTGCTTCTACAACCTTGCCACTCCTGGACTCCATCCCCATTTGTGCAATTGCACAATTAGGTATCATTTGTGAGCTGTCAAAAATGCTTGTGCAGGTACCTGGGCGGCTCAGTCAATTGAGTGTCTGATTCTTGATCTCAGCTCAAGTCTTAATCTCAGGGTTGTAAGTTTAAGCCCCGTGTTGGGTTCTGTGATGGGCATGGAGCCTACTTTAAAAAAAAAAAAGGAAAAAATGCTTGTGAAAAAATAAACAAATGCCAACTAAATCAAACTGACCAGACTACATTTATTCTTAGAAAAATTAGCAATGGGAATAATCTCTCTACATGTGAGATTATATAGTTTTTTCAAAATGTTTGCAATGTCTGAGATTCAAACGTAAATAAATCTTATTCCAGTCCCTGGATAAAGAAAGCTCACATTTGCCTTGAACTTACAGTATAAGTCTGTGAATTAGATTAATTTCTCTGAAAAATAATTTGTTTAGTTTCACTCAGGAAGTCTAAACTCTGTTCTTAAAAAAGCAGGCATTTATAAGTTAACCATCTGAAACCTGAATAGAAATTTAGTAATTATCTCCTGTGGTTACAAGATCATCTCAAATACATATAAAGAGATTTGATACCAGAGGGTACTTTGCAGCCAGGAAAACTATATTTCCAAGAAGAAGGTGGCTCCATTATTGGTACCTTTCAAACAAAAATTGAGCCAATGTCTATTTCCCATAATGTGCTACGATTTCTCTTTTTAAATAACAACTTGAAATATAATTCACTTACCTAAAGTGTACAATTAATAGTTTTTAATATATTTATGGAATTGTGCAACCATTACCACTAATTCCAGAACATCTCCATCTCCTCACAGGGAAACACTGTGCCCTTTAGCAGTTACTCTGGATTTCCTCTCAACCTTCTGAGCCTTAGGTGACCACCAAACTACTTTCTGTCTCTACGGCTTTGCCTATTCTATACATTTCTTATAAGGAAATCATAAAATAAGCAATCTTTTATGACTGGCTTCTTTCAGTTAGCATAATGTTTTCGGGGTTCATCCATGCATATCAATATTGTATTCCTTCTCATTGCCGAATACTATTCTACTGTGTGGATCCATCACATTTCATTTACCCATTCATTAGTTTATGGACATTTGGGTTGTTTCCATGTTTTGGCTGTTAAGCTGCTATGTACAAGTTTTGGGGTTTTCATTTCTCTTGGGTATATACCTAGGAGTGGAATTCCTAGGTCACATGATAACTGGATGTTTAACCACTGAGAAACTGCTACGTGGTTTTCCAAAGTGGCTACACCATTTACATTCCCACTGGCAGTTTATATGAGTTCCACTTTCTTTACATCCTCCCTTATACTCGTTATTGTCTTTTTGCTTATTGTCCTCTTAGTGGGTATAAAGCAATATCTCTTTGTGGTTTTGATTTGCATTTCCCTGATTACTAATGATGTTGGACATCTTTTCATGTGCTTATGGGCTATTGGTATATCTTCTTCAGACAGATATCTATTTCAATCTTTTGCCCATTTTGAAATTGGGGTATCTTTTATTATTGACTTTTAGGAATGCTTTATATAGTCTACATACAAACATGTCTTCTTCATTTCTGGGAGATGACATCAAAAAAATAGTATTAAATAAATGAAAATGTCTGGCACCCAAAATTGAAATATACACATATACATACAAATAAATGTAAGATACCATTCTTTCCATGTTTTAGCAAGAAAATCTCCTCATGAGGTCATGTATTGCATGGAGCACTGGGTGTGGTGCATGAACAATGAATCTTGGAACACTGAAAAAATAAAATAAAATAAAATAAAAAAAGAAAATCTCCCCATTACTTGCATTAACAAAACACGAAACGTACATGTGTTCAAAAGGACGTGCCAAACATACAATAACAGGACAAAGTGAAGCAAATAATGGCATATTTATGTAATGAAACATGATGTTGCCTTTAAAATGATAATTATCAAGTGTTCTCCATGACCTTGGAAAAGTTCTATGAAACATCAAGTGAACACATGCACACATACACACACACACACACACGCAGAGTATAATCTTAACTATGTTTTTCCAAAAATGTAGAAAACAGACAAGAAAAAAATGCCATGATATGTTAGTCATGGCAGCACCGGGGCAATGGAATGATAGGTGATCTTTCCCTCATGCTTTGCAATTATCTACAATAAGCATGCATTTCTTTTATAATAAGGCATTTGATGGGGAAGAAGGCAAAGCTGTCTCAGCAGGAACACAAAAAAATGTAAAACTAAAATAATATATTGTCTTTTAACAAATTTTGATGATTTTGGAAGGATGTGGTTTTTCATGGCAGTTCGTTATCTCTTTTTGAGTAATGCCAGAAAGTTAGAGTCCTCTTACCTACAAAATCCCTTAACCATTTATGTTGGACTTTATTTCCCCACGTGTTTTAAGATACTTCTTGGAAGGGAGCTTGGCATCCGGAAACACAGTTCCTCATTCGGAAACAATACTTTCTGGTAGGAATGCATCCCTCTGCTTTGAAATATCTATGAAATCCTGATCAAGGACAATTTTTCTTTGTTTATTTTTTGTTTGTTTGTTTCCTGTATCATAGAAAGAGGGGCCCATAAAGCTTTGGAAAACAGATTGGGTACCACAATAGCTCTACGCAGTTCCTTTTCTCAGAGGCCAGGATATTCCCCTGATGGAGGCAGGCAGTGGCTCTCTGGCCGCAGTTCTTGCAACTGCTATCATTTCAGGACAAACCACTAATTGCTGAGGAATTCACTGGGAGCTAAAAAGGGACTTTCCTTCACAGTGTACTCCTGAAGATGGCTAACAGATTTCTTTTGTTCCCGGGCCCTGAGTTGTCATTATCCATGACCGTTCTCATTCCCTACCTTCCATGTGAATGTATTCTAAGGCAGAACTACTTTCGAAAAACAAAATGTTCTGGTAGTTTTGGTTCCCCGGCGATACGGTGATGTTGGCCCAGAGCTGTGGACACATGTCCGGAACTGCTGTTGGTAAACGTGATAGCAATTTTGCTAAAAATAACGACTTTCTTTGCAATTTATGGAAGTATGGATAGAGAAGAAACTGGAGTTGTCCCTCATTTTTCAAATGCCCTTTCATTTCCTGCTGTGTGCTGATGTTTCCAAGCCTCCACATGAATTAAAGTTCCAATGAGATTTGCCATAGTGGTTTCTTGGGAATGTCCATAAATATTTTTTTGCTTTGGTTTTTGTTCTCAGCAGAAAGTGTTGCTTGTGATTATCCCTTTTCGAAATTGCATCTCTTTTTAAGATCTGAAAACATAAGCTTTGTGTTTTTCAGGAAGCAAACAATTTTTTTTTTCCTTTCCCCTGCTCAAGACAGAGGGGTTTTACTTTAGGAGCGTGGAGCTGAGGTTTTCAGTAACTGATTCTACAAGAAGGCGACAGTGAACTCATCAATGTCTTCCTGGTTGAAGTGAACTTTTCTCACATTTTTCCTGTAAGCGATCATTGTTTTAACAGGTTAATTATTTTACCACATAAAGTGGTCATTGTTCCCTGTGCTCAGTGCGCTGAATAAATCAGGCCCTTCCTTGTGTTAGGACACTCATCTCCGGGCTTCAGCCACATTAACCAATTTGCTCTGAGATTTTTATCCATCCAGGGACTTAAAAAAGTTTGGTAACATTTAAACAACTTTAAAGAAGAAAAAAAAGAATCCTGCAACTCAAAGAGGATCCCCTGATTAGAACCCATGCTGGGCTCTAGGTCAAAAAGTAGTGAATATATTCCTCCCCGAGGCTTTGTAATATTAACTATGGTGGACAGTGCCTCTTTTCTTGGACTGCTTTTTTTTTCTTTTTTTTAACAAAAGGGTTCCATTAAAGCAAACACACACACACACACACACACACACACACACACGTGTATGCACAAATGTAAGTGCATTTCCAAGTTCAGTTTCTTTCCGTGGATTGCACTTTCTAGTCCCTGGGTCGGGTTGAGGAAAGTTGGCAGTTTCTGACTGATCTTGCTCTGGACATCCCTCCTCAGGTTTGGCCACACAGGACCTGAGCAGGAGGCTTTAGACATACCAACCACGTGATCAACCTACAGATGGGAATTATAGCTAAAGTTACTGAGCGCTTATTTGTCACTTATAATTTCAAATTCTACCTGTGTTGTTCCTTTTCTCATTTAAATCTCATGAGCTCTGAAAGAGGTCCCTATTACCGTTGTCCTTGTTTTGCTGAGGTTAAGTGAGATGGCCAAGGTTATATAGCCAACGAAGGGCAGAGGCACGAATTGAGTGCAGGCCACCCCATACCAGTGCATGTTGGCTTTCTATCCCTATTATTTTGGACTCAACTACAAAAGTACCTACATCTGTCAGCTCTTCCTATTATTTCCACGTGCTTTCCATGGACAGGAGTGCAAGTTTGCAAATCCTGGCTGTCCACTGAAACAGTGCACAACCACTCATGTGTTATACAAAATGTCTAGCAGGGGCACTCGAATCCTATGTACTTATAGTGTCTTCGACAAATATTACACTCTTCCGATTATTTGGAATTAAGTTGATCAAAACCAGTAAAATATACAGTTTAATAAAGTGACTGTCATAGGGCTTATAGGTGAAGGCCAATATCTATTTGCTTTAATAGCATTTAGAAGTTTATACAAGTTTAAGAAGCGTTGCATTACATTTTATCCATTTTTTCTTATTGAAACTATCACATTATTAAAGTGGCAAATGCATTCACTGTAAAAAATACAGAAAAATGAAAAATAAAAAAAATTAAGAAGTCAGTTCACATCCTTCTATTTAGGGATAATAACTGCTAGCATGACAATGTCTCTTTTTTTAAAATTAAAAAAAAATTTTTTTTAAAGATTTTATTTGTTTATTTGACAGAGAGAGAGATCACAAGTAGGCAGAGAGGCAGACAGAGAGGGAGGAGGAAGCAGGCTCCCTGCTGAGCAGAGAGCCCAATGCGGGGCTCAATCCCAGGACCCTGAGATCATGAC
>CM052883.1:138555277-138571613 GCA_028534135.1 Potos flavus
TTTTTTTTTTTTTTTTTCTGGAGTCCTCCTCCTTTGTTTAGATGCTAGCCCATAGAATTTTGGGGTTGAAGGATACCTTAATGTTTGACATCTTCCTGTGTGGCTTGGGTAACATGGTGGGCTTTCCCGCTCTGAGTGGACATGTTCATGATGGGCACTAAATTGACATTTGGAGAAATGTGGAAATGAATGACTAATAAGACCCTTTTCTGACCTCACTGTGAACTAAAATGCTGAGTCACCTGGTTATTTGTGGCTACAAAAATATTACTGGCAAATAGTTTGGGGCTATCAAATTCAGTTCCATCTGTAATCGAATTAGAGGCCCACATTCTTTTCTCCAAGGAGACTGGTGTACCAAATCCTGCCTTTGACAGTGCTTAGCATTAACCAGGATTCCAGCCAATGAACAAAGTTCCTATTTATGGAAAATGTCAAGGGTGATCAGCATGAAAGTGTAGTAATATCATTATTTTCTATCTAACTTACTTAATAATTGGACATGAACTGTGAGAAAATTTCTGCCAAACAAATACAAATGTTCTGTCCTAAGAAGCTGAGTTAAAGGTTCACAGAATCCTAAAGGATCCAAAACAAATGCAAAACAAACATTTCAGATGGGGGCAATTATGGGTAAAAAGTCCCATGGAAATGTGCATATGTTTCATGTCAAAAAGAAAAAACCGTTCTTGAACAGCTCGTATTCCACTGTGTGGGGTTGGTGTATTTTTGAGAATTTGCATATCATCATTTGCAGGAGGAATGTTCTCTTCTGGCGTCTTCGGTCCCTTCCACCCCTGCGCGCTCACATGGATGTGGCACATGCACACCCGTCCTAGGACTGCGGTCCCTGCCCCCGGAATTCGTCCACGTGATGGGACTCGCAGCTCCCCCTGCAGGCCAGGTGTTAGCAAAAGTGGAGCGCGGAATGAAACAACAAACCCGCTAAAGCACACTAGAATACAGCATTCAGGTGGGTGATGGGGGGCGGGGGGGTGTTCTCATCTGCGCTGTCAGATGGGAAGACTGAGGATGGTAAGAGCTGAGGCTTGTTCGAGACTGTATAGTTTGTGACAGAGCCAAGACCAGAACTCAGATCTCCTGGTCCTAGGATTAGGTTCTCTCAACAGCAAAGAAAACCAAGTGATACATCTTTAAGCCTCTATTCCGTATCATAAAAGTGGTGAATTTATTAGTATCAGCAAGGTTATTTTCCGTTCTATATTATACAATATACCTTGGCTCGTTTCCCAAATAATTCAAAGCAATTCAAAGCATCGTATGAATGTATAATGAGAGAGAGAGAGAGATTGGGAGGGAGAAAGAATAAAGATCACATACTGGGAAAACATACACTAGAGGTAGAATAGCTAATCTTTAGTGCGTGCTATGTGCCAGACATTGTTCTAAGTGCTTTACACAGATTAACTCATTTCATCCACACAATGACTCTGTGAGGTGGGTACTCCTATTATCCCAATTTTACAATCCTAGGAAATGAAGCACAGAGAATTCCAGTAACTTTCTCAGGTCACAAAGCTAATATGTGGCAAAGCCTGCATAGTAACCTAAGTAGTTGTGGGCCTGGAGCCTATGTACTGTACTATTCCGCCTTCTAAGTATATCCTTGGCGTCTGTACTCCCCCACCTTCTGTCTCCAGACCCGGCCTGAGAAACCATGCCCCTGAATGGACTCTCACACTTGGTTCTCAGAACTGAACTCTGGGCCCTTTTTTCAGAATGATTATGCTTCCACTGTGGTAAATAAGTATATATTAAGATCACCATTTGAGGGGCACCTGCATGACTCCGTTGGTTAAGCGACCGACTCTTGGTTTTGGCTCAGGTCATGATCTCAGGGTGCTGGGATCAAGCCCCCACCTTGAGCTCCACACTCAGCAGGGAGTCTGCTTGAAGATTCTCTCTTTCTCTCTCTCTCTCTCTGCCTCTCTCCTACTCTCATGTGTACACATGCGTGCGTTCTCTCTCTCTCTTTAAAATAAATAAATCTTTTTTAAAAAGATCAGCATTTGATAAGATTTTTTTAGTTGTTCTCAGGAGAAGGCTTAATCCATATTAAGTCTAGGCTCCAATTTTGAGCTCCCCTATATACTACTTGTGTGATCTTGGGCAAAGCACCTAGCTTCTTTCTGTCTCAGTTTCCCCATTTGTCAAATTTGGACAATAATAGTTAACTATCACATGTTTAGTATGAACATTACCTGTGATCATGGATGAAAAGCACTTAGCACAGTACCTGGCACAGAGTAATAACCAATGTCAGCTATTATCATTATTTGGAGAAAATAGAACACTTGGGCAGACAAGGCCCAATTTCTGGATCTGACTGTTAAGATTAGTATCCTAAAAATTTTAGAAATTTGGAAGTCAATGTTAAACATTGGAAAATTACACAAATGATTTGATGCCAGCTTGGAACTGAAGAAATAGATTCAAATACTTCCTAGGCCCAGTACCTGGCACATAGTAATAGTCGGTGTCATCTATTGTTATTGTTATGAGGAAATATGATACGTTTAGGTCTTTACACTTAGGCCCTAGAATTGTCACATTCTCAAAGAATCTGAATCATCAGAACTAAGAAAATAAAATCAGGCCTAGATAATATAACCAGTTAACTGTTTGTACCTTGAGGTTAATTAAATCCTAGCTTTGGGTTCAATTGCTTGACCTACATTTGGTAATTCTAGCTCATCCAGACTCAGGCATAATAAGTCTTTTGAATTTTTATACCTACAGGCTTTCTAGATCAGTTTATTGTTTTTACAGTTTTAAAGTATAATGCTAATCTTAGAATTTAGAAATTGTAGAAATGTATAAAGGGAAAAATGTCAGTCATAATCTCATCTTCTAACAATGGTGAGAATTAAATAAATGATAGCTCTTGGCCATTGCATAGCTAATGCATGGTCATCTTTGATTTTGTTCATCATTATGTAACAAAGCAACTTGCAGAATGCCCATTGCCCTGCCTGGGAAGTGAACTGTTACAGTAACTCACCTCTACTTATCTGTTTTTCTTTTTTATTTATTTATTTATTTGTTTGTTTATTTATTTATTTATTTTTAAAGATTTTATTTATTTGACAGAGAGAGGGAGATCACAGTAGGCAGAGGCAGGCAGAGAGAGAGGGGGAAGCAGGCTCCCTGCTGAGCAGAGAGCCTGATGCGGGGCTCGATCCCAGGACCCCGAGATCATGACCTGAGCCGAAGGCAGAGACTTTAACCCACTGAGCCACCCAGGCGCCCCTACTTATCTGTTTTTCCCCTATTCCTCTGGACCCTGTGCCCTCCTGCTAAAGATAACTATTGTCCCAAATTTTGTGTTTATTACCATTTCTTTCCTTAGTTTCATCATGCACACACATATACACATGCAAACACATGTACACATGTATATGAATCTGTGTTTCAATAACATAAGATTTAGTTAGCTTGTTTGATATATTATTTTTATTAAGATACATTATTAAGATTCTTGGGGAACCTGGGTGGCTCAGTCAGTTAAGCATCTGACTCTTGGTTTCGGCTCATGTCATGATCTCAGGATCATGAGATCAAGCCCCACATTGGGCTCCATGCTCAGTGGGGAATCTGCTTAAGATTCTCTCTCTCCCTCTGCCCCTCCCCCTGCTCGTGCGCACACTCTCTCTCTCTCTGTCTCAAATAAATAAATAAATCTAAAAAAGAGATATATTATTAAGATTCATCCCTGTTGGCTTATACGGCTGAAGTCACGCATTTAAAATTTTTTTTATATTTTATCATGTGCTTACACCACAGCTTAATTATCCTTTCTCTATTTCTCTATTTTAATGTGTTTTATATGTTTGTAGAATTACTTTGACCTCCCTCTGAACTAACATCTTCTTCTAAAATGTGTATGGGGTATCATGCTACAACCATTCTGGACCTAAAAGGCCTATATTGTGCTTTGGTGATCTATTTCTTTGAAGAGCTATTTCTTTGAAATAGAGAGATCTATTTCTTTGAAAAAGTATGTATTTTTTAGTGTTGTTAAGATCAAATGCCAAAAGCAATTCTGCTTCTGCCTCTTGCCTGTTTCTGTATGTATCATTATATTTAAGAATGTTTTCATTTTATTATAAATTTTAGAAATAACAGTATCTCATTCAGTGGCTATAACATTATTCACTTAACTATCTTGTTGTTATTAGGCATTTAGATTGTATCTCATCTCAGCAAGCGCAATTACCATGTAAACAATAGAAATATGGTTTTTTAATTTTATGTTATTTCCTGAAAGTGACTTCCAGACACAGAAACACTCAGTCAAATACGAAACATTGTAGAGCCCTTGTATATATATTGTCGAATTGGTTTGCAATGCATTAGACTAATTTACATTTTACCAGCAATGATTCAAAGTGCCATAGAAATGTCAATTTTAAAGTCTGGACAAGTCTGAATATTCATTCAAATCACTCTGTTGTACACCTGAAACTAATACAATATTATATTTCAACTATACTTCAATTAAAAATAAAATTTTTAAAAAAGTATATTCAGAGGAAATAGCCTATCATGACATGCTTGGCAACAGTAAACTGGTTATAGGAAAACTAAATGCAAGAGAGAAATTTACAATCACCAGTGAACTCTTTTAAGTAACTCCTTTTTGGAAATAGTTGACACAAGAACAACTTTGGATAGCAAATACTAAAAAAAGAAAGCCCGAGTCTTCACTACTTTACCTCTACCATATCAAATACAGGATAATTTGGAATCACTCAGATGAATGGGCAACATTTTCGTTTTCTTTCTGGACATCTGATCGGCTTAAGTAGAGCCCAAATAAAGCCAACATACCGCTACATGCAAACGGTTTTGTTTTATGAATTCATGTGTTGTCTGCTTTGCATTGACCTTACCTTAGCCCCCTCTTCCCTTTCTGGATTTCAGTTGGTGTGTACTTGAAGGCACTCTTTGGTTTACTTGGCGTCATGAAATCTACACTGTCCCATCTTCGAATAACGATCTAACTTCACTGAAACCCTTATCAGCTCTAATAGGATTCAGGTGAGGGAATTTTTGTTTTCCTTGGTATAGAAATTCCAACTGTTCTGTAGATTATTTAGAAAGCATCCCGATCTCCACTGCAGTGCCAACCAACAGACATAATGGAGCCAGCATTTGCGGGCATCATGTTCTCTCCTGGAGGGAATCATAATGAATTTAATATGAAGTTTATTACTGTCTCCATCTGTATGCAGGAACTGATAAAATCATTTGGTTTCATTACATCTAAACCCAATAACAATAAAGTGGATAAATAGTGATTAGAAGAGCCCAAGAGCCAAAGCACAATATAGGCCTTTTAGGTCCAGAATGGTTGTAGCATGATACCCCATACACATTTTAGAAGAAGATGTTAGTTCAGAGGGAGGTCAAAGTAATTCTACAAACATATAAAACACATTAAAAATATTGGTCTCCAGTTTCAGAAAGCCAAATGATCTTGATTCCCAATCAACCTCAAGTTTTTTCTCTTGCTCATGAGTGTTAGACCACAATTTATAAAGTTTTTCTTTTTTTCTATTGGTGTCTTTCCCACAGACCCACATGTTTTGTTCTTATCCATCCCTCAGTTTAGGTTCAAATGATGCTTGCCTTTAATTTTACAGGAAAAAATAATTTTTTGGAAATATAGGTGTAAAATTATCCTGTAGTTTATGTCATGTATAAGGCCATCTTTACTAAATTGTTTTTACTTCCTTTTATTTTATTTATTTTATTTTATTTTTTGAGAGAGAGAATACACAGGAGAGAGAGCAGGGGGGAGGGGCAGAAGGAGAGAGAGAATCTCAGACTCCATGTCCAGTGCAGAGCCCAACAAGGGGCTAGATCTCATGACCCTGAGGTCATGACCTGAGCTGAAATCAAGAGTTGGACGCTTAACTGCTGTTTTTACTCCCTTTTAAAATATCGTGAGAGCTACTCCTTGCCATTGCTTAACCTTTTCCAAGGAGGAATATAGGGATTATCAATGGCTTTCCTTTCTGTAGCTCAATTTTTCATCTATAAAATGGGGATTAAAAAAAGTACCACTTCAGGGGCGCCTGGCTGGCTCAGTTGGTAGAATATGTGGCTCTTGATCTCAGGGTCATGAGTTCAAGCTCCATGTTTAACAACCACCCCCAGCCAATAAAACAAACCCCCCCAGTACTACTAAGATTAGATGAGTTATATAAAGTCCTTAGTATAACAATAGGCCTAGAGAAAATATTATATGAGTATATTTATTTTTATTCAATCTAATACAAAATTTATGCTAATAAAACCTCCAGTAGACTCTAAATACCTGCCTAACTGTTGAGAATCAAGTAAGAAAATAATACCACTGGAGGTAAAAAAAAAAAAAAAAAAAAATACCCCTGGAGGTACAAAATAACCATTATTGACCTTTGGTTCCATAAACATTAATTTGAGGGCTGCTCTAAGCAAAGAAAAGTATTAAATAAATGAATGCACATCCAGGTCAGAAGATTTTGAGCAAAAAGAGTGCAAGTTACAGACATTTGCACATTTTGCTGAAAGGACAACCCTCCTCAATTTTGGAAAATTTTTGTCTCTGATATAGTTGTTTGCTCAGAAGGATCCTCGAGGAGGGATTGTAGGAGGTATGTGTTTGCTACACATCATGTACCATTCTTTCTGTTCCCTACTAATGCAACCTGGAAATAGGCTGCCAAGTCCTTCAGGAGGGACCAGCTCTTCTGTTGTCCCAGGGGGTGAATCTTGAGTCCATCCCCTTCCTAGTGACTGGCTTAGAAATTGGTGAATCTTTCCATTCTTGCTAATACCACATGGTAACCAGCACAGAGGGGTGCAAGAGCACCTTACTCTGGGGATTCCAAACACACCATGTTTCAGTTGCTCGCTGCTGACAGAGTCCAAAGGTATAGACCTGAGTGGTGGTGAAAAAAAAAAAGGGATTTGTTTCAATAAAGAAGACAATGGACTAGCATCTCCAAAGTACTGTAAATATTTCTAGGTTTATATAAGGAAAATGTGAGACAAAGGTTGGTGGGTACATGTAGGTGGATGGTGAAGGTCAAGGTTGATCCTTGTCTTTGGGGTCATTTACATGGAGTCTCGCTGACGCCAGGGCAGTCCTTATTATTTGAGGATTCCCAACATGGGGTGCTTTGCTTACAGGGTCTTTTGCCTGAGTTAAGAGATAAGCCAGAGAGAAGAACTTAATCAGTCAGTAAGTGCAGGCTGAGGTCAAAGTGGAGGTAGTCTACTCTTTTAACAGGAGGCAAGGTCTACTTGGGGACTTTTAGGAAAATATTCCTGTACTTAAAGAGGGTTGCATGAAAGAAGTGATTTTATCTTTCAGTCTTTGGATATTAATGTGTAAGGATGTAGTGATTAGAACCACAACAACCATTTTGACTCTGAATGGACCAATCTAGAAGAGATCATGCTGAGAATAGCGGAGCAGGAATTTGGAAAAACACAGATCTTTGATGATGCCATTGAGCTGCTGAATTAACCAACCTATAACACCTTGACACCGTTTCTCTGTTTCACTATGTGAGATCCCGGATCCCTTACCTTTTAAGTCATTTTCAGTTGAGGCTTCTGTTACTTGCAGCAAAAACATCCAAACTAACACCGAGGGACATACATGAGAGACACAGGGGACGTGTCTTACCTGGTTAGCCAGAAATGCTCGTTTCTTATTCCTAGTATAACACATGGCCACAAACTTCAGCTTAAAACTACACAAACTTACTCTCTTACAGTTCTGGAGGTCAGAAGTCCAAATTCAAACTGTTGGCAGGGCCGAGTTCCTTCTGGAGGTTTAGGAGAGAAGCAGTTTCCTTTGCCCTTCTCGGTTTCTAGGACGTCCTGTATTCCTTGGCTGTGGCCCCCTATTCCCACCACTGTCGTCTCTTGTTTCCAACAGCCTATCTCCCACTACTGACTCGGATCTCCTTCCACTCTTATATAGGGACATTGGACCTCTCTGGATAGTCCAGGATAATCTCCCCATCTCCAGACCCCTATCTTAATCACATCTGCAAAGTTCATTTCCATATAAGAAGCAGAGTCAGGTTCTGGGGATTATGACACTGACATCTCTGGGGAGGGACGTGTCATTCAGCCTATCACCTCTGGTCAACTGAGCCAACCCCAGAGAGCTGCTGTCATGGCCAGATCACCAAATACCCTCGTGAAAGGAACAGCATGATGAAGACCTTGCTAAGCTGCAGTTATTGGCTCAACCATAATCTTGCCCTTTGCAAGTGATTGTATCTTGATCCCTAACCCGTAGTCCTGATTTAGTCCAGAATGATCAATCCTTCTTGCTTCATCTCCACAATAATAACATTTGACATTTAAATTGAGTCTTTATTCTATGTACTATTTCAAGAGCCTTATCTGTACTAAAGAAATTAATCGTCATAAACCTCTGGCGTTGTTACCGCTGCTATACCCATTTTACAGATGAGCAAATTTGACTGCATTTGTGTCAATTTGCATAGCTTACTATGAGTGCTTATTTTTTCTTCTTATGTAAGAGCTGATAGCCTGTGACTTGGTTTCTCTTTCAGAAATAGAAAATAAATTCTAGTTCTTACCACTGGGATCCTTTTTGCTGCAATTTTCACCATATCCAGTGGGGTTAAATGATAAGGAGTTGATTCTCTCCCCAAACAAGAAACCCAGCGTTAGGGTTGCAGGGTGGGTTAATCCAGCTGTGCAGTCATGTCAAGTTTCCTTTTATTAGGGAGGAAAGCCTTTTTCCAAAGCCCCGAAGCAGTGTTTCTTTTTTGGTTTGATCCCTACACTAGTCACTGGCCAAGAAGAATGGCCAATCATGACTCATGCCTGGGCCTGAGCCTAACTGCTGTGAGCCCAGTGCTGCCTGGTCCCTGAATGAGACCAGGAGTCTGTTAGCAAAGAGAGAAGAGAAGGAACCAAGGGGGCATGCACACCACAGGGTATAGAATGGAAGCTACAACACAGAGGAGAAAACAGCTCTATAACTGATCCTATAACTGATCCTAAGGTATCTCCTGCCACTTTGAACTAATGGGCCCCGGGACCATTCATCACTTTGCTCTGGAACAGACTTCACAGCTGCTCCTCCGAAGGGATGAGGGTGGCTGTGTGCAAGGCCGGGGACGTGTGTCCCCCAACCGAGCAGAGTATCATTGGAAGCAATATTCGACTCCCCCCTTATCAATGAAACTCAGAGGGTCCATGTAGTAAATAGTTCGAGATAACTCTGGAAATAGTATTATTTTCATAAGGAAGGAAAAAGTTCTCATCATGGTCCAGATATGCACTTTTTCAAATAGGGACCTTCCGTATTCATGGAATTAATTTTTTGAAGTCAGTTTCTAAATTCTCCCCCAAATAACCTACTTTACCAGCAGGAAAGCACACAACACCTGATTTATCTTCCTCTAGCAGAGCAGGGCTGAGTCGCTGACACAGGGCCTCCAACCCTCACTGCCAAGCAGGCTCCGGAGGCTGAGCCAGAGCCTGTGTTCATCTGGCTGGGCCTCCTGCCCCCACAGTACTGGCTTCTGTCACAATCCAAGTCCAGACAGTTAGCTCCTATGTCATAGTTATTGAACAAACCATTCCTGTATCAGTGGGCCTGTCGCCTTTGGGCCATTTCCACATTCATTTCTTCAGAAGAGTAGGCCTGTGTAGCCCGGAGGTTCAATCAAATAGATGTGCACATCGGAGCCAGGTGTCCTATCTTAGTGCCCCAATGTCCAAACAAAGCTGAAAGCAGTCGCTTCACCATCCATTGGTCATCAGATCGAGAGCGGTCTGCTGAAGAGAACTTCTCTTGCTACTGCTGCCTACCCCACACTCTGGCACGCTGAGGGACACGTGGGCTAGCACTGGTTGGCACGTTCAAAATAGTGAAGGAGGCAAGTGGCAGGACATGTCTTGCTTTGCCTTCAGCGTGCATCACTGTGTCTGTTTTCTCCACTGCTATTTCTGCTTTTCCTGTGTGGATCAAAGTCTCAGGAGTAATTATCCCTCAGGAAGCTCAGTGGTGCCCTTTGTACAGGTGGGGGCCTTGTCACATGAGCCAGAGGGTGTTTAATGTGAATATACAACCTTACACAGAGTCCAGCTGTTTCCCCATAACTCCCAATACATGGCCACGTGGGTCAGCAGAGTCAAGGACGAGGTTAGATGGGAAGTGTTGGTTTGGGGCTTTTGGGCCCATTTAGTCGCTCAGATATACCCCTACGTCACTGCCCAGAGCCTGGGGCAGTGACAGAGTACCGTGCCCCATACCTCAGTGTTGCCTTCATTCTCTCCACCGCGACTTGGCCCAAACACTTGCGCACGCTGGAGCGTCTGAGGAAGGCCTTCTGCACCTTGGTCGCCCGTGTAGAAAGCTAAGGCAGGTACTGGAAATGGTCTATTTTCTCTCCCTTTCTGACTCCTCTCTTCCCCTCACAAGTATTGCTTCACAGTTGTCCTCATTGCCTTTGTAAATCACCCAGGGCTCTGCTGACAGATCGAAGATAATTTCTCTAACTGAAAGTGAGAGGTTATCTGATTTGCCTAGCTTAACATGAGTCCCTCATTCGCCTGAGAAATGGAGTCCCGGCCTCTGTTATTGATACTGGAAACTGCACAGAAGGAGTGAGTCTGGGCTTTAGAACACACATCATGACTCTCACACCAGGGATGCTCTGGCCGTTCAGGGGGTGGAACAAGAATCAAGTCCCTAAGGTGGAGAGTTTTGTGAAAATCTCAGATTTTATTAGAGAGGTCTTTTGAGTACATAACATATTGAACTTTAATATTATGGACTTGAAGGACAAATATTTCCTTTGTAGTAGGAAGCCTCTGTTATGTTTTGGAAGAATTTTCCAGTAAATCATCTAACAGCTGCTTTACTGTACAGGCCTTGAAATTTTATCCTTTCATTGGTTGCATACGCTTTTGCTTTTGGAAACTTTGCATGGTTCTCTTTACCAGTAATATTCTGTTCCCAAAATATCAGCTCCCGGGAGGATTTAATAAAGGCTGACCCAACAAGAATTGTTTTTGAACAAGCCTTCTGGATATCTTTGGTTGGGTAGCATGGTCTATGTAAGTACCCTCTATGTAAGAGTATGACTTATAATCCAAAAAGCCAGCCTATAGAGATCCTGATTTTGTGATCAAAGAAAATGCTAACCATCTCTTAACATAAAAGCATTTTGCATCTGTGAGTGTGGGAACAGCGATTATAGTGGGTACTAGTAATGGTAAACGTGAGTGTGTGTGTTGGAGTGGCAGGGTGGAAAGGTGTGATGGGACAAAGCCTTGGTGGTCATAGGACCAGTGGAAATTCTCTCCTTTGGGTTGCAGATGGAAGATTGCCTTGACAGAGAGGGGAGACACTGAATAAATACCTCCAAAAGGAACAAAGAGAATAGCTTGCTCGATGCCAATGTTACTGAAGTAAGCCTACAGTTCTCTAAGTTTGCTCCACGTGAGGGTCTCCTGGAAGGTACACGCTCCAGAACAGAGTCAGGATGTGTAGGTTTCTAGAAGGGGCTCCTGGCTAATGAGGATTGAGAACTAGAAAAAAAAAAAAAAAAATGAGGCTGGAAACTCACCAAGCATGACTTCAGTTTGTGGAGCAGAGTTATTATTGAAATCCTTTAAGGAAGGAAGATTCCCCACAGACAGCGCACGAAGAAAGTGGGGCGGGAGGGGGAGGAGCAACAAGCTTTGCTCTAACAGGCCCACCTCACCCTGGCCACAGGGTCTTAGCGGGCAGAAAGGGAGGAGGGCGGGTGGCTTAGAGTGAAGTTGGTCAATGAAAGAGTTCTCAAGGAGATTTTTTCAGTGACAGTTTGGAGGGAATAAAAGCAGGAGCGAAGCCATTTATGAAAACTTTTGCAGTAGGTGAAATGTTTGCAAATCATTGGCGAACCTGGGTTCAATTTTGGCTCATCTGTTGGTTTTGATTCAGAATAACCCCTTTTTGGGGTTATAGAATAGAATTTTGGAAATTCTATTCATGGGTATATTAAGGGGTTCCTAAATAATATTAAGTTCCCATCGAGCCAGTCAGATCAATGGAGATAAAAAATATCAGCTTGATTGCTGAAAGCAATTACATTGGAGGGTATGAGTAAGTGGTTACATAGGCTTGCTAACACTCTGCACCCTCCCTCTTGGCCTTGATTCAGCCCAACTGAGGAAAATTTGCATTTGCAAAACTCACTCTTAGCCATGATCCTTGTGTCACGTTAGTTCAGGCATGGAGGGAAGCAAAGAGCAAATTCCTAGTAGTTACAGGTTTAAAATTTTTTTAATAGAGAAGCTCTACTCGAATGAAACCAATGGATTTCATCCACCAATGAGTAGGGGATAGAACAATAGGATAAGAGTTACTCGTGTGAGTGAAGCTCATCTATTAAAAAAAGATCTGTACTTCTTGACACGACAGCACATGTAGAAAATTATACTATTCATACATGACAGTAGAAAAAATATATGAGTCTGTTTGAAGTTGCAGAAGCAATGAGCTTCTGGCCTTCGTAAGCCTTCACAGTCTTGGTTCAGTTGTAACCCATTTGTGGTACACCAGTGTGCACTGGTGTGGGATCCGGGCAGACAGACCTAAAGGATCTGCCACTTATTTTTCTTACTGTACTTTCTGAGGAAATCATATGATTTTTTCCCTTTAATTTGCTAATCTGTATGATATCTTTTCAATAGTTTTGTCTCTAATACCAACCGGGTGTCCTATAATTCAATTCAGTTCTGTCACTAACAACACTGAAATAACGCAGACCCCATAGGTTAAGAGCTCACGGCCACAAGACTGTCCTCACTTCAGATACTGGTTACGAGTTGCTGGGGCCCCCCTACAGCTGCCCAACTGACTATAAATACAAGACTTCCCATGACCCCCCCTCTCCCAGGTTCGATACTTTGATAGAATGATTCATAGAACTCGGGAAAGCTCTGTAATTATGATCACAGTTTTATTAGAAAGGACACAACTCAGGAACAGCCAAATGGAAGAGATGCATATGGCGAGGTAATGGGAGGTAGGGGAGGGCAGGCACAGAGCTCACATGTCCTCTCCGGACACGCCACCAGCCTAGCACATTGATGTGTTTACCCGTCTGGAAGCTGCCTGAACCTCTCTGTTCAAGAATGATTTCTTAAGGTTTCATTAAGTAGGCATGATTGAGTCACTCACTGAACATTGGTGATCGAACAAATCGGCAGTCCCCCTGCCCTCCCGTCCGTCCCTAAATGTTAGACTCAGGGACTGAAACTTCCAAGCCTCTAATCCTATGCTTGGTCTCCTCGTGATCAGCTTTTATCCTGAAGGTTGGGTAGAAAAGGGCTCATTATGAATAACAAGAAACACTCCTATCCTTCAGGAAATGCCAAGGATTTTAAAAGCTCTGTGCCAAGAACATGGGACAAAGACCAAATGTATTTTTTCCTTATACCTCAATGAGGTAAATTATATTAATAGATTTTTCTAATGTTAAACAATTCTTGCATTCTTGTATTTTATATACTCCATTCACTTTAGCCTACTAATATTTTATTTAGGGTTTTCCCATAGTGAGAATGGCCTATATTTTTCTTTGATCATGTTGTCATTGTCTAATTTTATTAGCAAGGTTCAGTTGGGCTTATTAATTAGTTGGGGGATATTTTCTTCTTTTTCTAGTCTTAGGAATAGTTTGTTTAAAATTAGAACATATTCCTTGAATGTTTCATTCACATGTGGAACTTTCTGAGCTAGTTTTACCTTTTGAGAAATCTTTTAATTATGGATTCAATTACAATAATCATTATAATATCATTCAGATTTTCTGTTTCTTCTTTAGTCTTTAGTTTTTAGTTTTGTTTGTATTTTAGTTGTATTTTTCTAGGAACTTGTTCAAATCATTTAGGTTTTAAACATGTGGAAATAACATTATTCATAATATTTTACTTTATATTTTAATATTTGCTGCAATTGTAGCATATTTTATTTTTGCTCCAAGTATCAAAGCAGAAGTCCTAGATTATAATTCAGTGTAACTTTTGTTGCGGGCCCTGGCAAAAGTATTCTTCCTTTAGATACTTAAGGATGACGCTAATTTCTGTCATTTACCCCATAGATGGATGTGAAACTTGTTTTGATGCCTTTTTTTGCTGTGGGTGGAGGGAAGTTCCAGAGGCTTCCACTGGGCTCCCTCCTGTGATAGCTTTAAGATACCCCACAGACCAAGGACCCTGTGTGGGAATCGTACTACCAAATATACCAATCCCAATTTATAGCCAAAGGAAAAAAAAATAGCCAATGTAAATAGAACAAGAAATAGCTGGGATGATGAAACTAGCAGATAGGACTTTAGAACCACTGTTATAAATATACTCAAGGATTAAAAGAAAAACATGAACACACTGAGGGAACAGAGAATCTTAGCAGAGAAATGGAGTCTTTAAGAAAAAAATCAAATAGAAGCTCTAGAACCAAGAGTATCAGCATATAAAATGAAATTATCACAAGATAGGCTTAACAGGGCAGGAAAATGAAAAACAAAAAACCACAACTTGAACATAGGACACGGGAACTATCAAAACTGAAACAGAGAGAGCAAAGACTGAAAAAAAAAAATGGACGGAGCCTCATAGAGCTGTGGACAGATCAAGTAGTCAGTATGTATACAATTGGATTATCAGACAGAGAAGGTATAGATTGAAGCAGAGAGATATTTCAAGCAATAGTGGTTAAATGTTTTCCAAAATGGATGAAAAATATAACCCAAGGAAACAGGTGAATGTGAAGCAAGCTAAATACAAAAATCAAAACATACCTCATAATCAAATTGCCAAAAATCGATGAAAAGAGAACACATTAAAAGCAGCCAGAGGAAAGGACATTACATCCAGGTGAACAATGTTAAGAATAATTGATGACTTCTCAATAACAATGCAAGCCAGAACCAAAGGACATTTTTGGCCCATCACTGGGATTACTTTGGCCCACCACTGGCCCATGTGCACTAACTCAGAAACTCTGTGATGTTGTCCTAATACAGAGAGACTCTGTATGGTGCTACTTCTAATCAGCCTCTGTCTCTAAGTTTCTGTCTTAAATAAACCCAAATAGTTATCCAGGACCATATGTCATAAAAATTATGCATCAGGTAGAAAAAGATCTTGGATTCATTGGCATACTTTAATATATGTTCTGATTAATCACTGATGTGCAGTATAACAGTATGCATGCTGCTTTATATCTAAAACTACCCTTACCTAATAAGCTGCTGTGTTTTTAGAAATGTTAGTATCAAACGAATGGTTCTGTGGAAATAGACTGCTATATAGAAAATTGGGAAATAGTATAAATAACTCACTATAAAGCATCCTGAGAAAGGGATATCAATAATGCAGATATGAGGGCACTGGGTGGCTCAGTCGGCTAAGCATCCAACTCTTGATTTCAACTCAGGTCATGATCTCAGTCAGGGTTGTGAGATCAAGCCCTGTATAAGGTTCCGCACTGGGCGTGGAGGCTGCTTAAGATTCTCTCTCTTCCTCTCCCTCTGCCCCTCCTCCTCTGTCCTGTCTAAAAAAAAAAAAAAAAAGACAAGACAGGAAAAAAAAAGAATGCAGATATGAATGATATGAATAACAAGAAGGAAACAAGAATGCAAATTTAGAAAGTAGTAAAGGAAATGAGTTTATCAGGCTACAGAAGTTAAAGCTCAGGAAAATCTCAGAGACATTGCTTTAAGATAAAGAGGTTTATATCATGTGATTATTAAATATTTTATTGTAAGAGACTATTTAAGGAGAGAAAAATGCTTTTGATATAGGATAAAATATTAAAAGAAAATAGTCATGTAATAATAATGGGTAAAGTATCTTCCAGTGATGGATAGATAGAATGATAGACTGAAGGGATACCAAAAGATTTTTTTTAAATTTTTTTATTTTTTTCAGTGTTCCAAGATTCTTTGTTTATGCACCACACCCAGCGCTCCATGCAATATGTGCCCTCCTTAATACCCACCACTAGGCTCATCCATCCCCCCACCCCCCCTCCCTTCCAAAACCCTCAGTTTGTTTCTCAGAGTCCATAGTCTCTCATGCTTCATCTCCCCCTCCGATTTACCCCAATTCACTTTTCCTTTCCTTCTCCTAATGTCCTCCATGTTACTCCTTATGCTCCATAAGTAAGTGAAACCATATGATAATTGACTTTCTCTGCTTGACTTATTTCACTCAGCATAATCTCCTCCAGTCCCGTCCATGTTGATACAAAAGTTGGGTATTCATCCTTTCT
>CM052883.1:138572113-138595226 GCA_028534135.1 Potos flavus
CAGTTGACCAATTTACAACTAAAAAGCATCCGCTAAAAAACTTGTTGGCAGTTAGGGTTTAAGTTTTGCTTTATCTTAATAAAAATGATGTTTGGAACGACACTCCTCATCCTTTCCCCACTGTTCTCTAAAGAGACCTTTATTATTGAAGAGGCACAATTGTGATCTCCGAAGAATGTTGCATGAGTCCATCTAGGATTATTTCCACTGCTTAAACACCATTTTTAAACAGCAGAGGTCCCTCTCTCACTGCTTTGGTTGAATGATAATTTAAAAACTCTTGGTACTTTCATTTATGCTAATTTCAAGTGCAGTTTTCCTTTCAAAAGGATGAAAGCTTTTATATTTTAACCTAAAACAAATGGAATGGATTAAACTTTTGGAAATGCCATTCTTATGTGACATTTACTTATGTATTCATTTAGTTTGAAAAAGTGAGCAGGTGGTAAATCATATTTGCTGAAGGAGATTTTAACATATTCATCTCATTAGTGGAAGTTTGAGAGTGACATGGCATTTTTCAGGAATAGCAGTCTGAGTTCTTAAGTATTTAAAACAAAGATAAATCTCTTGCAACTGCTCATTTCATTTTTAAAATTAAAACATAAAGTAAGGCATTTGAGCTTCATTGAAGAACTTCCAGTTTAAAGATAAAAAACAGGCAAAGACCATGAAGTGCCCCACAAATCCACTACATATTGTGGGCAGGTAAGAAGGAAAAAGCTGTCAGCCCATCTCTACCCTAGTGCTTTTTCTAATTGCTAAATCAACGACTGTGATTTTGCATTTATATGCTCATTCAGTTTTCCTGAATATCTTCTTGATGCCTTTGTTTAAAAAGATCAGAGCAAAAACAGTTCAATATGAAGCCCACACCTCCTTGGCGATAACTTTAACAACCATAATGCAAATAAATGCCCACTGTGTTAAATCAACACTGTTAAATTTGGAAAGGTTATTGTTTTAACCAGACTACTTCATAAAATGGCTGATTTAACCAGACACCTTCACAGATTCTGGTCCTATGAGCAGAATGGTTAAGCTTAGACTACTACCAGTTTTACAATATCCTTTTCAACAGACAAGTAGTTGAAAATGAGCAAAATAAAAACTAAATGCAAAGCCAGAATGCTTCAGGAAGATGCAACTTTTATTTTAATAATCTAAGATGATATTAGTCAGGATCCCAAAGGAAAACAGATGACACGCTCAAAGGGATTTAATTGAAGAAAACTTAGAGACCATTTGCAGTGGTGTGGGTAAGGTTAAGGGAAAGAATCAAGGAGGATGAAGAGGCACTTAAGGAGTAATAGCAAAAGGAAGTCATTACTGACCTAGGAAAGAAGTTGGGGTTTGAAGGTGATGATCAAGAAAGAATTCTTGAGATGTCTTTGGTGCAAAAAGGTGATTTCATTAAAGCACTGGGACAGGATTCTTGGGTAGAAAGAGCTGCACGGGGGTCATGAGGAGTGGCCTATTATATACTTTTAAGTTGGGAGGGGGTTAGGGATAATGTAAGCCTCCCACATATTTTGGAAACATGGTTTCCAGGATCCTGAGGGGGCTAGCTATTGTTAGAAAAGGTCTTTTATTACTATTGAGTAAAAACTCAGTCATGAGACCCTTCAGATGTATATTGGTGGATCATACACTTGGGGAATAATTGCCAAGATATATCTTGGAGGGTAGAGATAAAGGAAGTATCCAAAGAAGTTTTTATATGTTAAAGTAGACTTAACAGGATCCTGGGGGTTGGGCTAAGATTGCATTTTGCCTTTAGCAAAGTATCAATATGGAGGCAGCTGAGTCCCTAGAGGAATGTCTCTCTGACTGTTTCAAGGACTTGATGGGCCGTAGTTAGTAAGGAAATTTAGTAATTTTTCTTCTCCCTTTGTTTCCCACATCAATTACCATTCCTAGACCTGACGGGTCACAACATTATCAAAACCTGGTGAGAGGTGAGGCGTTTGGAATGATAGCTTTCTATCGGGAGCTGAGCTCTGAAAGAATTCAGCTAGTATCAGAACTAAGGGAAACAGGGAGTACTAGGAAAGCACTGCCGAAAACCCTCTCCCCTCCTGCTCTCTAGTCTCCTACCAGTGTTTCTCATTGCTTAATCCCCACCAGAAGCCAGAAGGCTGGGAGCCCAGGTGATGCCCATATAAGGAATGTAGCCTTCCAGGCACAGAGCAAGAAAAACAAAACAAAACGCTGGGAGGCAGGGAGACTTGATTACAACAAACAAAGCCTAACTATCACAGCAATTATAAGTAGATGCAGCTTTCAGAGACCTTTCCATACTGACAAAGCAGTTGGGATAAAATGTTTAAGTCTGTTGTTTAGATGCCATGATTCATTTTCCCATTCAAAATCTTTATACCTAAGAATAAATCTAACAAAGATATCTAAGACCCGTATAAAGAATATTATGAAATGTTTTTGAAGGATACACTCCTAGAATCTGAATGAATAAATATTCATGAAAGAGTCAATATCATAATTATGTCAGTTTCCTCCAAGTTATTCTAGAAATTCAATGTATTTTTATCAAAATCCCCAAAAGTTTTATACAACATGGATGCTAAAATTCACCTGGTAAAGAACAGGTCCAGATTGTCTATGATAATTTTTTTTTATTGAGGTGTACTTGACATACAATGTTATATTAGTTTTGGGTGTACAACATAGCTATTGGAGAAGTTTATATGTTATGCTCACCACAAGCAAACCTACCATCTGTCACCATAAGATGCTATTACCATATCATTGACTATGATATTACCGTATCATTCCCTATGCTGTACTTTTTATTCTCATAACTTCATTACCTAACTGGAAGTATGTATCTCCCACTCCCCTTCACCCATTTTCCCCTCACCGCATCCCTCTCCCCTCTGGCAACCATCAGTTCTCTGTATTTATGGGTCTGTTTCTGCTTTTTTGTTCATTCATTTCTTTTTTTTTGATTTCATATATAAGTGAAATCTGTGATATTTGTCCTTGTCTAACTTACTTCACTTAGCATAATATTCTTTATGTCCATTCGTGATGTTGCAAATGGTGAGTTATCCTCCTTTTTTAATGACCAAGCTATATTCCTGTGTGTGTGTGTGTGTGTGTGTGTGTGTGTGTGTGTGTGTGTGTTTGTGTATGTATACCACAACTTTTCCACTCATAAATAGATGGACAGTAGGGTTGCTTCCATATCTTGGCTCTTAAAATAATGCTGCAATAAACATAGGGGTGCATATATCTTTTCAAATCAGTGTTTTCATTTTCTTTGGGTAAATAGCCAGTAGGGAATTGCTGGATCACAATGGATTTGATTTTTTGAGGAACCTCCATACTGTTTTCTACAGTGGCTGCACCAATTTACATTCCATCAGCAATGTGTAAGTGTTCCTTTTTCTCCACATCTTCACCAATACTTTTTGTCTTTTTGATTCTAACCATTCTGACAGGTGTGCGATGGTATCTCTGTGTGGTTTTGATTTGAATTTCCTTGATGATTAGGGATGTTGAGCACTTTTTCATGTATATTTGTCATCTGTATGTCATCTTTGGCCAAGTGTCTATTCAAGTTCTCTCTTTTTTTTTTTAAATTGAATTTTGTGTGTGTGTGTGTAGTTGTAGAAGTTCTTTATATATTTTGGATATTAACCACTTATTGGATAAATCATTTGCAAAGATCTCCATTTGGTAGGCTGCCTTTTTGTTTTGTTGATGGTTTTCTTTGCTATATAAAAGCTTTTTATTTGTGTAGCACTATGAGTTGATTTTTACTTTTGTTTCTCTTGCCTGGAGACATATCTAGAGAACTGTTGCTAAAACCAAATGCCAAAGAGATTATTGTTTGTTTTCTTCTAAAAGTTTTATGGTTTCAGGTCTCACATGTAGGTATTTAATCTATTTTTAATTTATTTCTGTTTATGGTGTAAGAAAGTGGTCCAGTTTTGTTCTTTTGCATGTAGCTGTCCAGTTTACTCAGCACCATTTATTGAAGGGGTAATCTTTTCCCCATTATGTATTCTTGCCTCTTTTGTTGTAGATTAATTTAACATATAGTCATGGGTTTATTTCTGGGCCCATTGTTCTGTTCCATTGATCTGTGTGTCTATTTTTGTGTAAGTATCATAATGTTTTAATTACTACAGCTTTATAGTATATCATGAAACCTGGGATTATGATACCTTCAGCTTTTGATACCTTCAGCTTTGTTCTTAAGATTGCTTTTGATATTATGGTCTTCTGTGGTTCCACACAAATTTTAGTATTATAGTTCTGTGAAAAATGCTACTGGTATTTCGGTAGGAATTACATTGAATCTGTAGATTGCTTTGGGTAGTATGGACATTTTAATAATATTAATTTTTCCAATATTAATGTGATTTCAATCTTCCTAAATTTATTGAAACTTGTTTTGTGGCCTAACATGTGATCTATCCCGGAGAATGTTACACGTCCCCTTGAAAAGAATGTGTATTCTGTTTTTAGATGGAATATTCTGTATATATCTATTAAGTCCATCTGGTCTAGTGTGTCATTCAAAGATGTAGTTTCTTGTTTTTTGTTTTCTTTCTATCTAGATGATCGACCCATTGATGTAAGTGGGGAGTTAAATTCTCCTGTTATTGTATTACTGTCAATTTCTCCCTCACTGTCTGTTAATACTTCATGTATTTAGTTGCTTGATTTTTGGGTGCATAAATATTTGCAATTGTTATATTCTCTTGTTGGAATGACCCCTTTATCATTATGTAATGTCCTTCTTTGTCTCTTGTTACAGTCTTTGTTTTAAAGTCTATTTTGTCTATTATAAGTATTGCTATCCCTGCTTTTTCTTTTTTTTCTATTTGCATGGTATATCTTCTTCCAAACTTTTACTTTCAGTCTGTATGTGTCTTTAGATATGAGGTCAGTCTCTTGTGGGCAGCATATAAATGGATCTTGTTTTTTTATCCATCTTTTGATAGGAACATTTAGACCATTTAAATGTAAAGTAATTATTAATAGGTATGTATTGCCATTTTGTTAATTGTTTTATGGGTGTTTTTGTAGTTCTCCTCTGTTCCCTCTCTTTCTTTCCTTTGAGGACTTTCTGTAGTGTTATGCTTGGGTTTCTGTCTCTTTATTTTTGGGGTATTTATTACGGTTTTGAGTTTGTGGTTACAATAAAGTTCATATATGGGATAATGCACTCATATATTAAGTTGATGGTCATTTAAGTTCCAACACATTTTAAAAGAACTTTTTTACTCCCCCCATGTTTTATGTATATGTTGTCATATGTTACATTTTTTATTCATAAGTTTCTTTTTTTTTTTTAAGATTTTTATTCATTTACTTGAGAGAGAGACAGAGCACAAGCTCGGGGGAAGGGTAGAAGAAGAGGAGAAGCTGGCTCCCAGCTGGACAGGGAGCCCGACTCCAGGCTCTACTTGAGCCAAAGGTAGATGTTTAACCAACTGAGCCACCCAGACACCCCAAGTTTCTTACTTCTATTGATGGCTCTTTTTTTTTTTTTTTTCCCCACGTAAAGAAGTCCCTTTAACATTTCTTGTAAGATTGGTTTAGTGGTGATGAACTCCTTTAACTTTTCTTTGTGTGGGGGAAAACTCTTTATCTCTCCTTCAATTCTGATTGATAACCTTGTTGCTTTTAAAATTCTCTCTTTGAAAGACAATTATTATATGATCTCTTTGATATTGATAAGGAAAAACTGTACCTTAAGCTGACCAACCAAACCGGCAGGGGAACTCCAGTCCCTGTCTCAAAGCCATTCCGGTTCTTCTTTCCTGCCCTGTTCCCCTCGAGAGCCAAAATACCAAGTATGCGGGTATAAATTACCCTCCCTGATTGTGCTCGGGGCTCAGATCTTTGGAGAAGGGTCTCCTCTGAGTCCACCCGTGGTTTTTTTTTTTTTTTTTTTTTTTTTTTAATAAATCTCCAATCCTTCAAGTCTCCCAGTGCCACTTGGTTTTTCTGCCAGGATCCAGTCCAGGTTCTGCTACAATATGAAGAATTTGAGAGGCAGGGCAGAGGGTCATGGGGGATGGGGGTGGAAATGAAACAAGGAGGGATCAAGGAGGGAGACAAACCATAAGAGACTCTTAAATTCACAAAACAAACTGAGGGTTGCTGGGGGGCAGGGGGGTAGGGATAGGGTGGCTGGGTTATGGGCATTGGGGAGGGTATGTGCTATGGTGAGTGCTGTGAAATGTATAAGCCTGATGATTCACAGACATGTACCCCTGGGGCAAATAATACATTATATGTTAATAAAAAATAAAAAAAAATATGGATGTACATGAAAAAAAATTAAAAAAATAAAATTTTCTCTTTAACCTTGGACATTTTAGTTATGTGCCATGGTGTGGACCTCCTTGCAGTCATCTTGTTTGGAACTCTCTGTGCTTCCTGATCTTGGATGTCTATTTCCTTCCTTAGGTTAGGGAAGTTTTCAGTTATAGTTTCTTCAAATGAATTTTCTGCCTCTTTCTCTGTCTTCTCCTTCTGAGACACCTATAATACAGATGCTTGTTTGTTTGATGTTGTCCAAGAGATCCCTTATCCTAGCTTCATTTTTTAAAAATCTTTTTTCTTTTTGCTGTTCAGCTTGGGTGCTTTCTATTATCCTGTTTTCCAGATTACTGATCCATTCTTCTGCATCTGATAATCTACCGTTGATTCCCTCCAGTATATTTTTCATTTCAGTTATTGTATTCCATTTTGATTTGTTCTTTTTTATGTTTTCTGTGTCTTTTTTGAAGTTCTCACTACTTTTCTCTCCAGTCTGGTGAGCATCTTTATGATCATTACTTTAAACGATCTCTGTTTCATTTAGTTTTTAGGAGGGGTTGTCTTATTCTTTCATTGGGAGCATTTACATCTGTCTCCCCATTATGTTTGACCTGTTGTATTTGTTGCTTTGAATTAGATGGAATAGCTACTTCTAAACTTAAAGGAATGATCTTTTGTGTGGTTGTTCCCTGTGTGGACTGTTTGTGCCTGGTGGCATTGGCTGGCTGGAGCTATGTCTGAGGTGGGCTACGGGTTTGGGGTATTCTGTGCTGGGCTGCCCTGGTGGGATAATGGCACTGAAGTAGGCATGGACTGGGGTGGTCCTGGGGCTCTCTGTGCAGAGGGTCCTCTGGCAGATAGCTAAAACTGAAGTGGGTGCAAGCCAAGGTCCCTAGGTTGCTCAGTATAGGGGCTGACCTGGTGGGGTGATTGGAGCTATGCAGGCTGGGGTATGTCCTGGGGCACTCCATGCAGGGAGCACCCTGATGGGATGGTTGGGGCTGAGGTGGAGAGCAGGCCAGAGTTCCCAGCGTGCCCCATGCATGTAGTGTCCTGGCAGGCTAGCTGGACTGAGGTAGGCACAGGCTAAGGGTTCTTGGAGTGCCCCACACTGATGCTGTTTTGGGAGGAAGGGCTGGAATCAAAGTAGGCATGAGCCAGTAGGTCCCTGAGTACTCTGTGCTGGGGTGCCCTAGCAAGTCATTTGAAACGAAGATGGCATGGGCTTGGAGTGTTTTGGGGTGGCATCATCTGTGTCACCTTGGCATGACAGCTGGAGCTGTAGTGAGCACTGAGGGTGTCCCAGTGTGCACTGCCCTGGGGATGCCTTGGTGGGATGGCTAAGGCTGGTGTGGGTTAGGGGCCCAGGGCTCACTGAGGTAGACTGATGATGGCACCTGGACTTTGGTCCTGTCCACACTCTCAAGGTGAAGGGAGAATGTAAACCATGGTGCTTGCCAGCCCCTCTAACCCAGAGACTGTTTTAGCCGCTCCTCTGCCATTGCGTGGAGTTCTAGAGCTGGCTCTTTTATATTCCTGCTGCTCTTTTAAACTATAGGGTTTTTTTCTGTGCCCCAGGGTGTCTGGGGTTGGTGTGAGCTGGAGACCTGGTGCTCACTGAGGCAGCAGCCTACCTACAGTGCCCAGACCCTGCTCTTGTCTTAGGCTGTGGATGTGGAAGATGAACGTAAATGACGGTGCTGGTCAGCCCCTTGAACTTGGAGAGCATTCCAGCAGCTCCCTTGCTATTTGGTGAACTTCTAAGGCTGGATCTTTTATGTTCTAGTTGTTCTCTTAAACCATGTTTTTTTGTTTTTGTTTTTTTTTCTTCTGTGCCTCAATGCATACAAATCTCAGTCCTTTTTTTTTTTTTTTTTTAAAGATTTTTATTTATTTATTTGACAGAGTGAGAGAGAGATCACAAGTGGGCAGAGAGGAAAGCAGAGGAGAGAGGGGGAAGCAGGCTCCTCGCTGAGCAGAGAGCCCGATGCGGGGCTCGATCCCAGGACCCTGAGATCATGACCTGAGCCGAAGGCAGAGGCTTAACCCACTGAGCCACCCAGGTGCCCCAAATCTGCTCAGTCCTGCAGTACTATCTGCCCCCACCAGTCCCTGCAGTTTGCAGTGTTGGGAGTGAACGTTCCCTTCCTTATCATGTCTCCATTTTGATTGCCCATTCTATGTGGCCTCTTTATCTTTTGTTGTGCAGAAGCTGTTCAGTCAGCCCTCAGTTGTTCTTCAGGAGGAACTGCTCTGTAAGTAGGTGTGAATTTAGTGTGTCTGTGGAGGAGATGAGTTCAGAGTCTTCCGATGCCACCACCTTGGACCAGAACTCTGTATCTGATGATTTTTAACAATAGTAAGGTGGAGAGAATGGCCTCACATTTTTCAAGACGTATTGTGAAGTTACAGTGATGTGATATAATCTGTTTACAGACAAACATATATCCATGGAATTAAGGGGACAAAACCAGATATGCACATACACATATGTGTAATATATGGATATTAAATACACCAACAATGTGTGTGCGTGAGATGCAAGAAGTGTATGCATGTATAGTAAATTGTATGCCATGTTTATTGAAACATCTTTTGTAATAGAGAAACATTGGAAATAAGCTAAATGCCCATTTGCAGGAGAAAGGAATGGATAAATTGCATTATATTCATATGGTAGAACATTATTCAACTGTGAAAATCAGTGAAGATGGTATTCACATAGGAAGTAAGAAAACCATGTACTTACATCCTGAAAAGTTTGAAAGGAATTCTCCTTTTTATGTAAGGGGAAAATGGCTGGAAAACCACCAATAGAGATGGGAGTGACACCTGCTGGAGGTTGTCTGCCCCTGGATCAGCCACATAACCACAGGCTGAAAGGTGCTCAGGGGCAAGGATGCTAACTGCTGGCAACTGCAGCATGAGTGCAATGAGGAAGAGCACTGGAAACTGGAAGAAGAGTCCCTTTTTCTCACGGTGTCCCTTTTGAACTTAGAAAACGTTTTTGAGTCCTGCTCAAGATCCACCAAGGAGGACAAAAAGCATAGATAGATTGGATACTTGAGAGGCTGTGAATTTATGTGACCAAAGCACAACTCAGAGTATCCGTTTTATAAATCGAAGTATCATTCTCAACAGCACTTCTTGGATGAAATTCCTACAATAGAATTATTCTCTATTGCAAAGAAGGTAAAAGTATTCTCTGAAATTTACTGCAAGTAACATTTGTACTTTTTAGTAGTAACTTGAGGGTATATTAACCTTAGGAAGTAAAGAATTCTGGGGGAAAAAAATGAAGTTTTAGCCATGGAGAAGGGACGCAAGACTGAGTAAACTTTGTACATCATTTAGATTCAGCTAAATTTCCAGAGGAAGATAGGACAAGTTTTCCACTGAATTGTCTTGTTACTCTTAACAAAAATCAATTGCCCATAAAGATGAGTTTAGGAATAAATTTCTAATTCTATTTTTTTGATCTATATATTTATCCTTATGCAGTCTTCATTATCATAGCTTTCTAATAAGTTGTGAAATATGGAAATATTTGTCTTCCAACTTCTTTCTCAAGATTGTTTGGCTGTTCTGGATCCTTGTTTCCATGTAAACTTTATGATCAACTTGTTAATTTCTACCTAAAAAATATAGCTGAAAAAAATAATAAAAAATATAGCTGAAATTTTGATAGGGAACGTGTTGAATCTGTAGATAACTTTTTGGGGAAGGAGTATTGGCATCTTAATATGTGTCTTATAATCCATGAGCATGGGATGTCTTTCCATTTATTAAAATTGTCTTTAATTTTTTTCAGTAATGTTTTATAGCTTTCATTATGCAAGCCTTACACTTCTTAAATTTATTCCTATTTTATCCTTTTTGATTCTATTATAAATGATTTGTTTCAATTTTGGATTGTTCATTGCTAGTGTCTAAAAATACGATTGATTTTTTTGTGCATTGGTCTTATATCCAGCAACAATGTTGAATATATTCCTTAGTTCTAATAATTTTTTGTGGATTCCTTATGACTTCCTGTACACAACATTATGCCATCTAATGAGTATGTTTTAGAATATTTTCGAGGATATGTGCTTTATATTAGACACTGTAAAAGTTGGTTGAGTAAATCAATTGTAGCATTAACAGAGTGAACAGTTATGTTTTTTGTTTTTATTTTTATATTTTTTCACGCAGGACAAATCAGCCAGCAGAGAAAAATCCAAGACGTCAGTCAGATTTTTACCACAGTTGTCTACGGTAATTTACCAATATATTCTCATACTTTATTGCTTTATGATAAGGTTACTGCATTTCTGGGTTTAAATTCTCTGCTCCATTTCATTCTTTTCTGATGGATAGCATCTATGATACACATATCTTGAGAAAAATAACTAGCTTAATAAAGGAATTATAAGTTATAGTTACTGGTATGCACAGAACACTTGTAAATAAGTTACTGAATTTCTGGTTTTAAATTCTGTGCTCCATTTCATTCTTTTCTGATGAATAGCATCTGTGAGATATATATATGTATATATATATATATATATATATATCTTCAGAAAAATAACCAGCTTAATAAAGGAATCATAAGTTATAAATACTGGTATGCAAAGAATACTTGAGTGTTCTGAATAAAAGAATTGTGAAAATGGGCTAGCAGGAGCAATATAAGAATCAGGAAATGAGAACTTGGGTTATAGCTTTGTCACTAATGGCTCTGTGACAGTTGGCGAATCATTTACCTCTTTGAGACCCAGTTTCTAAGCCTGAAAATGAGAAGAGTTGATTTAATGAACTTTGAGGAGATGCCTCTTCCAGCACTAACATGATTTCTTAGATCTTGGCATGCTTTGTCGTTATTTTGACATTAAATTATCATTGTTCTGTGGAAGTGGCAGTTAATAGACATTTTTAGTTGATAAAGTCCTAGAAAAGTTAGATTTTACTGCAATACAATTTACTATCTAGTAATTATATTGAGTTTAATGCCATAGAGTACACTCTTGTGATTGCTGGAAGTTGAGTTTAAGTGGAGGTTCAATGCAAACACTATCTGTTTGAAACATCTTTTAAAAACTCAGAATAAACTATAAAATCTGGATTGTTTCATGCAGAGATGATTCCTAATAATTTGAAATAAAAGCTCTTTTTAGTTTAAAAATCTCAAATGAAATTTTGCAGGTGAATGTTCTTGAACATTTCAAAGTACATGTTAATTATGAACCTGCTTGTATTGATAATGTCAGGATTATCATACCATGTTTTATAAAATAAAATCATCGCATCTTTTTTTTAGTCCTGCGAAAATCTGTTTTTTAGTTTAAAGACAAAGATCTGAAATAGACATTTTCCCTTTAAAAATTCAACAAATTTTAAAACTGAAAAACAAATTGCCATTTGTTTTTTTATGTTACTAGTATATAGGCTTGGAAATATCAACAAAATTTAAATTTACTTACAAAATAAATATTCAGTGGGTTGAGATGAATAATCCTTTCTAGCCAGCAAGGCATATAACTATCTAAAATGATTTTGTTGCCTGATTTTAAGCCATATGCTGTGTTCTTATTTGAGTGTATCTTAGCTTTTTTTCTTTGTATTCTTTGGATTTTTAGAAATAAAAATAAAATATTATTAGATAAATAATATTTTTAAATGATATTCTAAGAAGTAATCCATTGAGTAAAAAGTATTGCCATCTGAATATTAAAGTTTGTGCTTGGGTGACATTTTTCCAGCCATAGTTAAGACCTAGAGTGACTTTCATTACAGACCTTCATGCTTCTGGAGGTGATCTCTGTGCTGGATATCAAGGGTGACTCAGCACTGGTGGTTCTCAGTGTCCGTGAACTGGTGACCAGGTTTTCAGCCTTTCTCAATCACAGCATTCTCACAAATCCTAAATCCTTTATGGAACAAGATGAGACTGGAAGAACGGAAGGGCAGACAGAAGGATGGAAGAGTGTTAATTTTTAAGTTGTTCATTTTCCTGTGAAAGGAGAGCCTGAAAAAAGGATTTGTGTGCACTTTATTTGGAAGGTGATCCCAGGAAGCAGAAATAAGAGATAGAGGAAAATAAAAGTAAGAAAGAAAAGTCAGTCTGAGGATGTGTTAGCAAGTTCGTTGCCACATTGGGTAATTGGGGGTGATCCTGCCATCATCTTCTGAAGAGCTTATCCAATGCTTCCTGAAATCATGTACCCGGTATGATTAGGGAGTAGTATTTATTAATCAGCTCTTATCCCACATTGGTGGTGGTTGCTCCTGAGAGTGTTAACTTTCTCCCACTTCTGGTTACTTTGTGTGTGTGTGTGTGTGCGTGCGTGCACACGCACATGCATGCGTATGGGTACGTGTGCAGAGGGGGCTACCTTGAGAGTCCCTTTCTATGGCATTGGAGAAACCCCACAGTCGAAAGCAAAAGACATGTTCTTGAGTGAAACACTGTCATTCCTATATGAATTGAAGCCAGCAGAGAACTGTTCACTCCAGCCATGTGTAGAATCAGAGGTGAACCAGAAAAGAATGGGAAAGGAGGTGAGGCACAAGATTTGTCTGATAGAAAAGTCAGTGGAAATTCCTTAGGGCCAGTCTCACAAGAGTGCCAAAGAGGGAAAGGGTGGCATATGCCTAAGTCATCACTGGATAGGAAACTGCAGACTAAAATAGAATTGCTTGTCAGCAAAAATATGTAGATCTTACTTGAAAATCCACCCGTGTGATCTTAATGAAGAACAACCTTACTTAGATGGTAGATCTGGCTTACATGTGGCTGCTTTTACTGGTTAGCTAGAGAATCACTATGTACAAAATACTCTACTAGACATACATGCTGCACTGCAGTATAAGGAAACACAAGGCCCGCACCACCGTTTACCCACGGTGTTGATGAGACTAGTGCTGACGGCTCAGCATGCAGAATGGGTGCTGTAGAGATCCTAAGTCAGGTGTGTGAGGGTTTGTGTAGGAGGCTGGGTTGAGCAAGGTGTTTTGTACATCTGTCATGGCTGCTATACTGTAGACCCCAGGTGAATTCCCTCTGTGTCTTGGTGTGAAAATTCTAGGTCACTTGGAACATATATCCCCAGTCTTTCCTCTCTATTGTCTACAACTTCATTCTTATCCCACCGTCATTTTTCCCAACAGGAAGCCTTCCACTTCGAGAACGCCTGTTGTACATTTTAGCTTGAAAATTTCATGCTTATGTTTCCCTCACATCCCGTGGTTCACTAGGAATTGTAGAAAATATTCCTGCTACAGCACTGGATATGTATGAAACATTCACCTAATCTGATGGTGTATTTGGTTAATACTGTTTGAAACTCACTGCAATTCTTTTCTTCTTCTTTAGTTATGCTCTTTCTTTTAGGGCCCTTAACCAATTTTTAATTTTTTCTAAGACAAAATTAAAGCCCATTTATCCAGTTCTATAAGACCGAAGTAGTAGGTTGAGATGGAGTGGGATGAGGGGCTAGGAGAGCAGGATAGACACAGGCACAAATTATATTTCAGACAGGATTTAAACAATAAGAGAATTGCCAAAAGGGTGCTACACATATTCAAAGAGATCACTTGCAATTGAGTTAAAAAAGAAAATCTAAACTTTTTGACCTTGGTCCTGAAGAAAAAGCCGGACTGTAACAAGGAAATACTGAGAGACATACTGGCAGGTCTGTTGATGAGCCTAGTTAATACTGACATAACAGTCCCCCATATTTTAGAAACTTAGTAGAACTTGCCCTTACTCGCATGAAGTCTGATGTGGGCCAGGCAGTCCTTCTCCACCTTCTGGCTATGCCAGTGGGTACATGGAGCCCCCTCACTGCCAGTGGCAGGGGCAGGAGTCCATGCAGAAGGCACAGTAGCTCTTATGTGTCCTGTCAATGCTCATATTTCATGGGCCACAGGAGTCCTATGGCTACAGAGTAAGAGAGGCTGGGAAACAAGGTCGTTTGGGGCATATTGAGGAGGCTTTGAAAAGCAAGGTGATGAAGACTTGTGTCTGCTTTAATAGGGAGATTTTGATGTGTCTGACTAAGGGAACAGTATGATTTAACTGTGTCCTAGGAGGGTTGTGGTGATCTGCAGTTCCTAGCATTTTCTCTAAATCAAGGTCCATATCTTGTGTTGCCTAGATTATTTAAAAAAAAGCCACTAAACTTATATCACTGCTGACCTTAGTCTCTTCCTCATATACCTTGTTTATTGTCCCAGGACCATTTACTAAATAACTCTTTGAATGGCTCTGCATGATAAAGAAGATAAAAATATACTTTCTCACCCAAACTGAGATGCCATTGAGAATGAAAGTCTTACTAATTATGCTCGGGAAAGAGCTATACACAGAGACTGTCCCAGTAAACTGAGACTAAAGGGTTCCTCAAAGGAAACTAAAATGGCTCTCTATTGCCAACCAGGCCAGTTAAGCCCGAAACACTTGAGCTCCTTAATATAGCAGCACCCACCTCTCCAGCTCTCCCTCACCCTTGATTTAGTTCCTACTCAAATATAACGTCTGTAAAGTGGCCTCAATATTCCATGAAACCTAGCACGTCTCTATCTTTTCCCTATCTTCACCCTGTTTCATTTTTCTCCACCATACTTGTTACTCCCTTAATATATACATATATATATCTTGTAGCAATAGCTGTCTGTACCCACTGGAATGTAAGCTCCATGAGGGATTAGGCTTTGGCCTGTCAATGACTATAGATCCAGTGCCTCAAAGAGAACCCAGCGTGATAGGAGTTGAATAAATCATGGTGGAATAAGAGAATGGTTGAACTTTCTACTTCGGTTGGATCAAGTCCCTTTACCATCCACCCCAGTATCCTCTCCCAAGCTTGCTGTCCTCAATTAGTCTCCAAGTCATTGTTCATGATGTTTCCTCTGTCTTCAGTAAGCCTATTGCTGTCTTCTGTGGAGATCCAACTTTGCCTCCAAGCTTGGTTTTCATCCTTTTCTTTTTTGAAACGTACTATCAATGCTCTGCTCATACCCTCTCCTGTCCTGGATGTAAAGCATATAGTTTTTAATATTAACTGGCCTGTGTGCTTTGTAGGGGCAGAGAATCATATGAAGAAAAGTCCTTATCTATACAATATGAACAAAAGTGGTATTCTATCTCAGAGTTTGAAAGGGAATGAATTGAGATAATTCATGTCGACTTTTTTAAGCAATATACAACACACACCATATAATCAATATAAAATATATTCTAATCACATTCTTTGTGTTTTGTACTAAGTCTTCAACTAGTATATATTTAATATATACTTAAACATAAAAATACACTCTTAAACACCTCTCACTTCAGATGAGCCACATTTAAAGCTGTCGGTAGCTGCAGGTGGCTGGTGGATGCTGTTTTGGACAACAGCTCTAAAGAATCGAGGAATAGCAGACATAAGGAGCAACCACTCCCTCTAGGTCTAAAGGAGAGCGGTTAAGGAAGGAACTTGAGGGGCGCCTGGGTGGCTCAGTGGGTTAAAGCCTCTGCCTTCGGCTCAGGTCATGATCTCAGGGTCCTGGGATCAAGCCCTGCATGGGGCTCTCTGCTCAGCAGGGAGCCTGCTTCCCCCTCTCCCTCTGCCTGCCTCTCTGCCTACTTGTGATCTCTCTCTCTGTCAAATAAATAAATAAAATCTTTAAAAAAAATAAATAAAAAAAAAAAAAGGAAGGAACTTGGAAGATCCATCCATTCCCCGAAGCTTAGATATGGCTTCTTGGAGAGGGAGTGGCTATGGCCCACTCTGGTGACAAAGACATTTGCAGAGATCCTGCAGGCTGGGAAGTGAGTAAACCACCTCCTTACATGTTAAAAAGTTTGAAACGAAGTCTCCCTTTGTGATGTAAGGGGAACTTGCTGGAAGGCTGTCTATAGGGATGCCAGTGAAACCTGCTGGAGGGTTTCGGCCACAGGGTCAGCTCCGTACCACAGGCTGGGAAGGTGCCCGCAGGACGGACGCTGACTTCTGGCAGCTACACTGTGGAGCCACGGGTAAAAGCACTGGAACCAGGAAGAAAAGCCCTTCTCTTTCAGTGTCCCTCTAGAACCCTCTAGATTGCTGTGCCAGCTGAAGAAATGTTCATAGAGTCCTGCTCAGGAATGACAAAGCAGGGTAAAAAGTAAAAATCTGATGCCGGAGGCAAAGAATGAGTGGCCCAAGCACGACTCCTTCCTTCTCAACCGTGCTTCCTCTTACATAGACGAAATTCCTACCAGGTTGTTATCCTCTCCTCAAAGGAGATAGCAGCACTTTGCTCTGAAAAGTGCAAGTGTTCCTTATGGCAACTTGAGGGCGCTTTAGCCTGAATGCATTGTTACCTTTGGAAGCGGAACATCACCGTTGTTGATAGAACAAAAATGTGATTTCAGGGATAGAGAAGGGTGGGAGAGCCAGTAAGCCCTGCACACTAACTGGGTTCAGATAAATTCCCCAAAGCAGGTGTGATGGATAAAAAGCTTTGCACACTTTTTAAAGCTTTCTGGGTCTTGTGGGATACCACGTTCCTTTCTTTCCTTGCTACAGAAGAAGTCCACTGTGGAGAAATGTGAAAGTAGTAGAGTAGGTCTTCAAGGCTTTTGGGTAAAGTACTTACTTTGTAGTGACCCTCTGTACACTGGTTGAATTGGTTGCATTGATTGTGATGTTAAGAGTCAACAGTTTTTCTCCTATTTTCATGCAGGATAAGTCAGCCAGCAAAGAAAAATCCAAGACACCAGGAAGAGTTTTACCACAGTTGGCTACGGTAATTCACCTGTATCCTCTCAGTGGATCTTTGCCCTTTTGAAAATGTGGTTTCAAACTTGTAAATAAGTAACTGAACATCTGATTTTGAATTTTGTGCTCCATTTGATTATTTTCTGATGGAGAAATTCTACAAGATGCACATAGTAGGAAAAAGAACAATCTTAAAATAACTTGTAAGCCAGCATTTCCTAGTATGTCCAGAGTATTTCAATATTCTGGATAAAGGATGGACCAAGAGCAAGTTTATCAGTGTTGGGAGTTGGGAAATGAGGCCTCAGCTTACAGCTTTGTAACTAATGGCTTTAGGATCTGAAAAGGTCATTTATCTCTCTGAGCTGCAGCTTCTGAGTTTGAAAATGAGTTTCTTTGAGCTATATCTTCCAGCACTGAAATGCTATGCCACAGAAGAGTCCTCTGATCTTGGTATGCTTTCTAAAAATTACTATGATTATGAATTCTCATTGTCCTATGGTAGAGGCAGTTCATAGGCATTTTCAGTTGGTAAGTGCTGGGTATGATATACTTCACTGTAATAAATTTTACCAGTAATCCTAATAGTAATTATGTTGAGCTTAATGCCATTGAATTGTGCTCTTGTGACTCATCGAAGTGGAGCTTAAGTAGAAGTTCAATGCAAACATTATTTTTTCTAACTGTGATAAAATATACCTAACATAAAATTACCATGTTAACTATTTTTAATTGAACCACAATTCAGTGGCATTAAGTACACTCACATGATTGTGCAACTGTCACCACCATCCATCTCCAGAATTCTTTTCATCTTTGCATACTCAAGCTCTGTACCCATTAAACAGTATGTCTCCATTCTCCCGTGTGTCCCCCCCAGCCCATGGCGGCTAGCCTTCTACTTTCCGTAAGGGGCTACTCTAGCTACCTCTAATAAGTGGAACCATACAACATTTGTCCTTTGATGCCTGGCTTATTTTACTTAGTATAATGTTTTATAACTAAGTATAACCTTAGTATAAGGTTTATCTAAAGCATTATTTTTTGAAAGATAATTTAAAAGCTCCAAACAAGTATAAAACTGAATTTGTGTGGCTTTTTGTAAAGAAGGTTCCTGATAATTTAAAATGGATGACAATTTTTCCCTTGGAAAACGTGAGTTAATATTCTTAAGTGAATTACCTCGAACATTACAAAATACAAATTTTAATTAAAGATATGTTTCTATGGGAGCATCTGTTTGGCTTAGTCGGTTAAGCATCTGCCTTCGGCTCAGGGCATGATCTCAGGGTCCTAGTGATCAAGCCCTGCATTGGGCTCCCCCCCCCGCCCCCCACTTGTGCCCTCTGTCTCTCTCTCTTGTCAAATAAATAAAATCCTTAAAAAATACGTTTTTATGGATAATGCCAGCTTATCATGCCAAGTTCTGTGAAATGGAGCCATAGAATGCTTTCTCTAGTTCTTCAAAATCAATTGTAAATTTTCTAGTTTAAAAGATAAGACTTGAAATAAAATAGACATTTTCTTTTGAAAACTTAACAAATTTTAAAACTGAAAAAAAAGTTGTCCTTAGTTTATTGTGTCTTATTAGTATATGGGTTTAGAAATATAAACCTAAATTTTCTTATTTACTGTTCTGTGACTGAGTTGTATAATAATCCTTTCCTGTTGGTGGCATCTAATAGTCTAAAATGCTTTTGTTGGCTGCTTTAAACCTGGTTTTATGTTTTTATGCATCTTATTTTTTTTCAGCATTCTTTATGTGTTATGGAGGAAATAATATTTTTAAGAGATGTTTTAAAAATTCATTGATTAAAAATAACAAAGTATTTTCATCTGAGTATTAAGGTTTGTACTTAGGTGACATTTTTCCAGCAGTAGTTTAGACCTAGAGTGATTTTCATTACAGACCTTCACACTTCTGGAGGTGATCCCTGTGGTTGAAGTCAAGGGTGACTCGGCACTGGAGGTCTCAGCCAGTGACCTGATCCTCACCCTTTCTGCACAGCTCACTCATAGCACTCCCACAAGTCCTAAATCCTTTATGGAGCAAGATGAGAGTGCAGAAACGGAAGGGCAGACTGAAGGATGGAAAAGCATTGATTTTTAAGTTGTCTTAGCTTGTTTTTCTGCAAAAGAAGAGACTGAAATGAGGACGTGCATACAGTAAGTTTATATGAGTGAAAGAGGAGTAAAAGGAGTAGAAGACTGGAGAGAGTAAAACTACGAAGAAGCCAGTGCGCGGGTAGGTATCGGCGCTCAGGTTGGTCTGGATCTGAAAGGAGGACACAGACTCAGTTGTCAGGAAAATGTAATATTTAAAATCCACCCATCTGTCCTGGGATCCAGCCACTGGGCTCTGGGCTTGTCAGGGAGTCTGCTTCTTCTTTTCCCTCTCTGTGATCTCTCTCGCTCTCATTCTCAAATAAATAAAGTCTTTAAAAAATTAAAAGAAATAAAATCTACCCTTCTGGGTTTATTGAAGAGTCATAGGTCCCAGGAGCAGTGGGTCTGTATCCTGGTATTAGAATACTTGTCTTGAGTTAATTTTTGTTGTCTTTTTAGAAGACCTAGGTATTTTCCTGTTTTGCCTCAGTCCCCACCACCCTCTATTTCTTTCAGCACTGAAGCTGAGTGCCAATTAGCTATCATCACTAGTCTTCCTCCCTCTTGTATGATATCTGCCCAGCTCTTGTAAGTATAAGAATTCCTGCCTGAAACTGTGGAATAAATTCGTGAGTGGCCAGAGAAATCTAGAGCTGCTTAGAGCCATGAGAACAGAAAGATCTTTTGGAGCTGGAATGCAGAGAAGCTCATTAGCATTGGAGACCAGCAGTGTGTTCCTCTCATTAAAATGAAAGGCTTAAAAACCACTTGCCAACATTTGGGGGTGAGTAGGCTCTCTGGAATGAACCCCTCAGTGTTAGGTAACAGATGCCCACATCAAACTAGCAGCAGAGCCTTTGGTGGTAATGTCTCACAAATGTCACACACCACAGCCGTTCATGGGCTTGAGTAAGATTTGCTGTTGAGTGTGCCTTCTTTCCAGATGTCCTGATTTGTTTGAGAAAATGTGTTTATAAACACTCATGCATTTCATGAAAAAAGGTTTTTTCCCCCCCCCGATCTTCTTTTATTAATGCTATTTAAATTTCATGTTTCAGGTGAGTACAAAGCCCCAGTGGCAGCAGGCAGCTCCATCATTCCATTTGAATATAAAACAGGATGATGATATTCCAGAACCGTTTAGTGTTAAAAACGAACAGTCATATGGTAAGAACTTCATTCCAACTTAGATTTAGGGAAATTTTCAAGAGGGGAAAAAAAAAATCATTACAACACTTAGTGAGAGTAGTGAAATTGTAAAACCAAAATGACGTTTATATCTAGTAGAAAAATTTATCCCAAATGTTTTCCATCATAAAATAATTGATTCCAGTTCTTAATTATTTCAGGCAGTTGTAAAGGCTATAAAAGGTGATATTTTAAGAATTGGGGGGCATTTATATTAAAACTTTGATTTATTGTAGTCAGAATTCTCTACAACAGACTAAGAAGTTTTTTTTCTAAGAAGGAGTTTAATAAGTTGTAAATATTGCTTCCAAATTAATCATTTTGATATTTTTTACTTTTTATTTTTTCGACTCATCAGATTGATTACGTTGAATATTAACATTTGTTTCATCATGGTTCTTTAAATTTTCTGAGATATTTTTGTGTCCTGTTTTTAATCATAATTTTAATCTTCATTTTAAGAAGGCTCTGCAAATTAATTGAAAATTAGGGTTTATTAGCATGTTAAACAAAATATAAATTACATTAATTAAATATTCTTGAAATAGTCAGAAGTTTCTATTATGATATAAAACAAGAGTAGTTTAACTTCCTAATACCGAAAGAAAATTAATTGTACCTATGGTTACTTGAGAACTTAAAGTGTGTAGTTTTTTCTTGAAAGGTGCTTTAGCATTTTATTTTAACCACCCACATGTTTTAGCTTATTTTTTAGAGGACTAACTCATGCTTTTTTTTTAAATTCAAGCTGAATACCTGAAACACTTTGGAAAAAAGAGCAAAATAGTGGACCAAACTGAGGACAGTTATGCTGGACCATCTACTTCTAAAACCAAGAACAAATCTCTACTTAGAGAACGAGAAAACTTTAGAAGCACTCTTGTTAATGTCATTATGTAAGTTGTGTAAGCTAACCAGTGTGTGTTACCCTGGTGAGAGCCATGGGGAACTTTCTATCTAAAAGTATACAAATTCTGTGCATCTCTAAGAGTGCCTTAACGCCTTGTTGGAGTGAGGTTGTACAGATAAAGAATGAAAGATGGAGCTTCACCCTGTTAAGGGTGTTCCTCTTCGAAATACCATGAGCTGAAGAGGTATTGGTGTGAATTCTGAGGGTGGCTGGGAGAGCAGAATGTCTGGGAGTTCTGGTTGCGACCACTGTGGCTGGTGGAAGATATGGGGCAGTTTTTTCTTTCTCCCCATCTCACCAGCTCTGGTGATGTGGCAGCTTCTCTGGCATTAGGGGTTTCCTTGGCTAGAAAAAGAAGGAACTGGGGCGAAGCGATCAGCCGTGTGAGCAGGGCCGGGCTTGCCTGGAGTGAGTTGGAGCTCCATTTACGAAGAGCAGTGCAGACACAAGTCACTAATTCCTCTTCACTCTTTTCCTCACTGCTTTGTGCTAGTTTCTTGGTACATTCTTTATGACTCCCAAGGCCCACACATGGCTGTTTGTGGACATAATTTCATGACCTGGTGCATTCAGTAACTCACACATAGAACCCTGTCTTCCAGTCCCCATGTGGGGCTTTACGGAACCCATGGTCTTGAAGGGACGACAGTGGGTGCTCTGTGCGTACACACAAAGGGCCAGGGGATTTTGTGGGAGCCCTGTGCAGCTGGATTGTGGGCGTGTGCCTCTGCTAGAGTGGTTTGGAGTTTGCCTTTACTGGTCGCCATTAGAATCTTACTAGCTTGGCCCACTTACATCGCTTTTTTGGGTTAAGCACTCTCACATCTCACAAACAATGTAAAATCAAAACCCAAAACTGTGGACCAGGTAGGCTTCTAGTTACAAAGTCTTAGAAGCAACTTTTTCTCTATCTGAAATCTGGTCAAGACAGATGATCTTTCTGTGTCTATCATTTCTGGTCCTTCTCTGGGTGAAGATAGAGCCTATCTCGGGTTTTAGCTTCACACAGGGGTTCTCTTTGAATTCTCCATTTCACTCAGTCCTACTCAGAACCTGACCTCCCGATTCACAGGGGCATTAAAGGCTATGCCCTGGGCCCCAGAAGGGTAGTCATAGCCTCAGGTTTTTGCTGATTGCCATTCCATTTTATTTTATTTTTTTAACTCTTGAGTATTTCCTTTCTTTTTTGTGAGCTCAGCTGTGCATTCAAAAGGAATGTGTTCTATTATCCGATATTTATAGAACGGTATTGGTTTTTCAGATTATCTTTGTTGTTGTGTTATAAGAAAACTCGTCTCTTTTTAGGCATTTTATGTCATTTTTTAGTTATGCCTTTTATAAACAGGATATGGATGGACATATTGAAATTTAATCTTAAGAGTTTCTATACTTTAATAGTACGTCCAATGCCATTTAAGTTGTTGGTATTTCTTATATATGTGTGCTTCTACCAATTTATTTTGTACTTTCTATTTACTATATGTTGCTTTTGCTTATTTTTTCTTTTTTCTGCTTTCTATTGAATCCAATTTTCTCTTCTTCCTTTATTTCTTTGTATTGGCTTAAAAGCTGTCAAACATCTCTATTCTTTCAGTGGTTACCATAATATTTAAAGCCATATATTATAATTTATCCTTTTTAAAGTTTAAAATTCAATTTTTATCAGTCTTCCCCTGAATAACACAAAGGGATCTTGGACTGCTGTCACTTAACTCTAAACTTTCCTTTGCATTTTCCATGTGATGGAAAATTTGTCATTTTATTTCTACCAGTATTTCTATAATATTTTCATTCTACTGAGTCCTTAAATTCCCCATAATTTTTTTTCTTAAGTTAACACTTGGGGTTGCTAATGTGTTTTCTAATTTTTTTTTTTTTTTTT
>CM052883.1:138595726-138637866 GCA_028534135.1 Potos flavus
TTTTTTTTAAGTTTTTAGGGTTTTTTATTTGTTTGTTTGTTAGTAATCTCTACACCCAACATGGGGCTTGAACTCACAACCCCGTGATCAAGAGATGCACGCTCTTCCGATGGAGCCAGCCAGTGCCCCTCATTGCGAATCTTTAATAAGTGAACATGGAAACTATATTCTCTTCTGCTTCATAGCAAAAAAGTAAAGCAATTTAGTACAATGGTTAAATATATTTCCTGTATTCAAATCCTGTTCCATCACCTGTTTACTGTGTGACTTTGTGCAAGCAACTCTGTGCTCTACATTCTTTCCTCATCTTTAAGATGGGGATGGAAATCATATGACATCAACAGGTTGTTGAGGATCAGATCAGGCAGTGTGTACACAGCAACTGGCTTAGTGTCTGATCCACTCTAGAGTCACGTTCTATCTCCTCACTCTGTCCACAACCAAAAAGAAATGAAATCTAGATCTCCCAGACTGAAGGACTACTTGTTACGGTTACCCATTCACTGAGGGGCACTGAGCCCCTTCCGTGGCCAAATGCATGCTGGATCCTGGGGACACAAAAATGATTCAGGTTTGGTCCCAACTTTCACAGGCCAGAGGAGACAATGGCTACATTAAAAAAAAAGAAAAAAAAATCACAAGGTGGCAGGAAAAAAAAATCACAGAATGTGAAGTTACTTATTAGGGTTATGGAAAAGCAAACAAAAGAACACAAATTTATGAGTATTTATGTAATGAAATGATGAAAACAACATTTACAATTCCCCTCCCTAACACTTTTCACAGTCCTTCATTACAATGTTTTGAGTAATATTTAAAAAACAAAACAAAACAAAAAAACACAGGGGTGCCTGAGTGGCTCATTCTGTTGGGCATCCAACTCTTGATTCCAGCTCAGGTCATGATCTCAGGGTCCTGGGACTGAGCCCCCCCGTCTGGCTCCGCACTCAGCATGGAATCTGCTTGAGGATTTCTCTCCCTCTCCCGCTGCCCCTCCCCGCTAAAATAAATAAGTAAGTCTTTAAATAAATAAGTAAATAAATTACAACAAAACCAAAACTAAACTACCAGTTGATTAATTTTTGTTGCTTTATAAAATATTAATCACTTATTCTAAATACTTGTTTAATCTATTTTATTCTTCTCTGCATTTCTCAACAACTTCATGACATTAACAATAAATCTCCTGAATCACCTTTTGATGGTTTCTGTATCCCATATGCAATAAATCACAATGTAACCTCGTGAAGATATAAAAGCTTTCTCTGCCTTACAAACAATAGCTCATTTACTTAATCAGAATATAAAAGCTAGAGTTACTTAGTGGAAAGTATTCAATAGACCAATGAAAATGGGAATATTAAAGCATCTTTTAATATGATCTCAGTGGAGAGAAATTAATGTTTCATCCTGTAATATGACTTCCTGAGATCCCATATCCTTAATCATCCCTCTCCATTAATTGCCCTATAATCTAATGTGATAACTGGCTATAAAATTAGCATTCAGCTCACCTAGGGAGGACTCTAAAGACCTAGGTTTCGGGTCTTTTAAAAGATCATTTTCATGATCTGGGACTAGTTCTTTAACTTCTCTGCAACTTCAGTGAAGGACTGAAAATACCTGTCAGCCCAGTCAAGGTTGTTGAAAAAAACATACAAGGAGATTTTCACCAAAGTTCTCTTCAAACAGTCAAGTGCAATACTACTGCCAAGTGTTTGATTAGAATTTGACTTACCTGGATAATAACTGCTATACCAGACGAGTTTTGTTTTCTTCATTACTTACTCCAAAATAGTCCAAAGGAAACTAACCAGATTGGAAGTTTATAAATATCTACTGAAGATGTTTCATTTAATGGAAAAGGCCTCATTTAATGTAATAAAATGTCAGGACTGCAGAGGGCAGTATCCTGAACTTCCTCCTACTAATATACACGAATGTGTCCACCCCCGTCCCTCAAACTGTTTGGAAACAAGAAACATAGGCTATAAATTTATGAAGAACTGAACTCAGAAGAAAGTAAGATGACAAATCTATTCAACAGTTATTTATCGATTGCCTGCTTTGTGCCGGGAATAATTCTAAGCCCTTGGGATATAATAGTGAACTTAACAAATAGAAAACTCCTGTCCTTATGGAGGTTACATTCTAGCAGAAGATGGAAGGGGGAGATATACAATAAATAATACACAAATTAGGTAAATTATAGAGTGTGATGGAAAGTGCTAAGTGTTTGGGGGAAAATGGTAGATCAGGGAAAGGGCCTCAAGAATAAGAAAGCCAAACAGGCTTCGTTCAGAAGGCGACACTGGAGTGAGGAACTGAGTAAAGTTTGGGGGGTCAACCTATGCGTCCCAGGCACAGAGAACCAATGGGCAAAGACCCTGATGCAGACACGTGCTAGAAAATGCTTAAGGAGCAGCAAGATGGTAGAAGAGAACATCTGAAGATGCAAAAGGAACAGAGAAACTGAGAGCAAAATAAAGAAACAGACCACCTGTCTGAATCAGCTTTTCCCTGTAGCCGCTGCATACAACACTCATTGGTGTCAGCTGATAAGTTGGGCACCCCAGCACGGCAAGTTAGGAAAGGGGGAAAAATCTTCTTAACCTTCTGTGTTCTGAGTCTCTTTTCAAGCAGGACCAAGACCATCTCCTTCCTACACAGTGTTTTGTGAATTTGACTACTGAATGGATCGCTTCTATAAAGGGGAAAAAAATTCTGGCACAGTCCCTAATGTAAATAAGTCATTTTTACCATAATATTATATACATATAAATACATAACCAAATGCCAATAGTGCTAAACAAATATACAGAACAAAACATGCATTAATTATAAGCAAAACTGAAATACAAATAAAATTCTAATTAACAATGCTCATTGACTGCAATTGATACTGGTGTTTTGCTGGAACTATAAGGAGATTTTACAACACTGACTACTAACAGCAAAGGTTATTTTGAATTAATTATGAAAATAATGCATGATGCTACTTGATAACTCAGTTCTGTTCATTTTTCACCATCAACACTACTTTGAAAACCTTGGTCTTGGTGCCCTTTCTTGGCACAAGAACATTACTTACATATTAAATCTACCTTTTGTCTTTTCTCATAGGCTCAGACAATGAAAGCAGGATTATTCAGTGACATTCTAAGCAACAGTCTAAGCACAAATGCTATATACTGATGATCCTAATGAGTCAGAATACATTTAAATTCTTTAGGGGGATTATCCCTGGAACTAAAACACAAAAAATTTCTTGTAAAAAGTACACCCCTGAGAATATGCTTACATGTTCCCAGGGATCCAGATCTTTGGCTGCATCTCAGCAAACAGTTAATAAGCAGAGAAGAGACCACTGAGGTGTGTGTAGAGTGTGATGTATAGAGAAAAATATGCCAAATTGGAGCATCTGTTTTCCTTGCTGTCACTTTGGGAATATCATTTAGCAACTTCCTGTTTCACTAAAAAGTAGAAGCAGTAGATAATTTTTTAATCAAATTCAAAGCCCTCATTTGCCTCAATTAAATTAAATCAAGCTTATGAGCACTAGTTATTAAGAAACATTCTTTAAAATACCACGTGAGGGGTGCCTGGGTGGCAGAAGTCAGTTGAGTGTCCAACTCTTGGTTTCAACTCAGGTCATCATATCATGACCATGAGATCGAGCCCTGCATTGGGCTCTACGCTCAGTACGGAGTCTGCTTGAGATTCTCTCCCTCCCTCCCTCTCTCGCTCTCTCTCTCTCTCTAAAATAAATAAATCTTTGGGCACCTTGGTGGCTCAGTCAGCTAAGTGTCTGCCTTTGGCCAGGTCATGACTTTGGGTCCTGGCATTGAGCCCCATGTTGGGCTCCCTGCTCAGTAGGGAGCCTACTTTTCCCTCTTCCTTTGCCCCTCCCATACACTCTTACTCTTTCTTTCTCTCTCTCATAAGTAAATAAATAAAATCTTTAAAAATAAAATAGGGGTGCCTGGGTGGCTCAGTGGATTAAAGCCTCTGCCTTCGGCTCAGGTCATGATCTCAAGGTCCTGGGATTAAACCCCGCATCGGGCTCTCTGCTTGGCTGGGAGCCTGCTTCCCCCTCTCTCTCTGCCTGCCTCTCTGCCTACTTGTGATCTCTCTCTCTCTCTCTGTCAAATAAATAAAATCTTTAAAAATAAATAAATAATTAATTAATTTAAAAAATAAAAAAATAAAAATAAAATAAAGCAAATCTTGAACACTACACCAAAAACTAATGATGTATTTATATTTTGGCTATTTCAGACTGCCTGTCTAAATCAGCTTTGTACAGCACTGATTGATTTCAGCTCAGGTCATGATCTCAAGATACAGCTAATTAAACATAATAAAAAAATAAATAATAAAATAAATAAAAATAAAAATACATAAAAATAAAATACTATTTTATTATTCTAATTGTGCAGAAAGGTCATTTCCTAAAGACTGATTTTTTGTTTCTGCTTTTGCTTTTTCATGACTTTCTTTAGGTATGTGGATTTAACACACTATGTAGTATGTATTATCTGTCATGTATTGTTCAGAGTGTTTTATAAATATTAATTAATTTAATCCTAACATCAATTCTCTGACTTAGATGGCTATTGTTATTTTTTTTTAAAGATTTTATTTATTTATTTGACACAGAGAGACACAGCGAGAGAGGGAACACAAGCAGGGAGAGTGGGAGAGGGAGAAGCAGGCTTCCTGCTGAGCAGGGAGCCTGATGTAGGGCTCGATCCCAGGACCCTGGGATCATGACCTGAGTGGAAGGCAGACACTTAACGAATGAGCCATCCAGGTGCCCCTAAATGCTATTATTATTCCCATATTGCAGAGGGTGAAATTGAGTTATACAGAGACTGTGTAATATGCCCACAGCCACATGGCTGATTAGTAGCAAAGCCAGGATTCAATCCAAACATCTGGCTTCAGAGTACATAAGTTTAACTAACACACTATGCTACCTCACATTTACTCGTGGGCCTTCAACAAATACCTATTTTCTTTATCCTTAATACATTTATAGCAATTAATCATATGTATGATTTTCAATATATAAGATTGGAAATCTAGAAAAGTGAAATAGGTGACTTTTGCTGGGTACCAAAAGCAAACTTTCATGGCAGTTTTGCAGAATTAAAAGTGTTAGGGTTACTGAATGTGTTTGCCAGAGACAAGAATCACTGTTGACAGAGTGCTTTCCGATTATGACACGGTTGGCTTCTGTTGGCAGGGAAGATTAGCACTGGGGACATGGCTACTGCCCCAGCGAGGAACACCGCTGAGAAAAACTGAAAAGAAGTGTAAACCTCTCTAGGGGATAACCTTGACAGGCGACAGGAAAGCAACAGTTCCTAGAATGTGAAGCACAGATTAGAACACATAAATTGTGACTCAAGTGCAATCTGTTATGAATTAGTTACTTTACGGACCATTCAGGACACATTTTTCACCCATGTCTGGTTTCTGTCTCCAGACGCAAGGTGACACACAGACCTCACACCATTAACTGAAGAATATTCCACGCATGACAGTAACTGTCGTATTGCAGAATTGTCTGTTGCAAGCAAATAGATGTGCTACCGAGAAGCCTCAGGTCATGATCCCATGATCAGGTCATGTCTGGATTGAGCCGACATCGGGCCCCCTGCTCAGCAGGGAACATAGTTCTCCCTCTCCCTCTGCTGCTCCCCCTGCTTGTGCTCTCTTGCTCTCTCTGCCAAATAAATAAATACAATCTTAAAAAAAAAAAAAAAAAGATTTTCATACTTAATGCCTGCAGGGGCCAATGCATTCACCATTCTAGAAACAAACATACATTTCTACAAAACTTGCCACCACAAGAAACAAGATACTAGGAGAGAACTAGATTAAGACTTCACTCATACCAAGTAAGACGGATGTTTATATTTGCGATGAATGAGCTAAGTACTTAGATAAAAGGATTTTCTGGTTTGAACTTTGCATGTTGTCTAGGATTCTACATTGTATATTCTTATATTTGTTGGCACTGGTGCTGATCTATTTGTCCCCACTCTATTCACCTCTATTCACTCTGTACCCTTCTCTACTCTGGTCTCTGCCCTGGGAAACCCAATAGTAAGGACTGTTTCACTGAGTTCCTTTGTCTTCAAGATTGCACTTGGGTTTAGTCAGCAGAGAGCACCAACAAGAGATGGAAGGGAGGGAGACGAGAAAGGCTGGGATTTAAACTCCCAATCCTAAATATATAGGTCTCCTGGAGGTTACAGAGCTCTTATGAGGTGACCCCCTCCACCTGGCCCTCTGTTATCCAGGTTCTAGGATTGTCCCCTCTTCTTGCATCTTCAGGCCTAGGCGCGGTAATGATACCTCATTCCATTGTGATTTCCCTCCGTCCCACTCATACCTTGTAAACAGTCCTTGTATTGAAGGCTCCTCAAATTATCTAAAATGAGATGGTCGTCTGCATACTGCATAGATCTGGACTGACATAGCACTCAATCAAGAACTTCCATGTGCCATTTTTGTACTGAGTTGACATTACTCTCATTATAATATTTAATTCTCATGAATGTATAATTTAGATTGCATGATCTCACATTTGGAATCCCACAGTTTATCAAGTATAATCCTATACAGTTCCCACTTCTAAAGGTTTAGTTCTTCTATTCTTTCTCTTTTAAGCTGCACTTAACTCTCTGGAACCAGAATATGGAGGTATTATGTATTCTGGTCCCAGATATTGTATTAGATTCCTAGGACTGTCATAACAAAGTCTCATAAACTGAGTGGCTTAGAACAACAGAAACTTATTCTCTCAGAGTTGTAGAAGCCAGAAGTCTGAAATCAAGTTGTTGGCAAGGTCACATTCCCCTGAAGGTTCTAGGGAAGAACCCTTCTTTGCTTCTTCCTAGCTTCTGGTAGTTGCTGGCAATCCTTGGTATTCCTTGGCTTGTAGCTACCTCACTCCAATCTCTGCCTCTGTCTTCCCCTGGACTTCTTATATCTATTTGTCCTCTCCTCCTTTTTTAAGGATACCAGTCATTGTACTAACACCCATCTTAACCCACTATGACCTTATCTTAACCATTTATGTCGGCAAAGCTCCAATTTTCAGATAAAGTCACAGTCCGAGGTTCCAGGTAGACATGAATTTGGGAAGGACGCTATTCAAATCACTACAGATATGCTACGTGAATTTGTACAAACCATTTTCCTTTTTAGATTCAGTTTTTTATCCGTAAAATAGATTATGCTAAAATTGGTAACAGAATAGAACAAAATTGAATAATATTGTTCTTCATCTCCCACCATGTCAAACACTGCTAACTGATTACGCAACTCTTCCTAGAATGAAGCCTCAATCTCACTAAACACAGTACTCTATGTAGCTTCTACTATTCAGCTCAGATGGGCATATAAGATGAAACCTGTTTTCTGTGTCAGGGCTGTGTGATCTCTAGGGGTCATTCCTTCTAATTATGTGATTTTAAGTTTTATACTCATTAATTAAAGTGCTACATACAGAAGCTTAAGGAAACCTGTTATATAAAAGAAATTTCTTCTTTTAATAGTACATGTCCAAATCAAGGACTTAGGAGAAAAGATTTGTTTCTTGGTGTTTAGTCAGCGATGTAACACAACGTTCCATCTTCTAACACATCAAAATAATAGTTTATAAACCTCAGACGTAGGAGAAGTTAATGGAAAAGCATGAATCATTCCCTTAACAAAATATAAAACACAGAGTGGTGCCTGGGTGGCTTAGTCAGTTAAGTGTCTGCCTTCGGCTCAGGTCATGATCCCGGGGTGCTGGGATCAAGTCCCACATCAGGCTCTTGCTCAGCGGGGAGACTGCTTCTCCCTCTTCTGCTCCCCCTGCTTATACCCACTCTTATTCTCTCTCTCAAATAAAAAATAAATACATAAATAAACTAAATTAAATTTAAAAATGCCCAGTGCCACTACTATGTTTCAGAAATACTGCTGCAATACATGAAGGAAATACAAAAGCATAAGAAATCAACACTAAAGCAACAGAAATCAACACTGAAACAACAGTAAATAAATAGAGAAAAGGAAGGCATGAAAACATCACTCTTCACATTCAAAACTTATATATTCCTATAAAATGATCCCAGAAAAAATATTCCAGATATGAAGAGTGAAAATAGAGTATAATTTGTGTTCTCTCTCATTACCTAAATTATAAGATAAATTAATTAGATAAAGGGAAACTACATTCTGCTATATCTTGACTTTGAGAAAAATACTTCCTCCATTTCTTTTCCTGAATTTGGGGCCTGTGTTATAATTTTAGTTAGTCAATAAACACTAACCTGCTAGTCCATGACAGAGTTCAGACTATCTAGAAGTAGAGACAGGAGCCAGGACAGATGATCCATCCAGTATCCTGGCTCAGAAAGGTCAATTAATTCACCCCAGATCATCAACTTAGTAGAGAGCTACAGCTAAATTCAAGTTTGTACAATTCCAAAGCCCAATATACCACAGCGCCTCTCTGAGAAAAAGAAAAAATGGATTTGCAAATATTTTTTAAAGATTTATTTATTTACTTGAAAGAGAGAGAAGCAGAGAGAGCACGAGCAGGGGGAGGGGGCAGGAAAGGGAGAGAGAATCTCAAGCAGACTTCCTGTTGAGCATGGAACCCAGTGCAGGGCCCCCGTACCAAGACCCTGACATCACAACCAGAGCCGAAATCAAGAGTCAGATGCTCAACTGACTGAGCCACCCAGGTGCCTCTGGATTTGCAAATGTTATTTTTAAAAATGTTTCTCAATGAAAAAAGAACAGTCTTTTGAATAAATGGTACTGGGAAAACTGGATATCGACACGGGGAAAAAACGAAGTTGGAATTTTACCTTACATCATATAAAAAATTAACTCAAAATGGATCAAAGGCATAAACATAAGAGCTAACACTATAAAACTCTTAAAAGAAAACACAGGGAGAAATCTCATGATGTTGGATTTGGCAATGATCTCTTGTATATGGTGCCAGAAACATATGCAACAAAAAAACAGTAGATAAGGTGGATTTCATCGAAATTTAAAACTTTGATGCTATCGACAGAAAGAAAAGGCAACCCAGAGAATAGGAGAAAATATTTGCAAATCAGATATCTTTTAAGAGACTGATATCCAAAATATATGAAGAACCCCTACAAGTCAACAGCAACAACAACAACAACAAAAAACTTGGTTAAAAAATGGGCAAAAGACTTGCACAGACATTTCTCTAACAAAGACATACAGGTGGGCAATAAGCACATGGAAAGTTGCTCAGCCTCATTGATCATTACAGAAATACAAACCAAAACCACAATAAGATACCACTTCATACCCGCTAAGATGTTTATTATCAAAACAAAACGATAGAACACAGAAATTAGAACTCTACATATTGGTGGTGGAAATGAACATTGGAGACTGTGGAACTGTGGCAAACACGATAGCAATTTTTCAAAAATTGAACATAGAATAACCACATGATCCAGAAATCCCACTTCTGGGTATGTACCCAAAAGAATTGAAAAAGGACCCAAATAGGTATTTGTACAGCTATGTTTACATCAGCATGATTCACGATAGCCAAAAGGTAGAAGCAACCAATGTCCATCAACGAATGATTAAACAAATTGTGGTACATGCATACAATGGAATATTATTCAGTCTTCAAAAGGAAGGAAATTCTAACACATGCTACAACATGGATTAATCCTGAAGACATTATGCTAGATGCACAAAAAGACAAATTTTGTATAATTCCATTTACATAACGTACCTAGAGTAGTCTGATTCATAGAGGCAGAAAGTAGAAGAGTAGTTGCCAGGGATCAGGGTTGGGGGAGTGGAGAAAAACGCTTGCATGTCTAAATGCAATAAAAAAAAGTATACAAAGAAAACCAATAGCATAAAAGTAATTGAAAAGCTTATAATTCAAACAATAAAAGCAGTTTTTAGGTAAACACATACGGTTAAGTCCTAAATCTGTTTACAAAGTAATGAAAGAAAATATATACACGGCCAAAAATACATGGTAAATTATTACACAGAGAAGAATTCAGAAATGTCATTTTTAAAGATTCACTGCATATCTTGTAAAGGAGATAGAAATAAACATGTAAAAACAGTTGTCTTATACATTTCTGGTTGCAACCTATGACTGTTTCAATCTTCTAAAGAATAATTTTTAATTGTTCAGCATAAGCTATAAAAGCATCATTGTTTCTCTTTTTGGAGAAATATGCCCCAAATCTCTAGACATAGAGATTTGCCTACAGACATTTCTTTAGGGGTGACCAAGCTGAAATGGTTACAGAGATCAAGGAGGAAACAAGAATGAGTAAAAGTGTCAAGACCCAGACAATGCCCCCACCAGTTCCAGCAAATTGTTGTCCTGCAAACGTATTAGAGGCCAAGGTTTGCATATACTCCAATTCAAAACACAAAAACAACAACAACGACAAAAACTACCTTTGTGACGTCTTCCACATATAGAAGAATGGAAAATGTTTAGTTTGGTGTGACAGAGGAAAGACACTGTCCCTGCTTTCTGCCCTCAAAGAACAAATGAAGACATCCATAAGGTAGTGCTTAATATGATTCAGGCACCAGAGAAATCTAACTTCTGAGAGTGGGCCTTCGGCTCACTTCTGGAAGAGCTTACTGATGTTCACTTCCTGGGGCCACTATGGACCTACCCCATTCATATCATCTTGATGATCTGCATCTATACACATAAATGACTTCAAGTCAGTCTCTACAGTCCTGCATTTGTCAAATCTTAAATTCTTTTGAGAGATGGGGAGCCAGCAGAGAATGAAGACATAAGTGAATTTGGGTTTCGTGGGTTTTTATTATTTTTTAAAAAACATGCTAATGCGTAACAGGTTTGCTAGCCCTCTACACAGCTTTACAGGTAATAGTGACAGAACTGTCTGTCCTTCATCTCCTACCACATGGCACAGCACATCCTTACTTGTAAACACTCAAGGCACTTTTCCTATTTTTTATTAAGGTGCTCAATCACCACAATCTGCTTTCCCTTGGAAATAGCTAAATTCTTTAGGTTATGGGTCTCCACTGACCTACTTAGCTACCATTTTCTTCATAGATGCCAAGACATTGCTTTTCCAATGGGGTTTCCTTTAAAACTCAACAGAATTTCCCAATATCACTGCTTCACCTGCCTCATCCTCCTCGCTTGCATCCAAAGATGTTTGTGGCAGGGCCCACTAGAGACCCAATGAGCTGAATAATAATAAGGACCAGTTTCCACAAAGCTCTAACAACCTTGTACAAAGCATGCCCTTCCTGAAACACATCAGCAGGAAGCAGATGTTCTTAAGAAGGGGTAGGGGGTTTCAGGTAAGAAAAGGGGAGGGAAGGAGACCCAGAAGGGGAAAAAAGTGGAGGTGTAGGGGCTGGGGATGGGGAGAAGGATAAAATGGGTTGGGAAGTCAGTATCTGTCCATGGGATGAATGAGAGAGAAAACATTGGCCTGGAAAGAATCTTGGCTAGATAAGAATTTGAAGGAAAAGGCTAACAGTCAAGTTAAAAAATTTGAAAACAAACAATATGGCCAAGTTAGTGGGAGAAAATATTTTGATTATGCATGCACAGAAACAGAGATACCTGGCAAAATGTGATAGCTTAAATAAACATGTTAACAACTTCAACCAGGAGGTGATGTTATATAATTACTAGGTCTTTGTGAAAGCAAGAGATATTGCTATAGGTTTTAATAAATTTGGTGTTTCAGGATCTGGTAAAAGACATAGCAGTTAAGACTTGGAGAAAGCTTGGATACAGGAAGAGAAAAGAAGAAATCCCCCTGAATGACTCACTTCCCAACCAACCAAATCCCACTCGTTCTTCAAACTCTAATCAAGTCCCCTATGAACATCTGTGAAACCATCTCTGGCTTTCAGTTCAAAGTGGGATCTTTCTCTCTTAAACATATCATTTACTATCCACCACTCGTTCTTCACCTAATCCTATGCCACTGTACACAGCTATGAACCTTTTGATATCTTGTATCCCCATATCTTGTCTCTCCAATGAGAATAAAAGGTTCATGGTATTCTACAGATTCAGGTGCTTCATTAGAAATAAATTTTAAAAACAGAGGAGAAATAAATTTTAAAAAACAGAGATAGAAGTATGGCTTCCAAACCTACATATGTTTACCATCCAATGTTACTACATGACCTTGTTCTAATCTGTGGTGACATACTGGCCAAAAAAATTCATTCTTTTCATTTGTTTTGTTTGTATGTATCTATGTATGTATGTATTTATATTTTTTAATTTAAATTCAGTTAATTGACATATAATGTATTATTAGTTTCAGAGGTAGAGGTCAGTGATTCATCAGTCTTATATACGATAACCAATGCTCATTACATCATGTGCCCTCCTTAATGTCCATCATCCAGTTACCCCATCCCCCCACCCCTCACCCCTCCAGCAGCCCTTAGTTTGCTTCCTATGGTTAAGAGTCTCTTACGGTTTGTCTCCCTCTCTGATTCCATCAAAAAATCCATTCTTAATCTCAAAATGATCCCTACATATGGGCCTTGATAGTTCTAGAGTTCCTCTCGAGGCACTGGTTCTCAAGCTGAATATGCAGATTCCAGAAGAACACACCAGTGGTCCAGGGACCTCTCCTCACCCAGTCCCATGCTCCCAAATATGGAGCATAATTTTTGGAGGCTACTTTGAAAATGTAATTTAATTTGTGATTTTTAAAAAGCAATTCTATGTGAAAACATATTTATGTTATAAAGAGGTAAAATAAAACTTCAAAAAATTCAATCCTAGTAGCGGACTGCTTTGGGCTAAATTTTCAGACTAATGTTACTTATTTTTTTTTTAAGATTTTATTTATTTATTTGACAGAGAGAGAGACAGTGAGAGAGGGAACACAAGCAGAGGGGAGTGGGAGAGGGAGAAGCAGTTTTCCCTCTCAGCAGGGAGCCCAATGCAGGGATCGATCCCAGGACCCTGGGATCATGACCTGAGCAGAAGGCAGACGCATAATGACTGAGCCACCCAGGTGCCCCAATTAATGCTACTTATTTACTACTATCTGCAGTAGAAATACCCTGGTACAAAATTGAGGGAAGCACAATTTTAAGTTTCCACAAAACTGAGAATAAAGTGCCAACTACAAGAACAGTAACTCGTGATCAAGCTCTTCCTCCAAGTCAAATATGAACATTTACATTTCTTTTTTGACATAGGGTAAAACTGTAAATTTACATAATCTACCCAGGTTCAAGTCACTAGCAGGTGACAAGGGTGGGGGGTGCAAATCAAACATTAACGTTGTTGTTCTAACCAGTCACCTGAGTGGGACTCACAGATGCTTTGACTTGTAGGCCTAACGAGTTTTCAAGAGAATAATTCAAATCATCAGCAAATAATATATCTTTGAACAAACAGTTCAATACCCCTTTAATGCCATGTCTACTGACATTTTCTAGATAAGAGAAGAGTTATATTAGATGCTGACAAGTTTTCAAGATAAGAAAGAGTCCTCTGGATTTAAATAAATTCCTAGAGTAGGTCCTAACATAGTGGGTACTCAGTACTGTATTATATATAATTGAATTATAAAAATAATTAATAATTGGAAACCCCCCCAGAATAAAAAATATGCCAGAATCTGGAAACATGGAGAATTTGTCTTATAAGAAATTAATTAGCTCCCTCCCTCAGGCCAGGTTTTCAGGAGTTTTTTCATAAATCTAAGGATAAAATCTCAAATTTTCAACAATATTTCTAATCATAGTGAATAGTGTTTGCTGCTTTGTAACCTTCACTGTGGAATTCTTGAGGCCTTTCCAAAAGGGATAGCCTAATTATAGCTGCCAACATTGCAGAGAAAGTACATCACTTCTGTTGCATACATCAGCAAGGAAATGGGACAGACAGAGGAAGGATTTTCATGTTGGGGGAAGGAGAGTAGGGTATATGACTAATGCCTGCATACCTCTGGAAAAGATACAGCATTTTCTCTTGAATGAAAAGATAAGCTTGTGTATTGTATTAAAATCAAACCCTTTGACTGAAACAGGATAGCCTAGAAATAGTTCAGAAGCACAGGATACTTGAAACTGAAAATGTGCTTTCAAAGAGGTTATATTTATAAGCCAAATATGCACAGGAAATTTTGTTATTCTACTTCTATTCCATAGCCTAAAGATCTGTATTGTCCTAGCACAAAGACCTTCTTGGACTGAAGCCCAGGCACAAGTTGTTTACTTAAAAATCATGAAAACCTGACGAAAGACCATCTTTTTCCAGATAGATCCCCTTCACTCACCTCTGTGTCCTGTGCAGATCCCCTTCACTCACCTCTGTGTCCAAGACCAAATAGTGACTCTTTTGCCCTCTCTCTGACCACTAACCTGCATTCTTAGAAAATACAAAGTTTAAAATAATTTCCTATTTTATATTCAACTTGTGCCTATTTAAAGACTTTAAACTTCTATGAAACCTAAAAATGTATACAACTTCATCTGTAATATATTCCCCAACCATTCAGCACCCCAGTAACCCTATCATTTGGGCAATTTCTAATTTAATTTCATGCTTAATAATGAACATTTTAGTAAATTGATATGACGTTTCTGGAGGGATATTTAGCAGTATCTCTTAAGTTAAATGCGTGCATTTTTTGCCTCAGCAGTTCCATTCTTAGAAACCGATTTTTTATATTTTTAATTTTTTTAAGTATTTATTTGAGAGAGAGAGAGAGAAAACACAGCGGGGGAAGGGCACAGGGAGAAAGAGAGAGAGAATCTCAAGCAGAGTGAGTGCGGAGCCCAACATGGGGCTCAATCTCACGACCCTCAGATCATGACCTGACCCTAAATCAAGAGTTAGACGCTTAACCGACTTAGCCACTCAGGTGCCCCTAGAAACTAATTTTTAGAAATGCTGACAAAAATGCTCAAAACTAATTGTAGAAATGTTTACTGCAGCATTGTTTGTAATATCAAATCTTGGCATGAACCCAAATGACCATCAAGAGGACAATGGTTAAATAAATTATGGTGCAAACATATCAGGGAATGTTATAAAGAAGTTAAAAACAATGAATAGTGAGATGGATGAATGTTCAAGACACATTGCAAAGTAAAAACAAAAGCAATTTGCAGAAGAATATGCCTAGCATGATTTTTTTTTGTTGTTTAAAAGTATATTTGTGTTTGCAGATGTGCAAATGTGTTTATGTGTGTGTGCTGCTATACAAAATCCATCATCAACACTTCTCACCTCCGGTGGAGAAAGGGAAAAAAAATGTATTGTTTGAAATTTTACAAAAACGTAATCCTCTTATAACAAGTTGTTTTTTTTTAAGATCTTATTCATTCATTTGACAAAGAGAGAGACACAGCAAGAGAGGGAACACAAGCAGGGGGAGTGGGAGAGGGAGAAGCACACTTTCAGCTGAGCAGGGAGCCCGATGTGGGGCTCGATCCCAGGACCCTGGGATCATGACCTGAGCCGAAGGCAGACACTTAATGACTGAGCCACCCAGGCACCCCTATAACAAGTTTTAAATAACAATTTTCTTTAAAAACTCTAAATGGGGCACCTGGGTGGCTCAGTCGGTTGAGCGTCTTTCTTCAGCCCAGGTCATGATCCTAGGGTCCTGGGATCGGGTTCCATACTGGGCTCCCTATTCAGCAGGGAGTCTTCTTCTCCCTCTACCCCTCCCCCCTGCTCATGATCTCTCTCTCTCAAATAAAATCATTTTTTTAAGATTTTATTTATTTATTTGACAGAGAGAGATCACAAGTAGGCAGAGAGGCAGGTAGAGAGAGAGAGAAGGGGAAGCAGGCTCCTGCTGAGCAGAGAGCCTGATGCGGGGCTCGATCCCAGGACCCTGAGATCATGACCTGAGCCAATGGCAGAGGCTTTAACCTACTGAGCCACCCAGGTGCCCCAATAAAATCATTTTTTTTAATTAAAAAATAAAAACTCTACCTCTAAAAATATGGACCATCCCTTCTTACCAAATATTTCAAAATATCATGTCAGGTAACAACTTACCTTTTACAGATGTTTAATACATGTGAATATACATACACAGATTTTTTTTAAAAGATTTTATTTATTTATTTGACAGAGAGAGAGATCACAAATAGGCAGAGAGGCAGGCAGAGAGAGAGGGGAAAGCAGGCTCCCTGCTGAGCAGAGAGCCTGATGCAGGGCTCGATCCCAGGACCCTGAGATCATGACCTGAGCCGAAGGCAGAGGCTTTAACCTACTGAGCCACCCAGGCACCCCACATACATGGATGTTTTAAAATTAAATATAAACATTTAAAGAGCATCCATGTGTACTTAAAGTTTTTTCCTTAAAGATTTTATTTATTTATTTGACAGAGAGAGAGAGACAGTGAGAGAAGGAACACAAGCAGGGGGAGTGGGAGAGGGAGAAGCAGGCTTCCCACTGAGCAGGGAGCCTGACGCAGGGCTCCATCCCAGAACCCTGGGATCATGACCTGAGCTGAAGGCAGACACTTAACGGCTAAGCCACCCAGGTGCCCCAAGAAAAAGTTTTAATAATGAGGATATATCTTCCTTCACCGACATGATTCCCAATGGAAAACAAAATTCCCTAGATAAAACATTAAATCAAGGGATGGCTACTGTTCATAGGACCATCACATGAAGAGAGTACCCACAATAACTAGGCAACCCAAGGAGAAAAACTTGCCATAATAACCTTAAGTTACTGAAGAAAAAAAGAAAAAAAGAAATGGCAAGCTTTCATTAGGAATTCAGTAATCAAGCAACTACATAGTACCTGACCATTTAATAGACCTTGGATTTAGTTTGGGTAAGAGGATGGTTTGCAGAAGTATATCTTTTATTCTTAGTCAAAGAAACTCTGGCACTGTTGTCCAACAAGAGAATCCAAGGGAGAAACTTTTAGTCATCCATGTACATGGTATACCTCCATACCATGGGTTACTTGCGCTGCTCTTGCTTTGTTCAGTCCCCCTTAGAGACGGTATGCTCCATAACATTCTTTGTCATTTAACAGCTTTTTGTCAGAGTGAAGAGTGCAGCATATTGAATGAAATGGTTTCCGTGGTATCTAATACAAACTACTGCAGTGTACCTTTGACAAGAGCCCAGAACAATCCCCTCCTGCGCCCTGCCTCCAAAAAACAAACAAACCAACCTGTAAGAGAGCAAACAAAATTTCTGTGGCCAACAATTTAATTTGGGAGGCTGAATGCTTATTATGAAGGAAACTTAAATAGTTGTAAATCAAGTAGAGTTAGAATTAACTAACATACAGACCTCTTTCCGTGGGGTTTTTATTCTCGGGTAGCTCTCCCCAGCTGATGACCCATTGTAACTGTGCCACATAGGGCAGAATCTGAGCAAAGGAAAAGCCAGGAAGTACCAAATAGCCAGAGGCTTCCACAAGGAAGCTCAACTAACTATTGTATTTTGATTCCTTGACAGTTGACATAATGGGCAAGAAAGTGTTTAATAGATATGTTTTAGGGAACTTAATCATACTACTGAAGCAACAGATAGCTAAGTGTTTCTGCTTTTTGCATGTACCTGGTATACACGTGGACTATTAAATAGACTTGCAGGCAAAGGAAGACTCTGCCATTGTAAAATTCACCTCAGCATATGAAAGAGATTCAGTAAGTGCAAATCTTCAGATCTTCAAGATGCCATAATTTTTAAAATGTCCTTTCAAAAAGACATTTATACTACGCAGCTCATTTCTGCAAAATGTGACTTGATTACAAAGTCCTTAGCAACTTACAAGATTTATTTTAGGAGACTGAGTCACTTCCCCCAAAGTTTAACAGCTATCTCTTGTCAGTGAAAAAATTCTTATGCCTGAAAGCTCTCAAGGAAATGAACCAAAACATTCTGGAAAGTTCATTCTCTGCCAGGAAGATAAGATAACCATGGCTTTAAGACCAGTAGGTACAAGGAAATACACTGGAAAGAAGAATGGCAGAATGTAATAAGACCTCAGATCTTTTGAAAGAAATTTTTTAAAAATAGACATGTCTGTCTCCCAGCTTACCAAATGTAGCCAGATTGTAAGCCAGACATTTTTTTCAAGTTCTCAGGTTGTATATCAAGCATGTCCTACTTCAACAACATGCTATCAACATTTTCTATAGCTTCTAGACTTTCTTTTAAAATTATGTTATATAAATGTGGTTTCAGCCTCATATTCACCTAAGATCAATGCTTTAGGTGATATCTGGCTTTAGTAATATACAATGGAATGACTAATTGGCTGTGGCTGCCTAATCATGTTATATTATTAGGTTTTTACTATATGCAATTAAGTTCCAGGGAAAAGTCTTCGGTTTGAAGTCAACAATAAACTGTCTGTGGCAACTTGCAATATCCATGCTAGATACACTTGATCCTCTAAATCATTGTTGATGGATGAGGAGATGCCTGGTACTGGAATAGGAGACAGGGTAGGAGTCCCACTGTATTCTTTAATAGCAGAAAAGCATAATTCTCCCTATGACTCTCCCCACAAATGTTTACTTACTTGCCCATAGTATTAGTCATGCATCTTTGTGCCATGTCTGCTAGGATTATGTAGAAAATAAAGAAATTTTTCTAAGTCTCTTCCTAGATCTTTTAGTAAAAGAAAATGATGTTCTCATTTCCTAACATCCAATAAGCCTGTCCTGAACAACCAGGGAGGTTCAAAGGATATTCTAAGGCCTCTCCTAGTCAAAAGTTTATAACTGAGAATGTAATGCCAATTTTTTTATGGTAAAGAAACCCTCAAAATACTCATATTAAATCCCAGGGGGCCTGGGTAGCTCAGTCAGTTAAGCAAATGCCTTCGGCTCATGTCATGATCCCAGGGTTGTGGGATCAAGCCCCATATTGAGCTCCTTGCTCAGCAAGGAATCTGTATCTCCCTCTGTCTCTCCCCTTACCCCACCCCCAGCTCGTGCACTCTCTTGTGAGCTCTCTCTGTCTGAAATAAATAAATAAAATCTAAAAAAAAAAAAACCACACACAGACACACACACCACCAAATGGATTTTCACTCCTGGAATTTTCTTGTATCATCTTGGAAATTGCTTTCTTTCTTTGAGCATATTTCTGCACTCAAACACCTCCTCATCTTCCAGCTCATCAGCTCTAGTGTTCTCACTCCAGAAATCCTCTGTCTCAGGTCCTCCATTTCATTTCCTCCATCAGTCACCCCCAAGTCATCAAAGTCTTGTTTATCTTGCTAGATTCTTTGATCCATTCTTACAATCACCCTCTAACTCCATCTTCCTTCTCTCCTTCCACTGCATCCCATGATAAAGCTCAACAGTAGTTAAACCCAGCTACCTACTTAGACCATCTCTGTAGTCCAACGGGTAGAAAAGTAAAATAAAACCAAAGATGCTCCGTGGTCTTTTGACTCATGACCACAGATCTTCCACGGGCCTCAGTACTGCCAGGCAACCCTGCTACACTGCTCTACTACACGTACTCTCTCACTTCCCTAGATGACTATGTCAGATGTTCACCCCTCTCCATGACCTCCAAATGCATATAAGCAGAGGCAAACAGACTCCGATTTCCATTGGCAGACCTACCACTCACCTGCCTCTAGACACATATTTGCTACATTGCCTCTGCTCTTCTAGGTGAAGTGCCCCTGCTCCTGTCAAAGTCCAAGCCCCCAACTTGTGCTCTAAATCCCATCTGCTCTCATCTTTTCAAGGATTTATCTGTTGGGAGTATCCCCTCTCCTGCATCATCAGTGTCATCTGGACAATGTTACTAGATCACATCCACTAATGCAAAACCTAAAAATGCCTTTTTTTTTTTTTATTCTGAATGCCCCTGTTGGCACTCCACCATTGCTTCACCCCCTTCACAGCAAACTTCTTGAGGTAGTGATCTACAGACAAAATAGCCACTGTTTCACCTCATATTTTTTCCCCAAGTCATTTCATTCCAACTTTTATTTCCACCAATCTTGTCAAGACACCAACAATCTCCCTTCCATGTTGCCAAGCCCAATGTTCATTACTTTTTGCCAACCATGGTCACTACTCTTATAGTACTTGGCCTCTGGCCTCTAACCAGCACGGTTGATTGCTCTCTCCTACTTGATTATGCCCTACTTTTTTCTCATAGCTTCCAGGACACATCCTTCGCATGGTTTTCTTTCCTGGCCACACTTCTTGGACTTCTGTGACTCTGCCCTCTGCGCAGCCTCCATCCTAGACCCCCTTCTAAGTAGTGTAGGGATGGACTCTCACAGGGTGGTTTCCTCCAGATCCACCAATTAATGATTCCTAGATTCCAGATTTGCGGACCTAACTTCCTTTTTGACATCTGCACCTATGTCTAATAGGCATGTCAAATTTGACACAGATAAAATAATTCTTGACTCCTTCTTCTATTCCTCCCCATTCCCCCTAGTTACTCCTCCCTCAATTAATTGAACTACTCCGGTAAAAATTAAGGAGCTACTCTAGATTTTTTTCTTTCCCACATTACCCAATACTGAACCATGAAGAAAGTCTCTTGATTCTATCTTCAATAATATCCTATATACATTCTACTCCTATCAGCCTTTCTGCTATAAGCCCAGGATAAGCTCATATTCTCTCTCACCTTCACTGCCACAAGACTTTGACCTATGATTCGTTCTCCAACAGCAGCCAAATTGATCTTCTAAAAAATCAAACCTTGTTATTCTGCTAGTTAAAATCCTTCACTGGTCTCCCCTATACTTCGAATAAAATTCCAACTTCCTATGACAGCTTACAAAATTCTCTGTGATTCAATGTGTCTATTTCTCTGACCCCCAGTATGTCCTATTTGCCCCTTATCCACTGTGCTCTAGCAACACTGGTACTCTCTCTGTTCCTGAAACCTGCTCCGCTCATTCCCGCCTAGGGCTTATGCTAGAACCATTCCTTCCTATCTTTGATATTTGTATGGCTTGTTCCTACTTGTCACTCAGCTTAAAAGTCACCTTTCAGAGAGTCTTTCCTGACCCAACATAAAGTCTACCCAACCACTCTTATCATATTACCCTGTTTCATTATCTGCGTTATACTTACTTGAAATACTACCTGATATTTTTCTTTACTTTTTAAAACTTTTTTATTTTCTCTTTCCTCTCTCAAATATAAGCTCCATAAGTAGGGGCCTTCTCTGTTTAATTCACTGTTGTATTTCAGGACATGGACATAGGGGCTCAGTAAATATTAAGCTGCTCAATAAATGTTTGATAATGGATGCTTCTAGAGAGAGCTTTGTCAAAGAATATGAGCTTTCTGACTAAAAAAAAAAAAAAATTACCTGCTTCCAAAATGAAAATAATATACTTGCCTTTGTGCAGCAGACAATACTTTCAAAGCACTTTCATAGAGGATTTGTTCAATCTTCCCAATAACCTTTTAGGAGTTTACCATGATTTTCCCTTTCTCCAACACAGACAGAAAGATGCTAAATGATTTATACGGGGTTACAAAGTCATACATCACAGTGCTGGGACCAAAACCTAATTGCTGGACTCCTTGCTCAGTGCTCTTCCTGCTAAGACCAAGTTAACAAATGAAAACATATATTAAACCGAACCCCTCTGCCATCATGTGCTCTGTGCATGTGCTGTTCTTAAAAGATTATGCTGAAGTTATCTGCTCACATGTCTCTTCTCTCACAGGGTACATGTGCTTAGAAAACCAAGCTGATGTTTTATTCATCTGTGTATTCCCAGTGCCTAGCATGCTGCCTGGCACATTGTAGGTGTTTATTTATTTTTTAAAGATTGTATTTATTTATTTGACAGAGAAAGAGAGAGAGAGCACAAGCAGAGGAAGTGGCAGGCAGAGGGAAAGGGAGAAGCAGGCTCCCTACAGAGCAAGGGGAACCTAACATGGGACTCAATCTCATGACCCCAGGATCATGACCTGAGCATGCAGTCGCTTAACCAACTAAGCCACCCAGGCGACCACATTGTAGGTGTTTAAATGCTTGTGGAATTAACTGACACTCACATCAGAGCCAAGTCTTCCTCTCAATACAAAACAGGTGGGTTATTTTCTATCTCAATACTAAAGATTTCATTCTGCACATACAAAAATCCTGGAATGATTCTTTTTTATGAAAAGCCTCAAGCGTCACATCATCCAGCACTTTCTGAATCCTTTCATGGACAACTAATGGACAAGAAGTTGTAGGAGGTTAAACAAGTCCTGGGCAGTCCTCCAAATCGGTACTCCAATTCGTACTCTACTTCTTTTTTTTAAAATATTTTATTTATTTATTTGACAGTGAGAGAGGGAACACAAGCAGTTCGGGAAGCTGGAAAGGGAGAAGCAGGCTTCCTGCCAAGTGGGGAGCCCAATGCGGGGCTCGATCCCAGCACCCTGGGATCATGGCCTGAGCTGAAGGCAGATGCTTAACGACTGAGCCACCCAGGTGCCCCCATACTCTACTTCTTAATAGAACAAAAGGCACGTAGAAAATTGTTCATTCACATTCATTTAATCTGAAGTCAGAAGCATGACATTCCATGCTCTGAATGTGCAAATAGTCATCAAGTAGTCATAATGGTGTAATGGAAAAAACACTGAATGGGGTATCAAGAATCACAGGTTAGGATCCTAAATGACTCTCAACAGCTGTGTGGGTTTGTGCAGGCTTCGATCAGTCTCTAAGTTTCCTCATCGATAGTATGTGAGTGACGAGCATCTTTAGGGCCCTTCCAGCTCTAGATTCTGTTCTTCTGTTAGGGCAGTCCGATTATGATGACATTGTCCCCTGTATCCTATCCCTTCCAGTCTCTCAACTCAAAATAGGTAGATGAAGGAGTGCCATAACTAGTTTGGGTACAGTGGTAACGGTCAAATATAAATAAAATGAATGATTAGATGGACGGGAAACTTTCTGCACCCCTCCCCTGGACCTTCTCTCAAGATGCAAAATCTTTATGAGTAGCAAATTCCAAGTGCCAAAACATGACTATTTCAATGTGCTTTAGAGCAAAAGAAACATCCTCTCACTTAACATCCAGTGTTTATTATCAATTGCTGACTCAAAGACTACAGAGTCCTGGAGGAAATCAGGGTCCAGGGAATGCTGGGCTCATGGAACTGAGCTAATCAATGAAACAGGTCCTTTTCTTAGTCACACTATTTTATGTCCCCTCACCACAGGGACTGACCTACCTCACAAGGCACTGGTCACTGATATAATACCAACACTGCCAAAAAGAGCAGGCAGGAGGATATAATCAGTGGTGTGCTGGAACCAATTATTGAGAGTGTCTGGAATTTTGAAAGTTGACTCTTAGACTGTTGGTAGTTTGAAATTGGCCATGGTGGAAGGATTTATACTGTGGAAATCTATAAACACTACAAATCAGAGGGTATCTTTGAGAGATGGCTAACTTGTCAACACATCACTGAATGCAGTGCTTGGCTGGAAAGACTATGGGTAAAACAGACAATGCAAGACCAATAGGGAACAAAGAGATCTAAATTCTAGCCCTAATAGTCCCACTAAGTGGCAGTGAAGCTGGGGCAAGTCTCTGAACCTCTGTTTTGTTGACTAAAATGTAAGAGAAACTAAACAAGTGAGCTCAAGATTCTTCTGGGGTCTAAAAGTTAAGATTTTATGGTTCTGTTTGGGTCATACCCATCCTGACTCCTGAGGTCTCCTAACAGGAAATGCTCCATGAACCGAAAACTGGGCAGCACCAAGAAACTGAACAATCTTTCCTCCATTTGTGAGAGCAAAGTTTGGGACTACTTCAGTCTGAGGTATTCAGCCAGTCGTGGGCAAACCTGGTCAGAGTTCTAAAGCTCCCAGGATCTCTTAATCATTGAACTGCATCAAAGAAAGTTTCTGAAAGCCTCCAGTGGGTCCAAGAGTTTCTTTCAGACTTAGGTTAAAGGCCCACAGAGCATTCCTGGCCCTATTTGTCAAGCAGATGCTACTTTCTACCTCCTGTTGCAGTGGAGGCCACTGGGCATGAGGGCAGGAATGAAAAGTGTCATGTTGCCAGAGTAAGATTTATAAGTACACGCCCTAATACCAGAGTTCCAGCCTCAAACCAGGGCCACCATCCTGAGCTTATGTATATAGTAAGTCCCTTAAAGGTAGAGGTTGTGTGTTACCCATAAAATCTGGCACAAGAACCATGAAAGATTTGCTAAAGTGAATTGCCTGGTTTGGTAGAGTTTGGGGTCTATGAATCTGAGGTTGCGATTTGGGCAACAAATAACATTGAGTTAAATGTTTCTCCCAGAGCAGTAAAGGATGCCTAAGAATAACTGCCCCTGATAAGCCCACACAGACTTATTCTCCGATATAGGATGGCAGTGTCATCGTGCACCATTTGATCATAAAAAGATGGAAATGCTCTTGATAGTTTTCCAAGTGTTCTCCTGTCTCGATGCAGTATCTGTAAATATCATCATCATTCCACAGTCTTGCTCTTCAAAATACAAGTGTGAGTAACACACTTGGGGGGAGGGGAGTATTTAATTGGTAAATGGCAAAAGTGCATGTGGACATAATCCTAAAAGTGACAAGAAGTAGAATATCATCCAGGAGGACCAATTTGTCAGTATGCTGACAGCCAGATTTTGAAAAATTCAGTCAGAGAGCAGAACTTAAAAATAGATGAGTGGTTTAAGCATAGAATGAATTCTAGAAAATGACCACCTCTGTCTCAATGTAACTCATAGAAATACATCTTCAAGAGATCCTGGGAAAGAAAGAGGGGTGGTTATTTAGGTCCGTCTGCTGTGTCTAACCAGATCAACACATCTAAACCATTGGAAAAATTTCTAAAGCTCCCTAGAAATACAGGACCCACAAAATCTTGGGAATTCAGTGTAGGGCTAAAAACATTCTCTAAGTCAACGATATTCTGAAGCTAAAGACTAGAAGAATATTTCAGATGCAACAACACATCACAGAATTCAATTGTATGTTAAACTGAAATACAACCTATCAGACACTGAATCTCAGGTTTTCCTTTTAAAAATGCTCATTGATTCAACAAATTTGTGTGGAATTTGAATTGGGTACTAAGCACGGAGGATCCAAATATCATTAATCCTCTACACTTATAGTTTATAGTCACACACCTACAAATAGTAAGGATATAGTGTGCTAAGAGCTGTGCTAACAGCCCACCCAGATAAATATGGACTCAGAGCTCCAAATGTCACGAAAGGCAACAGCTCAGCTAGAGGGAGCAGCATCTTTTAATTAAGGGTCAGGATCTGTGATGAATTCAAATAGTGCTTTCTTTTTAGTGGGTGCTACCATTTCTAAAGGTGACAATTTTTTTTTCTGGTCAGGAGAAGTAAAACACACACACACACACCCAGAGCAGTGAAAGTTTAAAAAAGCAACCAGGTTCCATACAAAGGCCTTGCAGAAAGGAGGACAGCCTTGACAGACTCAGGGTGGCCAAGTGCACACACCTAGGGCACTGTACATAAAAAGAGACACACCAGAGGGTGTCCAAGCTCGGGGGACAGTGGTGTGAGGTAGGGGTGGTGGCATGGCTGAAGCACAAAGAGAGAAAAGGGACAGCCTGGCATGGCCTTAAAGCTCCTGGGGAGACAATTTAACCTGAAATTCATTATGAGTTTGATCAAAATTACCCTGGAAGATGAGGCTATGCAGTTTAAGAATTCTTATTTCGTTACAATCCCAGTATTTAAACGAATACCTATGGTATTCATCACCAAGGGCTGCCATAACAAAGTACCATAAGCTGAGCGATTTGAACAACAGAAATTTCTTGTCTCACAGATCGAGAGGCTGGAAGTCTGAAATCAAGTGTCGACAGTTCTTCCTAATGAGTGCTATGAGGGAAGGATCTGTTCCGGGCCCCTCTGCCTGACTTGGACGTGGTCATCTTCATGTTCATATGGCATTCTCCCTGTCAGGCACGTCGTTATCCAGATCTCCCCTTTTCATAAGAACAAGTCATGCTGATTAAGATCCATCCTAATGATGTCATTTTAACAGGATACTCCATGAAGACCTCACCAAAAACTTAAAATCTTAATTCGGCCTTCTTTTCCACTAATTTGGAGCTCTCCCTTTATTCTTTGCATTTACCATAGCTATACAGACTGCCCACACCGTCCCTCACTTCTCTGGCGGTCCATGCTGGTCTCTGTAGGAAGGCCAAAGTCTATCTTAAGGACAGGTGGCCTCATTCCCACCACCCTGTGCCTCCTGGGTCAAGGATGTGCCTCATCCTTGTTTCTTGGATGTTTCTCATCATCTCTTGGATGTGCCTCAGTTTCTTGTCTGTTGTTGATGATGATCACACTGTATTTCACCCTGCTCCCAGCTGTATCCCGCCAATGCGGTCAAAAAGCACTGATAACAGTTCCTGATTTTCTCTTCTGCGCTGCTTTTGAGTGAAATGCTTTGCTCTTCCATAAATAGTTCAGAGCCTAAAGCCACGTGCATGTTTCTTCAAAAGTGCTTCTCTCCAGGGGACTGGAACACAGAACACTGACTGACTGAGAAGCAAGGCAAAGCAAGACACCAGAGGAAGGCAACATTTGCCCAACAGAACCATTTTCCACCCCACTTTGCCCATTGAGGTCAGCTCAGTGACTCCTTTGAGTCGAAGACTGAAACCATGCCCAGGCTCCATTCTTGTAACATCTTGATTTGCAACCTGACAATCAAACCGAACAAATCCCAACAGTGTCTTCTCCACTTCAAATGCCAGACAATGTTTAACCCCATTGCCAGTAAAGTTTTATAATTGGGTATTGCATGCAGCAAGCGGGACTCCTAGGACAAAACTGAAAACAAAGTTATTCTTTTCAGATTGCTGCCTGCTGTGATCTGCTTTGGGGGACAAGCTCTTGCTCACCACTGGACGGAAGGACGAGAGCAGGTCCCTTGACTCTTCTGGTCATTATGAGATAAGGAGAAGTCCTCTGGTCACATCAAGTCACAAAAATGTTCACGTCTACAAAGACAATGTCTAGTCCTGTGTCACAGTTAAACCTCCAAACTTCAGTTAAAATAAAATCTTCTCCTCTGTCTTAGCTAAGGCCCACTTCAGGCAGAAAGCCTTCAGAAAGGAAGGGAGCTGTGGCTGGATTCTCTACTTCCCACCAGTCTCTGTCTCTCTCAGGATCTCAGTGGGGTGGAAGGAAGAAAGGTTAGGAGGCAGAGAAGGCATGACTGAGGTGGTGCTGCCACAATCTGGTGCCAGCATTCTGTGAGCTTGGACGTTCTCTCTCCAGAGAACATTTTCTGGGTTCTGGAGAGATAGCCCATTTCTGTGGATTCTCACCTGCAGTTTCCTTGCTGCGGTCACCTACAACCCTCTTTCCCTCAGATGGCGGCACTCCCGGAGCACACTTGGCCTCTTCCCGTCGAGGTCTTCTGCCCTGTCCCTCTGAACGGCCCCCGGGGAACATCAGCTCCTCTGCGTTGTGTTTTCGAGCAGGAATGCCAGTGACCCCACACCAGCTCTGTGGTGTGCAGACCCCAACCCTCGTCCATCAGAAACACACTCTCGCCCCAGCAGCTCAGGCAGTGTGTTCCATGGCCGACGAGCCGTGCTCACTCTTTGTGCAGCCACAGCTTCTCACCTTCAGAGTCGTGGGGCATGGACCAGACACCAGTCTAGTGTGTCCCTCGCACAGCAGAGGACATTCACGAAGCCATCGGGACAGGTCCCCTGACACTACTCTCACTTGACTTGAGGTGGAGGGAAGCAGCCCACTTCTCTCCAGCATGTATATTTTTGACAGAAAAAATGGCTCCCAGCATACTGACTATGCTCCCAGGGAAATCCTCCGTCAAATCAGCAACTCCTCTTTCATGATTCTGGGCACCTTTGTGAGACCTGCCTGGGTGGTCAAGCATCTCACGTTGGAACGTGGAGGTGGATGTCACCTTCCATCCAGGAGCCTCAGCTGCCACTGAAGCAGGATGAGTTCCCTTTGATCATTCTTGCACATTAATGATGCCATTAATCCCTGGAGTACAGTTTTCATCATCACGTTTTCCTATATACGGTGTTATTTTTTTTAACTCAACAAATATTTTATCCAAAAGTAATGGCCTATACTCGCCAGTACAGCAAACAGAAATAGAAAAACCTGGTCTTTGCCTTGCTGAAATAGAGTTTAATCATTATCACCATGGTCAAAATTTCCTACACTCTTACTAACCAAGTCCTGTGCCATGTGCATGCAGAAAAATCCGACTGAGGATTTTATTGTTTCCTAGGAGATAGATATTGTTATCAGAGAGGGTAGTAAGTTGCCCGGTGGCATACAGCAGGTGGCAAGGCAAATTTAAATCTAGGTCTATCCAACTTCACAGCCAAATCATTTGACCAGGAGCCTCTACTGCATAAGTGGGGAGCTTTATGACAGAGGATAATGGAGAGCATAAGCTGCAAAGTCAGGAAATTTTCAATGCGGGCTTATCCTAACTGAAAACACCTTGGAAAAGTTAATTAACTTACGTCTATTCTTTGTCTATACAATGAGGATACTGGTAATGGCCTAAATTAGACATTGGTTGCATTACCCAGCTTCCACCTCTCTTCCCATGCTCAGCAGTGTGGCTTGCAGAAGGCTAACCCCACCCCTACAAGCAAGGGCGCCCTGGCTGGTTTAGAGGATGATTTCCAATTGCATTTTCCTGGCCACTTACTGGTCCAGGGAAGCGCTAGGTTTGTTTGGGTGTTTTTAGTTACCGACAACGCCTAACAGATATACTACTCAGTAATGTTGTTCTGAGGATTAAATGAGATAAGATATGTGAGGCACTTAGCTTAGTGCCTGGCAAAAATAAACTTTCATTTATTAAGTATCTGACAGTAATGTGGAACACGGATTGGACTGGAGTATGTCAGACTAAGGACATGACCTAGGGAGCTAACGATAAAGACCTATATGAAATGAGACTCCAAAGAGGTGACAATGCCGGGAAACACTGCTAACTTAAGTCTTCCCTTGAGAGTGGGAGAGGAGTCAAAGTCTCAAGCAATTTTCAAGCCTGAGAGACTTCAAAAAATGGCATTTCCTCTAACAAATATAGAAAATGAAGAAGAACTGGTTTGGCATGCCAGTCAATTCGTTTTGAACAAGCTGAGTTTGAAGAGCGAGTAGGGTATTCAGAGAGAAATGGCCTTGGGAGCTTTAGACAGAGGTTTGTGTTAAATGGTGGGTCGCTAGCAAACTGAGGGTGAGCCACAGCCTGATGTGCAGGGTTCAGCCCTTTCTGTGGTGTCTGTGCTCTCCTCACAGCTGACTTTGCACCACCAGTGTGAGGGCCCTGAACGCGGAGACATGAGGAGATGTGCGGGCTTGGCTCTCATGGGCCAGGAGCGTACAACCACCCGTGGTTAGAGGGAAAGCTTTCTGCCTAGATAGGCTAAAAACTGGGAGGGAATGAAATCATTCAAGGAAGGAGGTATTAAAAAGAAGAAAATTCACTTACAAGAGGATAAGAAAGGAGTTTCAGTAAAGAGGAAAAGAACAAAGGGCCAGAAAACTGGGGGACCCAGGAGACAGGGTCACAGTCAACGAAGAAGCAGCCTCAGAAAGAGGGCACAGTAGGCCGCAGCGGAGGCGGCGAAGACCGACAGGTCTGGTGTGGGATTTTCCAGTTACTACGACTTGCAAGTGCATGGTTTTGGAAAACAGTAGGGCACAGGGGTCCTCCTGTCACCTGTTATAAATAAGAATTCTGCAATACATCATTCAATTCTGCATAGCTTTCTTAAGAGAATTATTGAAGTAGTTTTGAAATATTTGACTATCTGAAGAAGATGTGGAATATTTCAGCTCATGGACTCTTACAGGTGTTAGTCACATCTGCCTTTAGGAAAAAAGTTAATTCATCAGTTACAGTTTAAACAAAGATGAGTAGGTTTGATATTTTATGGCAAAGGAGTTCTTGGACCAAAAACAATCCTCTTAGATCATCTGAGCCTTTCCCGAGGCCCAGAATTCGTGTATGCACTCAGCCCTTGGATTTAAAACCCCAAAGAATGTGTGCGGCACTGGAAAGGAAAGAGCAGAAGTAACCGAACAGACGGTATTTATGTGTATCTGAGACACTGCGACAGCTCTAAAAAAATAAAATTCTTTCATTGAAGTATTGCTCAGACAAAGGGACAATAAGTATTGGGGGAATATTTTAGACAGTGCTATAAAAACTAGCAAAAACAACTTAGAAAATAAATCCCTACGAGCCTCCAGTCAAGGAAGTGACTCATCACACTCTACTGAACCTTCAAAGATGAAACGATGTTCAAGGGAGGCACAGCAAACGCGCATTTAACATATTCTGGTGGAACCACATGCGCTCCGTTGGTACAAGAGAAGAGATTGAGAAAGAGCATGGGAGCCTTTCCAAACCCTGAGTGTGGGCCCTAACAGGGAGCAGGGAGTACGCAGTTCTTTCAAGGGTCCCACCAGGCTGAGGGGAAATTCGGTTTTAAATGGTAGGGTTTGGGGGATAGAAAAACATCTCCTAAACACAAGGCAACTTCTTCTCTGGCACTCAATCTAAGACAGGAGACTATTCCAATATTGGAAGAAAAAACGGCTGTGTTGAACTCATTGTTAAAGTCATATTGCCTTCCTGGGGTTCTTCGAGAGTAATTTTAGCTCTACTCAAAAATCACCTGCAGGAACTGATTTAGCACCTAACTCCCTTTAAAAAGCAGCCCTGCTGTGGAGGAAATTCCTATTAAACACTGTATTTTTTCCAACCACTTTACTGAGCAACCATGGGAATATTACTTAATCCATCAGGCCCTCCGTTTCTCGTTTGTAAAATGAGGCCGGCAGAGTAAATGATCATTAATTTCCTTTTCTAAATCTAAAACCTCCATGCCTCTACGTTTTAAAATAAACTTCAACAGATGGATCAGCTATTTAATGATTCCAGATGATGAAAAATACAGTACTTCACCACCAGCATTCAATTTCCTTAAATAAATCTACCATTTCCTTACATCTGAGTGAAATTTACGTAAAATGAGGAATTCTGGAGGTTCCATCAATACCATCACATAACATGAAGATGATGATGTTGCTGCTTATCTTAGCAGTATTACTCCAGTTAGACTTTTACAACTAATAATTAATTTTTTTAAAGTAGCTTTATTGGTTTCATAGTGCTCCTCCATTCAGGCAAATGAATCACATGATGAACTAGAAAATTCAAAGCTACCTGACAGATGCTGACCTGAGACCTTGCTCAAATCAGCGGTTACATGGGGGCACGTACATATATACACAGTTCACCTTGTTTGTCTCCTTGAAATACCTCGGGAATGACAGGGTTTGGCAGCTAAGTGAACAGAGGAAAAATGACTGTCACACAGCCCAAAACTAAAAATTTAACCTCCTCCAGATGTTCGCTGAATTCTTGTCTTTCCTTTTTGCATGGAATGTTTTATCCTATCCAAAATATGCCACAGACTTACACTTTAAAAAAATCCATCTATTTGGATGCTTTAAAAATGTATATAAGTATTTAAAATCCTATTAGTTAACTTAATATAAATTCTCAGCTGGGAATTTTAAGGGTTTTTTTTTTTTAGATTAGACTTATAGTAACATATTTGCTTCTAATATTATAGTTTAGTGCTGTAATTATAGTCCCCAAAACAGTCGTACTTACTTTTGTAGAGTAAAAAGACGATTAATCATTCTTTGAACAATCAACAAGTTTATAACAGCATTGTTCATAGATGTGTGATAGTTATGTTGTGAATATAAAGGTGATATATTTCAAAATGTCAAAAACACTATAGATACTCTCATTGCCAAATGACACACAACCTTCAGAAAAACACTCCTGACTGCTTAGAGCAGGAGATGTATATTTTTGCAAACAAGGGAATAAGAAAGAACAAAAAAGAATGAGAGTATAAAGCACACACTGAATTCAGGGAATATATTCATTTCTATTTAAACACATAGTGCTTTCCATATTGAAGATAGAACCCACTGGTAAAGAAAGAGGAAGCAACAGGCCAATATATTGTATAATAATTGAAAAAAAAAGGGGTTCTGGGGTGGCTTGGTCGTTAAGTGTCTGCCTTTGGCTCAGGTCATAATCCTGGGGTCCTGGGATCCAGCCCCGCATTGGGCTCCCTGCTCAGGGGGAAGCCTGCTTCTTCCTCTCTCACTCCCCCTGCTTGTGTTCCCTCTCTTGCTATCTCTCTCTCTGTCAAATAAATAAATAAAATATTTTTTAAAAATAATAATTGAAAAAAGAACTGGAATGACAGTTCTTTAACTATGATTTCAAATACAGGTATTTAAAAAATTCCTTCAGATGTCTGGTATATGGGAAATTCCTAATATTGTTGCAGAAATAAGTGAGTGAATGAATACCAAAACTAATCTGTTGAATAAAATCATTAGGAGAAAACTATATAATGTGGAATAAATCTCCAATATGAAAGCACTCACTTTTCTGTCATAACTGCCCTAACTAAAACCTACTCTTTAATGAAATTAATTAATCCACATGAATAAAACAGCACAGAGAGCTGGATAAGGTGCTCAGGACACAACATGAACAGGATCCAGTTAAGAGTGCACTGAAACAGACAAACACGGAAAAAGACAATTACAACACAGTGTCATCGGCACTGAAACAGTGATATGAAAAAGTTCCTAGGGAAACAGGAAAACAGACTGATCGCCTGGAACAGTCACAGGGCACATCACAGAGTGAGTGACTTCCGAATCCTATCTAAAAAGATCGACAGAAGTCAGCCAGGCAGCAAAAGGAAGAGGACAGGAGGTGCAATCTTCAATAAAGCAGATGTAACCCCTTCACGAGAAAGATGTGACACGCGTATGAAATTCTCACCTCCTAGAATGACTTTCTCTCATGGGAATAGCAAAAATAAAAAAAGTCCTACTTGATGATGAGTCTAAATATCACCTTCTTAGTCAAGCCCTTTCTATACCTTTCCCATCCCTGAATCCATCTCAGGCATCAAACCATTCTTTCTCCATGCTCTTGTGGCCTCTGTAATATTGTGCTGAACACACGGCATCGTTCCTGCCTATCCCACCAAAATGTGAGTTGATTCATGTTCGTACCCCACTACCTACTAGCAGACAAATGGCAGGCCCTCAACAAACGTTTCGGTGGTGTAATGGTTACCACCTATGAAACCACCACCCTGCATACACTTCACAAGTGTCGTCTTGTTTCATCTTCCCTGCAAATTTATGGGGTTGATACTATTCCCATTTTTATACAAGAAATGGAGGCTGAGCCAGAACTTGACTCCAGATCCATCCCATACCCTCTCTCCAAAACCATCCTTTTCGCCACTCTACTACCCAATGCCGAGGTTAATGGAGCCACTGCCCTCTAACCAGTTCAAGCTCTGTATGTAATTAAGGCATTAGTGTGGGTCTCCTAACGATTTTATGAACTACAATAAATTGAGAAAATGGGAGCATTTGTTGCTTCATAAATTTTTGTGTAGGAAAAGAAACATCAGGCTTCCTCAGTGAGCATGCGTACACTGGGAGAGTTGCAATTCATCATTTAAATTTTAAAAAAATACAAAATAGGACTTAGAGAAAGAATTCCTTAATGTCACCACTGAATCCAAGTTATGACACTCTGGTCCCTACCACTTAAATCAGACTGAAAACCTGAGACGCTCTCTACAGTTCCTCTGATGTCCATATGAAGTATATACAATTGTAAAGTTATTTACTCAAAAACTCAACAATAGTGTCAGCCTGACTGTGGGAAAACAACTGTCAGAAATTAATATGATGACTTTGACAGTTATTCCAGCTCTACTGTAACTCAGAGACTGCCAGCATAAGACTAGCTTAAAATAAAGATAAAAGTTAATGCTGCAAAATGAGAGAACACCTGAGAGCCCAGAACGGGGAAAACGCACTGCAAAAAATGAAGAGAAGATTTCAGGTATACCTGATACCTTTCATCATTACCTACATTAACAAGAAAAACAAAAACAAAAACGGATATTCTTTGAGTTTCCTTGAGTTGGTACATCGACAAGAATTTGAAGTTGAATTTTAAACTTCTGCTTGCTTCCGTTTATTTTAGAATGCCACTTTTGTTGTGTGTGCATGTGTGTTTTGTAGGAAAATCAAACCTCATGTACTCTAGTGCTGCTGATTCAGATAAGTCTCTTTTTCTACCCTTATTGTTTACTCATTCAATACATTGTTGTTTTAAGCCACTAAGTTTTCTCAGGGCTTTTTATGCAGAATATAAAACTGGAGTAAGCCCTGTCTATAACAAAAACCCACAACAATAACACTAATGACTAATATAGGAAAAGGGGTTTAAAACAGGATGGAATTAAATGTTGTCAACAGTAAAAGAGAAGATGGAGAAGGAAGTGATTGTAATAAATATGTTCTAAGATCTTTGTAGAGTTTGAGAGGTATGTAAAGACATTGATTCATTTTAACCTTTAACTCATTTATACATGATAAATATTTTAAGGATAACTGCCAACAGACTAGACCTAAAAAGTTTAACTTTCAAACAAATAGACTCAATAGATGAAAGGAAGTAAAGAAAACTCATCATCTCAATGGAAGGCACAAAAGCAGGTCAAAAAAAAAAAAAAAAAAAACTACAAAAAAGCATAAAATATAGAAAACAAGATAGGATGTGGAAATAAATCTAAATATATAAAAAAAATAACAGCAAATATTAAAATGCTAAATGCACCAATTTTAAAAGAGGGTCACTCAGATTGGATTAAAAATCATAAGGCCACAGATGACTTACAGCAGATATATCTGAAGCATGCCAAAGAATGGCTAAAATGAAATCAGTGGGAAAAGATACATCGAGCAAAAACTAACCAAAAGAAAGTTGACATAGCAACTGATAACAAACAGACTTTAAGAGAGAGATCAGGATAAAAATATGACATTATAAATGTATTTTCTTTATTGGTGTGCCCATTAGCCCTTGGAAAAGCATGAAAAGCCAATTATAACAAATATTATAAAAACAATATGTGTGATAAGCAATTATTTTGTGAGTTAGTAATGGGCTTTTTCAGAATGAAGATTTTTTTTGAGAGAGAGAGAAAGAGTAGGGTGGGGAGGGGAAAGAGAGAGAGTCTCCATGTTCAGGGCAAAGCCCAACACAGGGCTCAATCTCACAACCCTGAGATCATGACTTGAGCTGAAATCAAGAGTCAGATAGTTATAGACTAAGCCATCCAGGCGCCTGCGGATTGAAGAATTTCTAAACCTTATGTCAATGTTGTCTTAATTCCATCAAAAAATATTTACAGTCATTTCACATTTACTAATTTTAGGACCTATATAAGCACCCTTTAAGGAAAAGTGACACAATTAGGGGGGGAAAAAACTCAGATAATGTTCATAGAATAACCAGATAAAAATAAAAACCATCTCACCATCACAGTATACAGACAGAAGAATGCCTATTTCAAGTGTGGCTTTCTATCTATATGTCAGGGGATAAAACATACTAAAGCTTCCTTAGATACACTAAACTATCCTTCATTTTAAAGCCTACTGAATGAAAAAATAAAAAAATAAATAAATAAGTAAAGCCTACTGAATGTTCAGGGAACTCTTCCATAACCAGTTTAAATACATGGACTTCTCTGTGAACCAGATCTTTAACATGCGTATTAGAAGAAAGATTCGTGATGGTCTGCGATGCCAACAAGGTGCTGTGAATTCAGATTCTAATGCCATAGTGCATCCACAGTGTCAGGTACTGTCCTTGGTCCTGCTCTGGGTGTGTCTTCTCATTCAGTCTCCTGAACACATTGTAAAGTGTATACGAAAGTATGACACTTTTTAATACCCTCCATCTATTCTTGCAGTGACCATGCAAGGATGTCTTAGGCTTTGAAACAGACCAGAGGGCCACACACGTTGTTAGCAAGACACATCTACTACGGTAGAGACATCAACTGCTCCCTAAAGAGCCAACAGCTTCTCCCCATTTCCCAGTCTCTGTGCAGTTAGGCAGATCATGGGACTAATGCTGAATGGAGTCTCTGAGAAGTGAGATGTGTCACGTTGGGGCCAAAGCATTTAAGAGCCGATGTAGGAGACTCCAGTGCCCTCTTCCCTTAACACTTGCCCAGAGAGGCCTTCTGTTACAGATAGTGTAATGACACGATGGTGAGCCTTTAATAATCCAATATGGCAAAAATCAGGAGAATGGTCACCCTGCATGTCTAAACAATAGTACAAAGCAAGCCCCTGTCAATCCATGTTGGACACATCGTATTAGAAAGAAATAATCTTTTGTTCTGCTAAGTCACTGAGGATTCAGGGTTAGCTCACTTGTACAGCATAATCTGACTAAGGCTAATACAACTAGGTAACAAAAAGCAATTTAGAGTTAAGTTGCTCCAAAAAGCATTTCATGTTCAAAGCTCTTATTCTCTAAAAGCATTTTCTAAAATTTAAAGACATGCCCTGAAACGACTTTTCTTTGGCAGTAATCATGTAAAAATACCAAAAGAGCTTACAAACAGTCACTCTTCACTACATTTGATAGCTATTCTGGAAACTAAATACTTAATACATAAATTCTTTGTTCTATTTGATTGAATTTGGGATTAAACTGCAGCTTTCCCATCACCTTGAAAAGCATATTGGTTCAGAACCTACATAATACTCAAAATACTGTATTATTTAGCATTGAACTTTGAAGTGCTTTATATAATTTCTAGAACTCTTACTCAAAGCACTGGATTTGGGTTTTTAATAAGCACAGTAAGTGGTCTGGTGTGTCACTTTAATCTGGACATCCGTGGATTCATCCAGTAGATAAGTTTGTGCTGCAGCTTCAGGCTACCAGGAAAATGATTTTATTATTATTTACAGTAGCCAAAATAACAATGATAGTTTGCAATCAGCAGGACCTTACAATAAGCCCAGGTACCTTCTCAAGAGCTTTACGCACATATTATCTTATTTCTCATGATACTGGTACTTTTTTGTCTTTTTTTTTTATAGATGAGGAAACTGAGGTTTAAAAAGGTGACATAATTGAAAAAGGGCTTCTGTCATGAGCGGCACACGTAGGGCAGCTCTGCGGCTCTTCGCGCGGAATCGACATCGAAGAGATTACGTAATTTGCTCAAGCCAGTAAGTGTATTTGAATTTACTGGTCTGTCTGTTTGTAGAGCCTGTGTTCTTAAACATGGATAACCCCAGAATTTCTCAAAGTGCGCTGTGGGTGATAATCTCGGTGGCGCTATCTACAAGTTATTTTTTTAACAGAAAATGTATGATAGAAAGAATTAGAATTGACACAGAACAACTTTCCCAAGCCTTACTCCTTAAAACAAAGTCCAGGTAGATAACTAGATTCTCCCTCCCTCCCTCCCTTCCTTCCTTCCTCCCTCTCTCTCTCCCTTTCTTCCTTTCTATCAGACGGATTAAAGAAAAATATTAATAGTACAGGCAATAACCCCATACTGCAAAAGTCAAGAAGGTGCTGAGTAAATAACTGAAGGTTGGAAAACACTCGACTGCATTTTTCAACACAAGGGGGAGAAATGAAGACTAAGACACAAGACATTCAAGGCCCAGCCTTCGCTGCCTCCCACTGGCTGTATGGCATCACTACGCTGGACCTTAATTCTTTATGTATAAAACATCAATTTAAACTTTGGGATCTTAAAGCTCTGAAAAACACGATCCCAATGCCTTGGTTGACTATTGTGATCCTACTTTTATTTTACCACCCAAATGCAAAGAACTATGAAAAACGTCATACTACATGAGCCATAATATTTTTTTAAGACACAGTCAAATATGGTTGTTCTGCCATTCATCTTTGAAGATACAATCAACATGCAGACCCTGAGAGGGTGGTCCAGAGAAATGCTGGCAAACTATTGGTTACTGGTCTATGGCAAGATGAGCTTGAGTGAGAATATGAAAGAGCTGCCTCAATAAGCCCATTATTGAACTTAATTTTTTAATAGCAAGATTTTCTCAATGAAGGATGCAGGACATTGATTTACATTCTAGAGGAAGCTTCTTATCCAGTCCTAGATCAACCTTAGGCCAGCACTTTGAGTAGCACTGGTGTACACAGCGGTAGACACGTCTAGTTTTCATAATGGGCATTTTCCTAGCTCTGTTCAGGTACTTGAAGTTGCCTGAAAATGAGAAATGGCAAAGTAAGCCTTTCGAAGTGTTGTTCTTTTGAAGAGCCAGAAAGCAAAGCAGAAGACCAAAGGCTAAGGGGAATTAGATAGTGACCCTGAAACAAACAATCTGTTCTGCCTCCTCTTTAAACAGGGATCGTTTGGTTTTTCAGGGAAAGCTGTTCGCGCTGGGTCCCCTCAGTGCTTTCGCGCATTTAAGCATTTAGCTCTTTTTATTTTGCCAGCTTAGAAGGAAGCAGTGAGTAGCAGTGTTACTCTCTTCAGGGCTCACTTCTCATTACGGAGACTGACAGTAAGTTATAAATCTAGTGATTTTTGAAAACCATTTGCAAGGCATTAATTGTAATTTGGAGATTCGGAGCTATTGCTATATTGTAATCATCTCTGGAAATCTCAGGGTGTGCATGAGACTTTCCAGAGAGAGAAAATATAATTAGCACCTGTTTTAAGAATTATGTTCACACCCCAATTTACCACAAATGGCACTTTGATATTTTCAACTTTTTTTTCTTTGTATTCCCAATAGGACGTATATATCACTTAAAATGCCTGGAGAACAATTTATTTTTCTGATCCAGGAGCATATATTTTCTCTCCAGATTAGCTGAACGTCATCTGGACTGACTTGTACAATGCAAAACCTTATGAACAATTAGCCAAACACGAGCAAAACTCCCACTTCCCGAGAGTAAGAAAATGTAAGCCAAGAGAAACACAATCAAAGTGCAGAGTGTGCCAATAAGCCACACCTCATTGGCCAGACGTTCCACCCAAATCCTTTCCCTTTGGGATTTATTTCTATAGAGACCATCTCTCTGTTCCACAAATAAAACTAGGCATTGCTAGGAAACCGTCCGGATTCTCGGGACTCAGCTGAAGGGAGGTGGCTACTCCATCCAGGAGTCTGAGGCCGCCCCTGACATGCATGCTGCTGTGGGGAAACCTGGATTCTCAGCGCACCCATGTCACAGCGCCCCAGAGAGAATGTACTTCTGTTTAGCCATAACGGCCTTAAATTAGTGACATCATTTGTACCCCAAAATTCTTTTCTCCATCCTGGCCTTGCAGTTCCTCTTTTCTTTCAGGTTTCTTCAAATGTATCACCTTGCCACCTTCCCGTAGTAATGCCCCAGAACAGTTTGGTATATATTCGAGTTACATAATTGCTCATTCTGTAGATTCTTTCTGTCACAGGATTGGTCCTACTAAACTTTTGAAAATTTCCAGATGGCTTGGAGTTACTATTTTCAAATTTTTTATATCAGATTTTTGTTACTTAAAAAAAAAAAAAAAAAAAATGACCTAGTAGGTTTTAACTCTGTTCAAGCAGTTTTGGGCCCATTCCCTAAAGTCGTAACTACCAATGTAGCCCACACTCTCTGTCCCGCCTTCACAAGCTGTCTTCATCCCTCCTTTTCCCTCCGGTAACTTTATACCACCTAGCAGCTCAGTTAGGATTAACCGCAGGTACGAGAGAGCTTCACAGTGGGGACTTAAGCAGAAGGGAAGATTGTTGTCACATATGGCAAGAACTCTGGAGTGCCAATCCAAGCTCATTCTGACTTCCTGCTCTGTCATTCTTAGCTTCAGTCTCGGTTGATGTCTTATGGTTGCTCCACGGATGCAACAGTTCAAGGTATCATATCCTGTCACCACAGCCTCAGGTACAAAAGAAGGGGAAGTTCAGTGACTCTACAGGAGACCCTGGCTTTTCACGGAAAAAGGAAGTTCCCCCCAAAGTCTTTTACATCTCACTGGCCAGACCTGCCTCACAGCCCACTCCTAGACTACTCACTCATTGGATTACCATATAAGTTTAGAACTTTCTTGAGTCTGGGGAGGGTCTACCTGCCCTGAGATCAATGGCTTGCTGCTGAGCCCTGACCCTATAAGGAAGAAGGATCAGGAAACTGCTGTCAGTGAAAACCCACAAAGCTGCCACCTATGCCTCTCCACATGGGAGGGCAAAGTCCCCACAGAAGTGAGGGTCCCTCCAGCCTAGAGATCAGAATAGCCCATCTTAGCCCCAGGAGCAATGGCCATCTCTCCCTAAAGCCAGGTCTCTGTTCACTCATTCTGAGGTCCCGATAAGCCAGGCTTCCCCTGAAACACAGCTGTGGCCCTTCAACTATAGGAACAAGCCATACTTAATGTCTTAGATGCTGGGACATGTGCCTTTCAGAGTCATTTGTTGTGGAGGACCCGCTGAAACCAACAGTGTGCCCTGGAACCCCCAAGTACATGGTATTTTTACCTGCAGATGCTAATTTGTGTTCATCCCAGTGCCTTGAGAGGTCTGAGGCCTCCAGTTCTCTCTGCCCTGCCAGGGATCCAAAACTACTAGAAAATACACTAAGAAGAACTAACAAACCCATGGAACTTAAACCACCATTTATTATTCATTCAGAATTCTCTGGAAATGGTGAGATGGGAAAATTAAGTGAAATCTCTCACTGCCTCCAGGCATGGAGGGAACTTCTGCTTCAGGTCCTAGGGCAATGATTAGTTCCAGACTAGCCTTTCTGATGGAAACAATTGTAAAACTGGGAGGCAGTGGTTTTCAGACATTGCACAACAGGTGGCTTAAGATGAAAACCCCAGAGAGAAAAAGAAACTGATGAGGTGACTCTACGACCACCCAGATCTCAGCCAGGGAACAACTTCCTGAGTCCATGGAAGTTCTGACAAGCTGAGGACGCAGAGATCAGAGTTTGGATCAACAGGCAGGGCATGGGGAAGGAAAGAGCTATGGAGGGGTAAAGGCCAGAAGTGCACACAGGGATGCCCCACAAGCCTTAGGCTAATGTCTGGACTGTTCATGTGCAGAGAAACACTACCAAGGCTTTGTAGAGAGTAGCTGCTGACGAGGCTGAGGGTGTTGAAGTTCCTGGAGGTCCAGCAGTGCTACAGAACGCTGGAGCTACGACCCAGCCAGGGAAAAGACACCTGGTCGACAGTCCAGGCATCCGCTCAGGCATCAGAAATGCCACTAGTTGGGAAGAAGTACAAAGGCCAACAAAGCCTACCGTAGATCTAGCCTAACAAAGCCCTAAACCAAGCCGTAACAAAATCCTAGGGGAGACCAAACTTGGAGGCTGAATCCCATCAAGGTAGAAGTGCTGGGGAACCACACTGGGCTTTCCACCGACCCATCCTCGCAATGGGGGAAATTTTAGCTAGCAAGTTCAAAAAAATAAATCTTCCTACTATGATAAAAATTAACATTAAAATAAAATTTGTTCTACAGAACTCATGATTTCTACAACTTAGAATTCTCAACAGCCAGTGTAAAATCAATAACTGCTGGATATGCAAAGAAACAGGAAAATGGGATCCAGGGTCAAGAGGAAAACAGATAATAAACACTGCCCAGATATTGGATTTTGCAGAGAACTTAAAGCAGATACATTCAATTCAATTCAAATAACTGAATGAAAATATGGTCCGAATGTGTTAACATATAGGAAATCTCATGAGAAAAAAAAAATATACAAAAAAGAGAAAGAAATGCAAATTCTACAAATGTAAAGTCAAATAACTGAAATTTTAAAATCTATTGGATGGGACTGATAACAGAATGAATATGAAAATATTAAAAGTTAGTAAACTTGAAGATAGGTAAATATTTAAAAAATCATATTAAAATGAAAATAGTTTTGTGAAATCTAAAAAGCTGAAGTTACGTAAAACCAAAAGAATCACTTCCAAAGTCCCATCAAAACTGTTAAGACTTTTCTGTGAATATACTAGATATCAGAAATAAAAATACAATTTTTAAATCCTACCTTCCTCATCTTGAATATCTATTTAGACACACCTGGATAAAAATGCTGAACTCTTAAGACTTGTTCCCCCTTTTTTCATTGTCATAAGAGGAAACAGAAAATAAAAATTCTTG
>CM052883.1:138638366-138697672 GCA_028534135.1 Potos flavus
TCTGCCATTTTAGATTTCTTGTTATCCAGCATGACTAGAGTTACTTACATTAGTAAACACAAATCACTTTTATTTTAGTCAACATAAAATTCTTTGTTGCTGAAAAACATAGATTTTAGTGAGTTGAACATTTTGATACACTGTCAGCAAGGTTGTTACTCTGCCTTAAATCAAAGCTTGTCAAGAGTGGTGCTAACAGGCTATTGCAGCCCCGTGCACTGCGGGGTGTTTAGCGGTGTCCCTGGTCTCCCATTCCCTACCCAACTGTGTCAACCAAAGATGGCTCCAGACATTACCAAACGTCCTGTAGGAAGCAAAGTCGCTCCTGAATGAGAAGCACTGCTATAAACAAATAGGTCTTTTTTTCCCCCTAGTTTACTCCCAAAAAACCAACAACAAAGATGCTTGGTTTATAATTTACAGTGAAAGCAAACATGTCTTTCTATTACAATCCTTGAGGTTAACTTTTGAAAGGAACTGCCTTCACTGAGTGAAAAACTTCCCCAACTGCGGAGAATGTTAGATTTGTATTATCAGGTTTAATTTAGATTTTCTTTAAGCCCAGTTGGTAGGGTTTGGATTTTTGCTTTCAATAAAGCAAGTTTTCTATTTTCTGGCATGGGCCATTCATCATTTGCTCACCTATGCATAGCAAGTACAAATTAGCTAAACACGGCTGGGACATTTATATTAAAATAAATAGCTACCTATTCCTAAGTCATTTGTTAGGAAAATATGACACTTTCTTTACTTAACTGATCAAGGACACATCAGGAATTTCAAAATAAGAAGATACCACAGACTGCAAGTTGTTCTTCATGAAACTCAATCTTTAGAAACTACAGCACAGGGTCCCTCTCGGATCCCCTCCCTCTTTGGGAGATTTGTACTATCACTTCACTATTGCTCAATAAACCTTGCTTTGCTGCCAAAAAAAAAAAGAAACTACAGAACAGTTTTTCCACATCAGTTATCTAAATCTGGACAGCTTTTTCATTAGTTTAAAAATACTAGTAAAAGTTAATATCCAATCTTTCCCGAAATGGGACCACTGATCAAGGGTAATGCGAAGCTTTAAAAAGAAGATATTATAAAATCTGAAGGTTCTGGCATTTAATCAGGGTAGAAATATAACCACAAAATTCATACTGGCAAAGGTATTTATTATTGTTGATTCTCTCCTTTCTAAAGAAGAAGAAAAAAATTCCCTGAATCTTGCTGGGTTTATTTGTGTGGTGTGTTCCCCAACCCCCACTCCCAAGAGAAAATACACAATAGTGTTATGTCTGCTCTAAGTCACATGCAAGTCCATTTCCTGTTACTCACCTATATGATAAAGTCCAATCCAATCACTGGGGTCCACCTCCTCTTTAATGTCCCAGAAGATAATGAGGTTCTGGGCTTGCCCGAGCGTGTACTCGTACATGCTCGCAGTCAAGCTGGAGCGGCTCTCAGAAGTCACCAGGTCCGTGTCGCTGTTCGCCCTCTGGAGGGTCATGTTCTCTGGCATAGAGCTCTGGGCGGCCAGGCTCTGGAGGTTCTCTGGACTCAGTGTGTACCGCATCTGGGGATTTCGACGCCGCACAAAAAGCAGGTGCTCCCGGGCTGAGCTAGCCATCCCGTCTGCGCCTTGGAGGTTAGCTTCCTACAAAGCTGCAAGAGACATACAAGCACAAGGCATTAGCTTTACAATGCAAGGAATTAGGTTTAAGCTTCCCAGACATAAAGCCCTAAAGAGTGTTCATTAAAGCCCGACCATGCAATAATCTTTTGCTGTCAAAATAAAACCTATTACTTTACTGTCAATGGATGATGTCAGAAACAGCTCCTACAGACTGAGGTCACATGAAGGCAAAGGCCATCACACACCTGTGGCCCTTGATTTCACTGGGCACAGCTTCCTCCTGGCAATTAAGGAGAAGGGGATTTCCCTACTAGCCCTTTTAGGTCTACCCTTCCCTGGATACCCCACCTGCAGAAATGGTCCTCTTATCTTTCACCCCCCACACGTATTTGTTTCCTGTTGAAATTAAATTGTAAAAAGCAAGACAGAAAATTTTGACACAGTTGAAATATACCGTTGAGCACAGATTAACTTGCTCAATTCCCTTCTCACAGGAATGTAACCCATTAGAGTCTTTTTCAGGAACCTGCTCAAATGTCACCTCCTCTCTTAAATACGCTGGCCATTGTCTTTAAAATTGCAACACCCAGCTTTCCCCATCCCTCCTGTGTTTTTCTCTAATAGCAATTATTATGACCTGATGTGCCACACAGTACCATGTACTTATTTATTTAGTTATTGCATACTCCTCCCAACAAGAATGCAAGCTTGGGGAAAAGAAAGTCTCCTCAGTAAATGGAACTGGGCAAACTGGACAGCCACATGCAAAAGAATGAAACTGGACCCTTATCTTATGTAATGCCAAAAAAATCCAAATTCAAAATGGATTAAAGGTTTAAATATAAACCCTGAAGCCACAAAACTCCTAGAAGAAAACATAGGCAAGTAAGCATCTTGACATCAATCTTGGCAATAATTTTTTGGGTCTGACACTGAAAGCAAAGGCAACAAAAGCAAAAATAAACAAGTGGGAGTACATCACACTAAAACGCCTCTGAACGGCAAAGGAAACTACCAACCTTAAAGCTACCCTGTCCCTATAAAGCGGGAACAGTGCCCCAGTAGAGCTTGTGTGTAGCAAGGGAGGAGATGAAGTGGAGAAAAGATGGAGGTTATCCGTGTATCTCTTTAACAAACATTCACACAGCACTTACTCTTTTAAGTGATTTACAAATATATATGGGTTATTTGGAAGACTTGTGTTTATAAGTCAATAGGTGCACATGCTTAAAGTTTACCTGTCTCAATACGTTCATCTATTAAATGTACCAGGCAAGATTGTTGCAAGGATTAGAAAAGTCCTAAGTGAAAGTATTCAGTAAAGAGCAATTACTGTTATTTCAGTAATAATGTAACTGCAGAAGTAATTAATGCACTACTTAGTTTGGGGTAGCTCCAAGGACTGGAAGACAGTTAACAGAAGTCAAATGCTACAGACAGATTACCTTTACACATGGAAAATCACTGTGAGTTCTGCCTTGTGCTAGATGACCCTGTAATTGGGAAAGAAGGAGAAAGCAGTCCATCCTTCCCCTGCCTCCTTATTCAACATGGCTTCTGGCTCCCAGAAGCCAGAAATTAGCTACATGAGGAAACAAAGCCCTCTGAGTTAAAGCTTCAGAATTCAACCACATCTCTTAAATAACTGTTTCTACATTTAAAACATTAATTCCAATTTCTAAACAATCCACTTGGGAAAGAACTTTTAAAGTCGAGCACCTACAAGCTGGTAACTGTACATAGTGAGAGGGGAGATTAGAGAGACAAGAAATTAGAAGAACCTCGGGCACAAAATATGAAGCAAGTCAGTTGAAACCTCACTAAGAGTGATGAGCAGGGAGCCATTTCAGGGTCTTGAGCAGAAGAGTCAAAATATGAAATATAAGTATGAGAAACTTAACCTGAGAGCCTCGGCAGGGCTGGGAGGGAAAGGGCAGTGGGGAAACCAGTTAGAAGCCGATTAGTTAAGGCATCTGGCACTGAGAGCTGAGAAATGGATTTTAGTAACACAGAAATGGATTTTAGTATCAATTGGGAATATTTCAAAGCAAGAGCCCAAAGACTTGGCAACAGAATGAATACAGGGGATAAAAGTAGGGAAAAATTAGAACTAAATTCTGGATTTTCAGTCTAAGTAACAACAGAATCCCAGAAACATTGACAGGGCTGAGAAAATCAATACCATCTTGGGTGGGTTTGAAGTAAAAGCAATACATCCGAGTAACTATGTCCCAAGGACTCTTGTGAGGGTGGCCCAAGTTTCTGGTTATTATGAGGCCAGCGATAAAACAAATATTCAAATGCAAGTTTCTGCTTAATAACAGGCTTATTATTTATTAATTAGAATCAACTATGCCAATTCATCTCAAAAAAGTTTATTAGTTTGGGTTTATTTTTTTTTTTAAAGATTTTATTTATTTATTTGACAGAGAGAGAGAGATCACAAGTAGGCAGAGAGGCAGGCAGAGAGAGAGGGGGAAGCAGGCTCCCTGCTGAGCAGAGAGCCCGATGTGGGGCTCGATCCCAGGACCCTGAGATCATGACCTGAGCCGAAGGCAGAGGCTTTAACCCACTGAGCCACCCAGGTGCCCCTAGTTCGGGGTTTAAGAGCCTCATTCAGGGGATGCCTGGGTGGCTCAGTCAGTTAAGCATTTAACTCTCAGTTTTAGGTCAGGTCGTGATCTCAGGATCTTGAGATCAAGACCTGGGTCTGGCTCTGTGCTCACGTGGAGCCTGCTTAAGATTCTCCCTCTCCTTCTGCTCCTCCACCCTGCTGCCTGCTCACACTCTTTCTCTATCTTTCTCTCTAAAAAATTAAATTTAATTTAATTTAATCTAAATTTAAAAAGCCTCATTCAGATATTTCACTCTACATAACTTAGATCAATGTAAAAGAAATAAAATTAGAAATTAGAATGCTTAGGTTACAATGAAGGACGACAGTTCAAGATGGTATTGGAAAACTTCATTTTTCCCCTATAGGAAAAGTAATGTATGTTTCAGAGTTCATGTTTCCACAGTAAATAAGATGAAACATCACGCAAAAATTCTCAAAGTTGCATGAAAATGAAAAAAAATTAAACCACTCTAAATGTTATAGATAAAATTTTACTTTATAATTTTACTTTATCCAATGCAATATTCTCACATGGCAAAATTAGCTACTGAAATGACAGAGAATGGCTGCTTGACACTTTCTCCTCCTAAAATCTAAGAAATCTTCATTTGCTTCTTGGTTTCATACCTATGTCTTATGCCATAAGAAAGACAAATTTTCTTCAGAAAATTATCCATGCTCTTCTGAAAAGCTTTCGAAGGTAAAGCTGATGGTCAGGGAGACTGACCGCCTACATTTGTTAACCAGAAAGCTGGTCCTTTCAAGATCCTTAGACAAGCCCTCCCATGAGGAACCTCTGCTGCAGCTCCATGTCCCATTCCCAAAGGACACAATGTAGCATAATGTAGCACTCCTTAAAACCCCTCCCCTTTCTATTTGTGATTAGGTCTGCACTGTGCTGCTCTCTCAGATAACAGACAGCTGCTTAAACGACAACTAAAAACAAAATCTCTTTTCCTCCAGAGGTCAAGAGAAATGCAATTACCAAGCAAATTGCAAAACATCTTAGTACACAACTTCATTTCCAAAAGCAGCAGATTTTATGTAGAAGATACAGACAGTAGCAGATGACAAATACACTAAGCATTTAAAGTATTTTCATTTAAAATATTTTTGCTCAAGAATCTGAAGGTGAATGTCAATTTACTAAATCTCACCTGTAGGGCAAGAACTGACAACATTCCTTGTCAAAAGATTTTTACAAACTAGAAATACACCCTAGGATTTTAACTTCTTAGACTGGACACTGATAAGCAAAATCAATAATAACAACTAACATCCTTGTTTAACCTTTCAAATTTAAAAAAAAAAACCACACACCCACACACACACGCACACACACACCTGCTCAACCATACTATGCTTCAAACTCCATGTGTGTTTTACTACATAATGAGGAAAACAAGGGGGAAAAAAAAACTATGTCAAGAGACATGAAGGAAAACATAATTAGCCTGCAATAAGCAGAGATGTGAGAAATCTAGGAAGAGAAATAAGCAACCCATCAGACCCCCAAGGCTAGTTGACATATGAGATGAAGAAAGCCATCACCAAAATCTCAACTAAAGATGCTTCCCCAGCGGATTTCCATCATATCTGCTGTTACAACAAAGTAACCATAGCCATTACTCAGTGTTTCATACATAATCATAACCCCAATGCTCAGCTTCCTCAGCAAAAATGTTCTAGTAAAATGATTAATACCAGAAAATCCCTGCTCTATGACTTGCCAGTAAATGCTCCCAGGACACCAGAGCATTTTAGAGAGAGCCCCAGACGACTGAAACTGCCCCTCACTTCTTCTTCTCAGGTGGAGAAGTATTAGAAAATGCAATTTACCCTCCAGGCTGCTGCTCTTTAGGAAAAGCCTCTTCTTCTTGTAATTTTATCAAGTAATATGTTAGGATCCACAACACAAAAATCGTCCACTTGTCAGTTTGGAAAAGGAATGTATACAAATGGGGAGAAATAATTTTAAATTCCAAAAGCTTTTCATTTTAAAGACTGAGCCCAATAGTGCTTGCAAGATGTTGTTTTAGCCTTAAATCACTAAATATACAGCTAGATAAATAAATAAGAGAAACATATAAGATTTGGCTTCATTCTTTTTAGTTCTTTAAATTCAATAAGGTTTTTAATTCAATTATTAAACTTTTCTTTGCAGGTGTGAATGGATAATTCCCAAAAGAAAAAAGCTAAATAATTAATATTATGTATCAAAAAACACATTTTTTAAAAATGAGATATAATTTTTTATCCATTAAAATGTCAACTCTGAAAAATAACAGTACTCAGGAGTGAAGGTACTCAGGAGTGAGACACACACACGTAGGCTGCTGAGACGGCAGTTTCCCAGAGCTTGCCCGTGCCCTGGGAGAAGAAAAGGCATCCAGACCAAAACTGAAGACAGTCTCCTCAAAAAAAAAAAAAAAAAGTTGTTATTAGAAGAAGAGGACATGAATGTTGAACAAAAATAAAAATAAAGGAAAAAGAAAAAAAACCTAACAAAATATCAGCACCCAAATGACAAACCCTTATATATATACATAATGGGAGAAGAAAATAGAATAGGATCACAAGTATGGGAGGAACAAAGGCAACAGTGCTACTCATTTACCTCAAAAGCTGAAGATAAATTGTAATGAATCCCTTACTGGAATGATATTCATTGGCATACCAGATATCGATTTTCTAAAACACTGATCAATATTTTTAAAACGTTATTACATTAAGAAGAGTAAAACTTCAAGAATCATTTTTAAACATTATACCAGGTTAGAAAAATGGGAAACAAAGGTTCATGTATTTTCAAGACCTTTTTAAAAATTCCAATCTGTTTTTCAGTAAATACACATGAAATTCCATGGTCTACCCAACTATTTCTTAAAAAAAAAAAAAAAAAAAAAAAAAAATTTTGCTTTTATTTCAAGCACTATTGGTGGTTTGCTTCTCCCTTGACAAATATCAATGGTTTGGGTGGGGGAAGTGGAATCAATTCATTTCAAAGTCATCTCTTTTGAAAGATATTAAACTTTTACTCCCTGAACATCCCTAGGGCAAAAGATGTCTTTTTTTTTTCTTTTGCATGGAACGCACGCCAAAACATTATCTTTAGCTACTAGAGCCGTAAATAATTACCAACTGTTGGTAAATGGAATTCAGATATTACAAATTCTACATTACTTTGTGGTGGCTGGAACACGTTTGCATAGGAAAGTCTTTCCCACAATGCAAACCACAAAGCATAAGCTCCTAGTTACTGATCGTCAAAAGCTGCTAGAAAAGACAACCAACTGTACTGCATTACAATTGTTTATTCCATAAAACACCCAGCAGTCATAAGTATAAACACGAGTAATAATAGCTCCATGTACTCTGTCTCCCACAAAACACATTTTTTAAGCCTTAATGCTTCTCTCCATTCCCACTTCCACAGCAAGGCTAAGTCAAGTTCACGTCAGATCCTATCTAGACAGTCACTTCTCAGGGGGCCTCTCTCACTCTGGTGTTTCCTCCCAATCCATCTGCTCTCCCCCTGCAGCATTTCTTCAGGGACAGCACTCCCAGTCAAGTAAGTAACATAAGTAAAGAGCCAGGATGAAAACAAACAAAGGGGGCAGGGATGCAACCAAGTCTAGCAAGACAGGCCTCTCACAGGTAGTGACATTTAAGCTGATGAAGCTGAAACCGGAGGTTAACCCTTTGCAAAGTCCAGGCAACAGGTGAGGAAGGCATGAATTTGAGCAGTGGCTCTGAGGGTCAACGTGGAGAGGGGAAGGCGGATTTTTGAGTGGATTTCTTTACGCTTCCTGAAAGAAAATATTAAAAACTTCCATCCGGGACTTACTCCAATGCAAGCCCGTCTATTCAGCTACGCATGAAAGTGCTTAGCAGGCTCACCACCACCGTCCACGCCATTCTCTCCCCCCGCAGCACCTACTCCACCTTCTCTTCCTGAAGAACACCCAGCCAGAAGGCAACACTCCTACTACTGAATCCCAGGGGCCTTTTTATATCATTAGTATCCCCTATACTTCACAACGCCTCAGCGTCTAATTACAAAGATTCACGTCTTCTCTTGTCAGACTATAAACTCTCCAAGGACAATTACTGTTTCTCTTGCACATTATATCCTCCACAAAATAGTAAGTGTTCAGGAAATATTTTTCAAATAAGTGAATGGATGGAGTTAACTACTCCCATAATGAGAAAAGAAGAATTTGAAAGGACCGAATCAACAGTAGAAGTACATGTTGACTTTTCTTTAGAATGTAGCCAGCCACTTGAAAAGGATTTATTAAGTAAAAGGCCTACTCTATGCTGAAAGGTATAAGGTAAGGTCCTTGCTATTGTATGGAAAGAAATAAAAACCAGCCTACATGAAGGAAATCGAGAGCAACTGCCTTCTATAAGGTGTAAGTGCAGAAGTCAGTAGGAGTTCACTGCAGGGAATGATCAGCAGGGACTGGAGGGTTGAAAAGAAGCTTAATGAGAAAAACTGAGCTGGACTTTCAAAGATATGAAGAGGCCATGGAAACATGGCATGAATTCTAAGCCAAAGAAAGAATCCAATTTAAAAAAGGGAAGATACGAATGGCTTCACTCTGATCCAAACCACTATCATCTATCCTCTGAATAAATAATCATTTCCTTTATTGCTCCTATTCTTGATTTTCTGCTGTCCATTCTCAAAACAGCAACTGGAATGATTTTTTTCAAATGTAAGTCAGACCATTTGCTCTTTACCCAAAACCCTCTAGGGGCCCCCATTTCACTTCGAATAAAAGCCAAAACCCATGTAATGGCCTGCAAGGCCCACATGATCTGGTCCCTGGCCCTCTCTGACTTCGTCTACCACTGTGGCCACCCATGCTCATGCTATCCCTGTGCCACTGCAACTCCTAGAAGGCATCAGCCATCCCCTACCACAGGGCCTTTGCATCTGCTTTTCCTTTGCCACAGAAGCTCTTCTCTTCAATATCCATATGGCTCACTTTTCTACCCCTTCTCATGTTTACCAAATGCCACCCTCTCAGTAGAACCCTCCCTGACCACTCTATTAAAATTTCAACTGCCTCAACACTACCCTTTCCCTGCTTTATTTTTCCTCCATAGTACTTTCACATTCTAGTATAAGTTATTAGTGTCTCTCTAGTGTCTAGTGTCTCTCCACACTAGAATGCATGCTTCATGAAGAGTTGGAAATGACAGACAGATGTCACCTGTAAGTAGGCAAATGAATTTAGATGGTTTTTCAAGAGAGCACCAAAAACAATGCCCATTCAATTAAATGATCAATTGTTGTTTTTAACTTTACAGGTGATTCACAATCACAGTAAGATTTCTAACTGATGCAATTTCAATGGCACCATCAATGTGCCATTGTGGGCGGAAGCTGCAAACATACAGGTTACATTTCAAAGTCTGAGATTACCAACTGATGTTTACCATTATTCCTGAGCCTAACAAAAGGCACCTTTGGACAGAAGAAGGTAAAAGGGATGGAATCAAACAATAAGTAATAAGCATGTTAGAGAGGGAAGTCACATGTAAGTCATAAACACAGACTGCTAAACTGACCTGATTGTCCATACAAGAAATTTCCAATGCCTACCATGTGTGAGGCACTCTTCTAGCTCCAAGGAACCATGGATGAAACACACCCCATTCTCAAGGAACTTAGAGTCTTAAGACTAGAAAAGGAATGGGGCACCCAGGTGGCTCAGTCAGTTAAGCATCTGACTCTTGGTTTCGGCTCAGGTCATGATCTCAGGTTCATGAGACAGAGCCCCACACTGGGCTCCCTGTTCAGCAGGGAGTCTTCTTCTCTGCCCCGCCCCCCATTCCCTTCCTCTCTCTCTCTCTCTCCCGTAAATAAATAAATCTTTTTTTAAAAGACTAGAAAAGGAATTAATTTAAAATAATAATTAATAAATCACCCAACTTCTAAGATTCCCAGTGGTTTGGAGAATCATCTGGAAGAACCAAAAAATTAAATGAACATCAATGTGCAGCATGTGGATAAGGAAACAGTTCTGTTCAGTATCATGATCCTGCTTCTTGACATCAAGCTTAATCTCAATTCAAGTATTAGGATAAGAAATGTTTGAGGGGCACCTGGGTGGCTCAGTCATTAAGCGGCTGCCTTCAGCTCAGGTCATGATCTCAGGGTCCTGGGATGGAGCCTCAAATTGGGCTCCCTGCTCAGTGGGGAGCCTGCTTCTCCCTCTCACTCTGCCTGTTGCTCTGCCTACTCATGCTCTCTCTCTCCATCTGTCTGTCAAATAAATAAATAAAATCTTTAAAAAAAAAAAAAAAAAGAAATGTTTGAAACCTTTCCCAAAAGAACTACCTGTATTTTCACGGTACTATCGTTTTCAAATCCTTTTGACAAAAAAAGAAATCTTTTTTATCTAGGTATTCATTATCCAGCCGCACTCTATTAAGAAGCTGAGGAAGAAAGCAAAACATATCACAAAACAATGAACTGCAGACTTTAAGCTAATCCCCATTCAACCACTTCTTGCTTGCAATGACGGAGTTGATTCCTGCCAGTCACATCTGTCAGTCATTCACTGAACCTCAGATGTTCCAAGAATAAACTGATTGAGAAGAGAAACTGCATGAACTGGTAAAACATTCAGGAATTCATAAAAGTCAATGAAAGAGATTTTGAATAACTTCTGGAATCACATGCAAAACCACTGATGAATAAGGGCCTGGTAGAGTTAGAATGGTTGACAAGCAAAGGAGGAAGAAAATGAGAAGCAATTTGAATGTCATAGGATTAAATACAGGCTGTGGGAAGGTCGATTGAGCGCTGGCACAGTTTTCGTAATGACTCTCACGATTATGGTAAGACAAATAATACATGGTGCTACTGTACAATTCTCTTGAAAAAAATAACTCCTCTCACTCTTTAAAAATTTCAACACCTTCATTTGTTCTTTTTTCCTTCTAATAATTAGGCCACATTTGTGATTATAATCTAAATTTTCCTGTATGTAAGATAAACTGATACCCGAAAAAAAAAAAAAAGATAAACTGATAGCCATAATTTGAAGTTTTCCTTGCCCAGATCAAACTCTTTTTCCCCCTATTTACTATAAAACTTGGCTTCCCATTGTGAACAGATTCACTTTAAAAGGGCAGCATTTCTGGTATCTCCTGTCTACCCTTACACTCATGTTATCTCCACAGTTACCCCATGATGGAGCGATTAATTCTAGATTTGACTTCCAGATGAGAGCACCAAGTGAGCAGGTGACTCAGCTGAGATCTGCACTTAGGTCCTTCAAGCCTGCTTCTCTGCCCATATACCACAGCTTCCTGTGGTTTCTATACCTGGGCCATATCACGCGGTACCCAGGGTTACCCACGAAACTGGGGTGTGGGGAGATAAAATCATCTAGGTACAGGGTTTAAAGTCATGCCCTAAATAAAGGTGCCAAGTATCCTCTCACTGCCAAAGCAGAGCTCCTGAGTGACCTGAATTGCCTTGCTTTCCCCCCAGTCTTCCAGCTCTCATTTTTGGTCCACCTACTATAAGCTTTGCAGGCACAGAAAGTCATTAGTTATTTATATGTTATGAGCCACAGATTAATTATAAGTCAACTTTATAAGCCCATATTGCTGTTGAGAAGTGGGAATCTCCCTCCCTTAAGGCGGTCTCCATGGGCTCTGATAACTCGGTAACGTGCAGGGGTAACAGAGGTCCCAAAGAGCAGCTTTGCTAAGGGGAGCTCTTCCAGGGTAGGACTCAGTACAAGTCCCATCCTTTGCCTTCTCTTCTCACCCATCCATTTTTTTAAAGGACCATGAATACATATTTAGAGGGTTCCTTGTTCAAGCATGTGAAATCCTAAGGTAAGCTGAAAATGAAGCTCTGCCTCCCATATCAACTCCCATTATCAAGGCCCAATTCCATGGCATTGGAGGTATACCAAGCCAATGCTAGGCCTCTTAGTCTGAAGATGAAGAAGGAAATTAGTGATTCCAAGTGTGACGCCTGCCTAAAGTACCAGCTTCCTCCCACCCAGAAGCACTGATGCATACAACTAATCCTCGGGGTACCCCGATTCCTCTCCAGCTGTCTTCAGAACCACAAGTTGTAAGTCCTCACACAAAGCAATTTGCTCTTCTCTATCTCCTTCCCACTAGTCTCGCCAGATGTCCAGTGTAGTAGCAGAGACCCATTAATTACTGAAAGTAGAACAAATGAGAACATAGGATGAAGCAAGGTTTGAAGTCTCGTGGAATGATTTCTAGAAAATAGACAATTCTTACAAAATAACGATAGAATTATTTTAGTTAGGTTGTGCATCAGATAAAGTTACATAAGGAAAACTGCCAATTTCTCTCTAAAGATGTTGAAAAAATTTCATTTGTTTCCATGAGTCAAATTAGTTTAACTTATTAAATTTAAAGAAATTGGATTCCTGGTCCCAAATTCAATATACGAGAAGCAGCATTTTATTTAATAGATTAAAATCTATTCGAAGAAAGAAATCCATTCAATTTATAAATGAAATTAAATACTTATTTTTGCTTAGAATCCTGCTTTATTAAATTTAGGAAGATACCACGGCCTTAAATAATCATTTCAAACAAATGAAAATCCCATTGAAATGAAAATCAATTGTTGGTTGTAATTAGGGAAATATCTCAAAACACTACGCACTTATTCATTACCTCGTCGATGCAATTTTTTTAAGTTTATTTATTTATTTAATAATAATTAATATTATTATTAATGTGGGGCTAAATTTAGCCCACTCAATATGGGGCTAAACTCTTGACCCCGAGATCAAGAGCTTCATACTTTTCTGACCGAGCCAGCCATGTGCCCCTGCAATTATTTTTTTTTAAAGAAGGATCCCAGAGTAAACCAAAAACCCACTCTTTGTAATAGTAAGCCCTTCTGCCCTGATACATGAGTAAATGGGGTAAAAGAAGAGATTCTGAATCATATAGCATTTTTCTCTTCCTCTTCACCTTAAAGAGGAAAGTGTTCCCCTTTCTGCCTTCTGGAGGTATGAGGACTTTGGTGGTCAGCCAGGCTGAGAACCAGAGAGACATTTATAGACTACTCCAGCCTCAATCCAGAGTGCCTAACACAAGACCCACCCCTGGGCTCTTCTGACACTTTTCTCTTTGTGGTTAGGCAAGTTGGGTTCAGTTTCTGTCACAGACTTAAAGAATCCTAGATAATACCCTGGCTTTGTGTAAAAACCTACATGATAGGTGAAGCTGGGAGGCAAAATTGAAAACTCCAAAGAATGTGACTTGCCCTACAAAACACGGTGTTAGCCAGGGAGGGGCAAGGGAAGAGAGACAAGAAAAAGACTGGGGGGTGAGGGGTGGGGAGAGAGGGCAGGGAGGAATGGGGAGATCAAAATATACAAACTTCTAGTCACAAGAGAACAAGTTCTAGGGATCCAATGGCGATTATAGTTAATAATACTGTATTATATACCTAAAAGTTGCTAAGAGAATAGATCTTAAATGCTCTCACCGCAAAAAAGAAATGGTAATTATGTGAGGTGATAGAGGTATTAGCTAAAACTACAGTGGTAGGGGCGCCTGAGTGGCTCAGTCGGTTGAATGTCTGCCTTTGGCTCAGGTCATGAGGCCAGGTCCTGGGATGGAGCCCAGTCCATCCCATAATCCCATCTTTGCCATAGGGCTCTCTGCTCAGCAGGGAGCCTGCTTCTCCCTCTTCCTCTCTATCTGCCTGCCCCTCCCCCTGCTTGTGCTCTCTCCCTCCTTCTCTCTCTGTCAAATAAATAAATAAAATCTTTTAAAAATAAAGTAAAATAAAACTACAGTGGTAATCATTTTGCAATATACGTCTATCAAATCACCATGTTTTACACCTTACTTACACAATGTTATATGTCAGTTATATTTCGAAAAGCCTGGGGCTGGGGAAAAGACCAAAGGAAAAAGACTGTGGCAATTAGGTATGGAAAGCATTTTTTTTTTCTGGGATATTAGGGTTAGGAAGAGGAATATGGGAAAAGCAGCTACCAGGAATATGACAAGCAAGAGAGTGTGTTAAACTATCATTTTCAAGACCCCAACCCAAATCTACTAATCTTAACCTACCTATGGGGTGGGGCCCATACATCAGATTTTTAACATACTCCCCAGTTAATGTTAAAGGCTGAAATCTGAGAACTGCTAACATAAGAAATTACCAGTTAGTGAGTTAGTGTCCCTATGTAGTCCCATGTTAGACCAAATAATGTAGATACTATCTTCCCAAGTATAACCAAGTTTTTTAAACCACATTTTAAAAGAACCAAAAGGCAACTGAGAGATTTCAGTCCTTGTAAAATTTTTTCAATTCTATTTTTTTTAAGGAGGAATAAAAACATTTTATCTTCTGTATTCAGAATCCCACACAAATTACCTTTACAGTTCAATTTACTATATAGAAATTATTTGGGTTTTATCTTTTCAGTTAAATTCTGAACTGAGATTACAATATTGTAAAAAAAAAAAAAAAAGGATTGTTACATTAATTCAGTACTTTTTAGCATACCAAATTGAAATACATAAGTTCAAACTTCAGATTTATGTGAACAGTCTTCAAATACAATACAGACATTTCGTAAAGTTACCATCTCGTTCACATGTGAAATTTGCAACTCTGAGCTATTATACATAGAACAACTCTCCTATGAATATGGCAGAGTTGACATGCCATGAAGCTCAAAGCTGTGTAGTCAAGCCAAGGACTCAAAGTTGTACCATCTTCTAAAAGGTCCGCCATGTCTGGACCACAAAGCACAATCAATTCCACTTTCTATAAAATTTAGATTGACATAATTATTTAAACTTAATAAAAATTTAAATAACACAAGACTTTATTTATCCTCATCCTTATTCAAAAACAAAATTCGCATGACATGTTGGCATATGACATTCCATAAGCTGAAAAGAAGCAAGCGAAAAAGCAAGGGAAAGCAAGCCAGGGGTAAAGTTTATACCCAAAACTCACACCATTCAGCACCGCTCAGGTACTAGAAATAGGCCATTAATTTGTCTCTGAACTTTCTAGCATCCCAACCAAAAAGTTACAAGAATCACAGGTTCAGCCCCCACATCTATAATATAAATAAGAATGTTTTCCTGGTGATGAAACCTGAGAGAATATTCTCCTATTAGTCTTCATGACATATGAAGTACTATTGTGCATTCTTATGTCTACATCAACTACGACAGCGTTCTTGTATTACTGTTTTCGTCACACATCATTGGCTTAACCCAAATAGCTCCAATTGAGGCACCTTCACACATAGCTCTACAATGGTCTAACCACCACTGTGGTTGTGTTAACCACGACAAGACCTACCAGCCACATGTGGCTATTGAGCATCAGAAATGTGGCTAGTCCAAACTAAGATATGCTGTAAATATCAAATAGACACCAGATTTTAAAGACTTGGTACCTCCAAAGAAAAGCAAAATATCTCATTAATACATTTTATGTTGATTGCATATTGAAATGATAGTGTTTCAAGTATATCAAGTTAAATAAAATAGGTGTTTTTGTTTATTTAAATTTTGCTTCGTTAACTAAATACAGTGCGATATTGGCTTCTGGAATAGAATTCAGTGATTCGTCACTTACACACAATACCCAGTGCTCATCACAACAAGTGCCCTCTTTAAACCCATCACCCACCCAGCCCATCCCCCACCCCCTCCCTCCATCTGAAATCATATGGTATTTGCCTTTCTCTGAATGACTTATTTCACTTGGCATACTATACTCCAGCTCCATCCACATCATTGTAAATGGCAAAATTTCATTCTTTTTGATGGCTGAGTAATATTCCATGGGTTGTGTGTGTGTGTGTGTGTGTGTGTGTGTGTACACACCACATCTTTATCCATTCTTCAGTTGATTGATGGACATTTGGGCTCTCTCCATAGTTTGGCCATTGTTGATAATCCTGCTATAAACAGCAGGGTGCATGTATCCCTTTGAAACTATATTTCTGTATCCTTTGGGTAAATACCTAGTAGTGCAATTCCTGGATCATAGGGTAGTTCTATTTTTAACTTTTTGAGGACCCTCCATACTGTTCTCCAGAGTGACTAAATAGAATATATTTCAAATTACTCTTACCTCTTCTTTTTATCTTCTTCAAGGTGGCTCCTAAAACCATTAACTAACATGAGTGGCTTGCATTATATCGCTCCTGGAATGGTGCTGGTCTAGTAGCTACACTCTAGTTTAACTCAATGATAAAATTTAGACTTAAATTTTAGAGCTTAGAGCAATAACTCAACTTCATATTTTTTAAGCAATTCTTGGTGAATATAATTTCTTATAAACGAGTTTTCCATAAGAATGTGGCAATGGAAAGTTCAAGATAATGTCCACTAATAAAAATCTGACCTTGAATGACACAAGTGACAAAGGACAAAGCCTCGGGGAGGGGTCTCATTCCTTTATCAACATGAAGAAGGCTGACCAGTATATGGGCCTACGTAAAGGCCACTCTTCTCCTGCATGGAGGCTGGGTGGAGGGATAAGTTCTGGCCAACATCTTCCCTAGAAAACAATTCTGGGCCTTGTCTATGCAGAGTCAAATGAGTGACTGACCCCAAAACTCTAAGGAAAAAACATGGGCCCCCTAAATGTAGCCTGGTATATTTTTAGAGCAGGGTTATCGAGGGGCCACTGTCCAATGAGATAATCCTAGAATTTCAGCAAATCAATTCTAAAACGATGACCCATCCACAAGGACCATTGAGAATTCATGATGAAATTGTAGCCTCCAGTGAAAACTATCTTATTTGCTTTTAATAGTAATTAGTTATGTTTAAGTAACATGTTTAGGGAACTCAGCAAGACCTTTATACGTATTCACTCTGCCTTCAAAAACCATGCAAGTAAATTTACCCACTCACTCAAGAGAGAAGGGGGTAGATAGCCTCCGTTCTTTTTTAAGAAAACAGACTTTTGTGAATTGAAAGTATCTTATCACTGAGGACTGGAGGTTCCCTGCAAAAAAAGAGCTATAACCCTTCTTTTACATCACAGAGGCTTAGGGTCTCTGACTTAAGTGATCCTAAAGTTTGTCAGGCTATTACTTCTACAGAGGACTTTGAAAGAATCCAGCCAACAAAATTAGTTTTAAGCCCATGTGCTCAAAATCTAAATAAAAAATAAATTGCCCCAGGTGCTCTAATACCAGCCAAATCCAAACCCAGGGTAGGGGCATGAGATGAAGCACAAGTTTGGGGAGGTTTTCACATCAAACTAAGACTTAAGAAGAAAGGAACATTCCAATCAGGATCTGCATATATGATCATGAAAGAAAAACCTGCACTGACAGAGATTCCTGATTATTAATGACATTTATTGATGTGAAGTACAGCTTTAAAATATCATCTGCTGTAATGTTCAAAGACAGCTTATGTTCGGTTACTTTGAGTTCTATTTTTACGTAAATTATATTATGGAAAAATCAAGTTTAAATCAGGAGGCACCATCCAACTAGGGTGGGTTCTGCAGTTTGGAACATTTGCAAAGCTCGTGAGCCCCACCTAATGACAGCACACCCAGAGCTCTGCAGCAGCTTTGGTGTCGGGAATAAAGAACTGGAAGCTGAAACTTCCCAAACAAAATTGTGACATGGCTCACATTCAGAAAGCATGAGACCAAGGATCAAACTTGCCTAATTTTATCACAAGAAAAGAGTTGAGGGATGAAGAAAAATAAATACTTCTTGGGGCTTCTTTCCCCAACTATAAAAATAGTATCTGCCCATAATAAAATTTCAAAGAAGATGAGAAAAGCTAAAGAAGGAGGTAAGTATCCTCCAGTATCCTCAGATTTGCCAGCCCACTGCAGTTTGGTCTATAAATACATGCATAGCTATTTAAACCTATAGATAAGATGAGATCATATTACAGAGCACAGACTGTTTTGTAACCTGCTCTTTTTCACACCAAATATAATGTGGGCATTGTTATTCATAAACATAGCACTACATTATTATTATGTTTATTATTCATAAACATAAACATAGCACTACACCACCCTTTTTTACAGTCATATAACATTCCATTGTAGGATACGGCATAATCTAAAAATCCCCTCAAGACAGTAGTGTAAATATTGCTATAAATCACGTTGTAAACGTATCCTCGTACCTTCATTACTGCACGTTTGTCTGATTATTTCCTTAGGATAAATTCCTAGGAGTGGAATGGCTGGGTCATAAGGTGTTGACAAGGGTGACCAGAACGCCTTTTAGAGAAAAGGTGCAGTGAACATTCCTCACACCTGCAGTATAGGGGAGAAAGCTGCTTCATTCTCGATACCTTCACCAACACTGGATGTTATCAGTCTTTGGAGGCAGGTTAGTGGCTAAGAGAACAGGTTCTAGAACTAGAATTCTACAGCTGGGTTCAAATCCCAGCTCTGCCATGGACTAACTCTTGGGAAAGTTACCCGACATTTCTGCAGATTTCTGTAAAGCAGAGATTGTACTATTATCCCTACCTCAGAGGTTATTTTCAAGGGTTAAACGAGCTACTACAATACCTGGTACACAGTAAGTGCTCAATAAAAAGTGGCTCTTATGACATTAGATAGCACCCATCTGAGAGGTAAAAACAAATCTCATCTTTGTTTAAATTGCATCTGCCTGATTCTTACTGGGATTAAACATAGGCCCCCCTATTTAATTTTTACAAACTATTTTCATTTCCTTGGCCTTTTTTTAAAGTAGTCAACGATATCATTTACAAATAATGATGAATTCTGTATCTTCCTGATTTATTTTTCCAGGATAATTGCATTGGTTAGAATTTCTAAAACAAACGGATAAAATTAGTGGTCACAAATATCTTTATCTCATTCATGACTTTATGGTAACAGAAGCTTTTTAAAGTATTTCAAAATTCAAAATTGAAAAATTTTCTTGTAAAGTTGCTTTAAATGTAAATTCTGTAAATTCTGCATTGTTTCTAAATTGTGGCATTTTTGGGGGGAAAAGTCTTCTTTTACATTTTAAATTAAAATGATCTTTATTAACTAAATTTGCACACACCTTCAGTAAAAACAATACTAATATTTGACACTAAGAATGTGACGTATAAAATTAAAATTATTGGGGCGCCTGGGTGGCTCAGTGGGTTAAAGCCTCTGCCTTCAGCTCAGGTCATGATCTCAGGGTCCTGGGATCAAGCCCCGCATCGGGCTCTCTGCTCGGTGGGAAGCCTGTTTCTCCCTCTCTCTCTGCCTGCCTCTCTGCCTACTTGTGATCTCTCAGTCAAATAAATAAATAAAATCTTTAAAAAAAAAATTAAAATTATTACATTATTTAATTTGTGAAACAAAAGAAATTTGAAAGACAATAATGTAGTTTGCCCAATGATTCAAAATCAATTATTCTTGTTAAAGAAATATAGCTGATAAATAACAGAAAAATTTTAACCCACCATTTGCAGCCAAAAATATAAAGCCCTTCAATTTTAAATAGCTACAATTTGATCTAGTATTTTTACTCCTTGTGTTTTCATCCAAAAACAGCACATAAATTTCAAAAGAATGATTCCATTTCTCACAATTCACCCTCCCTTACTCCCACAAGAGTGTGGAGCCTGAATTATTTCTAGATACAAAAGCCTTCAGTACATATTAAGGCCCTCATTGCTAATCCCCAAAATGAAGGCTACTCAAGCCACAGAATAAGTTAGCTTCTTTTTTAAAAATTAAACAAAAGAAAGGACACTGTGCTAAAACTCTACAATAAATCAAATATTCTGGAAGATCTTTCCCAAGTCTTAACAAATACGTAAGTCTGCTTGTTGACTGCTGACCTAGAGATAAAATCATAAAGCAGAATAATAACATATTTACCTCGCACTTAAAATGTGCTAGACCGGATGCTCTGAGCTCGTCCTACACATATTATCTCCTATCACCAATTTACCTTTCCCCAACAAGGAAAATATTGCCACCCCATTGGCTGCACATTGCCTTTGCCACACAGAATCTTCCAAAAGCACCCTATAAACAGATTGCAAATGGCTCTTTGGGAGTCATTACTGACCAGCTGGCCTCCACAGAAAGGCGGTGGAAATTTTAAGGCTACAGGCACTACAGAGAGTTTGAGCTTGGGCTGGTGAAAGATGGATCGCCTGAGTTCACGACAATCAGTAAATAAGAGTCACCGTATCCCAGCATGCAGGACAAGGTAAAATGACACTTAAGTATGACCAGATGGCTTCTTGTTTGGTCTCCTGGGACACTCTCCGTGACCGTGACTAAGAAACTCTGGATCTACTTTTCCACAGAATATAAAACAAGGGAAGTTTACCAGGCAAAACACACTAATTCAACAAAACTAGCCGCTGGCGCAGTTATAACACTTTTCAATAAAAAAATACTTCAAGTTTAAACAACCTAATTTTCCTGATTCTTGAATATACCAATACATCTAACACATGTACAGACTATTCATTTGGAAGAGCCAAATGATTCCTAAATAATAAGTTTATAGATTATATGTATCTATTCCCCTTATTCATGTTCCTGTAACAAGCTCCAAATAAAGAAGAAATATTCAAATGAAGCCTAAGAAATAAAAATCATCTGGAAGAGCACTGATAGAGCCTAATGCATAGATACAGTCTGGAATCAAGAAATGAAATTCTAAATGTTGAGCAGCTGACATGTTTGGTAAGACACTAGATACATCAGTCTCTATTCTGATTTCATAAAGCTTTGATCATGTCAAGTTCCAAGTGTTGACAATTGCTTCATTTTTGTACAGAATTTTACACTAAGAGTGCCCCCAGAGAGATTCTAGTCTAATTCTTTAATTTCTGAACGGTAACACCGACTTTTTTTTGAGAGAGAGCGAGCGCGCGCACACACACATACACATATGCATGCACGGGGGGAGGGGCAGAGGGAGAGGCAGGGAGAGAATCTTAAGCAGGCTCCATGCTCAGCACAGAGCTCGACGTGGGGCTCGATCTCATGACCCTGAGATGATAACCTGAGTTGAAACCAAGAGTTGGATGCTTAACCGACTGAGCCACAAGGTGCTCCGATACCAAGTGACTTTCTGAGTGCTGCATGATTTTTATTGCAAGGTCATACAGTTTGTAACTAACAGACTTAGAATTATAACCTAGATTTCTCAAAGAGATGCCCCCCCACTACATGGTATTTTCCCTCTTAACTATATTCCATGCAAAGTCATTTTGCAGAGTTGTTCAATATACGTGCACATAAAAAATCTTTTGAAAAACTTTCTTCTTAAAAAATGTATACTTTTTAATAACTTGTGGGTTTCTCAGGTATCTACCTACAGAGTAATACTTTGTACAAACTGGGTCAGAGAACTGAGAAATAATATAAGTTGATTATCTCAAGCTACTTATAATATTGTTCTATTCTTGACTTTTATTAACTATTGACCTTACTCACATCTCTTACTTAACCACACCAGTCCTTGAGTTTCTCACCTATAAAAATGAAAGAAGAGGACAACATAATCTGTGAGACACTTCCCAGCTCCACAAATTTTATAAGTCTGTATAATTCATTTACAAACCAGAATAATCATGTTTCCCACTTTTGTTTTCTTTTCCCTCACAACAAACTTTTAAAAAGCTCTACTACTGGAATGCCTGGGTGGCTTAGTTGGTTAAGCATCTGCCTTCGGCTCAGGTCATGATCCCGGGGTCCTGGGATCGAGTCCCACATCGGGCTCCTTGCTCAGCAGGAAGCCAGCTTCTCCCTCTATCTGCTCTGCCTGCAGCTCTCCTTGCTTGCACTCTCTCTCCCTCTCTCTCTGAAAAATAAATAAAATCTTAAAAAAAAATTTTTAAAGCTCTACTATCATAACACCTGTAAAGGCCAAGTACAGAAGCAGTCCATAGTTAGGAAAGATGCCAAAATATTTCAATGTGTTTATCAAAAAGTATATGATGTTTGATCCAAAGAATCAAAAGCAATAGTATCCACAATTCTCAAAATCCACTATAGTCAAATATAGTGGAAACTGTTTCCCTTTCCTCTGCCCTCTGTCAGTTCCATTATATTAAACACTTGAGTTACCCAATCTCTAACAGTAAAAGATCTTACAAGGCTTGAGTCTCTGGCTTGAAATGTCACACTCCACCAATGGGTGAAAATGTGTGACTTGGTATTGCTAGGTGCTGCAGCGAATGAAACAAGGCTCCAAAAAGGTCCAGAGCACAAACTATGAAACCAGATGGTAAAAATAACAAGGTAAACACATTGACCCAATAACCATTAGCCAGATTACTAAGTATTAGGTATTCATTAACCATTTATGTCCAGAACCATGTCAGGCACAGCAGAATATAGCGAAAAAGGAAAGACTTGGTTCATGTTCCTCAGAAGCTTCCAGTCCACTTGGGGAGACAACATCATAAAACAACAAGAAGCATGGGACTACAAAAACTAAATGTTAAATTATGTACATAAGCGATAGAGGAATTATGGTTAATTGGAAATGACATGCAAAATAAATTGGCCCAAAGAAAGAATAGAATTAGAAAGACAAGACGTTTTCATAGACTTTGGATTCTACTCAACCCACCATATTTTTCTTCAGTGTAAATTCTATTACATGACTCAAGTGACAATGACATTTTTGGATCCATTAATAGTATTTTCCAGATGGCCAATTCCTGGTTTTGCTTTAATCAGGTCTTAGCTGAATAGAATCTTAAAACTTAATATAATCACTACTTCCCAGAAATATAACCAAAACAGGTTCCTTTTTTATTAATAAGTCCTCCATTAAGGCTATTTATTTATAAGGCAGACAGTTTTGAATTTTTTAGTAAATGATAAACTTATAAATCTCTGAAGCAACCCCTATCCACCACCACCACCACCACCAAAACAAACAGAAACACATACAAACAAAAAAAAAGAAAAAAAAAGAAAAGAGAAAAATGAAATGATCTTTCATCATGCTTAACAATCCCGAGTACTACTGGACATCAATCAGGTCAAAACAACTGTACTCTTTTATTTCAACGTTAGAAATGTATAACCTAAGAAGACCCAGTGGCGAGCAAATGAAAGAGACTAGAAAATAAAATGTCAGAGAAAGACTTAAAGGAGTGGCCTACGCCACTAAATAAACAGTGAGAGCTCCAGATGAGGGCCACCAGCTCTCACCTGCTCATTGTCCCCTGTTCCAAGGAGACTTCCACAAGAGACAGAGAGAGAGTTGCCCCCCGCTCACAAGAGCAGCAAAAGAGACTGCAAATTCTCCCATTCCCCAATGGCACGAACGCCAGGGCTTCTGAATCCCGCTAGAAGTTAGTTGCTACGTAGCAATTAGTCAGAGGGTTTGTAATAACCTGGTTCTGTCTTCACGTGTGATCACCACTGAGCGCTCCAATAGCCCTGTGGGTGTAGGAGGGGTGTCTCGCCTTTTTCATGAGATTAGTATGAAAGAAAAGCAGCAGTAATTACATTAACAGGTATTCATTCTATCAATGATAATTGTTGGCATGAGTTACTGAGACATGAATTCCCTGAAAAATAAGAGAGATGGCCTTAGTGCCTCCAATGTTTGGGGACAGAATGAAACAGACCCAAGCAGATTCATCATGCAGGTCAGACTGCACACCAGCACCACCCCACACACCACCACTACCACTCTGAAAAAAAAATGCAACTACAAAGTGGAGATTTTAATAGAAATGAAAGTTCAAAACTATGGGGCTGCGCGTCTTGAGAATATTAATATAGACCGGTATCAGTCTGCATTATGATTATAAAAGTAGTCATTGCGGAGACAGCTAGTACTTTTAACAGTGCTTTTTGTTTGTGTGTTTCAAGATTTTTTATTTATTCATTTGAGAGAGAAAGAGAGAGAGAGCGCACCAGCGGGGGGAGGGGCAGAGGGGGAAGCAGGCTCCCCACTGAGCAGGGAGCCGACCCCTGGCTCAATCCCAGGACCCTGGGATCATGACCTGAGCCAAAAGCAGATGCTTAACTGACTGAGCCACCCAGGTACCCCATTTTTATCAGTGTTTTAAACTTGATCGTATAATATTTTATATTATAAATTTCCAAGGTGATTTGAGTCTTTCATTTTACTTTTAAATCCATATCCAAGCTTTTTTGGGGACTCTTTTACCAACACTTTTAAAGAGGACTGCTATAAAATTGTGACCCACTTTGGGGGCCCTGATCATCTCTATTGCTTCCAATTTCCTTTGGATCTTTCAACACGAACATTAAGAAAATGGCACCCAAGAAAGCCTATGTTGCCATGTTATCGTCAGCTGCTATTGCCTTATCTAGCTCCCATTTAGGGCTTTAAACATTCCCCAGAATTCCCATCTGAAAAACTGCATATGTTATATAGGAAAGAAAAAATTTAACGTGGATGCAGGGCCAAATAGTATTGGTGGGAATTAGAACTACAACCTAAGTATCATCAGTGTTTTTGTTGTTGTTTTACTAAGCATGAAGGCTCCACCAAAATTAAATAGACCCTATTTCCTTCAGAGATATCGGATGACAGGTTTTTGATGACTAACTCACACTTGATCTTAGCCAAAAGGCAGAGAAGCGATTGATGACTAACTCAGATATTCAATCCTCTTTCCATTACGAAACGACCAAACAATCAAGAAAATGAAAAAGTCAAAGAAAAACCTGACATATACTTCCCAGGATTTTACAAACAAGAGGCAAACACTCGGCCTATAATTATTTCATTGGTTTTGCTCAAATCCATAAGAATCTGAGGGAGGCAAAAGGTTAGGGTCCTGACAGGGTTTTTTTGTTTCTTTTTTTAATGTGCATGTTAGGAAAGAGGATGATAAACCTCCAAAGAGGATAAGATTTCAAGTTTGTACAACATTTGCTTAAACAAGAGACGGGTGAGCAGGTAGTTGCCTGTAATCCTAACACCCTTCTGATGGGTGGTTCTACATACACTTCAAGGGAGGATGAAAAACCCAGCACACAGCTTTAAGAGTCGATGTGTTTTCTTTCTTACGAACAAATTAAAGTATTTGGCAGCAATTTTTTCAAGCAGATGGATTGGAATATTTTGGGAAATGCTAAGGGGCCGATTTTCTATTGCTTTTTAGAATCTTGAGTTATAAAATAAGATTTTGGCTAAGCTAGTCTTCCAAATTCAGCAGTGTTTATTAAAGGGAACAGGCTTTAACTTTCTTACCTACATGATCTGGTGTAGCAGTAGTTAGTTTCAATTAGGAAATCTAATTCAAATAAGCAGGATAATGCTGGGTTCAGTGTCTTTAGTCTCCCCAAAGAAGAAGAACAGATTAAAAAATAATCATGTGCCCAGGAAAATATGGAACCAACTTTTACCATTCCTTTTAGGGTGCTCTTGAATTCACCCTTTCTTCTACTGCTTCTAAACCTAATTTTACTTTACAAAAACTGCCTTATCGCTGACTTAGTCCATGATAAGAATTAGTACATTTTCTCTACATTTTATGTACAAGTGCCTGTACATCCATTAAGCTCAAATGAACTCCTGCTTCCTAACTGCGTCAGGCAAATCCTTGGCCACCCTGGAGACCACTGATCCAAACAGACATTAGCTAAACATGAAACCGTGTGGTTTCTTGTTTTATGTTACTTTTACATTGTGTTGTGCAATTCCACTGGATATACAAAGAAATTATTCCTCTTTCTTGGCTCTTTCCTTAGATCAATCATCTGGCCAATATTTATTGAACATCTGCTATGCACTTTGTCTTTCAAAGAACTACTTTCACAGGCTGTCCAAATAAAGAGCTATAAAACTTTGCTCAGATCCAATCCCACAACCTCTTGACTGGCTCTCTAACATAGAAGCTTGTAAAAATATTTTTTTTAGAAACTAGAAAATTAGTCTAAAGTTGAAGAATTCTCTTCACCACACCCACAGAATAGAAGAATCCAATGATCAAGGAGAAATGACCGCCCTGTCCCATCCATGAGTTAGAAAGGAAAGCATGTTATTTAAATCTATTAATATTTGGTTCCAGAGATTGCATAACAAGTTGGGAAGTGGGGGATCCCTTTAAATGGTACGCTGAAGCTGGCTCTCACTGGCTCAGGATCTGACGGTGTGCATCTCCTTCCAAACTTCAGAGACTTCAAGTTGGCAGCCTGACATGAGCCACAAGGAAAGTATTTACCCCTCTGTGATTTTACTCCAAATAGTCCCCTCTCCAAAAATCCAAATCTATTCTGTTCCTGGGCTCAGACGGTTGGAGTTTAGCTAGCAAGGGTTACCTTTTACATTAAGAAACTATCACTCGCAAGAAACAGAACTGGTAAGAACAGAAAATTATAAGATTCCCCAGCCCGTGGGGACTTTCAAAGCATTCAGAGGGTCAAGACAGAGGTAATGCCATGAGGGGCAAGCATACAAAATACTACTTAAGTTGACAAGGGGATTCCCAATTAGTTGAAACTGTCAGGAATTGCACAGAGATGAAGGGGAAATGGGATTTGAATCAGATCTTAACTGATGGCTGTGATTTGGGTCAGCTGGAGAGGGTGGAGAGAGTCATCGCTAATGGGATTACTGAATGGGCAGAGGAAGAGGTAAAAGAGTATGGTGAGCCAGAAATGGACTTCGGGCCAATGTGGGGAGGGATAACCTAGCAAGCTAACTAGGCAGAGGGAGCTACTGAAGTTCTGTGAAGAGGGTGGTAAAGTATTTTAGGAATACTCTTTCCAATTTTGCTCAACTCCTTGTTTTTATTATCTTGACTTCTTTCTCTCTGATCTCTGATAATCCCAAATCCCCTAGTTTTCAGACTTGTTAGCCTAGAACTCATGCTAGGACTGGGCACATCACCGTGGCACGTCACGTGGTAACCCTGGGCCATGTGCTGGGACATAACAAGGAACAGCAGATGCCAGCTTTGCCTCACACAGCTTGTGTTAGGGGTCCCCAAAGAAATAGTTTCGGGTAGACTTTCAGCTTAGCCTTTGTCCTCAGTAAGTTGTAAATTATTGGAACTTAAACGAAGGTGATTCTCCTCTTTAACATTTACAAAAACTGTACAGACCCATTCTTTCAACCATTCACTTAGAACCCCACATGTCTCCTCCCATAGAAAATCACTTCCTGCCTATCTTTGCACCTTATAAATAATTCTTCCACAACTACTACTCTGAGTACCAACCTTTTAGTACTAACCTCTACAAATCAGAATCAGACTGCCTGGAATATGATGAAGGGGAAGGAGGGTGTAATGCAGGCAGAGAGAAGAGGAGGACGAACCACAATTTACTGAGAACTTTCTCTGAGCCTTTTGTGGACCCCAATAAATCCTCGCAGTAATCCGGTGAGATAGGAAGGACACTGAGCCTTAGTTACATTCCCATGCTTGCATAAATTTGGTTTCAATATCTGATTCCTTCTTGGGCTCTGAAGTCTGAGGAAAGGACTGCTACAAGTGTGTACAACCCCATTCTATATGCCCGTAATGATACTCAGTAGAAAATTGCTGAATAGAAACAATGTCAAGAATGGTAATTAACAGGGCACCTGGGTGGCTCAGTGGGTTAAGGCCTCTGCCTTCGGCTCGGGTCATGATCTCAGGGTCCTGGAATCGAGCCCCGCATCGGGCTCTCTGTTCAGCAGGGAGCCTGCTTCCCCCTCTCTCTCTGTCTGCCCCTCTGCCTACTTGTGATCTCTCTCTCTGTCAAATAAATAAATAAAATCTTTAAAAAAAAAAAAAAGAATGGTAATTAACTTTCCAGGTTAAACCCGATAGGTTAAAATGATCCTAGGTTTTAGCAATATAAGTTATTGTAACATAGAAGCAGGAAAAGAGAAGATGTTCCCCTCGTTTCTGAGCAAAATCCCTGATGCTCCCTTTATCCCACCTATTTCATCTTCTTAATAAATTTCCATGTTTCCTTAGACTCTTCCTTACCAGGGAAGCCTCTCCAGTCCAGGCCCAGCCTATTCCCTAAATGACCCATGTTAACAAAATTACCTTCTCTTCTCTTTCTAAAAAAACTTCTGTTTCCTTATAATACAAAATAGCATCTAGCAACAAGGTCTAATAATCATTAACATACAGGGGCGCCTGGGTGGCTCAGTGGCTTAAGCCTCTGCCTTCAGCTCAGGTCATGATCTCAGGGTCCTGGGATTGAGTCCTGCATCGGGCTCTCTGCTCAGCGGGGAGCCTGCTCCTCCTTCTGCCTGCCTCTCTGCCTACTTGTGATCTCTTTCTCTCTGTCAAATAAAAAATAGAAATTAAAAAAAAATCATTAACATACAAATTATTTGTAGCCCCTTTATTCTCCTAGTTCTTTCTTTAAAGAGGAATGTTTGGATTAATTAAATGAACTAAAATGAACCTCTCATTGGGAGAGACTCAAATTGCACGGTACACGTACATACGGTAGACATACTTTATATGTCGACACCCACCCACCCCTAGGCTTCCATTACTTGGAGAGACGATTAGGGAGGAGGGGTCCTTTCTGAAGCAGGTCAACCTTGACCAGGATTCTGCATTTAAAAGCAAACCTTCTCCAACTTCTTGTTAAAATCAACCTCTGATTCAGAAGGATCGGGGCGGAGGCTGAGAATCTGCAGAGCTAATAAACTGGCGAGGGCTGCAGAAGCTGCCCAACTATCTGCAGACCACACTTCAAGTATCGCTACTTGAAGTTATTCCGCTTTTTCACTGCTTGTTGTGAATGCCTCTGCTTCTCTAGCTACAGATTTTCTAAATGTCTGAAGGTATAAGGTCTTTTTTCACAGGACTCTAGGGTTGGCAGGATCTGAACATTGGAAACGGGACAGGAAGAGGAAGGAAACAAAGAGGATGAAAGGCAGGTATCAGTCCACACAAGTCTAAACCAAGCCTGCAGGTGTTCCGTGAGACTTACAGAAGGCCTGGATTGTTGTTGTTTCTCTCTTATCTGGCCCATCTTCCCAGACAGTACTTAGCCTGCAAAATGTCGTTTAGCAACCAAATGACAGCTTACTTACACTGTAATATTACCTTGTAGGAGAAGCAATGACTTTTCTAAAGGAGAGGGGTAGGATATGATACCGTATCAGGGCCAGATGGGAAAAGAAAAACAAGTCTGTTTTACTTTTTTATTGACCTTCAATAAAGGTCATTGAATCACTGTGTGTGCATGCACGTGAGCAAGCATGAGAGGCCAGCCGAGAAAACTCAAGAAAAAAAAAAATAGAAAATTGGGCAAAATATATGAGTAAGCAATTTATAGGAAATGAAAACTAAATAGCCAATAAACATATTATGAAAAGATAAAGTTACAATGAGATATTATTTCGCATCCGCCAAAGAGGCGAAAATTAAATAGTCTGACAATACCGAGTGTTAAAAAGGATGCTGAGCCAGGGAAATCCCTGTGTGCACTAGTGGGGGGGGGATATCTCATAGACATGAGGAGGCGCACACCCCGCAATTTAGCACCTCCAATCCTAGGTACAGCCTAGGAAAATTATAACAGATTTTCACTAAGGGTCCTACCAGGACTTTTTATAATAGAAAAAGGAAAGGAAAAGAAAAAAGAAACAAAGTAAATGTCACTTAGAGAAGAATAGAGGAACTGCAGCATTTTCAAACTTTAGAATATTACACAGCTGTGGGAATAAGTAAACTAGAGCTCCCCATAATCAACATGTATACAGTGGGGGAAAGTTGTAGGCAACTATATACTATACATTGTAGGTATGCTTTGCATAACACTTAAAACACGTAAAACAATAACTCCTTGTTTGGGACCCAAATATAGGTTTATAAGTGCACAGGAAAAAGAAACAGCAAATTCAAAAGAATAGATCCTTCTGCGGGAGGAAGGTAATGTTTTCTTTTTTAAGGTGGTAGACAGAAGTATGGGTGATTGTCATGTTACATGTTATAGTCTTTGCATTTCTTAAATATTTCATAATAAAATTTTCAGATCTTATCTTGGTGAACTGGTAACCACATTCTCTTAATAGAGAATTGATAGCAATCAATCGTGACCAGAGATTCTATTAAAGTTATGTTGATTCTGAAATTTACTAAAAGCCACATCCTTCAAAAATATTAAAGTGGGATTATTGTTATAGCTCAAAAAGAACCATTTAGGTGCAATGAATAACCTTTGCTTTCTAAATCGGTGGTCTCTAAAGTGAGGTGCATCTGGGCTCAAGAAGAAAATAATAGAACTTTTTTTTTCCATAAAATCCTTTTGATTCCTAGCTTTTGTCTATTTATACATACATAACAGATACCAGTATAAATTATTTATATTAATTTATATAACGTAATTTACAATATGTTCTTGCACAATGGTAACTGCATGTCATGTAAAAATAAACTTTTGAGGCACTGGGATGGGTCATTCAGTTGAGTGACTGACTCTCAGTTTCAGCTCAGGTCATGATCTCAGGGTCATGGGATCGAGCCCCTCACTGGGCTCCTTGCTCAGCACAGAGTCTGCTTGCAATTCTCTTCCTCTACTACCTCCCACCCCGTGCACTCAGGAACACACACTCTCTCTCAAATAGATAAACAAAATATTTTTTAAAATAAAATAAAAATAAACTCTTACTGGCCAGGGTACAAAATCAAAAAAGACTAAAAACCTCTGTTCAAAATGACCAGTAATTAGCTTTAAAAGCCACCCATCCAAATAGCCTACACCCAAACCCTAGAGGTTAAAAATAGAAATTTTAGAATAGGACTAGATTTTTAAGAGAGAAATTATTAGTGAAAAATATCTTAAACCAGAAACTTAAAACTGTAGTCGGAGAACAAACTCACTCTAACTTTCTACAGATCAAATTTTACATCAGGCTTCAAGATAAAAGTTGATATAAATGCCAACTAATATAGCACCAGTTCTGAATATATTGGTGTTGAATGTTTTGGTTTTTTAAAAGGGAGGAAAAAAAAAAAAAAAGAAAGTAAATCATTTGAAAAACCCACACAGGAAAAGGACCCAGTCTAGGAAACTGTGTGCCACTCTTTAACACAAGAGCTAAATTAACATTTTCCAACTGCTTCCAGCTATTGATATGCATTTTGGAACCGGCAGGACAAATTTAGAAAATGGCACATCACCAGAAAATGTGGGTGAGGGTGTGGGATTTTGCCTAATACAATGTAGCAAGAATCTTTCCAGAGCCAACTTCAGGAGCCAGAAAAGAAAATGTGTTGCATAAACCCTTTAGGTTGAAATGTAATCTTCCAACAAAATAAACTAGATAAAATCAAGTAGTATCATCTTACTATAAATAACTGTTCAAAGAAGCTGCATTTTAGAATAAACTCCTTGGCCTTAAAGCCAGTGATCTTGGTTACTGCCAAGTGAATTCATAACAAAAATGAAATCGTTTTACTAAATGTATAATAAAAAATTTAAATATACCTTTTAGTAAAATGAGATGACTATTTATTCACATGCATCATTTATCGATTTAACAACAAACAAAGTAAGAACGTGCACAGGAGGCAGCTACCATAAAGGCCTGCATTTTGGCAGAAGCAGAACTAGAGGTGGGTGGATACTACAAATATCATTAAGCCATAAATCAAGAGAAATTAAGATATTTACTTGGAGAGTGTGCATTTTACTTCAATAATAATGTTTTCATACCCAAAAAAAAAAAGTCTTCTCAAAGAATCCTCTACAAACATTCATTTGGACGCCAGCTCAGAAAATCTCACTAAAGGGCACAGGCCTTCAGAAGGACCGGTTTATGCAGACATCTATTTTATGACATGTTGTAAGGGAGCAGCACATCTCTAAAAAAGATGCAAAGCTTAGATAGAAAGCTATCTGTTATTTCATATCTGATAATGGAGAGATTTATCTAACAATTTCCATCCTGTCTCCACTGTTGACTACTTGTTTAGGATTTGATTTCTACAAGGTACATGATAAGATGTAATAGGTCATCTCAGGATAAATAAGTTTTTGATGAAACCATTTGCTAGGGTTTCTAATTTCTTCCCTCAAGTGTCTGAGACTAAGCAAATTAATCACTCTAACATCCAGGCTCTCAAAGCAGAGGCCCATTTATTAGAATATGTTCAACAACAAGCAGCTCTTCCTGCCCATGGGTCCTGTCCCTGTGCCTTAATAAAATCACCTTTTTGCATCTGAAAACAAAAGAATATGTTCAACATAGAAACATAATATGTATTGTGCTCCCATTCCCTAGACCCAACCCGTTGGGCCCAGGGACAGGGGACTTATCATAGATGGGTCTCACAGCTTACAAATTTCTCAGAAGCCCAAGAGTGGCTTGGTCCATGGTCCCATGACTCTGCCTCCCAGAGAGCATCAGTCATCAAAGTCTTTTCTCGTGGTTTCTTCTGAGAGGCTCAGAAGGTCTCCCAGGCAACAAAGCTCCCACTCACTTAGTTTTGTACCCTTGATGCAATTCAACAGTTCTTCCTTCAAACCAGGAGCAGAAAGGAGGATCTGCCCAGGTTGGATAGTTCCTAAATCTATTCACCTCTTATGCTAGAATTCTCTCAATTGCAAATAATAGGGAGGGAGGGAAGGAGCAGAGAATGAGGAGAAAGAAGAGAGGAGATGAAGGGGAAGGGATCCATAGCTGGATTCAGGAGATACCATCAGAACTTGATCTCTTTCTCTACATCTCCTACCTCTGCTTTTCTCTATATGATCCTCATTTTCTAGTAGGGTCTTGCCTTAATAGTGAGTGGCCAGATGTCTGCCAGCAGCTTCAGGCTTACATCTTCCCAGCTTTAAGTTCAGTGAGAAGAGAGCATCTCTTTGTAAAGAATTCCAATAAAATTTCCAGAACAAAAACTTATCAGTTCTAATTGGTTCTGTGTGGGTTACCTGTTCAACCCAGAACCAACCATGTGGCCTGAGAGGTGCAAGGATTTCTGATTGGTTCAGCCCAAGTCAGACACCCCTTGCTGGCGTCAGGGGGAGAAGAGGGTTCAAAAGCAAACCAGGTGCTGCTACAGGAGGGGAACATTTTGGCAAGCCCACTGCCATTCTCAGGGCCCTCCTTGTTGATTCCTGTCTTCGAACCCCCCCCACACACTTTCCCAACCTCGGACTCTTCATCCTCTATCATGTCTATCAAGCACAGACCCTCTCCACGTGTTTCCCTGGCCCAGGAAAACCTCATGTGTGGTCCTGACCCTGGAGTCAAACAGCCTGGCTTCCATTTCTGGTTCCATCACTTCAGCAAGTTGTACAATCTCTCTGCACCTCAAGTTCCTCATTAAAAAAAAAAAGTAGGTGACAATAGCACATCTATCATTAAGTTGCTGGGACAAATCAATAAGATGATATACCCAAAATGCTTAAAACAGTGTCTCACACAAAGTTATCTCTCAAAAAACATGAGGTATTAATATTCAATGATTGGTTAACATTTCACTAACACTGCCTCATTTTTGTTTATATCTGAGATGTCTTATAAAGGCTATTTACAACAAGACATCACTTAAGAACACAGATAAGTATGAGGCAAATCTGAGAATGTTTTCTAAGATCGTATTTCCTAATTTATATACTCACCATCAATGTATGAATGGACCTGTTAAACTGTATCTTTACCAAACTGGGTATTATCTTTTTATCCTTCTTGCAGAGCCATTATGAAAAAATTCAGTTAACAACTATCAAAGTAGATCTTTTTTAATCTACAAGACACTAAACACCTAAAAATCTAAAAACACAATAAGTAATTTTCAGTTTATCCAAAGCTCTCACTGGTTTCATATTGTGTCTATTATTTAATTTGGTTATTGACGAACCCAGGAAAGAAGGAAATATGGCTTAAAATTTGTAGTACATAGGAAAGTAGAATTCTAAACTGTAAAAGATTTTGTTTATTCCCCTGCAGGAAATGCAAAAAATCTGGATAGAAATGATATCATGTCCTCAACTCATTAAAAGCAAAACCTAAGTGAATATAAAAAAAGAAAAAATTAGGGGTGCCTGGGTGGCTCAGTCGGTTGGGCATGGGACTCTTGATTTCAGCTCAGGTCATGATCTCGGGTCATGGGATTGAATAGGGAAAGGACGGAACTTCAGGTAGGGAAAGAATAGGGGCCCCAACTAGGCTCTGAGGGTATTTAAGGTATACAGACACTGGGACAGAACAAAAATAGAGATAAGGAAGAAAAACCAGACCCCCTGTCCCAACTGCTAGGATTAAAATGTTTTTCTAATAATTACACTGTAACCACAGAAAACAGAAAATAACTGCAAAAAAAAAAAAAAAAAAAAAATGATCAGGCTTCAAAGAGAAGTTAACTATAAAGATTAACCAGACCTAGCAAAACATATCTATAGATCACAGATGTCACAAGGAACAAAGACTCTCACATAATGTATACAAGTCATGTCTAGTTCCAGACCACTGACCTAACCACCAGCAGGTTTCCTGGTAAAGTCCTAATAAAATGGCAGAGATGAAATGAAAAGCCCTCACTGGCAACGTGGTCGGGACCCCTCTCACTCCTGAGAGCTTTTTCAGTATCCTTTAATAAAACTCTATGGCTTTGCTCACTCTCCTTTTTCCATGAGATTCATTCTTTGACTCTGTGAGACAAGAACATCCCTCTCCTGCGTCAGGAAGGAGCCTGTGTCCAGCTCCCTGTTCGCACTCAGTGGGGAGTTTGCTTGAGATTCTTTCCCTCTGCCTCCTACCCCCACTTGTGTGCACACACAATCATGCTCTCACACATGTGTGTGTGTGTGTGTTCTCTAAATAAATAAATCTTCAAAAAAAAAAAAAAAGGAAAGGGGTGCCGGGGTGGCTCAGGCAGTTAAGAGGCCATCTCTTGACTTGGCTCCAGTCATGATCTCAGTGCTCTGGGATGGAGCCCTGAATCCGGCTCTGTGCTCAGCAGGGAGTCTGCTTGAGATTCTCTCTCTTCTTCCTCTGCCCCTCCCCCCACTTGTGTGCACACACGCATGAGTGCTCTCTCTCTCAAATAAAAATCTTTAAAAAAAAAAAAAAAAGGAAAAATTAGCCCATATTTAATGTGTGAAATAAAGTTGTAATGAATATTTTTACAACAGTTGTCTAATAATGAGAGTTTGGGTCTATTCAATGCATCAAATTGCTGCCATTTAAAAAAATCAAACTCAGTCTAAATTTCCTTAATAAGTTAAAAATTAATAGGCCATTTGTAGGAAATCTTGCATGCTTTTAAAATAAAGAAAACACTTCTTCCACTTTCTCGGCTTTCAAGTGTTTCAGGAGGAAAATTCTAAATGGGATGAATTCATTTATCCTCAAAAATCCCTTCAAGTGTCCCAGGGGATTTCACTTTCATAAGTGCCATGATTTAATACAAAGTCTATGTTATTAGTTGATTTTACTTTAATTCTTTTCAAATGTTTATCATCAAAAACCTGGATGAATCCTTCATACTTCTTTAAAATGAAATCTGAATAAAACTGGCAGGAAGATACTAAGCTCCCCCTGTTTGTGTGGTCCCGTGAGAGGAGGGGCCGCTAAGGACCACCACTGTCCTGCAGAAGCTGAACACCTCGAAGAGGACACAAGTCCCACCATGACAGAAACGTCCAGTAAGACTTAAACAGTGGCTTGGAAGAAACAGAAAGAGCAGGAAATTAAAAAGGAGAAATCAGAGTCCTAGGTGTCAGGAATGGCTCCAGGCAAAGACGAAAATTGATCTAGGCCCTGAAGAGCAGTAAAATTTATTTTTTTAAAGATATTTTTATGTATTTATTTGACCGAGAGAGCTCAAGCACAGGGGGAACAGCAGGTAGGAGAGGGAGAAGCAGGCTCCCCACTGAGCAGGGAGCCTGATGCAGGGCTCAATCCCCAGACCCTGGGATCATTACCTGAGCCGAAGGCAGTTGCTGAACCGACTGAGCCACCCAGGCGCCCCAAGCAGTAGAATTTAAACAGGCAGGATGGGGAGGGAAAAACTCCCCACCGCAAACCCTGTACAGTACACAAGGGTTCTTGTGAAAACAGACACACTCCCACAGACATGTCTCCTGGCTGCAAGTATATAATGTCATAACTTTTCCTACTGTTCAATAAGGCAAAAAGTGGATTTTATTCTGCCTGGTAGCTCTGCAGTCCCTGGGGTTTGACTGGATACTTGTTTAAAGTATGTCTGAACATTCTGTTGATTATACCCACTAACCAGGAGGGTTAAAAACGCATGTCAGGGGAGTAATTATTGCTGTTGTTAGTGTTACCACTATTCATTTTAACTTCACTCTCAACAGGTGTTTTTACCTAATCCCCATAAACATTTTCATAAAGAATTGTATCAGAAAAAATTATGACAAAAGTACCAGAGGAGATCCCAACTCATACCAGAAGATGCAAACCAGCCCTGCAATGGAGGAAGCCTGAAATACTATAAAGTAGCAAGCTGCTATCATCACCACTTTCTCAATTTATGGGAAACCCTTATATTTATATTTATTTTTTATATTTATATAAATATATATTATTTAATATATGTATTTATATAAATATACATATTTATAAATATACGTATTTATATACATAAATATGAATATTTATATTTCCCATATATTAACATATGGGAAACCCTGATTTATATTGCCGAATAGAAACATTTACGGCATCCATAGGAATGGGCAGCAGCCCAGGCTAGGGAAAAGGAATCTCTAAATTGTGGTACAAAATGTGGTCTCTTATAACAAACTTGATGATTCTTAGATTTCATCCTAAGAGACAAATGGAGTCAGGCAGCACCCATTAGAACACCCACTGGAACCCCACTTAGCATTTACGGAGAAGTTACACAGCCAATGTCAGGGCCAAAGAGGAGGGTACACAATTCTAAAATGACTGAGCATGGGTCACAACAGAGTACTGCATAAACTCATTCCACCAGCATATCATTACTCAAGCACGGAGCCACACCCTCCGTTTCTCGTGTCCTGGATAAAGAAGCAACAGTAAAGAAAATGGGCCACTGTGAACCCATGCAAGTTGGTGGCAGAGTAAGGAAGTGAGCCCAGGGCATTTGAATCATTTCTCAGACATACATTTTCCCCATCTCCGTCAAGAGGATGGTGGGAGTAAAATCGCAAAAGTATCTGCAGCCCTTGGCATAATATTCATCATTCCATTATAGACATAAAACAACAAGGAGCAAGAATTGACATTTGCCAACAAAACTGCACGCTCTTTGCCACCGTCAGCAAGGGGTTCTCAATCTTCTGAACAGGTCATGCAACTGACATCTGGGTGGAACAGCTCTTCCTTGTGCAAGGACGTCTCAAGAATGGACAAGCAATGCCCACGAAATCCTAGCAGCATGATCAAAATCAAAATTGGCCCAACACATGTCCCAGACTGCCTCTGATTGAAAATCAGTGGGTCACTGAGCCCTAGCTACTCTGTTCCACTGCCCGAGTCCCCATCCAATGCTTAACCAAGCATATTACGCTGTGTTAACACAGTACTCAGTATTTCCAAGGACAACCTCAGGATCTCTCTCCTTTTCCTCCACCAGCTCCTTCTCCAGACTTCCTCATTTCAATAACTAGAAACTTCCCTCAAGAGCTTTGAGTTATCTTTGACTCTTCCCAAAAGTCCCATATTTTCTTTGCCATCCTCCTCTTTCTACTCCTGCTACCATCTTTTTGCTTGAAGGCATGAGGTAGTCTCTTAACTGGTTTCCCTGCTTCGGTGCATCATGAGTCTCCTCTGAGTCCATCTTGATTGCAGCTGTATTTGTAAATGACCTGTGCCAAGACATATTTCAAAGACTCCCTACTGCCTACTAAGTTAAATACCTTGACCCAGGGGCTCAGTCAGTTAGGGTCTGCCTTAGGCTCAGGTCGTGATCTCAGGGTCCTGGGATCGAGCCCCACATCGGGCTCCCTGCTCAGCAGGGAGTCTGTCCTTCTCTCTCTCCCTCTGCCCCTCCCTCTGCTCATGCTCTCTCTCTCTCTCAAATAAATAAATAAAATCTTAAAAAAAAAAAACCTTGACCCAGCATTTGCAATCTTTCACAACACGACCCCAAAGTATTTTCCACCACACCAACCCTTACTCCCCCACAAATACGTATTTTCCAATCCATGTATTCTTCCCTAAGCCTGTTCCCATCTCAGCCACCTGTTAACCCCATTCATCCCAATAAAAGATGATGTTTTCTGCCTGAAATATCTTCCTTTCCACATTTCTAGCCAAATCACATCAGCTTTGGAGGTGCACTCACAAAGCTTCTCCAACTTCCCCGACACAAGATTTTTTTCTTTCATCCTCCCCCACCCACAGTACTTAGTACTTTATTATCCTAATACACTTATTTGCGTACTCACTCATCCACTATAGTGAAAGAATGCTGCCTGTGGGTTGTTCCACATGTGATAAAAGCCAGACTGCTATTTGGGGACCCAGTGTCCTGCCATTCTCAGTCCATTAGAATCAAAGGAAGCTCCTTCTGAGGGTGGAGCAGAGGGTCAGGCTCAAGCGGTCTGCCCATTCCATCCTCAGCCACAGCCCTGGGCTCTGGGATGTGCACTTGACAAAGTGGAGTCAGGGACTGGGAAAAGCACTGAATGGGGAGAATGGCAAGCTGGACTGGCCACAGGACAGAGGGGAAAGGTGAGAGACACTCTCTGACGCCTGCACTGTGCCACACAAAACCTGTCCTATTCCTAGACTCGTCAGTTACACGAGCAAAAAACACCCTTTTCCTGCTTAAGCAAGTTTGAGGGCCCTCAAACCAGAGTCCTACTTAAAACATCCTTTCTATTGTCTGTTGGCTACTGAAGGGAAGTGTCTGACCCTTCATCACCTTTCCCTCCATGCCTCGTTCAACTGGGTCACCACCATTATACACACATACAGAGACCTACGTGTGCTGTGCTTCGTAAGTACTTGTACTCAAGAAATGTTTTTGACATGAATTTCGGAATAAATAGTTTAATTGGGAAGAAATAATGGATTTAATTTTAGCCCTTTGCAGTCTCTCCAGTCATCACCTTATCACTTGTAGTCAGTAGACACTGAAAAGCTTTCATTAGCAAGTTTCAGGAAGGTTTTGCATTCATAATTAAACTCTTCTGTGAAAACTCTCCCCTGCTTTCAGGATTACTTAAGTACTAGTGGCATATGGCAAAGCAGGTGTTTGGCAGCAAATGTTTTTTAAAAGAGCTTTTGAAATCCGCGAACTTGTTTCTCCTTCTAAAATTAGGGAGACTCGCACAATTTTAGTTTGGCTTCCCTGACCCCGTCAGTTCCATATTCATCTCATCCTATCCAGAAGCCAGGGGCTCAGGAGGAGCCGCCAACACAGGTACAGTGATGCCTGTTGTGTTCAAGGTCTGAGAAAGCTTCACGGTTGTGCCTTGTGCCCAGAACGTAAATGCTTTGGGACGATCAATGCGTGCGTGCCCTGCCACACTGTGGTGGTGTGCGCTCACTCACAGTGGAGATCGGGGACGGACAACTCCTGAGAGACCGCACAGGGTGCTGCTCCTCTCAGGGCTTAACTGACCACAAGGCAACTCGCAGCCCTCAGACTTGGACGCTCAGAAACCTATCTGTGGCCTTGCACCAAGCTGGATGCCTCTTCAGAGAATCCAAGCGGTGGACTTTCCTCAAACAAGCTTCCACTAACATAGAAAATCAAAATGCCAATTAGTTCCATTCACAATAAAAGATAATGATTTTTTTATTAGATATTAGGTAGTAGAAAACTTTAGGTATTAGAAATCTTAAAGTTCATCCGATTACTACACTCTCTCCCATAGCTAAAGTCATGGAAAATAAATCATAATCATAAGATTGCTTTGGCAAACACTCAAAATCAAAGGAAAAGGGATTTAGATGTCCTTACAAAATGGACCTCTGACAAGGCAGCTTAGATGTTGTTCCTGTAAGAAGTCAGGTAAATCGACCACATGCCCTCCTCACGGAGAGAGCTAGCTGCATAATGACCAAATGCCCCTTTTTCATATGCATTCTAACTGCCTTCTCTCAAGGGGCCAACTGCATAATTTGCAGGGCCCAATCCAAAATAAAAATGTGGAGCTAACTCCTTGTTCAAAAAGTAGGATAAAGAATGACCCTAAAGATACTAAAATCTATTTTTCCTTTCTTCCATGGTCTCTCTCCTGCCTTACCATGTTGCTTTTTATTTGCTCTTTCATAGCATCCCCTTGAGTATAGAGATAGTCCCTGAGCCAGAACAGACCCTCACAGGCACCAGATAGCCCTGCCCCATGATTTGGAATAAGCGTGCAGCCCACTAACTAAAGAGTTCCCCTCACACCAGCTGCTGGACTGACATTGCCTAGGCTGGGGGAGGTAAAGTCAAGCCAGGTAATTCCCTTTGCAATAGGGCATACGGCCCAACCCACCACGTGCAGGCTACCCCAGGGACTGCAAAATCTACATTAGGACACATGCAATACCTGGATCAGCAGCAGGTGAGGGGCACTGAGTCACTGCTGAAAGCATTATGGCATTGCCAGCCCAGGGTGAAAATGACCAACACCATGCCTCTCACCAAGACACCATGGGGTGTGCAGCTTGGACACTCACACTCCTTGCACCCAGACCCCCACCGGGGATGAAGGATGATAGTAGTTGCTTGATGGTCAGGCTAGGGGCAGGCCAAGAAGGACCAGTGGCCCAAGGAGGAGGGAAGCAGGCTGCCAAGTATCTAGGGTGGCAGGGCTCCATGCTCCTGGACATGCTCCATTGTTCCATCAGGCTTCAATATAAAACACAAATTCAAAAATAAAATTATTACCAAGACGGACTCAAGGAAACTAGGGTACAGAAGGTGATACTATTAAAATCGACACCCTGCTCTCAATCCAAAAGAAAAAAAAAAAAAAAAAATCTAGGGGCACCTGGGTAGCTCAGTCAGTTAGGCACCCTCCTTAGGCTTGGGTCATGATAACCAGGGTCCTGGGATCGAGTCCCCACATTGGGCTCCTTGCTCAGCGGAGAGCCTGCTTCTCCCTCTCCCTCTGCCTGCCACTCCTCCTGCTTGTGCTCTTTCTCTCTCTCTCAATATCTCTCTCTGTCAAATACATAAATAAAATCTTTTAAAAAAAAATCTAATTACTCCTGACACCTTAGTAATCGATCTGGGTTGTTTGCCATAGTTGTCTAATAACTAAATATATAGGATTCCCAGTAAACAATTAAACCTCTCCAAGCCCCACCTTCTTCATCTGCAACATGAGGATGTTGGATTACAGAATCTCTAAAAACCCTGCCAGCTCTAAAGGTATAATTTTTAATGTACGAGATAAAACTCCCAGTTGCATACATCCGTGCTGTGTCATAGTCACCAACTACTCTCATGATCACCATGAACCAAAACTGCTTCAGGACCATGAAACTGAACACTGACATGACTACTAATATACTAATATTACTATAATAACATTATAACACATATGTTAGTCACCTTATAGAAATTTAAATTGCATGTACCAAAATTACAGAGCATTAGTCAAACATTTTGTGAAATAAGAGTATCAGTGTTAATGTTAATAGTTTATTAGCACGGGGTTCAGCACATTTTCATACACTAAATACAATCATTTATTCTTAGCACCATAGTTTGTACATGGTAGCCAGTCCAATGTCTGCTGAATTCATTCATTTAGTTAGGAATTCTGCCATAGACGGTACTTTGCTCAGGCTTTTGCAACTGTATCATGCTAAGGTGAGGCTGCCTTGGCTGACCTGGGGCTCTGCTTTAGTCCCTTTTCCGGGTTCCCCTCTGTTCTTTGAAATTTAGGTACAAAATTGAGTTATCAAGCACTTTTGTTGAAGGCTGGCCCACCTTATACCAGCACCTTGGGATGCAGCCAACGCTATAAAAATTCATCTAGAGACAGACACATTTCCAGGAAACTGGAAAAAAATTGAAATCAATGTTTGTAAACAGGAATCACAAAATCACAGCCTGCACAGAAGCAGGACTTCAGCTCAGCATCCTGCCAGCTGGGACCTGTCTGGGTCTACGTGGGCCTGCCCTGGAAGTTCCATTACAATGACTCTAGTGGCCATAGCAGAGAAAGGCAAGTGATTGCAGGAGCTCCAGCAAAAATCTGCCCAAACGGTATCGCAAGCAAAAGGGTGCCCTCAAAAGAAAATCAACCTAAAAATGTCCTCAGTCTTCCTCATAGAAGAAACACTCTTTTGGCAATGTGGGTGGTGGGCCAATCACAACTTACAGAGGTGACATTCTAATAATGGGGATCAAATCACAGTTTCTGTCTTTCTTGAAGGTCTTGGTATCTTGCTGCTGAAAGACATAGTCAAGAGCTGGCTATCCACTAAAAGGAGGTTCAAACAATCATATCACTGCCCCTCTCTCAATGTCTTTATCACTAAAATGAGAGGACTGGACCACCCAATCTCCAAGGTCCCTTCTGAATCCAACATCTGTGAATCTATGACATTCATTCAAATATCTGGGTTGCCGGGACAGCTGGGTGGCTCAGTTGGTTAAGTATCTGCCTTTGGCTCAGGTCACGATCTCAGGGTCCTGGGATCTAGCCCCATGTCAGGCTCTCTGCTCAGCAGGGAGCCTGCTTCTCCCTCTCCCTCTGCCTGCCACTCCCCTTGCTTGTGCTCTCTCTCTCTCTCCTTCTATCTCTCTCGCAAATAAATAAAATCTTTAAAATAAAAAAATAAAAATAAACAAATATCTGAGTTGCCATTTTGACCCATTTCACTCTTGCTACTTAGAAAAACCCTTGCTCTCTCACCTTCACACCATCCTCTCTAACGTGATTGAAATTTACATCAATTATTCTGAGCCCCTCACTCCCTCTCCTCAAGTCCTCCCACAAAACCCTTCACCATGTCTGCATGTGGACTCTGCACCAGCCCTCGGCATGGCCCCACCATGCTGCCATTCTCATTTCCCAAACAACCCAGTTTCATCCCATTTCAGGCAGGCTACCACATTTGACTTTTCAGAAACAGAACTCCTTCATTCTTTAGGCGTATTTTTATGAGTGGGCATACTATAAATAGTGTATATTAAGGTCAGTGGTCTATATCTAGATTCCCCATGGGCCTTCCATTTTCAATCCAGTCTCCTCAGTCAGGTTACCTCAGCTGTCTCTCGGCCACCTGTTTTGGTAAATGAGGTCTTACCGAAACAGAGCCACGTCTATTCTTTTACATATTATGGCTGCTTTTGCACGAAAATGGCAGTTTACTAACTGCAACAGGGACAATATGGCTGGCAAAGGCTACGATATTCACTATCTAGCCCTTTACAGAAGTCTGCCAACCCCTGCCCGAAATGGAGGCATGGCGAGCCTACCACTGATCTGATCTTCCAGAGACCCTCTGGATAAAGCGAGTCCTGAAGGAAGGGTGATAATTAACAAATGCTGAGAATCTACTATGTGCTAGCAACATGCTAGCTTTTTACCTACTTTGTGTTAAGCAGTTACTAGATTGTACACTCGTCCAGGGCAGAAAGTGAGGTTCTCTTAGAATCTCACCTCCTAAAAAAACTGGCTGATATCAATCAATGCACACAGCAGACACTCAAAATGTATTTGTTGACCTGAATTACAGGTTATTGTATTTGAGTCTCAGGATAACCTACAAGGGAACTGAAGTGTAGGTAAGTGGCAGGACAAGGTATGGACCCAGGTTGGTGAGACTCTCTCCAATACTCCATAAGATCTGAGACAAGTCAGCAGTCTTCCTGGGAATTCAGTTATTGTCACAACCACCTGATAACATGGAGCTGCTGCTGGTTTCCTAAATTCTTCTACCATTCTACAGTTCTATCCCCCACTGTCACATGTAGCTACCAACCTCTGAGCACTTAGTATGCACCAAGCACTATTATTTGTGTTGTGTAGGTACTGACACCTTTAATCTTCACGACCCCATGAGTGGTACCAGTGATGTTCTTATTTTATGGATAATAAAACTGAGGCCCAAAGGATTCAAGTAACTTGCCTACAATCACATAGCTAGTAAAGGGTGGAGCAAGGATTTAAGTCCAAGATGTCGGACTCCGGAGCACTTCCCCTTAATCGCTAGCCTGTACCACCTCCCTTCTATCATAACAGCTTTCTACAACTCCACTCAAAATCCACATCTTCCATAAAGACTTCAAAAATGAGAACAAACAATTCCATTTCTCCCTTTTACATATCATTAATTTAAACTAAAAGTTAAGACATTTCATGTGTCTATCTTCCATTTTATGTCACGAGCTTCTTTAAGGTAAAGACCATTCCTAAGGAGTTATAAACCAAAGCATTTGAATAATAACAAACACTTACTCCTTTCGGTTCTACCACAAACTTTAAGAAAGAAAACCTTTTTTTGGTAGCTTTCATTAGTTCAGTCTTCAAGTATAATAAAGGACAGTTGTGCAAACTAAGCTTCTTTGTTGTTGTGAAGCATCAGGTTATAGGGCAATATTTGGAGAAGGGAAAGTGGGCAGGGTTTCATGGGTAGACAGAACTGCTTATGCAAGATATTTTAAAGTACATTTATTTTAATATAAAATGAATCAAAACCTCACTACTGCACAAGGTCTTATTTTCTTAAATCTTATCTAAAATTTAGGAGTTATTGGTATAGTTACAGTGCCCAGCACTAACATTAATGTGATGATTCCAAATATAACTCCATTCGCAGATTAAACCTAAGAACGATTTTCCTTACAAATATGTTATTTATTTTAGAAAGGTAGAACTGTTGGATAGACCATGGGACTAAAAATAAGGAAATCAATTTTCAGGTTCCAATTCTGTCAATTACTAGCCATGTATACTTGAGCATATCATAATCTCAACAGGCATCAATTTCCCCATCTTTAAAAATAATATTCATTTTGCTTTAATTCTAGGATTGTAAATTTAGTATTTATGAATGTCCTGTACGTGTGATAATATGTTAACAAAATCTGTGGTGTCTTACCCCTAGCATACATAGAAAATCCCCAATAAGTAAGTTGAGGATATGATACAAACACTTGAGATACTTGATTATCAGTTATATCAGCTGATTAAAGAGGGGGGGTTATTCTTTTAAAACAGGGCCAGAGCACAATATGTCAGTAAACAAGCAATTTATATTTTATAACAATGACATCATTTTTGTGACTCTGTGACTTGCATTGTGTGTTTTAATATGATTTTAACAGCAAGTATGCCTGCTATCACAGAGTATGAAAGATGACCTTATGAGCACTGAATTAATTTTGTATTGTTTTTAAAATACGTAGTTGTAAGTACAACATTGCCTTGCATGTTCTATGTAAATTTCAATCCAGGTAGTTTACAATGTTTTTAGATTGGTTGCTTAACTTTTCAAATTTAATGAACCTCATTTTTATTTAAGCCTAAAATATAGTGAGCGTCTATGTTGGTAGAACACTTCCAAACTCTTTCAGGCCAATTTGGCTACTAGATAGAGTCTTAAAGAAGGAATTTAGGATGTGACTCACTTTGGTGATCCAAAGGATATTTGCCAAGGGCCTCATTCACTCATTCAAGCACACAGCAAGCAGCTATTACACGGAAGGCGCTGGCGGAGTCAAGGGAGTTCTGAAATTCCAATAGGACACCCTCCTCACCATCAAGGCACCCACAGGCCAGCATATCGACCACTCCAGCCAGCACAATGAGACAAGTACTCCACAGATGCCCTGGAGCAGATGAGGAGAGTACAATCACTCCGGAGGTTGACACCAATTGGAAAGACATTTAGAATAAATACACTGGGTACCTGAGGACATGCTAAGTGCTCTCGCATCTCTCCCATTTCTCAGGGAAGGAAGAGATAAAAAAAAAAAAAAAAAATTCATAAGCAAAGTCAAGAAAAGAAATCAGTGTTTTCACATATTAATTAAAATGTCTGTCATTTCCTTTGCCTGTGTAGCTATTTCACAATTACATTAACATGTATTTAAAATGACCTAACAGGCAAACCTTTAAGAATAAACTTAATTCTCATTACGCTTTAGTTTAAGGCCTCTTAAGTTGAAGCCACATACCTTAGGGAAAGCAGATTCTTAAGTAAAATCAGGCCAGTAGCCAGAAGAAATTAATGGAAGAAAAAAAAAAATACAAACAAAGCAATTAAATGTATATTAAACTTGAATGGAGGAGAAGGCCTTAAGAGTGCAAGTTCATCTTACTCAACCAGCCAAAGCCTGTTTCTGATAATAGATTACTTCCAACTTTAACATTATAAAAATGATACCATCTCCTTGACAAAAGAAGAGATCCAACCAGTTTACAATTTTGTTTTCCAGTCTCAAACTGAAAGTCTTCTTAACATATGAATATATGTTGAATTGCAATCTAATATGCTGGTTAAAAGCATGTGCTTTGAAGATTGGCAGCCCTGACTTTAGTCCAAATTTTGCAATATACCAACTGTGTGGCTCTAGGCAAAGCCCTTAACTTCTCTGAGCCTCAGGTTTCTCATTGCGAAATAGTGGTGACTATCTCCACACCATTGAGTCTTTGTAATGAAGTAACACATGGAAATTACTTAAGCACAGTACCTACTACTTCATAAGTGCTAAATAAATGCTCATTACATTAATAAAGTTTTATGTCATTCAGCATTCAGCCAGAGGCTCGGCTTCACAAAATAGGCCTTGTATGCAAATCAAGTGTTCACTAGGTAAAGATCTTCAGTTACAAACCTCTTTATAATCACCTATCAGGAAGCAAAATGGTAGAATGCTACCAATTTTTCTTCTGAAATCAGTTAAGTACTCAAGTAGAAGATATATTTTTAAAAAGCCAAGCTAACTGTAGCCTCAAAAGATAAACTTTTCTCTGAAGCAAAAATGAGATATCAGGCCTGTTATTCTTGATAACCTGGTTTTCCAAAAAATATATGCAAATTCCAACTTTCAAAAACCCTACCATCCTATTTTTTTACCCTACAGTTTCTTATCACCATCTTCCGACATTAGATTACACACCCAAGTTATGAGGGCTTGGGACTCAGAGAGCCTCTTGTCTGAAAAATGAGGTAACAGTATCTAACCCATAAGGTTTTTGTGGGGATTAAATGAGACACTGAGTGTCAAGTGCTTCACATAATGCTTTGAAACAGTGCACCAGGAAGCACTTGAGAGAGGTAGCTATTATTCATATCATTAATTATCAAATCTTTTCTCATAAATTGAACAGCAGAGGGGCACCTGGGTGGCTCAGTCGGTTAAGCATCTGCTTTTGGCACAGGTCATGATCCCGGGATCCTGGGATCGAGCCCCACATCGGGCTCCCTGCTCAGCGGGGAGTCTGCTTCTCCCTCTGCCCCTCCCCCTGCTCATGCTCTCTCACTCTCTCTCTCTCTCACAAAAATAAATTAAAAATCTTTAATATCTTAAATAAATAAACAAACAAATAAATAAATAAATTGAACAGCAGAGACGCGCAGCTAATGATTGACATAGTTCTAGAGAACACAGATTCTGAACTGGGTAAAGACCATGAAGAATTATGGATATTGTTGTTAAGCAAGTTCTTTCTTATTAACAAACCTGCACACATTCTGGATTAAATATGACAGGGATTCCAGCAAGAATGCCAATCACATAAATTTTGAAAAGGCATCTGGAGCCTCTGTATTTCCCTAACAGACACTTTTAGTCACTATTCCACAAATTTTAAAGTGGTGATTATCTGATATTAGGTTCTGTGTAGGTTCAGTGTTTCAGTCCAAAGAAGTTTTACAACATTCCTTCTTGTGTGTATGAACCCCAGGATGTGTGTGAGGCGGTGGTTCTCATCCCGGCTGCATCGAAGAATCAGCTGGGGAGGTCTAGGAACATATGATCCCAGGCTCTCAGACCAACTAAAGCTGAGTGTCTGGGATGGGACCTGGGTGTCTGTAGGGCTTTGCTTGTTTTGAAGTTCCCCAGGTGGCACTAATACACAGTGCGGACTGAGAACCACAGGTGTAAGGAGAAATAAGAGAAGCAGGCAAGAAAATTCTGGAAGGAGAGATCAGGCTAGTCTGTGGGAAGCTCTAGTTGTCCAATCACAGATTTAGAGGATGGCTGAGAGATCTGAAGAGAGAAACACAATTATACACAACACAATTAAGCACTCAGCCTCAAACTAATCAAAACCCCGTAAGAGCAAGACTCTATTACTCATGCTAAGAGAAGTCCTGTAGAGCATCAAATTTTGGAATGCCTAAACTCCAGAACAAACTAAAAAACAAACTAAAAAATTCATAAAGGAATTGTAGTTGCCTTTTGGGGGGAGATGAGGCCTGAGAACTAAACCTCCCACAGAGGTCACATTCACCTCCTCTTGGAGGTGCACACAGGTCATTCATGACATGTCTAGGCTGCATGAGAAGGCCACAAAACAGAGAGAAAACAAAGACATTCTCCGAGCATCAAAGCCTTGCTTACTTCATCACAGCTGATCCAGACTTCCTGGAATATGGATGACAGCAAATGGTATATTCTGGAAAACAGAAGCAGGTAGCCAGCCTAGTAAGCCGGAGTCAGAGAGTGGCTGCCTTGATACAGAAGTGATAAGAAGTGGAGAGTGTGATGATGTATAAATCCCATCATCAGCAATAAAATGGACAATTATCGGTCAGTTTGCAACCCCAGTCCTATGGCCTTCATAGGGGGAAGCAGGGATCGGGCAGTCTGTTTGTTACAACCCCATGGACACCACAATATCCAGACTATACAACAAAATAACCTCTGTTTGAGTCACGACTCCTGGGCCCCCCAGCATCCACAGGAAGATGAGGGTTGTTAGGAGAGGCTCCTCTCCCCCACAGGCACTTGCATGCCCCAGAGCCCTACCTTTGCTGGGGCTGAGGGAGCACTGGGCTCCCTCCTGGGGAAAAAGGGTGTTCCTAGACTTGAGTACAGAAGATAAGCCTTTCTTAGAATATCTCTGGTCAATTATCACTCTAATTTTGAAGCATATTACATAAGGGCCCTCCCCTTTCTATTGTGGTAAAAACACACATAACATAAAATTTACCACTCAACCATTTCTCAGTATCCAGTACAACAGTGTTAACTATATGCACATTACTGTACAAAAGATCTCCAGAACTTTTAGATCTTGCAGAACTGAAAAACTGTATTCATTTTTGAACCAAAATTCCCCCTCTCCGCCTGTTCCCAGGCCCGAGAAACCACCATTCCACTTTCTGTTTCTGAGAGTTTCACTACTTTAGACACCTCATAAAAGTGAATCTTGCAGGATTTGTCTTTTTGTAACTGGCTTACTTACTTCATTTAGCATAATGTCCTCAAGGCCCCTCCATGCTGGAGTAGGATTTCATGTGACAGGATTTTCTTCCCTTTTAAGACTAAATAATATGCCACTCTATGTATATACCAAATGGACACGGAGTTGTTCCCACCTCTTGACTACTATGAATAAGTCTGCAATAAACATGGCTGTGTAATATATCTAAGATCCTGTTTTCAATTTTTGTGGATACATACCCACAAATGGGACTACTGGATCATATGATCATTCTATTTTAATTTTTTGAGGAATCATTACACTGTTTTCCACAGCAGCTGCGTGATTTTGCATTCCCACCAACAGTGCACAAGGGCTCCAATTTCTCCACATCCTCACCAATACTTGTTATTTTCTTGATACTGGCCATCCTAACAAGTGTGAGGTGGTATCTCACTGTGGTTTGGATTTGCATTTCCCAGATAATTAGTGATGTTGAGTAACTTTCCACAGGCTTGTTGGCCATGTGTATATCTTTTCTGGAGAAAAGTTTATCCAAGACCCTTTTTCCTTTTTTAATTAGGTAACTTGGTTTTTCGTTTTGAATTGTAGCAGTTCTTTATTTATGCTGGATATTAATTCCCTATCATATGTAGGGTTTGCAAATATTTTATCTGATTCTGTAAAGTGTCTTATCACTGTGCCTTTTGCTGTACAGAAGTTTTTAAGTTTGATGTAGTCCCATTTACCTGTTTTTGCTTTTGTTGTCTTGATTTGCATCATTTCCAAAAAATCATTTCCAAATCCAATATCATGATGATTTTCCCCTATGTTTTCTTCCAGGAGTTTTATAGTTTCAGGGTTACATTTAGGTCTTTAATCCACCGTGAGTTAGTTTTTACATATGGTGTAAGAGAAGGGTCCAACTTCTTGTAGATGTGTGAATCCAGTTTTCTCAACACCATTTGATAAATACACTATCCTTTTCCCACTGTGCAGCCTTGGCACCTTTGTTGAAGATTATTTCACCATACACTCAAGGCTTACTTCTAAGGCCCTCCCTTATCACAATACATAAAACAAAACTGTGCTTCTCCTGAATACACTGTTTTGTAATCTGCTTCTTTCATTTAAAAATATGCAATCAGTGACTTATAATACAATCACTTTCTCTTATAATTATAATTCTTATTTATCATTTCAAAGGTGTTTTACTCTTAATATAAAAATAACATATGCTCAGGGCACCTGGGTGGCTCAGTGGGTTAAAGCCTCTGCCTTCGGCTCAGGTCATGATCTCAGGGTCCTGGGATTGAGCCCTGAATCGGGCTCTCTGCTCAGCGGGGAACCTGCTTCCCCCTCTTTCTCTGCCTGCCTCTCTGCCTACTTGTAATCGCTCTCTCTGTTAAATAAATAAAAATTTTAAAAATCTTTTAAAAAATAAATAAATAAATAACATATGCTCAATGTAAATGAAAAAGGTAAAGGAAAAAGTATAAATAACCAGAAATCCCAAAGCCACAGGCAACCACTGCTCCCAGTTTGATATATTTGTCCTGGATATTTTCTCTTCTGAGGATGAAAATCTTTTCCCAGATTATATTCTGACAAACATTTACTGATATCCTACTATTTCCAGTCACTACACTTTAGGCGCTAAGCCCAGAGATACAAATAAAACAGCATCTGGACCAGGGCCTGGCACATAGAAGGCACTCAAATACTTTTTGAATGAATGAATGAATGAATAGGTCTGTGCCTTGACGCATTTGGATCATGATTAACTAGTCAATCCAGTTAAGGAGCAAACAAGCACAAAAATCACTCAAGGCAGAATGATAAATCTTATAATAGGGCTGTGGCCACAGTTAGACGAGCACTGAAGCACAAAATAATACTCAAAATGTTAGGTCACTTCCTCCAGAAAAGATGGTGTCTACTCAGTCTTAAAGAAGGACCACAATAGGGGCGCCTGGGTGGCTCAATGGGTTAAGCATCTCCCTCTGGCTCAGGTCATGATCCCAGAGTCCTGGGATCAAGTCCCGCATTGGGCTTCTTGCTCAGAGGGGAGTCTGCTTCTCCCACTCCCTCCCTCCCTCTGCCCCTCCCTCTGCCCCTCCCCCTGGCTCGTGCTCACTCTTTCTCTCTCAAATGCATTTTTAAAAATGCATGCATACATACATATAAAAGAAGGACAAGAAGATAGCCAGGTGAAGAAGCGAAGGAAGAGCAATGGATTGCCAAAACCAAATCAACAAACAAAAACAAAAGAATAGGAGTGTATGGTGTGTTCGGGGAGCTGCGGCATTCACCTACGGGGAAAGGTAACAGTGGGTGTGGTATGTGTGCATGCGTGTGTGTGTGTGTGTGTGTGTGTGTGTGTGTACAAATGTGTTTTGAGGATAAAGTGTGTGGTAAAACAGCAACCATAAGGCTGATGAGGCGTGAAAAAGCCAAATCACAGAGGGCTTTGAATATACCTGAGTTTCAACTTCATCTTGAAAACCAGGGGAGTGCCTGAAGGAGTCAAGCATGGAAGTTTCAGTGTGGTAAACAGTCCTCTGGCTGTACTTTGTGTGGGTGACAAAACTGGAAGCTGCTAGAGGTTCTATTACGGGATTCTACATCAACAGTGTTGCAGGTCTGACTCAAGCCAGCATGGGCGTGGCATGGCAATGAGGAGGGCAGGATACTCGGTATTGAGGAGGAAGAGCTAACAAGGCTTGGTGAGTGATTGATGGAGTGTGGTTACTGAGAGAAGGAAGAGTCCAGGCATCTCCCAGTTTTCTGAAGGGCATGATCACAAGAGAAAGAGCAACTGGAGAAGAGAAAATAGAAGAAAATGATAGTTCCATTCAGGGCATGCTGAGTGTGAGGATTTGTGAAACATCAATGTGCAGGTCTCCAGAAAAGATGTAGTTCAGAGAAACTGAGTTGGGAGCAGAGCACAGAGTGGAAACCAGAAAGAGAAAATGATCAGGTCAAGGACGGAAGAGGAGAGAACATCATCAGTATGTACCAAGGGGATCGTGGAAGGAATGTCTGGGAAAAAGACTAGGTAGGGAACTGACCAGAGATGATAAGGAAAAGAAGGAGATGACTTATCACCATGAAAGCCAAGGTTTTAAAAACTACTTAATTTTTTTTAAATTTAAAATGAGTTTAAAAAAAAATAATAAAATAAAATGAGTTTTGAGAAGCAAAATGTGGTCAAAATGTAAGGAAGAAAGATACTTAGAAAGTAAAAGACCAGTAAAATAAGTAAGAAGTAGACACTCTCATAACACAGATAAATCCCTGAGTCAATTCAGAACTAGTGATCTGTCATCATCCTACTTTATCCCTATTTATTACCAAGACCATATATAGCATCTATAATTTCCCCACCTATATCACACAGACATAGTGCCAGAAACATGGCAATTCTTGCACATTCTGTAAAGGGTGTGCAGATCCAGATTCTGGCACCATGGATCCTGTGGTGGTTGACCTCTTTGTAGGGGGCAGAATCCAGCCCAGGCCTTGGTTCCTAGAGCTGGTTGTTAGGTTTTGAAGGAAAGAAAGAAAGTAGGAGCAGACAGAGAGGAGAGCAAGGATGAAAACAAGAAAAGAAATAATCCAATAGAAGTGAGAAAATGCTCTGGAAGCCATACCAAGAGACCTCACATCACACATCTGTATGCAAATTAAATGCATTTTTGCAGCTAGCCAGAGCCTCCCCATGGAGCTGCTCTCATGTTTCCCAACTTTCATGTAAGGGGGGGTGGGGGGGGAGAGCAGCTAACAGACCTTCTTGTTATGTCAGAGCATGGCAAGGGTGGCCAAGCCTCACACTGTTAGTGCTTCAGATACAATCTCCCTGGGCCCCGAGAAAAGAGATGATTTTGGAAAACCCTCAAGCGCTCTGCCAGCATTACATACATGAATGTTTCTCACAGAAGAAATGAAATCAGGGCCCAGAGTGTGGGTGACAGCCTTTCCCTGAAAGGGACAGAAAAGGGAAGAAATGCAGAAAGAAGCACCCTTAATTATTACTGCATTCTCTGTTCTATTTTTAGGAAAGCTTAATGAATGGAATGATACTTCAACCTGGTAACAAAGACGGGGACCCAGGGAAGTATCAAAACAAGAATAAACATGCTCAGTGTCCACCCCTTGCCCATGTAATTCCAAATATAAGTTCAGAAAAACTTAAGCAGCTTCACTTCCATACATTTCCTCATTAGGAATCTAGGGCTAATATTAAATCTGCAAACGGAGGATTTAAATAAACTATTAGTGCTGCAGTGGTGCCATGAAAGATGGGTCATTATCACTGTATCACCAATTTCTGGGTGATAACACTCAGGCTAGCTTATGAAGAAAGGCCCCCTCTCTATTCTTGGAAAAATTTAACCCTATCCAGATCTTGCTTACTAATGCTCTAATAGGCGAATATTGAGACCTTAGCCCTGAAGTGGAACCACACCCCTCTCTCCAGGGAAATTAGCTGGCCTTTTGGTCATAGCCCCTACAGAAGAGGTCTCCAGATAACTGCCTTAAACTACATCCTACACCAGGCAGTACTTTGTTAGACAATTTGACTTTGACATAGATGTCCTTTTAAGACAGGGGCCCAATACTAAATGAATTTAATCATCTCAAAACTATAGCAGTGACCACAAATGCATGGCTCAAATATTTTTATATTGTTATATGATAAGATGTTCATATAAAAACAGCAATTCTATTAGGTCAATGCATTTACTAGGCAGTACTTCCATGAGTGCAGCGTCAAAGACATCTACCCAAAATGCACCAATTTTAAGGAGTCCTTTGGTCTGTCGTGACATTTGTATTCTTAAATTAGCTGGCTAGAATGTGAACAAGGCTTAGTTTAGAAAAGAAAAAGTATAGTCCTAGAACTACAATGGTATAGTTTCAAAGACCGTGATGTTTTTAAAACCTCATTTACTTTATTTCATTTTTAACGTGGGAAAGTGCATGTATACATTCTAAGATTGGGAAGTATTCAATAAGATTATTATTACCATGATGAGCAATAGATCCACATGCGTGTAGGTCAGTTTGCTCATATTCTCCAAGAGGTCTCTTAAAATCCCATTTCTCAGGGGCATGTTACAATGAAAAGGATCAAATCCCTTCTTACCTCCAAAACAACAAAATACCCAACTCCCCTCTTAGAAACACCAGTAAGAGTTAAGGTATGTCAGATCATAATCCCAATAAGTATTTCCATTCACATGTAAATAGCTCTTTTAAAGGAGATCAAGAATAGAAAAAGAGTCTTAAAGCATAGACACAAAACAGTGATTCTATTTTTTCTTTACATTTCTGAATTGGCTCACTGAATAACAAGTGCTTTATTCTTTACAATAAGCAGAGGAAATTATTAGAATGGTGTTATACGAGAATATGTAATGGCATGGGGAAATGTTCATTCTGGTACACATGGTTAAAATAATAAAAAACACTTTTCAAAACAACATATATATTAAAATTCTAATTTTGTAATGAAAAACACACACCACACCCACATAAAACATAGCTGCACTCATATAAATCTGGGGGGGGGGGGGGGAAGTAAAATTTATTTCTCCAAAATGTTATCTCTAAATGGTTGGACTGCTAATGAATTTTTTTTCTTTTCACTTTTCAATATTTTCCTATTTTTCTACAATGACCATGACCTTTAGCATAGGATATTATGGAAATTAAATGAGATGATACTTGAGTACAGCATAAAACTCAGTGCCTATGCATAGTAAGCACTCAATAACCATTAGTTTAAAAATCCAATGCATAAAAATGGATACATACAAAAATAAATTAAAAAGCAAAGGGTAAAATATTGCCTACATAGATTATATTGTATTAAAAATTATATATTGACTAAAATAAATTTAAAAGATATTTTAGAGGAGTGCTTGGGTGGCTCATTCGGTTAAGTGTCTGACCCTTGATTTCGGCTCAGGTCATGATCTCAGGGTCGTGAGATCGAGCCTTGCATTGGGCTCCATGCTGGCCATGGAGGCTGCTTGGGATTCTCTCTCTTCCTCTCCTTCACCACCCCCGTCTCGCCCCCTGTGCACACTTTAACTCTCTGTCTCTCAAAAAAAAAAAAAAAAAAAAAGATTTAAAAGATTTTCAGAGTAATGAAAATAGAGTTAGTGTCTTTTATTCTTGTAATTTTATTTAATTCCTCTTTTTTAAGGTATACTTATATTGGAAGATGACCTCAAGAAACTTGGAATTCACACAGGACCTGGTATTGTTTTGCTTTGTTAATCAGAAGACAGTATAATATTGTAAATTAGTAGGCTCATAGAAGGGTATACTGAACATACTTTTCAAAATGGTGCTCTGTGTTTATGCTTTGCTAGAAACTGTGAGCTGATTTTATAAGAACCCAAAAAGGGAGATATAACCACCCTATCATAACAAAGCTATCATTTTCCGTAACAAAGTACTGCTTTCCTTCTAAAGTCCTCAAATCTATTTATTTTCAAAGACGCTGTTGTAATTCAGTGCTGTGCTGGAGGGACACGGCTAAATTCGATAGGGACTAATGAGTGACCAGGAGAAAGATCAAAAGAACCCACATCACGGATACACACAGTAATGAAAATCCCATAAAGTCAACATACTCAATCCAAATCCTTTCCTTCAAACCATTAAACTACAAAATCCCGAAAGAAAACAGCCCTGGGAGTGTGAAGGAGCAGACCACAAAACCTGTTTCAAATGCCTACTCCTTACACACTCAAGTTTGCTGCTGCCATTTTAACAGTGCAGGATGGCCCATCCACTTGGCCCCCAGCCTTGGGAAGTGGATCTTGGTAACTAGCAAGTAACTCATGGAACTATGGGTGAGATGGCACAGCAAAAGGCAAAGAATAGGAAGGCACCTTTCCCTAACTTTCTCCTATTCGTTGAATGACACTTTAACCCCCCATGATTATATCTGAAGCTCATCTGCAGAGAAGTCTACAAACAGGGAGGAGTTAAGCAACCAAGAGGAAGGAGATAACAGAATCAGAAGAGCACAGGCACTGGAAAACATTCATGTAATAAAGGCAGAGACACATGTCAAAGCCAAGGCTGTCCGATTCCATGCAGATGCAAACAAACAAACACAAAGGGACAGAGGTGCTCACTTGTCTAGAACATTCCATTCACTGGGCTAGGCCTTCCTTGGAAAGGATTTTCTTTAACTATTCTTGATAAGCCCTGAAAAACTACAACCAAAACCAAATTAAACAAAGAAAAAAATTTAAAAAATAAAAATTTTAACAAAAATTTCACAAAATTCAATGGACTCATTTTATTGGCAAAAACAACAAAGACTTTTCAAGATGTAACTTTAACAATGACCTTGACTCTAAAAAAAAAATGATGAAAGAGAAAAACTCTGCTAGACAGTTCAGAGGAAGGGGGACAGAACAGAGATGGCTAATTGAAATAAACTCATTCAGGATATATTCAGAAAAATCTGGCTGAATGTTTCTAGTAAGACCAGAATTAGATAATATACAGAAGTTCAGATATGTTTTTGTTACAAATGGAAACAGTTGTTTTTTTTTTTAACTATTGAGTCTCCGGGTATCTGAATCCTCAATCCAATTATCTCTCAAAGAGTAAATTAGTGATGTTAGCGTATTAGGTATTGTCCATCTCTTTTTTAAAAAAACATATGTTTTGGGGTGCCTAGGTGGTGCAGTTGGTTGGGTGTCTGACTCTTGGTTCTGGCTCAGGTCATGATCTCAGGGTGGTGGGATTGAGCCCCGCACAGGGCTCCGTGCTCAGCAGGGAGTCTGTTTGATATTCACTCTCCCTCTCCCTTGGCCCCTCCCTGCTACGTGCTCATGTGTACTCTCTCTCTCGCTCTCAAAAATAAATAAATTTTAAAAAAAAGGGGGGGGGGCTCCTGGGTGGCTCAGTGGGTTAAAGCCTCTGCCTTTGGCTCAGGTCATAACCTCAGGGTCCTGGGATTGAGCGCCGCATTGGGCTCTCTGCTCAGCGGGGAGCCTGCTTCCCTCTCTCACTCTGCCTGCCTCTCTGCCTGCTTGTGATCTCTCTCTCTCTGTCAAATAAATAAATAAAATCTTTAAAAATAAATAAATAAATAAAATAAATTAATAAAAAAAATTAAAAAATAAAAAGTATGTTTCTTTGGCTGTCAAAGGCCTAACTGGCCATAATCTTAGCTACAAATGGAGGAGGAGAATTTATTTCCCAGGTGCTCTGAATGCTTGTCAAAAAGCAAATTTTGGAAGAAAAAAAAAGCAAATTTTGGACTAGAGGTCAGTGAGATTATATCACATTATAAATGTGATAGTTCAACATTAGTTCCTAAATTGGGGTGGGGAAAGCTTAATTACTTACTATTGATTTTTATTGGCTTTTCTCTATAAGCCTTTACAGAGTGACTAGACTACAAAGACAAGTTGCTTATAATCTAAGAGAGGAAACGGTCATGTAAGTATATCTTATAGTTCAACCCTAAGTAGGAACTGAGCTGGAGAAACAGAGCAGGACTACCCCCTCCAGGCCTTCAGTGACATCTCACAGAAGTCACAGCTTTTGAGCACAGTCTTAAAGGATGAATAGGAATCCTTCACCAGGTAAGGAGAGGCATTCCAAGAAAAAGGAATCCTAAACTCAAAGGAACAAACATCTGAGAGCAGGACTTGTTCAGGAAAATGGCCTGTGCTGCCAAAGAGGGCAGAAGTGGGCACTGGGGCTGGACAAAGAGCTAAAGCCCCGATCACAGACACGTATGCCATGCTGACAAATTGGCAGTGGGGCCACCGAAAAGAAATTTTCAGCTGGAAAGTGAGATGATCCAATTTTCATGTTAGAAATCCCATTCTAGTAGCCATGTGAAGACATTATTGAGAGGAGAAAACCTGAAAGCAACTGTATTGACCCAAATGGCAGAGAGGATGGTACAGATTAAGAGATATTTAAGTTATAGAATTTCTAGAACTCAATATTTGGGTAGAGGACAGTGGGGGAAAGGGCAGTGACAGAAGGGACAAGTTTAAGGAAGATTCTCAGATTTCCGGGGCCAACTGGGTAGAGGGTACTGTCATTAACAAAAACAGAGCACACAAGGGAAGGGCATGTCAACTGAGGAGACCAAGACACTCTGTGATGCTCAAGACCATCCAGTACACAACTGAATATATGAAATCCAGAAGTTTAAGACCACTGCAACTTCCCAGTACATATTTTATATGCAGAACTGTCTTTAGGTGTCAGTTGAGGCAATTCATTTTATTCATTGGACAGATTTTATCACATGCTTCCCAGATTCACGGCACACCACTGAGGGTTCAATGAGGCTTCTGTACATGGTGGGAAGAGCTCTAGACTCAGAGTCAAGACTCAGATGACAAATATTAGCTTTGCAACTGCTCTGTGATCTCCAGCACGTGCCCACTCTGATCTTCTGTAAAATGCAGATGAGTTCTTCTGCCCACCACTTCTGGGGGCTTAAATAAGATAATTACATGGAAAGGCAGAGCATGATACCAGACACATCGTAGGTGATCAGTAAAAGTTGGTAGAATGCAACCTCTAGTTACTCTGTATACTCGGAGAGCTCCTGAGCTGAAGGGAAAGATGAGCTATGTAACATAAAAATGCTATAATATACTGTAAAAGATAATGGTCACCTATACAGAGGTATAAAGAGTGATGGGCAGTCAAAGGAGGGAGAGACCACCTAAAGAAAAGATTTAGAGAAGAACTTTCCGATAAGCTGGGCCCGCAGAATGGGTAGGATTTAGACATGCAGAGAAAGAGACAAGAGGGCAATCTCAGGGGTAGAGACACAG
>CM052883.1:138697772-138821318 GCA_028534135.1 Potos flavus
GCCTCTGCCTTTGGCTCAGGTCATGATCTCAGGGTCCTGGGATTGAGCCCCGCATCGGGCTCTCTGCTCAGTGGAGGAGCCTGCTTCCCCCTCTCTCTCTCTCTGCCTGCCTCTCTGCCTACTTGTGATCTCTGTCTCTCTCTCTCTCAAATAAATAAATAAAATCTTTAAAAAAAAAAAACTGGCTGAAATTCCTATAGCACGTGCTTGCACATATTTTTTTAAATTGTGTGTGTGTGTGTGTGTGTGTGTGTGTGTCCTGTATCACTAAAAAAATACAAAACCCTTCGGCCATGGCGGCCTCAGATGCCAGTACAGTATTTGAAACATAAGACTAAGAGAATATTTACTGATGTTTTCAATGACTTTTCTTTTTATTAATCATAAGTGCAATATACTGGTGCTGATATGAGAAACACTGATCAGTTTTTCCATATATACACATGTATTTATAATACATGTATTTATATATGCATATATACATATATAGCAACTCATGTGTATATTCTATCAGTATGACTAATCTGAAGCATTTTTTTATAATTATCACACTCATATTCTTTTTCCAGCATGTTTTCCTTCAAATCTTAAACCCTTCTCACTCTTCATTTGCCATTGAACTCCCACTGAAGTTAAAAATAATCAAATTTCCATTTCAGATATGCATAGCACTTTTCTTCCAAGGAGCTTTGGTTGCTTTATTATTAGTCTCAAGTTTATTAAGTCCTGTGAGATAGTAGGTATAAAATACTATATAACCTCACTGGCCTGTAAAACAGAATATATATTCTTCCTAAATGTACACCCCAGAAGAGTGATGACACTGAGGAAGTCATTTTTTTTGTTATTCAAATGTTAACCTGGATTTTCCCCATGGTTCTACCTGCATCACAGCAGTTATTAACTATAAATATGCCAGTAAGCCATTTTTCCAAGCATTTATTGAGTGCCTACCATTAGCCAGACACTATGAAAGGCTGGAGAGAAATAAAAGAGAAATAAATCTTGGTACCTGCCTTGAAGGAATTCTCAGTTAAGTGGAGAAGACAGACCCATTCTCAGTTGATGGTACAGACTAACACAAACCAGCCTGGTTGAAGGAGTTGAGGAGCCCAGTGGAGTGAGAAATACGGAAAAAAGTATATCAAATTTTACTCTTAAATCCCAATTGCTGGATCTATAGATTGCTCCCAAAATAGGTGCTGAAAATGCTCAGACCAAATTGTGCACTTAAGATTTCCTAAGGTAAATTGGATTTCCTGGCGCTTTTATTTCTGGTGCAGTTTGGTCATCCCACCTTGATTTCTAAAGCAAAAAAAGCCTTCCACCTAGAACAAAAGGCAGGCTGTGCATTTAACCAGAATTCCATTGCTTACTAGTAAACGCTTATGAGTAAATATTAAGTTTGCATTCAGATACTAATGATTTTAGGCTCTTCATCTTTGCATCTCAGAACCCAGCTCAGTATCTGGCTTTAGAGATGGGATATGAATGACTGTTGACTTAACTGAATGAATTACAAGGCCACTATTGTACGATGGTAACCATCAACTCACCAGGAAAGTAAAAACATCCTGAGACTTTAAGAGCTACTGTCGCTCCTAATAATTGGAAGTTGTATAAATCTTACAACCTGACTTTTTTCACTTAACATTCTAGCATAAGTGTTTTCTCATTTAATCAAAAATTCTTGGGTGCCTGAGTGGCTCAGTTGCTTAAGTGTCTGCCTCTGGCTCAGGTCACGACCTCAGGGTCCTGGGATGGAGCCCTGAGTTGGGCTCCCTGCTCAGCAGGGAGCCTGCTTCTCTCCCTTTCCCCACTGCTTGTTCTCTCCCTCTCTCTTTCTCTCTCTCTCAAATAAATAAATAAAATCTTTAAAAAAAAAAAAGTTAAAAAAATTCTCGCCCCATGTCATCGGGCTCAGCAGAGAATCTGCCTAAGGATTCTCTCCCTCTCCCTCTGCCCCTTCCTTCACTCACATGCTTTCCCTCCCTCCCTCCTTCTCTCCCTCTCTCTAAAATAAATAAATCTTAAAAAAAAGAATTCTCAGTATGTGTCACTTTAGAAGCTAGGTAAAAACAGCATGACTACGTCATAATTTTTCTAACCATTCCCATTTACTGGAATAGCCCAAAGCTCCTTTTATTTTTCATTTCCATGAATAATATAGTGGTGAACATCTTTGTGCATAAAGGTTGTATATGGATTTCTGATTATTTTTTGAACAGGAACCCCAAAGTAGAATTAAAAGGTCATATATTTAAAGTTTGTATGATGTACTAACAAACTGTTTTTAAACAAAGCTTAAAGTCATTCTGACTGCATGTTTAAAAGTACTAGTTTCACTGGACCTTTGCCAGCTTTAAGTAGTAGTACTAGTTTCAGAGGACCTTTGCCAGGTTTAAGTACTAGTACTAGTTTCACTGGACCTTTGCCAGGTTTAAGCATTCTGAATTTTTTAAATCAATGCTAGTTTGTGAACTCAAATACAACCGACAAGTAAATGTAAATAATCCCCTTTGCTTGAACAGTTTCAAAGCAAGAGGACTCTAAAAAGACTTGAGAATGCCTCACAGGGTAAGCTAGTTAGATAGGGGCTTACCTTGGAAAATGATGCTGTGTTCATTCTTAGAATCTACAGTTTCAGTTATCTTTTATCTTTACTGGTAACCTTCTCAAAGGCAAATTTAGACTCCTTCACTTCGTAAATATTCATATTACATTAAATTCTGGGGCTTGCTTTTCACTCGTGGACTTGACAACATAATGAAATGCATGCATTTTATAAATTAGAAAGCACTCTACACTAGATACCAATGCTGACCAAACCCCAACACCTCCCTAAAGAACTCAAGGACTTCCTGAAAGTTCTCTTCTTCCGGGTTGTTTTTTTTTAACTTCATTGTTCTTATCATTCTGCATTAGGGATTATGTTGCATGATCATTCAGAGACTTGACTTTGTCACAACAAAACTCACTTATGTGTTATACTGATACTCTTTTCTATGAACACATGACAACAGATGCAATAATGATTCTGAGATTCCATGTTATTTCAAGTTCTACTATATATTTTGTTCTAACCTTAACCATCCCTAAAAATGGCCCCACTTTCAAAAAAAAAAAGGGGGGGCTGCAAACCGCTTGCTCATAATTGAAATTCTCAAGTGAATAAAGCTACCTCTATGACTCCTAGTTATTGTAAGAATTAAATGAGATCATGTAAAAACACTCTCAAGAACTACAGAACTTCCTTTCCTCAAGTTTTTGACTAGGATCCAGAATTTTGAATATCGACTTTAAGAAAAAGAAAGAACAGTATATAATATACTGTAACTCAAGATCAAGTGAACTCAAAGCCCAATTCCTCACTGCATGACCTAAGGACCTATAGCCATTAGCAGTAGGCTGGTCTCCTTAATACACACACACATAACATACAAATGTACATGAAGACATACCTACAAATCCTCCACTCTTAAAAGGCATAAGCATTTCAAATAATTTTCATAGAACAATTGACACTGCTAGAAAAAAACAAAAGCTAATAAAGTAATTGCTGCTGTCACTAAAAGAGTGAATGGCAGGCCTTTGGGATTTGCACGATAGTAAAACTTCAAACACATTTCGCAGGCCAACATAGAGTAACTAACTTTTTATTTTGTCAAACAAAGGTATTTACGAAAGAAAAAACTAGCACAACTAATACTATTTTACCACTTTACCACTTACTTCCTTAAGTTGAAAAACCTCAGCTTTAATTAAAATTTAGTACATTGCCAGAATTTTACTAAACCTATAAAAAGTGTCTCAGAACAGAACCTGGGAATAAAAACTTATCTAGACTATACTGGATTTAAGGACACCAGTGTCCCCTTCACATTACTATTTCTTGTCCATATTTCCCTGCTGCTATTCTTTTTTGTCCTCTACTGTCTGCCAACAGAGCAGTCACCTCTCCAGGACTCATCAATTCAGAAACCAAGATCAAGACAACTTTGATTGATGGATATGATGCCCACAGATGGATGGCAAATTTCCAATGGCAAGATCATCCTTAAGATCATCCTTAATTTTCTTGCCCTAACTAGCTGGGTTAAACCATTTCCAAAAGTAAAGATTTTTCTCTTTGGAATACAAAGGTAGAGCAGGATAAGGAGGAAAAACAAAAGATAAAAGTAGTACAAATAATAATATTATGAACCCACCTACTGAATTTAATCCTTGTTCAGAAGTTAGTCCTCTTCAGAAACTAAATAATACACAGAATTTTCATATGAAAACAATAATCTGCTAGTCGCTGCAGAAACACATTCTATCCATCTCTTTAATGAAAACCCTAAAATGTCAGAATAACTTTTTTAAATCATAAGTTATAAAAGATGACTAATATTTTTTAATGTTTTCTTTACTGTGAAACTCTCCTTTCAGATTTTGCTTGGTATTAAAAAGACAGTTGGACGAAATGCCACAATTATAAAAACTGACAAAAGGAATTTTTTAGGAACAAACTACCAATGCTCAAATTAGCACTAATAGGCTAAATCCTCCATGTGTTTTGCATGTATATTCATGAGAGCACAGAGTTTCTCCTACTTTAGATTTTTAAAGTACTCCTTTAAGTAAAAAGACTCTCAATGTCTAAACCCACAAGTACTACCACAGATCAAAATATTGATAGTGACTTAGGCTTACTTCTAGTTAAATATAAGAAAAAATATTTTCTAAAAAAAAATATCTTCTGGTTTGTAAATATGAATGCTTATGTTTCTCTTGAGCATAAGAAAGAGTTGTTGCATGATTTTCCAAAATCAGAAACAAGATCAGTATATAACATTTTCCTCAGCTACTCGACATTCCCAAAAAAGACCACGACACAGGATGAGCCCTCTTCACCTTCTCTTCTAGCACACTCTCCCAACCTCCACAGATGGCTGAGATTTCAAATGACCTTAATCACTCAAGCCACACTAAGTTAAGCATTCTTCATTACAAAAACCTTGACTTTCCTTGAATCTTGATATACTGGAATCTTGATATCCTTAGTAGTTTCGTTTATTTTGAAAATGCTTTCAAAATAGTTCTAGGATTTAGATGAAAAAAACTGTCAAAAAATATAATATTCCTATTTTGTTTAAAAATTTAGTCTTAATAATCAATAACAATCATCATGGTTTTATAATGTATTGCCTACACATTTGGCTTGATTGACCCAACTGTGGTAGCCTGGGGTTTTGTTTATATGTCTTCTTCCTTCCTTTCTTTTTCTTTTTTTCCTTCTTTCTTCCAACCTAGCTGAACTACCTACCATCCTATAATGCGTATTTGTGGTGAAATTCTGAATCAGGAAAATTATGGTGGAATTCCCTTCCTTCAAAAATATGCTACAGATATAAAGTCAAACAAGAATATATTATCAAATTTATATAACCAAGTATCTCTAAATGATACAAAAACTTTCAAATTTCATAGGATCCAAGAGGAAAATGGATACCAGAGAGCATCCTAGGACAGCGTTCAGCCTATCACACATAATCGTACCCCAATGGAGTCACTAAGGGTACTTTCCCTCTCCTGCTGAATAATTCCCTCCCTTCCACTGCTCCTCAGATCCCATGACTAGTCCTTCTTTCATTCAACATGTGCCAGACATTGTTCTAAGAACAATGGTGAGCAGAAGCAGTGATGGCTCCTGCCCAGTGGAGCTCTTCACCCAGCCATGATCCTCTCAACACCACTAGGCAGTAGAGTGCGGGCATGGGGCGATGCTCTTATACAGGTCCACCGCTAACATTTGCAAAGTTCAGGACAAGAGTACCAGTGGAGGCTGACTTCCATATGTCTAAATATTTAAAGGTATAAATTAAGCTATTTAATATGTTTTATTCTCATAATGGCCTGAAAGATCAAGTTTGACTTGAGAATTCTAGCCAAAATGTAGGGAGCCAGAGGTGCAAGGTACCTTCTATATCTACCTCCAGCTCTATTCAGCACAACGGAGCTCATCTGTGCATACTTGTGGGCACCCAAGCCAGTTCATCAGGCTCCACTCACACTCCCTGCAAATAGGAGCCTCTTAAACACTCCTTGGGTCTAAAGGTGTGCACACTGGCTTCCCTTGTCTGTCCTCAATAAGAACCCCCAGGAAGAGGCCCAAGCAGGCCCCAGAGGCAGGCTTCGGGCTTTGGGACAGGGAAATCAGTGCCTAAAGAGTGTTCCAGAAGACAGAGCACAGGCTCCCCACGGGTACGTTCACTTGGTCCTGTGAAGGGGCAGACAGGGGGGCCAGAGGAAGGCCCCTTACCCAGTGCTAAGGGCATTAGTGTGCTCTCTACAGAGGCAGATTAGATTTTTCAGAATCAGTCTGAAGAGCAGCCCTGAGTGACAGGGGAAAAGAGGAGGAAGGGCAAGGGAAAAAGAACATACTATCCTGATGCCCTCCTACCCTTGGGTTCCTTCACCCAGACGGCCAACGGCAGCAGAGGGAAGGGCAGAGGGCCGGCCACGCTGCTGTTGCAGGGTGCTGTCTCCCTGTGACACCAAGTTGCGTACACAGCCCGGGAGAGCCAGGGAAAGAGAAAGGAAAGGAGAAAGAAGATGGAAGGAACTGATAGTTATTAAGCCTCCACTGAAGGACAGTTCTGCCTACCTCAGAAATACAGAAAGGCAAACAAACAAAACAAAAACATCCAACATAAGCAGTAGTGTTTAAAACATTATTTATTAAATTATACCCCAAAAATGTTTTCAGTGAAGTACCTTTCCCACCATCAGCTTTGCTCCGCAGTTTGGGAGTCTTTTATGGCAGAGCCACCAACTCAGCAACTCCTGCTGTCAAAGCAATCATCGATGCTTCTAATTTGGGAGCCTCCCATGCTTGTTTTATTCACCAATGGCTGAGGCCACACAAGGCCCAACTAACGAGTGGTGCCAGGACTCTGGGCAACCCCACCCCCGACCATGCAGATGTAGGACGTGCTCTCCGGGGCTCACCTGCTGGATGCTTCCACCGGACTGATTCCCTACTCGGTCCCTCCCAGCCAGAGACACCTGGCAGGCCGGCCGCCTCACATGCCCATCACACTTCCTCTAGGCACTGGGCAAATGCTGTGAGCTTCAGAGAAAGACTTACCAGGTCCATGCCAGCCCACAGGTCCCCAGACCTCTCCATGAAGTTACATTCTGCACTGTTACACTTCCATCGCTAGTGTAATTCTCCCCTTCTTCCTCCACACCAGCTCTCACCTGCACAAGAATTCAAGTTCCTTCCTATTCTTTCTCCTGACATATCTCTTTAATTTGACTTGACTTATTTGTTTATTTGTGAGTTCTTTGGGACAGAGTATGTGTGATCAAACCTTATATATCAGGCACTAAGATATGAGGGAAGGAGTTTTTGAACATGTCTTCCATGTTCAGGAACCATGTATTTTACATATATTTTCTCATTTACTCATCACAAAACTTCACAACCATCACTACTATGCACATTTTTATCCACTGAGCTCAGAAAAATTAAGCAAGTTACTCAAGATGACAAACCTAGAAAATGTGTGAAGGCACCCAACAGAGTTCTCCCTGTACCTGTGAAACTCTGAAGTTACTCTCTTCCCACTGCATTAGCTAACTGCCTGATGAATGGCTGACTCTAGAGATTCTTATGTGCTGATGTTTGGCTACATGGGGCCTCAAGTAGCCTTTTAAGAGCTGAGGTACAATAACAAGAGTAAAATACTCTATTAACCAGACTTTACAACTTAAAAAGAAGTTTAAAAATAATTTTCAAATACCAAGATAGCAGAAAGAATTAATAATGATAAAAACAGAATGAAAGAGAAAACAAAGAAACTAACTTGATTAATAAACCAAAAGAAACAAATCACAGGCCATGCCATTTTTTAAAAAGAAGGAAAACACAAATAAACAATGTTACAAATGAAAAAGGGGACACACTGCCAATTTGGTATTAATAGTACAGATTTATGACAATAAACTTGGAACTTTAAACCAAGAGGATAATTTTCTAGGAAAATACAAATGTATCAATTCATTCAGTGAATATTTACTGAAGACCTTCTATATACCGAGCAGTAGGCTATCACAATCAACAAATAGATAAAGTTCCTCCCATTATGGAAACTTCCTTGTGGGGGTGAGTAGGTTTGAGGGACAGAAAGAAATAAATGTATAGCATGTCATACGGTAATACACATCATGAAGAAGAACAAAGACAGTTGGTAGAGGGAGACCAGGAAGAAGGAACATCTTTCAAAGCAGTGGTCAGAGAAGGATAGAGCCATGAGAGTCAAAGGGGAAGGAAGCTGGAGTGTACTTGGCTTGTTCAAGTACAATGAGGAGTAAATGGGTAACATTATCTGGTGTGTACTTTAAAAGAAGCATTCAAGGGGTGCCTAGGTGACTCAGTCAGTTAAGCACCCAATCTTGATTTCGGCTGAGGTCATGATCTCAGGGTGATGAGCTCAAGTCCCACATCCAGCTCCATGCTGGGCATGCAGCCTGCTTGGGATTCTCTCACTCTCTCTCCTTCTGCCACTCCCCCCCACTCCTTCCCTCTCTCTAATGTAAAAGAAGCAAAGTCAAAATAAGAACCAAAAGAGGTAAAAATACTGCAGAGCAATAACTACACAAGAAATTAGAAAAGCCATTTAAAAAACAAACAATCCCATTTACAAATGCACCAAAAATAATAAAATACCTAGGAATAAACTTAACCAAGGAGGTGAAAGACCCGTACTTTAAAAACTATAAAATACTGATGAAAGAAATTCAAGGCAACAAAAGGAAATTGAAAGACATTCCATGTTCATGGGTTGGATGAATAAATACTGTTAAAATATCTATAATGCCCAAAGCAATCTACGAATTTAATGCAATCCCTATCAAAATACCAACAGCATTTTTTGCAGAACTAGAACAATTTTCAAATTTGTATGGAACCACAGAAGACCCCGAAGAGCCAAAGTAATCTAGAAAAAGAAAAAAGAAAAAAAAAACAAAAAACTGGAAGCATCACAATTCCAGACTTCAAGTTCTATTACAAAGCTGCAGTAATCAAAACAGTATGATACTGGCACAAAAACAGACATATAGATCAATAGAATAGAATGGAAAACCTAGAAATAAACCCACATTTATATGGTCAATTAATCTTTAACAAAGGAAGAAAGAATATACAATAGGAAAAAGACAGTCTCTTCAACAAATGGTGCTGGGAAAACTGGACAGCTACATGCAAAAGAATGAAACTGGACCACTTTCTTACACCATATGCAAAAGTAAACTCAAAATGGATTAAAGACCTAAATATAAGACTTGAAACCATAACAATCCTAGAAGAGAGAGCATGCAGTAATTTCTCTGACATTGGCCACATAGCAACATTTTTCTAGATATGTCTCCTGAGGCAAGAGAAATAAAAGCAAAAATTAACTATTGGGACTACATCAATATAAAAAGTTTCTGCACTGTGAAAGAAATAATCAACAAAACTAAAAGGCCACCTACCGAATGGGAGAAGATATTTGCAAATGATATATCCAATAAAGGGTTAGTATCCAAAATACATAAAGAACTTATACAACTTAATACCCAAAAAACAAATAATCCAATTAAAATGGGCAGGAGGCATAAACAGACATTTCTCTAAAGAAGACATACAGATGGCCACAGACATACGAAAAGAGGTCCAACATCACTCATCAAGAGGGAAATTTAAATCAAAACCACAATGAGATATCACCTCACACTTGTCAGAATGGCTAAAATCAACAACACAAGAAACAAGCGTTAGCGAGGATGTGGAGAAGAACCCTCTTGCACCGCTGATGGGAGTGTAAACTGGTGAAGCCACTCTGTAATACAGTACGGAGGTTCCTCAAATAGTTAAAAATAGAACTACCCTATGATCCAATAATTGCACTACTGGGTATTTACCCAAAAAATACAAAAACACAAAGAGATACATGAACCCCTATGTTTACTGCAGCATTATTTACAATAGCCAAATTACAGAAGTAGCCCAAGTGTCCATCGACAGATGAATGGATAAAGAAGATACACACACACACACACACACACACACACACACACACACGAATATTATTCAGCCAGGAAAAAGAATGAAATCTTGCCATTTGCAATAAAATGGATGGAGCTAGAGAGTATAATGCTAAGCAAATAAGTCAGTCAGAGAAAGACAAATACAACATGATTTCACTCATGTAGAATTTAAGAAATAAACAAGCAAAGGGAAAAAAGGGGGGAGGGGGGAGCAAACAAAGAAACAGACTCTTAGACTACAGAGAACAAACTGATGGTTACCAGAGGGGAGGTGAGTGGGGGGATGGGTGAAATAGGTGATGGGGATTAAAGAGTAGACTTATCAGGATGAGCACTGAGTAAGTACTGAATTGTCGAATCACTATATTGTACATGAAACTAATATAACACTATATATTAACTATACTGGAATTAAAATTAAAAACTTAATCTAAAAAAAAAAAAGAAAACAAACAAACAAACAAAAACCTCTAAAAAAAAGATGGGTCCAGGTAGCTTTAAAGGTAAATTCCACCAAGCTTCTGAAGAACTGATAACCACTATATGAAAAGTTTCTGAGACTTATGAGGCTCATAGAACATGGAAAACAAACCAGACAAAGATATATATAAAGGGCTCTCCTACTCACCTCTAGCACACACACACACACACACACACACACACACACACACACACACTACTTTACAGGCCAATGTTCCCCAAACCTCAGTCATTCTAGTACCATCTTCACAATTTTTAAACATCTAGATACCATCTATAGTAAATATAAATATTATAATATTCATTTAAATTGGCTACTCTAAAAGATAAATTTTTATCAGTATGAAAAATGAAAAATAATATCACTTATCAAAATTAATTGCACAATTGCACATATATACAATTTTTAAAATATTTATCTACATACTTCCTAAGAGTAGGTCACATTCTACCAGTACTTGGTACTGGAATACAGACCATATTTTAAGAAACACTAATATAGGCCAAGTTTACTTATGATGCTAGGTATACAAAATTTTAAATGTAATATTAGAAAATTTAATATAAAAATGCTTTTAAAGAACAATATATCATAATCAATCAGGTTTTACTCCAGAAGTAAAAGAATGGCTTACCATTGGGAAACCAATTTATATGTGTGCCTGTTAAATATAACATATAATATAACATATATATACACACATATTAATAAAGACACATGTAGGTAGACTACAGAGCACATTCGAAACCATTCATTATCTCTTGTAAAATAAGTAGCACCCAACTTATAGACAGAAAAACAGGCTGAGGACTGTTATGTAATATGCCCAAGGTCTTAGAGCTCATACTTTTAGAGCAGTGGTTCTCAACCAGGGAAAATTTTGCCTCCCAGGGGATATTTTTGATTGTCATGATTGGGTGACTGCTACTGGCATCCAGTGGGCAGAGGTCAAAGATGCTGTTAAATCTCCTACAATGAAATACAGGACAATCCTGCAGGACAAATAACCAAATGGCAATAGTGGTAAGGTTGAGAAACCCGGGCTTAGAGAAAATGCAACATCGAACTCCAAATCTGATTTCAGGTCCAGGGCTCTTTCACTTTATTACACTGCACCCCTATCACTGAATTAAAACTTAATTTCTATGGGAAAAATGCATTTTGAATTCCATATAACCAACTCTAAAACTTACCTAAACGTTACACCTGAAGAGTCATAATTAAGGGAAAGGTCAGTTCACTCCACAAGGACTCTTCTTCCCCAAGTGAAACTATAAGTGAGAAAAGTTAATGAATTCCTTCTACCACCAGGCAATGGGCAAAAGGTTTAAGAGCAGTTGACCAGGGGCACCTGGGTGGTTCAGTCCATTAAGCATCTGACTTCAGCTCTGGTCATGGCCTCAGAGTCCCCTGTAGGGCTCCCCACTCAGTGGGGAGTCTGCTTGTCCCTCTCCCTCTGCCCCTGCCGCTGTTTGTGCTCTCACATGCTCACTCTCTATCAAATAAAATCTTAAAAAAAAAAAAAAGAGCAGTTGACCAAAATGTTTGTCCAGCTATTCTTCTCCTCTGACATGAACATTTGTCTTTGACTCCAATATGCTCTGGAAACCTAGGTTCATTGTTTTACACTGGCCTGGGAAATTTTATCATAGGCTAGTGTTTTTTAAAGACTGTTTGCTTATGTCATTTATACAATTTATGTATTATGAGGAAAAAAACAGGCCACTTTAAGCAAGGAGATATTATTATCTCTCTGCAACTGTCTAGAAGTGTACTGCTTTCTGAAAGATGGAAGGCGACATAAATGTTACTTTACTTTTCTTCGGTTAAATCTCATGACCTACTTCTTCTAACCTGTTTTCTACTCTCATACTACAACTGCAAAGAGGAGGAAAAGAACAGTTAATAAGCCATCCTGTGTCAAACACAGAAGCTTGCATCCATCAATCTCTGGGTATATTCAAGACAAACAAGCGAAATAGTTCCACCCTTCCCAGTGGTGCAGCTAAAATACGAATTAGAAAACTGAGCCAGTAAACATTTTCTTCAAGATCACAATTAAAGAGCCTGCAAAAGAAACCTACTGGATTCTCACTGCAGCTGATGCACATCAAGTGTTTGACTTTCAAAATGCATGGATTATAAAAAGCATCAGTGTGTGTGGAGGGATGTGTGTGGGATGAGTAGGCGGGGGTATAATAAGAAAGAACAGTATTTTGGTTCTTTGGCAGATTTAATTCCTTCATCTCAACCTCCCACTAATATTTCTGAGAATATGCAAATTACCCCAGAACGTGCCTCTCCAAACTTCCCTCACTGTGCCTCTTTGCCCTCCAGTCTCTCATCCCCCAAAGGCATCTTAGTGGGGGAGGAGCACTCGTTTCTTTCACTCCTGCTCCATTTTGCTCCTCCCTGAAGAGAACTCCATTATTCCCTATAGGATTTCTTTTCATGAATATTTTCATCTTGAGCTTTTCAACAATCACAACTATTACTCTGTAAAATATATTTCTACCAAACACGTTTTAGGACAAAAGTAAATTATTAAATGTTTAAATAAGCTTCTGGCTTGAGCGTGGAAAAATAAAAATGGCTTAGTAGGGCTGTAAAATTTTCTTTAAAAAGATTCCCTTAACTGTTATACTTCATAATTCTTTAAAATACAAAACAAAAAAACAAAATCTCCAGCTCTCAACACTAAAGACACTGGCTTTAAAAAAAAGGGGGGATTTTAGTAGTTATTTTCCACAAATATGGGGATTATTACATTATTTTTTTACTTAGCCATCTATTTTTTTAATGGTGTGATCAAAAGCCCAAAAGAGCTTATGGACAAGCAGTTCTAATTATTGTGTAGCCTGCACCTTTAATTAGTATGAAGCTAATTTAATGGTGACTTATTTTTCCCCTCAGAATTATAACCACAAGCAATTAGTAGTGAGAGCCTACCTTCTTGAAAATCTCTAAAACTTAGACTTTGAAATCTGACTGATGATAATACAAATACAGAAAAATAAATTATTTTGGAAGTATAAAGTATTATATTCCCAAATGCAAAATCATAAGCACCAAAAATATAATTAATACACTTTTATAAGACATCGATCAATATTTCCATTCATTTTCCGGGATAATTCAGTAATTCAAGTAGCTTTTAATTAGGACTGGCTGGCATACTGCACACTGCATAACTGCAGATCAATTCCACAACCCACCCTCAAGCCTACCGCACCAATACCTTCATTTCATTCAGCCACCCAATACATCCAACGTATGCCACACACAATAGTAGGGGGTTAAGAATTCAGTGGGGGACAAAGCAGAAATGGTCCAACAGAGAGTATACAATTTGGCATTAAATAAGTAAGCATATAAATAAGTGTATGATAACAAACTATGGTTAAGTGCAATTAAAGAAACAAACTGTGCTTGAAGAATATTCCAGAATAAGGGATATACAAAGGCAAAACCAGAGGTATTGTAAGGTTAGCACTGCATGAGAAAAATGTATAATCCAAAGGGCAGAGCTTAAGAGGCAAGCAGGTAGAGGTTGATAGGTGGAGGTTTCTAGAAAGGCCAGTAGGAAAGTAGGGGCAGAGGAAGGTAGAAGTTAGAGTAAAGAGAACAGCACCATTCAGAGAATCAGGGCAATGGGAGCATGACATCACCAGTGGGGCAACCTGATAGATTCTCTTTTAAATGTATCCCTCCCCACAGCCTGCTCGCTAGATATTCTCTGGTGCAGGAGAGATTTTAACACATTACTCTGGACCAGAGGTCGCAAACTCCAATGACCACAGGGGGCAGACAAGTGAGGAAAATTAACAAAGCAGCTGCATGTGCACCCTGCGTGAAAAGTGGGGACTGTGGAGACACACATGGGGACCTGCACTGATTGACATCACGTGGAGATGCAGGCCCCACATGGGGCCAAATACCAGGGCTTTTTTTTTTATATAAAGATTTTTTTTTTTTTTTAATTTGACAGAGAGATAAGAGAGCACAAGTAATCAGAGTGGTAGGCAGAGGGAGAGGGAGAAGCAGACTCACCGCTGAGCAGGGAGCCCGATGCGGAACTCGATCTCAGGACCCTGGGATCATGACCTGAGCCAAAGGCAGATGCTTAATGACTGAGCCACCCAGGGGCCCAAATATTAGGGTTTTTTAAAGAGATGCCAGAAGTCTGGGTTTTTTTCATATGACACATTCCAATTTTTTAAAAACTATAGTGGGTCAAATAAATCAAATTTAGGACCACCATTTCGTAACCTTCCTCCAATATTTTACTTCTGTTATCTATGGAAAAAAGATTTCTCTTCTTAACTCTTCAACTGGTTTTACTTTTTAATATACCACCAACACACTATTTCAGACTAAGAAAACAAACAAAACACTGTAAGACAATCCATTCCACTATTACTGACCTTTATTCTCTAAGCCTAAAAAATTCATATGTGTTTAAGGCACGAATAACATTGAATATATTTCTATCTTTCTTCAAGAAGCAAGTTATTTACTACAAAATTATTGAAACTGATTACTGATAAAAGATGAAGATTAATGTAAAAAATAATAGTATTACTTGCTTTAACTTTGGATAAAAGTTTTAAGTGAATATCCAGAGCTTGCTGAAATTGCTATAAAAATATCTTTTTTGGGGCACCTGGATGGCACAGTCAGTTGAGTGACCAACTCTTGGTTTTGGCTCAGGTCGTGATCTCAGGGTCATGAGATCAAATCCTGCGTCAGGCTGCACGCTCAGTGGGGAGTCTGCTCAAGATTCTCTCTCCTTCTCGCTCTGCCCCTCCTGCTCATGCACTCTCTCTCTCTCAAATAAGTAAATAAATCTTTAAAATATATATATCTTTTTCCACTCTTGTAAACATGCCTTCTGTGAGACTGGTTTCTCTACAGTGTTATTAAAACAAAACCTTAAAACTTTTGGGTAGACATTATGCCTTGGCAGTAGCATGTCATCTGGCCAACCTAGATTAGATATGTTCACAAGCAAGAAGTGAGCCCATTTGGAGAATAAGAAACTATAAATACTGATACATATACACACAGTTTGCATTCCAAGTGTGCATATGGAGACTGCTATTTCACTTACAACTATTTGCTTAGTTACAATTGCAGGTCAAGAAAGGTATGAATGTAATAACAATTCTCTATGTTAATTGCTTATACACATTTTCAGAAACCTGTATGATTTCCATAAATAGAATTTTCAGAAATTTTTTCTCTTTTCCTATGCTAGGTTTGTTATTTATTATTGAAATGTCAGTTTAAGTCTTAAACCTAATAATAAAAAGTCTGTGCTTATACTTTGTGCAGTTCCTATCTTATTTTTCTAGTAATTCAGAGTAGCAGTCTACAACATATTGGAAATTAAAAAAAAAAAAAAAAAAAAAAACCTGGTCCCTCGCCACAGATAATTTGAGAAATACTGATCTACCCAAGACAGCTAGAAAACAAGCCAGAGTTATTTCAAACCTAGATTTCCCTAGGGCTCTATTTTCCAAAACTTTTAGGACATGTGGTTTGGTAATAAACAAGGCATTCAGTCACACTGAATCACAGAATAAGAAAGGTAGTGCAAACTAATCTGATCGGTAAGGGTCGAGGTCTTTTAGTAAGGGTATGTGAAGTTAGGTACAAGCCATGTAACTCATTCCTCAAGCTCACTACCTGGTAGTATTTTAGGAAATCAAGTCATAAACTAAATTCAGCCAAACATACATTAGCAAGCAGGCACCAAGCCTGTCTTGCAGCTCAAGGAAGTCCCATTTTCTTCCTCAGGTACTTACTACTATCCTCTAAGATGATACGCTCCCAGCGAGACTTCCAAAGACCTAGATGGCAGGACGAGCCCTCCTAGGAACACCGAACCCGGGGCGACTCCCAGGCTTCCCACAGCTCATTCATGCAATTCCCAACCATTTCACGGATGAAAAATTGTTCCTGACAGCCCTGAAGCTAATTAAATCCTCTGGTATATGTTTCTCTAATAATACTTGAAGTTTTAAGTATCCAATACTGAAGGTGTTAATTCCTTATTAGGGTGCCCAAAATGATAACCACCTGTAAGAAGAAAATTAGGCAAGAATCATGCCATTTATACCGAAGCACTTCCAAAGTAAACTACACTCACATGACATAAAGATCTTATTCCAATAGTTCTACTGAAATAAAGTGTCTGTTTGATGACAGGACGATGTGGATAAATCTTCAACACTGGCTCATCTCCCATTTTAACAAAGAACAGAAATTTGGTTTAGGACTTTTGGCAAATATCAGTATCCAACTAGAGGAGAATGACATTGTTTCATTTTCGTTGTAATGACTGTGAGAGTTACCTTCTCTTAATCATGTAATAATATAGAGCTACCTTTTAAAATAAATTCCCTTAAGCTAAATAAAGAGTAAATAGAAATATTAGATAATAATAGTAGAGGCATATAATGTAAAAATTTGTGAAAATTGTTGTGTCCTAAGTTATGAGCACTCCCAACTGACCACCCCTGCCACACCTCCCCACAATTTCAAGATCACCGGTGACTAAGGAGGGCAGCTATTGCTAACAAGGCCTGGGGCACATAATTTCCCATAATTCCACCTCAAAGCATCACCCAGGCAATCCTGTAGGATAATCTGTCCTTACTGGAACACTTTTTCCTTTAACACCCCACAAAGAGCATGTGGCTTACAATTCAGACTTCCATGTTTGTGTCAATCAAATTTTAGCACTTTAACAAAGGAAGATAACTTTCATATACATCCAGGATAAGATGAACAGAGACTGAAATCCACTGTGTTAACATAGCTATCAAATTGTGGACTTTTCTTTCCTTTTCTCTATTTTCCAAATTTTCTGTAATGTTGTTACAGGTCTCTTATAATCCAAACATTTGTGAAGGAAAAATTAAATATAACATTAAAAAATACATCTAAGCCTGATAGAATGGGAAAGGGGCTACTGAAACCAAATTTATAAAACTTAAGTGGTGGTGGCTTGCTTTGCAAGAGGCTTCTGTGCATCACTGCAGAGAAATCCTTTAAAGAGTTCATATTAAGAGGCTCCATGGGATTCTTAATTCCTCTGTGCCATACCCCACCCTTCCCCATTAATTTAAAACTCAGCCTTAGCTCAGCGCCAACTGCCTTCTTGTCTGCCTGGGTGTCCCCTCTGTATCTCTGTCTCTCCCAGATGGGCCTCTCTGGCTCACTCCTCACCAGTCTTCCCACAATGCCTGTCCCACAGTGTCCATGGTGTTGGCATCTGTCTCCACTACTACTATGTGTGGTGCCTGAGAATCAGGACATGTCATTTCTCCATGTCCCTAGCACCATGTCCAGATCCTAGCACCCAGAGGGAAGCTCAACAGATGTCTGCCTCAAGACTAGAATTGATTCAATTGATAACCGTCAAAAAAAAAAAAAAATTGATATTAATAATAGCTACCATGTATTTAAGCGTTTTATATGCATCATCTCAGTTATTATAACCTTTAGCCCTCCAAAGTATTCATCACCCTCCTGTGCTACAGGTGAGGAAACAAGGGAGGGAAAGGCAATGCGGTGTATCTATGCCCAATCTCCAAGGTGGAGAAGGTGTTGTGGAGTCAAGCGTGAAAGTCCCCCCATCATGTGAAACTGACTTTCCTCCTCACCCAGTCCTACCTTCACAGGTTTACCAGTACAACAGACATGCAAAGCCACGGTCATCAATCTCTCCCACAATTCGGTATCAGGAATGCAACAACTATATAAGCAATAATAATTTAAAATAAACAGAAAAGAGCACTGGCAGCTTGCTTATTTAACATGTTAATCAACATGTTAATTAGTCTATGTTCTGAGGAACATTTACACACTTTCTGATTTCTTAAAAACACAGAAGTATAAAATTCCATAATGAATTCCACTTAAAAGTAATAATTTATGTTAGGAAACATTTTGTCTCTTTGTCCCTCAATTCTTGAGATCAGTCCAGTCCACCCGTGATGGCAAAAAGGCAAAAGCTTCTCTGAAACACTAAATCAGAGAAAGATGGATACAGATTTAGACTAAAGTATTTCTGACATTTTCCTTGTTTTAGGGGGGGTCACAAGTGTAATTAGATTTAAAGGAAAAATAACATTTAAGTCAAAAAAAATCAGTATGATAGGAATTATGTGAATTAGGCATATTTACTTTGTATGCTTTTCTATATTTTCTGTATTTCCTACAAGTGAATAAAAGAACTATTTTATTAATTAGGGTAGAATTTGTTATGAATTATTAAAAAGGAATAAGGACATCCTTTCATCAGTAATCTATAGCACCACTTAAACAGAACTTCAATATAACCAAGTGTTAGATTACCTGGAATTTACTTTAAAATACCACAGCTGAGCAACATGAAATGTGTATGTGTGTTAGTATGGTGGTCAACTGACATTTACTCAAAAGAACCACACTCCCAGAGGCAGCTAGTTCTCTCTCTTTCCAAATCACACTGGTAGTTTTTGTTGTAGTCTTGTACATATTAAAGACAAAAATTCATTGACAAAATTAGCAGTGGTTAAGATGTATAAACTGATTTCTTTCATGAATCTGGTAAAAAAGTCTAATGACTAAATGCAATGTGATATTCTGGATTGGATTCTAGAACTGAAAAAGGATATTAATGAAAAAAAGTCTGGAGTTTAGTTAATATTAATACACCAATGTTGATTTCTTAGTTTTGATAAATATAAAAACTCTGTATTATCTTTGCAATTTTCCTGTAGATCTCAAATTATTACCAAAAAAATAAAAATTGAGTGAGCATGAGGAATATGACATTAAAATTGGAAACTGAGGCTTGATTCTTAAAGGCCCTGTGTATAGAAACTGTTTCACACAACCCAGATAGTTAACAAAGTCTTCCTACTAAAATATGATGTATCTGCCCCCAGAAAAACCTATCATGTAATGTGCACCGAAAGAGCACAAGAAAAGAAAGATAAACATCTTTACGTGCAATGGAACGAAGTCTGAAAGTCGTTTTCATTATAACCCAGTAAGAAAGTTACTCCTAATTATTGGAGTTTAGAGATATTTACCAAAACAAATGAACCTATTAGTTGTGCATAACCAGACCCACTTGTAATATAATACTCAAAACAGTTTTTCAACTGTAGCTTCTAAAGATGAATGTGTATCAGTGTCTCATGGATTAGCATAACAGTTAACATGGGAGGCAGGGGTTTCGGCTCAGGTCATGATCTCATGGGTGATGAGATCGAGCTCTGTATCAGGATCCATGCTCAGCGAGGAGTCTGCTTGAAGATTCTCTCACTCGGCCCCTCCCCCCACTCGTGCCCACACACACACTCTCTCTCTCTAATAAATAAATCTTTACATATGCGCGCGCGCGCGTGTGTGTGTGTGTGTGTGTGTTTCAAGCTAGCAGCAAGCTTCCCATCCATACCTTCATGTTGCTCATATCCCTACCCAATGGCCATGTGGCATATGAACACACTGGAAAGAATTCAAGCCAAAAAAAAAAGAGCATCATTCCATTTGCTCTTCGCAACAGTGAATACTGATGATGAAGGTAATGGCGATTATACCGGGTGGTGATGACTCTGTGTTCACCTATATTTCCAGATCATGTGAGCCATTAATTAATAGGTGAATTCTTCCCTCAGTAAATATGATACAATTTTTAAAGTATATCCCTTTAAATGATTCGATTGCAAAAGTGTGAGATGCATTATCAAGCAATTAATTGAATATTAACATTAGTGCCTACATTACTGGAAATTGACTAATGGAAAATCGAGTCAAATGTATTATTTTTTAATTACAAAAATTAAATTACATAACAGCAACATTATCACCATCCTGTTCTCTACACGGGAGGTAGAACACACTCAGCCTCCCTCATTTAAAAACTATTTGTTGCCTGAGGCAACCAAAAGCTAGTTCCAAAGTCCATGCTGAGTGTCAGGAGCAGAAACACCATGACTAGAACCCTGGTATACAGCATTATAATCCTGGGCTCCACCAACCAGAACATGATGCTCCTTCAAAAAGGAAAACAAAACAAAACAAAAAAGAAGGCTTTTCTATTGTGCATATCCAAGGCATTGTCAACACATCACTGCTTCATTGTTCTGCCCATTCTTCATCAGAGAAACCACAATTAAATGATGAGGCCTTCTTTCCCTTTTTCTAATAAAAGCCAGAGGAGAGAGAGTTCCGCGTCCTTACAACTTTTTGTTTTCTAGAACTCCAAATTCACTCTTTAATAAATGTTTCATTCAAAGGCCTGAGTAAAAACGAAAGAGACCAGTCAAGTATCTGGAAATTCTGTGGCTTTCTCTGATCTGTATTAGTGAAATGCCCCCAAAACTGTCAAATGAAATTTCATTTATCTGTGCACAGTTGTGGTTAGCCAGGACTAGAAAAGTGGTTTGACTAATGAGAGCAATTCTGGCCATGACAGTAATAGTTTTCTCAGAAGCAGAAATTGAATGAGGCTAAGGGTTATAGCCACATGTAAAAACCATGCCATAAGGAATCAATGTTCCTGCACATAATTAAACTATAACAGTTAAGACAAAAAGAATGTACTAGGACTGCCAGAGTAAAACGATCCTACTAAGTAAGTACTCAAAGAGCTGTTAGCTTTTGTGGATTCCCCATGTGATGCCAAGAACAATCAAAGATGTTACTTTGGAAAGGGAATATGATCATGTATCCAGGAGGAAAAATATACATCGCCATCTCCACCTTTCAGTAAGTGACTAAACTTTGTGTAGTAACAGGAACTCAAATAAATTTTTATTTTAAATATTTATTATGAATGCATTTAAAAGACGTTTTACTATTATTACAAGGCGGTCAAGGTAGATTCTAGTTCTGCCACTAATTCTCTTTTTGATTCTGGGCAAGTTAAAATTGACTTGAATCTCATTTTTTAGCCATCGCCACATCCTTTCTCATCTAGATTACAGCAATAACCTCATTGGCCCCCCAGCCTTCCACTCTGCCCACCCACTCATTCATAGAATTAAAATGAGAACTACCTTTCTCAATTCCAAATTTAATTCCCTTCTTTCTAAGAGTTTCACATTTACCCTTGGATAAATCTTAAACTCCTTAAAATATAGTGAGATGGTGTTATATATGTGTGTGTGTGTGTGTGTGTATATATATATATATTATATATTGTTATATCCTATATTTCTTCCTGGATACATATAATAAATATTATATATTATATATATAAACACACACATATATATTATATATATAATATACATATAAACATGAGATAATAAGTTAACAATTAAAGTTCCCTAATCAAGAGTTCACTCCTGCTGGCATTGAAAGGACCCTATTCAGGTATCCATCCTTTAGAAACTACTGTTCTATGGGAGGAAAATAAACTCGTTTTGTTTGAGCTACTGTAATTTGTGGTCTCTGTGTCGCTGCACCTTAAAATACACCCTACCTAATACTACATCCAGTGATTTTTAGTTCCTTAAATACACCATATTCCCTCTTACCATGGATTCTCTGCACATGTTCTTCTCTCTACCTGGAACTCTCCCACCTCCTAACCATCATCTTGCAAACTCCTACTTCGGTTCTCACTTCCTTAGAGAGGTTATCCCTAACCTTAAGCCTAGGTTCCGTTCCCCTTGATATTCCAACAGCAGACTGCATTCTGACTTCCAGCTATCACTTTAGACACCAGTGGCTAATTTATTAGTATAAAGGATGCTTGGAGTAGTTTTTCATTGGTGAAGTGAATGATAAAGATAAAAAGAATTTGAGTACCAGAATGACCTTTAAAAATAGAGCTGCCTAATCACCCTGATTTGTCAACCAATTCTAGACAATTTCATTGGAGGAAATAAATTTGCCTTGTTTGAGTGACTGTAATTTGGGATGATTTTGTTATAGCAGCTAAGCTTGTACCTTAACAAATGCACTCACCATATTCAATGGTTTTCAGATCTATGAGGAGCCCATGTTCTTCTCACCTCTAAGTCCTTGCATATGCTATTCCCTATGACCGGAATACTCTACCAATTCCTGCTGTTAATTAGCTAACTATTAGCCTCCAAATCAGAGTGTAAAAATCATCTTGGACAAATCCTCCCTTAACCTTGAGGGTCCATTAGATCCAACAGAAGATCCTGCACCCCATCACCATTATCTCAACATATTTTACTGTCCTTGTTTTGTAATAATCTCCTTCCTTCAACATACTATAAGCTCTTGGCAGACAAGAGGCTACTTCTCACTCGTTTCCTGCTGCCCTGGCAGCACCTAGCAGTGGGTCTGGCACCTAACATAGGATCCAGGGCACAAACCTCCACCTTGACCACAATGCCATCTTAAGAGATCTTGTCAATTACCTTATCAAAATCTAGACCTATCTCCATATTTTATTTTATTTTACTTCCAGTAACACTAATGAGAAGGAAAGGGAAGATAAAGGGGTTGAGGGAGAAGGAAGGGAAGAGGAAGAAGAGATTAGTTTGGCATACTTTGGCATGGCTTAGTGAACCCTCCCATCTATGTTGCTCCCCAAAACATCTTGTTAAGAAAATACATTCAAAATATTTGGAGGTTGAAGACAGTGAAATAGCATACTGTTTCTTTCTTTTTTTTTTTTTTTAAGATTTTATTTATGTATTTATATGACAGAGAGAGAGAGATCACAAGTAGGCAGAGGCAGGCAGAGGGAGAGGGGGAAGCAGGCTCCCCGCTGAGCACAGAGCCCGATGTGGGGCTTGATCCCAGGACCCTGAGATCATGACCCGAGCCACAGGCAGCAGCTTCACCCACTGAGCCACCCAGGCGCCCCAGCATATTGTTTCTTTAGCTATAATTTTTTTCAAACCCATAGCATATAATCTACATCATGTCGAGACCAACTAGATGCCTTCTTACTATCTCTTTCTTTACCTTCGATAGAACTTCAGTTGCATCTTAACTCTGCTTGAAGACTACGACAGGTGCTTAGCTAGCATGTTTTAATTCTTCCAGAAGCCAGGGACTGGGCAGCTGATCTTCTGGTAAGCAAATAAATTATAATGCTCCAAAAATGTCCAAACTGAAGTCACCTTATCCTTTGTAGAGAAACTAAGAAAGGCCCCCTAAATAGGTTGAGAATTAGCAACCAATGACCTCTACCTACTTCCACAGCTATGTTTCTAAAAGACAAATGTCTGTCATTGATTTGGAACAGTCTGGAGCCCCTTTCATAATATGAAGCAGCCTCAACCACCACAGATGAACCTGGCCCTTTAAATTATCTTGAATCACAATCAGGGTGCCTAGGTGGCTCAGTTGGTTGAGCAGTTGAGTGTCTGACTCTTAATTTCTGCTCAGGTCATGATCTCAGGGTCGTGAGATTGAGCCGTGGCTCAGGCTCTATGCTCCGTGAGGAGTCTGCTTGAGATTCTCCCTCTCTCTCTGCCCCCCCCACTTGCTCACTCTCTTTCTAAAATAAATAAATCTTTAAAAAATTAAATTATTTTGACTCACGACAGCCAAAAGACAACTTGCCTTTTTTTTCCCTTACCTTGTATTTCACTTCCCTTTCCATACTCCTGCTTTTCCCCTTCAATTTTAAGCCTGTAGGACAGAAAAACTCGTATTCTCTAATCTCAACAAAATCATATTTATTCTTGTCTGTGGCACAAGAAAAGGAATATATAGATGTAATTTCATTCTTCGTTTTCCTTTAACAATGTGTTTAATGGGGCAAGTAGCTCTCTTACGGTCACCTTAAACTACACTGACTTTTTTCTGGCTCAGCTTACCTCACTATAAAACAGGATGAGGTCAATGCTAGATTGCAGAATTTAATTAAACGCCTAAGATGAAAGCTTTATGACATCTCCAATTCTTGCTCTGCATCAAGAACAAGAAACCAAATTTTGCTTGAGGCTAAAATATAATACTAGCCTTGTAAAAAATGATTATTGGACATAATTTATAACTATCCAACCTAGCACATCTGCTATTTTGACAGCAGATAATCAGCTGGGCTGAGGATTTTTTTTATAACTGCACTCTGATTTACTGTTGCACACTATTCCCAGAATCCTGATTTCATTTGTTTTTACTGTTAATATGAATCTGCTAAAAAGTCCCAACTTTGTGTCCTAAACCAAATGAGATCAGCCAATTGGAAAGCAGTATATACAAATTTTAAAATCCAGCTATTTATAGTCCTATTTCCCAGATGTGTTTCCTGACCACAAGAAAGGTTCAGTCTGGCTATAAATGAGTCTCCAGTATGTGTCAGGACCTCCTGTCCTTGTGCAACAAAAAATCTTTACTCTGCTTTGTTCTTAATTTATGCAGCTCTTCCCTGCCACACACACCAAGCCACTCATATGTCAGCATTAATGCAGACGAATACATTATTAGTAGCAACATCCTCTGAGATCTCAATTCAGTGAGTGCAAAACATCAGAAGGAATGTGTTACTTTTCTCCCCTTTAAATAATACATACCTAAGGCCCATGGAAGAATCTTTGCGGCCTTGGAAATGAGAACAGGGCTTGAAATGATAGTCAAATCCCCTTCTATTCTCTTCTGCCTCACTCCACTACCCATAAATATCAGATGAGAGGCTGCATATTCTGGTGAATGTAGGCCAGCTGCTGTGACGCAGGAAGATTTGGGCTTTGGGATATAAATTTTTCAAAGAACTAAAAGTAGCTCCCAAGAACCTGCTTAAGACAACCGCCTGCCTCAGCCTTCGACAGCATTTTCATTGTCAGTCTCGACTGGGAAACAACCTGGTGTTCATCTGCCGCCTCCAATGGCTTCACCAGGCTGGAAAGGGTTAACTAGAAGGAATACGGCACTGCTGTGCTTTTCTCGACACAAGACACAAACTGTATGAGGGCAAACCGTCTTGCTACAAGCCTCAAATACCAAAATCAAATCCTGTTTCCATCGCCACATAGTTCCGCACATCTATATAGGGAAATTTTTTAAATGGCAAACAGTAAATTAGCATAGCAGCTAACTCCCCAACTAACTAGTCTTCTTCAGAATTTGCACAACAAAACGACTAGGAAGAAAACAAATTGTCAACATAACTCTTCTTCCACTGCTAAAAAAGCTAGCCCCTAAAAAGCCATGTTTAAAGCTTCAGGCCTCATTTCTCACAGCACTCCCAGAAGAGGGAAAACAGATTTCCCAGTTTGTGAAAATCAGTGCTGCTTTCAGCAAGTTGGTAAAGATTCCAATTGCAGAAACACAAAATGAGGATCATACTAAAATAGAAGGGGTTGGTCCTTACCACCAATGCGAGACATACAGACTGTTCACCATGCTGGCTTTGTTATTTAAGAACTGCTTCCAACATAATGCATAGGAAAGGACAAGATTCCAAATGCATCAATGTTTAGAAATTTTATACTGTTCCACATCACATTTATATGCCACAGGCAGAGTCTGGGTACGTCTGATGTAATGCCTTGCATAATGCATTGGAAGATTTGCTAAGGCAAATTACAAGACAATTTAATTAGAAGACTTATCCCCTGACCATATACCTTTCTAGGTCCGTCTCTGGCAAAGGCAACCCTACATGTATACCTAATAGCCCTGGCTATTCTCCACAGCCCCCCACCCCATCTTACCCCACCCCCACCACCTCACCTATCTCTAGCTGCTACAGTCACTTTGGAAATGAGGAGATGATGTGAGTTCAAAAGCAGCAAAAGTCAGAGAAAGTAATACAGTTTAGATTAGACCTCTTTTATATTGTCTCCTCACTTTTATTCAGAATGTCCGAAATTGCTCATTTCACTATAATACATTGCCTCAGATGTCAACAATTAAAGATTTGAGTCAACAAGCATTACTTGTTTAAAAAAAAAAAAATACCTTCAGGGGAATCACTACACTACCAAGAATTTAATCAGACTGCTTTTTACTCTAACATTTATCAGAGAAGAGCTACAAAGGGAAGAAATGGATGAATGAGGCTTAATAATCTGGGAGCACTTAAGAACAATCTAGAAGGTAAAGTGGGCTGTCAGGAACCATATGGCATCCTAAAAACTCAAGCTCTCTTTTTCTAAATGACCAATGTTGGCTATGGAGGACACACTGAATAAATTAATGATTAACAGTTCTTGTGGAAGAGTAACCTGATAAACACTCAGACATTTCTGCAGAATATTCATGGACCCTCTGGCTTATCCAATTCTGAGTTCATGAGTTTCTTGGTGCACCTCTGTGCATGGCTTGCCACTGTGAACTATGACAGCTGTGGCAGCATTCTGTATAAGGGACTACTGGAGGGGCCACAGGACCACAAGAGAGAACTGGACAAGAAAAATCAGAAATGTCGGTGGGCACTTGCTTTCCAGAATGTGTCTAAAGCCCATAAATCTTAAAAGTTGGCATAATCAGCCTCATAAAATCTCAGCTGCCCCCATCAACTTCCAGACTTATTCTACTGATAAGCAGAAAGAGAAGCAAAAAATACATAATAACTTCTTGAAAACCATTAATCTTGCTATTTGGTGCCTCTAACCCCTCCAAGGACTCACCTCCAGCTGGAAGGGGAAAAGGAGATTACATATCTCAAAAAGTTACATGGCAAATGATCTTTAGAAAGCACATAATCCAGCTTTCTGGACTAGAAGCTGAGAGCTACAGGGTCAGTCACCCACCGATATTAATCTGCCAAATGGCCACTGTGCTTATGAATAAAGTGAGCACTGATCCACCAAGTTACAAGTCCGGACTTCCGCCTCAGTGGTGGTGCTGGGGGGGGAAGGCGGCAGCAGCCCCAACTGAGCAAGCCTAGAGCTCCCCACACACTACCCATCTCGTGAGTGGGGGACACACGGCACTCATTTCATAGCTGGATCACCCAACTTCGAATACAGAGACCAAGAAAGGTGGGTCTAGTAGAAGCAAAGGAGCGGGCAAAAACCAATTCCTTTCTGTTCCATTTTGCCCAAAGTCATTCCTGTCCTAGGCCGAAGAAAGGAAACTGTTCTTCCTCCTCCTCCCTCCGTGTCAGAAGTCTCCTGCTCCCAGGAAACAGTTGCGTTACCACATAGGGCAAATCGGTTTCGCAGGAGAACCTGAACACCTTAACACCATGACAGAATTTCCGGGAAAATGTTTAGACATAAACAAAAACAGAAAGCAAACAAGTACACTGGGAAACCTGTTTGGAATTTGAGAATGTGCTGTGTATGTATGGGGACACGGTGAGAAGTGAGAAGAACGAAAGCCTCTGACTCTTAACTATAGAGAACAAACTGACAGTTCTGGGAAGAGAGCTGCGTGGCGGGATTGGTGAAAGGGGATAGAGATTAAGGAGTGCACTTATCATGATGAGCAGTGAGTGGCATATGGAATTTCTGAACCATTATGTTGTACACCTGAAACTAACAACACTGTATATACACTATACTGGAATTGAAATTCAAAAAAACTTAAAGAGAGAGAGAGAGAATGAAAGCCTCTGGATAGAAGACAATAGATCCGAAAGGAATTCGAACTTCCAATCCAGAGACCAGCTAGCTAAATCCAAAGGTTTACAATTCAACTGAAGCTAGGGATCAGGAGATGGCAGAGCTCTTGGCCTGCCGGGCAGACCAGACAGGGCACAGATGACTGTAATTATGAAAAGACTTCTCGTAAAACCAGGGACAGCATGAACCAGGGTGGAAAACAGACCAGGCTGAGGTGTGGCTGAACAGCACTCAAGAGTCTGACAGAGACGATGGAGAACGGCTTCTCTAACCTATAGAGAGCATTCCCCTTGCACAGAGTGATTTGTCCTTAGTGTGTCTTAAATGCTCGTGATAAAGACAAACAACAGAAATGAGAAAGGGGCCGGTGGCTGTCAAATCTTAAAGCATCTATGACTACTTGGAGAATTTGTTTAAAATTAAGAATCCCAAGCCCCACCCCAAGAGACTCGAATGCAGGCACTTCCGGACCACGCTCTGGCAAACAATGAATGACTGCGAGGGCAATAAAAAGGGTAATCTGCTGCCCAGGACAGCAGCTCCAGATTTGTTTTGACAGCATAAAAAGCACCCTGCACACTCTGCAGTCCACTGAGAGGTTACTGCAAAGGAGTTCTAAAGCACTGCCCACATTACGTCTACAGGGGAGTCGGGGCTCTGATTCTGAGTACCCTTCTATGGGGCAGTCACCTTGGAGGCTAGTTAATCAGACTTAGCCAGTGCCCCTCCAAGCCCACTAGGGAGTTCTGTTGTTTTCTTTAAAAATGACTTGTCTTGAGGCACCTCGTGGCTCAGTCTGTTCAGTGTCTGACTCTTGATTTCAGCTCAGGTCATGATTTCAGGGTCATGAGATCAAGCCCCGCATCAGGCTCCACCCTCAGCAGGAAGTCTGCTTGAGATTCTCTCTCTCCCTCTCCGTCTGCCCCTACCTCTCCCTAAAATAAAAAAATATATCTTTTTTAAAAAATGACTTGTCTGGGGGTGCCTCGGTGGCTCAGCAGGTTAAGCTTCTGCCTTCGGCTCAGGTCATGATCTCAGAGTCCTAGGATCGAGCCCCGCTTCGGGCTCTCTGCTCAGCATGGAGCCTGCTTCCCCCTCTCTCTCTGCCTGCCTCTCTGCCTACTTGTGATCTCTCTCTCTGTCAAATAAATAAATAAAATCTTAAAAAAAAAAAATGACTTGTCTGGTTGAAAACTCTGAGTTTGTAAAACCATGCAAAGGCATCATGAGCCAACATGTTCTGACACTCTTGTTCTTGTTTGTATAAGGTTTCCTCCCAGGTATCTTCATTTTTACATGAGAGACAATTCTGGTGATGTGAGAGAGAATAGAGGCCGGCTGCTCATAAAAACTTACAAGAAATAAAAGCTTAGTAACTTGCGTGGAAACCAGCTGTTGCTTCCATACCAAATCAGCCTGCTGCCATGGCAGTTTCCTTGGAGCTGACACACTCTTTGAAGGTGGGAAAAAATATCTCTGAACAAAGAAAACAAGTCCTTCCAACAGTGAGAAGTGCTAGTCTAAAAAGGAAGAATCTATTTAAATTCTTTAGTCCTAAAAGCACATAACTATTGCCCAAATGGCAAGGAAGAATGGCAAAAGCCGAGAAGTATCCTAAAGCCTTAAGCTGAGACTAAAGATGGGTTGGAAGAGAAATTCTGAACACTGCTGGGTTCTTGTCTGAGAAACTACTGTAGGACCCTGGGTGAATCACTGAACCTCTGAGGCTCAGTGTCAAATGGAGATAATATTCCCTGCCATCTCTCCTCACAGGAAGTGGTAAAGTTTGAATGACAGAAAACACAGGAGAGCTTTCCATAAAATATTAGTCAATAAACAAATATTTTATCACATTTTTATCACCCTGATTGCTACTCTGTTATTCCTTTAAGGCTTTTAAAAATTGAAACAGTACGTAGTCTCTCCACCCATTAGTGAACTACTCATGAATCTTTTTTAAAGTTACTATGCCAGGGCACCTGGTGGCTCAGTCAGTTAAGCGTCTGCCTTCAGCTCAGGTCATGATGCCAGGGTCCTAGGATTGAGTCCCATGTTGGACTCCCCGCTCAGCAGGGAGTCTGCTTCTCCTTCTCCCTCTGCCCTCCTCCCTGCTTGTGCTCTCTTTCTCTCTCTCTCTCTCTCTCTCTCTCTGTGTCAAATAAATACATAAATAAAATCTTAAAAAAAAAAAAAATAAAGTTACTATGCTAAAAGCAATGTCCACCATAGCCAACTATGGAAAGAGCCAAGATGTCCACTGATGAATGAATGGATAAAGAAGATGTGATATGTATATACAATACTACTTAGCCATCGGAGAGGATGAAATCTTACCATTTACATTGACGTGGATGGAACTGGATGGTATTATGCTAAGCGAAATAAGTCAATCAGGGAAAGACAAGTACCATATCGTTTCACTCATGAGGAATATAAGAAACAGCACAGCGGATCATAGAGGAAGGGAGGGAAAAAAGGAATGGGAAGAACTCAGAGGGGAGACAAACCATGAAAGACTCTTAACTATGGAAAAGAAACTGAGGGTTGCTGGAGAGAAGGTGAGTGGGGGGATGGGGTAATTGCATGAAGGGCATTAAGGAGGACACGTGATGTGATGAGCACTAGATGTTATATGCAACTGATGAGTTACTGAACTCTACATCTGAAACTAATGATGTTCTATATGTTGGCTAATTGAATTTAAATTTAAAAAAAAGAAAAAGTTACTATGCTAAATAAATCTGTTAATGTCAATGAAATTGATCAGTACTTCGTAATCAAGTATAGGAGAGGAGATTATGTATTTAAAAACTCTAAATCTCAAATACTATCTTCTATCATACATTTTTCTGAAGCAAAGAATAGAAATTATATAAGGAAGCACAACATTTTTAACCACTACACTTTCTCCATGGAATGATCACGCAATGAAATGACTGGTCATCCTATTTACAGGACAGAGAATGTGAGTAGCAGGAACTAGAAAGAAAAACAAAACAAAACAAAACATGGCAATTTAACATTGTGGCAAGAGACTGTACATAAAACTATCCTCAGCTCCTCTGCGCTCTTCCATCCATCAGTATCTTTACATTAAAAACTCCCTTACCAACCTCCTCTAACCCAGCCTTCACTTACCCAACCACCCCAAAGACCAATGCTCTTCAGTCCCTCCACAAAACATACTGAGTGCTGCCCAAAGAAACCCCCGGGAAGCTACCTCCAGGCTGCCTGTGCACCTCTGTTCCCATCAGCTGAGTCATGTGCCCCCAAAGCCAATTGTGCTGGATCCCAGACTTGTTTATGCCAGCTCTACCTGTTATTGTTAATTATATAATTGAATTAAATATTATGTAAACCCCAGAAATTTGAGAGCAAAAAGCAAGCGTGATCGTAACTATGGAAACCAAGTTAAATGCTTTAGAAAGATCTGGTAAAGGCAAGTAACTAAAAATATTTTCTGTCAAATTAAGAATGAGTAAAGGATTGGAGAAAGTCTTAAAATTCTAGAATTCTTCACTCAGCCTGCTTCACAAGAGTCTCTGGGTACCTTCCCTAGAGAAGAGATTGAAATTGCCAAGCATGGAGGAGACAGATTGAGTGCAGCTTACACAAGAAAGTCCACGAGGAACTCCAATGAGCAGATAAAGACTCAAAGAGAAGACCGCAGTCTTATATCCAAAGACGGGGAGTGCACACAGAGATTTCTTTAATCGTCTTTTTATGGCTCTGTTTTAACTGACTCTTTATATTTAAAGACCCCCATAATAAAACATCAAAAAAAAATTTCTGCTTTTATTTCAAAAATTCAAGTCTCAGAAACTGGGGTGGGGGGGTAAGACTCTTAAAAATAAACTCCTTCAAAAACTTGAAGATCTTTTTAGAAAAACACCCAACATCTTTACTTGTATGCAAAAAGAACTGCCTGAACAAGTAATGCAGTAAAGACAGAGAGAGAGATTGTACCTCAATGTTTATAAATACATAAAGAAATAGCATGCAAAATTGAAATGAACCTGAATGAAACACAAAGACAAAAATACAAGTTAAGGGAAAGCATAGTAAACAAGGAAGAACAAGAGGAAGGCGTGGAACTAAAACCGCACTGGACATTTGGTGAAATGAAAAACAAATGTGAGAAAATTAAGCTGCGGTTAAAATGTGGTTTTTGAAAAACTACCTCCTGACACGAGAAAGTGCTCACAACGTGATTTTAAGGTATTTTATTTTATCCACAACTTTAGGAAAAGTAACATATACACAGGGTACAACACTCAGAGACAACAAATGAGTAAATATTGAAAAGCAAGTCTCCCTCACATCCTTTTCCTTCAGCCAGAGGCAACTACTGTAACTAGCTTCTATTTCCTTCTAGGGACAGTGCATGCATACAAGCGTGGATGTATGTAAATAATAATATAATTTTAAGTGCAAAACTCAGGACAAATACAGATATTTCTAAAAAACCCATGTACAGGTCCTCCAGAAAGTCTCAGTCCACTGTCGCAAAACTACCTCCCAATTCCACAGGTATCATTTTTGGGAAATGAATTCCATCCAAAGTCATATTTTTGCAGCATAAAAATAGAAATGAGAAAAATAATAGTGCTCCTTCTCAAAGAGCAAGTCAAATCAGAAGTGTCTAGAGAGTATTTATGTTAAATACAAAGCTGGCTACATGACAGGTCTGATCTGTTACGGCAATTCACGTCTTCCTATTGCCGTGCCCTTTTTAAAAACTGGCATACCATAAATGCAGTGTGGTAATCAGTGTGGGAATTCAAAAGAAAAAAGCAAGCCGGAACAGCAAGGAAGAGGAGACTTCCATGGGTCTCATACCTCAGGCTTCTCTTGTCCAAGTTCGAACTCTGCATCACCATCCAGAAGGCTTTTGAATCTGTTTAGTTGCTATGTTCAGAGTAGACCCTTCTCGTGGACAAACCCGCGGCACTGTAACTCATCAGATCTACACGTGTGTGTGTGTGAGTGTATGTACGTGTAAACACGTACTTACAGAATGCCGAAGTGTTCATGTGCAGGGAGAACTCTGTCCAGGAGCCTTCAACACTCAACATGGAGACAAGTGCATTTTCTTTCTGTGGGCACAGCACGTCAAAACCAAATAACAGAACTACAGAAGAACTATCATTTCTGCCTATCCAAATCCATTCTTCTTTATTCTGATTACAGACTTTTACTTCTGAGAACTTTTCATTCCTCATTAGCAAAATCTATGTTTAGATGGTTGGGTGGGCACATGTCCCAGGACTGGCCAGTCCCAGGGCTGAAACCGTCCCCATAGTTGGCAGGATGGTTAAACTGTGAGAATATGAGCAGGGAGATGCAGACAGTCCCCTCAAGAAGAGAGAGGACAATGATGCCAAATAGGTGAGCAGAACCAAGAGATGGAGAGAGACATTGCTTGATAATATCTTTTAACACTGACGTCAAGCCATGCCTGAGACCAGAATACGTACTGAACTTTTCATTTATGAGAGACAATAAACTCCTTTCTTAACTCACTTTGGTGTGGGATTCTATCTCTTACAAACAAAAAAGGAGTCCTGATTAATATATGTGTTTTCACAGAGACAATGAAATCGGACTAAGGAAGGTTTATAACAAGATTTGAATGTTTACGCAATATTAAACTAGCTTAATGAGTCCATATGCACACCAGGGCGAGCCAGGGCTCTTCCTTGGGCACCTTTCTGTCCTTCAACATCTGACCGACCCCACTTGCACTGACACATTCGCTCTTAAACCAGGCTCCTATGTTCAGTCTGCCTGGCAAGCCTGTAGTCATCCTGTCTCTGCTCCATTTAACTCTCAGAGGGCAAATCACATATCCCTTGTTCCCAAGTTCTTAGGGGATGCATCACTGGATCCTAAGCACTGAGAGTAATCGAAAACCACTTAATTATTAAATTCGATGGCACCCATGAGAACTCATAACTCATCCAAATTAAATGCTATGAATTTCTTTCAGTGAATTCTAGCATCAAAAAATCATTTACTGTAGCAAAATTACATACTCAACAGTTTCCAACTATGAGAATATATAGATGATATTTTCAATAAAGGTGAACACACAGAACTGATACTTAAGATGGGTTCTCTAAACCCATATTATTTTGATGATAAGGAGCTGTTTATGCTCACTCCAATTCATAGGACAAGACAGAAGTATACACCTTATAAGTTAAGTTCCTATTAGAGCTACCTGTTATGCAAATAATGGCTGCAGTGTATTACTTTTCTTCTCCCTTTCAGGCACAAATCTTGTCTGTGGTTAGATTCTTGAGTGCCTCCCTCCAGCACCACTTCCCAGCTCCTTGTCCCAACTAACCCATGCTGTAGAGAGACACAAACAGCTTCTCCACCAGCTTTGTCATCATTTGCTTTTGTGCCTCTCTCACTAGACTCAGCTCTTTGGATGACTTGATCACTAGTCTAGCATGGCGTCTGGCAGGCACTCTATAAACATTAGTTGTGTGGGTATAATTAACTACACTTGTCAGCAATTTACCAGAGTATCTGGTCTGTGACCTTTATGTCACTGTTCAGTTTCAAGCACCAAGGAAAGTACTAGAGAGGAGTCTTACAAACTTGACATCTGCCCTCCCTCCAAAACCAAAGGGTCCAGGGGCACCCGGGTGGCTCAGTGGGTTAAAGCCTCTGCCTTCAGCTCAGGTCATGAGGGTCCTGGGATCGGCCCCGCATTGGGCTCTCTGCTCGGCAGGGAGCCTGCTTCCCCCTCTCTCTCTGCCTGCCTCTCTGCCTACTTGTGATCTCTCTCTCTCTGTCAAATAAATAAATAAATAAAATCTTTAAAAAAAAAAAAAGAACAAAGGGTCCAGAAACACTTTCTTGCGGACAAGTTTTCAACCTCTGTAAAATATATCTTGCAACTACGGTTATCAGGCCCAGGGGTTGGTGTCTGACCTAAAAAGGTATCAGATCTCAAACTGGACATGAGGAAGACCACTAGCCTTCAACGTGGCCAGGCATGCGAGCTCGACCCCAGGAGGGACAAAGTGTACTGAACAGTGATGAAGCCACTCGGTAAGATCCTTTCCCAGAGTGTGTGAATGCAACTCCAACAGAGAAAGCCGTCAGACACTAGCACAGAACAAAATCAAGAGAAAGTAAAAACCGAAACTCTAAAGCACGAGAAGCCAAGAATAATCCAAAGCTAGGAGACCTGTAGGGGAAAGGAAGTTTATAAGACTACAGAGAAAGAGTGGAAGGAGAAGGCACAGCAAGAAGCTGAGACGAGTATCAGGAAAGTACTTCGGCCCCTGTAATGTGGTCTCAAATTTCCTTCACGATAAAGCATGAGGTCAGTGGATCAAAAGGCCACATTAAGAGACAGCTACTCTAAGTTTTCCAGTTATCTTTACCTCAACTAAAAAGCTGAGGTTGTCAACTATCAAAATGGGCATTAGAAGTGGGCTTTTATTGCTGAAATCTGAGACATTCAAGATTTGTGAATTGGCTAGAAAAACTTGAGGGGTACCCCACCCTTTCATGAAGGGGCATGATCTAGCATGTTCACCAGGCTGCTCTCAGAACAGGCCCCAGGCTGGATTCTGCATTCGGGCACCGTTTGGATGATCTTGGCTGTCCAACGCCAACACGAAGTTCAACTGACTCCTGCCTCCACAACATTGTCATAATTACCTCAAGTGAATCTCTTAAGCAAAGCAAGGAACATCCAAAAGAGCGGAAATATAGACTTTATTAAACTTAAGTTGCAGGTGTATTTTTATGCCCTTTTCCAAATGCATATTTGGCTTTCAGATCTGGGGTGGGGAGTTGGTGGGAGACCTAGAGCTCTCACCTTCCACTGACTACTGGGATGTGTTCACTGTGGCTTTAGACTCAGGTGATATTACACAGAAACCAAAAAGAAAAGTGGCTTGACCAAGACCCATATTTATATCTTAATATCTAACAGTCCACAGGTAAACCAGTCCATTCAGGAAAAACTTCCACTTCCATTTACAGATGGCTATTTGAAGTCTACCCATCCCCTCGTCAGCAGGAAGGCAGAGAGAGGAATGGAGGGCCCACCCTTACCCCATTGGCTGGATTTTATCCCATGATCATGCCTAGATTCAAGGGCAGCAAGGAAACTAATCTCTACGCTAGCAAGCAAAGGACAATTGAGTGAAATTTATACCGTCATACATCATTTAGGGGCCTCCTTCTCTGTGCAGCTCCCATCACTTGAGGAAACTTGAGTGACATCGATTCTTCACAGTATGGATGAGTCTAATAAAGCAAATCCACTTATTGCTTAAATAATCCCAACAAGATGGGGGGGGGGATGGGGTAATTGGGTGATGGGCATTAAGGAGGACGCTAGATATAATGAGCACTGGGTGTTATATGCAACCAACGAATCACTAAATTCTACACCCGAAACCAATAATACACTATACATTAATCAAGTTGAATTTAAATAATTTTTTAAATAATAATAATAACAATAACAAATCCACTATGAAGTCACTACATAAAAGAGACAAATGTTTACAAAAAGAGAAAAGAAAAAAATTAGTAAAGGTCCTAAAAGATAATTAGATACCTATTATATTAAGCAAAAGCTGGATGACCTGAGAATAAACCACATCCTTGTTCCTAACCTTCTTTAATCACCTTAATTAGAGATACCGGAATCACATAGGAACGTAGCTCTCCTTACTCTGCATGGAAAGACCCCACACAGGTCAGTGTAATAAGTAAAGCCACTGATTGAAAAATGAAGTAAAATCTCTATCAGTCTTCCAAACTGTACTACTTTGTTAGAGCTGCCATAACAAATTACGCAAACTTGGTGGCATAAAAACAGAACTTTTTTGTCTTACAGGCTGGAGGCAAGTCCACAATCCAGATGTCAGCAGGGTTGGTTCCTCATGAGGTTTGTGAGGAAAGGATCATTCTAGGCCGTATTCTTATGTGTCTTCACAATGTCTTCCCTCTTACGTGGCTCAGCATCGAAATTTCAACTTTTTACAAGGACACCTGTATGAGAGTCCACCTAACCACCTCATTTTAACTAGATTATCTCTGTAAAAACCCCATCTCAAAATAAGTTCACCTTCTGAGGTACTTGTGGTGAGACCTCAACATATGAATTTGCTGGGGGTAGGCAGAATTAGGGCACACAATTCAACCCCCAACACAAACTCAGAAGCACTGTGAAGCTGAGACCAAAGACTGCATATTCCCTACATTCATTATAACCTTTTTAAAAGCTTTCTATTGGAAAATATAACAGGTATAGAAAATGCATAAGACCTAAATATAAAATGTAACAAATAATTATGAAATAAGCACCTGCATAACTGCCATTTGGGTCCAAAAAAATTGAGCATTGTCAAGAACCAGGAGCCCCTGTAAGCCTCTTCCTGATCACAAATCTCTCCTTCTTCCAGAAGGTATATCATTACTCTTAGGAAAACGACTTCCTTCCTTTCCTACATAGTCTTACCATTTCTGAATACATCCTGAAACAACATAGTTTGGTTTTACCTATTTTTGAGCTGCCAATGAATAGAGTTATATTGTCATATATCATTTGGGGTCTTCTATCCCTTAATATATTGGTAAGATATATCCATATATTTATATTTTTAATGGTTCCAAACAATATGTCATTAACCTATATCCAATTGTTAGTTAAAACTGTATTTTCTCTGATATTTATCATTCTCACTCTACATGCCCATAGCTTTCCATGTCTATGTTAAAGTTGTATCTGTATCTACAAACTACTCTAAAACTTACTCTTATAGTTCTTTTCCTTACCAAAAAAGACTTTTGTGCTTAAAACCTCTATCTGTGTAGACAGATTATAAGAGGCATTTTCTTCAGTGTTACCTCTGCATACATTTTCCCAGAAAATACTCATAGCAAAGTATATTTACCAATGGACTTGATATGCTTCAAGCAATGCTGTAATATTCTAGATTGAACTGGCCCACAAGCCATTTCTCACGAGGTGTGTGAACCACCAGGAAAAGGTGAGAAAGAAACGGCTCAATGGTCTGAGGGGACGGTCATTTGCCATGGTATAGTGGACAGGTTCCACTGATGGGCAAAGGACCTCAAAGGAAAGACAACAGTGTAACCTGTGGGGCTACATTGACGACAGAAGCCTGCCCAATTCGTGGGTTTTCAATGGTCAGAGACTTGCTCCTTGGTCAGTTCTATTTGAGATTTGCTTAATGGTCTCGGCACTCTGTCCTTGCATGCCTGCTTACCTTTCAGTCTGCAGTCTCAGGCTGGACCCTGACACTAGTTTGGTTATTACCTCATCTACTTGGTAATGCCCCAGCCCTGCAGAGGCTGACTGGCTTTCTATCCTTCAGTTGGTATTGTAAGCTCAGATCCTAATTCCTGCTTCTAAGTCTCCATCCAGACTTCATTCTTGATCCTGATAATCAGTTGTATTTTCCAATCCCAACTTAATTCAAGTTCTAACAATGATGTGACCCCCTACAAAATGAATCACAACTGGAAATCTATTTTTTTTTTCTGTCACTCTAGATGTATCTGTATGAAGTAGAAAGGAGCTAAATAAAGAAGGAAATTAAGAAATTACTACAGACATGAAATTTTCACTAAAGGTCTTTAAATAATAAAATAGTTTCACTTCTCGAATTTATTATTAATTTTTAGTCTCTATAAAGTTATTAAGAATAAAGGGAAAGCTACTCTTGTTTCTAACACTCAGAGATAACACTCAATGTGTTAACATTTTGACACATATCCTTCCAGACTATTCTTTTCTATTCATAAATACATAGGTAAATAGATAAAAAATGAGATCATGTTATAATTTATATTATTTTGTGACTACCTTTATTGCCTTAAAAAAAACAACCCTCTGTATAGCTTTTTATCCAATGAGGCCAGCTGTAGATATTTTAACTAAAAAATAACTAAAGCTACATTTTTTTTTCACTAAAATTACATCTTAATTAAATTTCAGTTAAGGCCATTACAAGAATGTTTAAATCCTATAGTGAGACATAATTTAAAATAGCCAATATTCAACAACTAAACTGTGGAACATCTATGAGGTGGACTGCAATGCATCATATTAAGAATGATGTTGTTGGGGGCGCCTGGGTGGTTCAGTAGGTTAAGTGTCTGCCTTTGGCTCAGGTCATGATCCCAGGGTCCTGGGATAGAGCCCCATGTCCAGCTCCCTGCTCATTAGGGAGCCTGCTTCTCCCTCTCCCTCTGCTGCTCCTACCCCCACCCCCCCCACTTGTGCTCTCTCCCTCTCTCTGTCAAATAAACAAAATAAAATCTTTTTTAAAAAAATTAAAATTAAGGGGCGTCTGGGTGGCTCAGTGGGTTAAAGCCTCTGCCTTCAGCTCAGGTCATGATCTCAGGGTCCTGGGATCGAGCCCCACATCGGGCTCTCTGCTCAGCAGGGAGCCTGCTTTCCCCTCTCTCTGCCTGCCTCTCTGCCTACTTGTGATCTCTCTCTCTCTGTCAAATAAATAAATAAAATCTTTAAAAAAAAATTAAAATTTAAATTAAATTTAAAAATCTTTATTAAAAAAAGGAATGATATTGAAAAGTATATTTTTATATGGAAAAGTGCAGGCTAAAAAACAGTATGCACAGACGATTGCTTTTTAAATTAGCGTGAATACCTGTATGCATACACACATATAGAAAAACACTGCCACGAAGACTGGTAATGTCAGGGAGAATTTGTTTCCTTCAATTTGCTTAACTGTATTTCAATGAACACATATTACAATCATTTAATAAAAACTATACAATGTTTAAAAAAATATGAAGACCATCTTCTGGCAAAATTTTTTCTTTATATATCACTTTTAGTGGCAAAATAAAATTCCATTGTAAGAATGTACCATAATTTATTAGGCATCCATTTAAATAATCTTTTCCATGAAGGTATATGTTCGATGAATGAGAACAGTCCATTCTGGTCTTCTGTCGTGGTAATCTGTTACAGTTTAGACCAAATACGGTCAACTACAAGAAGACGCTAAAGAAACCTTAGTTACGTCCAAAAAGATGAATGACCGAAAAGAATTTCTAATAAGATCAATAAAGATTTTAAATCTTTCATGCCTTATTGCTGGCTTGTAAGCAAGACAGTGCTACACATTCAAACTTCTGATTAGGATAAAATCTAAGAATTTGTCTTCTTGCTCAGTATTTTTACTGCCATTGTCTCCATAAGCAACTAGGAAATTCAATGAAATCCAAATGTTTCTCTCATCTCCATCACAGCAGAACAGGTAAATAGCTCTATCTGCTTAATATGTTAGGAAAGAGCCTGAGAAATACGATACCTCAGGGACCAAAAAATAAATAAAAGTTTCACAATGAAAACAACTAAGAAACATGCCCACCTCATTTTATTAGGAAGAAAACACAATAACTCTTATAGCCAAGGGCAGGGGCAGGAGTTAAGGGAAAATAGTAATTAGATACTATTTTTTACAAGCATTTGCATGAGATCTTAAAAGAACAAAAAAATTCAAGCTATGCAAAGTGAAAGACTATAGGAAATGCAACTATTTTGAATCACTCCACCCTAGGAAATGGAAAGACTAATATTTGTAGACACCACCAGGCAGAAGTTGGCTTCTGTTTACCGCTAAAACTCTATTCCAGATGATAATTCAGAACAAACAAATGCTTGAATTTAATATCCTTTTTACATATGTGTAATTTCTCCCCACCGGATGTAAAGATTTATAGCTCTACAATATTATACAGTTTCAAGATATCTAAATATAGTGTCTGATAACTTTGTTTAAATGGTAAACATGATTACAAATTTCTTTTAAACTCAGATGTATAATAACTACTCCCTGATTTGTAAGAGAATCAACATGAATTGAAAATTACAGTAAATGTTGAGGAAATGTAATTTATTTAATCACACATTCTTTCCATGAGCCTCTACAATCTGACTTCAGGATCCAAATCTTTCCAGAAACGCTCTTTTCCATGGTCATCAGTGACATCTTTCATACTATATGCAATACTTCTCATTCTCGAATTTTCTTTTCCTAGCATTTCTTACTATTCAGTATTATTCTTTCTTAACATTCTCTACTCTCCAGCTTTTATAACAATATACGATCCTGAATCGCTTCTCTCCTTCTCTTCCCAGTCTCCATTAAGTCAAATGTTACCTAGAGTCCAATATAAGATGGACACAACACTATGTCCTATATATAAGGAAAGCTCAAGATATGCCTGGTCCTTGAGGAGAGAGATGCAGGAAACTAATATTTCAACCCAAAATGATAAGAATTATAATTGGTGTAAGAATATCAGTGAGAAATATTTTAAGTTTTAATCAGAATTGAGGATTTATGGTCAAAGAAGTTTTCCTGGAGGATGTGAGGCTGACCAACCAGGTTTATGCCAGACACATTTATATTTCCCAAAATAGTCCTCAGGCCCTCAGCTGCCTGGAAATCCTTCTAGATTTTCCCTAGGCAGCTCTCTGGTCCATTTCCATGACAACAATTTCTTACTTTCTCCACTCTCAAAATTTTCAGACAGCCTCTATTTACTTCATTCACCGTAGATGACCTAACCTTCAACTTCAGAAAAAAGAGAAATACAGTCCATCAGCAGAAGAGTCTTACTATTACAATGTGAAGCACAGAGTACAGAGGATGGTACAAAAGTTATTTTATAGTTCCCTAAATCCCAGCTCCTAACTTGATCACTTTGGGAGGCACAGGGAAGTCTTTCCCCTCTTCTATTTCCCTACTGTCGTTAAGTGTCTTCACTCCTAGCCAGAGCCCCAAGCTCGCTCTCTTCTTCCTCTGCTACTGACCCAGAGTCTTCACCATTTGGTTGCACTGGATTTTCCTCTGGTGGAACAAGGGAGGGGCCAGCATGGCAGCGAAGGGGAAGATCCTTTGTCTTCAGACAATCAGGAGAAACGAACTTCCAGATCCAGCCTGAGAATGAAGTCTCTAGGACCCTCTCAACATAAACCTAGATCCAAAAACACCTTCAAATCTCCATCCCACTTTACCAAAGCTGTTCCCATCAACCTAACCTGGTCAAGACCCAGAAGAAAAACGGCTGTGCTCCAAATCCCAGAAAGACTGGGTACTGTGGGCCCAAAGGGAAGAAAATCCAATCCTTTCTCACAAGCTGTTAGGTTTTACTCCAGCTGCTTTCTAGGAATCAAATTCAGATACACTGGAAGCTAACAATTGCTTTTGCAAATGGTTAGAAAATGTATTTCACATGCAAACAACAGTTCTCCAAAACTATTCAAATTCTTTTGTTCAAATTCTTCTCACACTATGGATTACATGCAGTAATTCTACTATACCTGCAAGAGATTTTAGAGTCCAGTTAATTGAAGTTGTGGGTTAGCCAACAGAAGTCAAAAACTTAACTCTATAACTCTCCTACAACCTGAAGATACGTAGACTCTCAAGTTCATTCATTTCTTCAGCAAATATGTGTAAAGCATCTCTCACAAGCCCAATATAGTATTAGGCTCTGAGCACGCAGTGGAGAATAAAACAAATATGCCCACTGCTTAAAGACTATTGAGGAGACAGACAAAAAACAAGTAAACAAGTAAATAGAGCATTACAAATGGTAATAGATGTTTGTATTGCATCCTGCAACAAAATTATACTCCCAGGCACTACCCGATTGCCATTGGAATAAAGCAGTGACCAAGAAAACATAGTAGGAAATTGCACCAAATTGTTGGTCTAAGGGACATATGCATTTAAACTCTGATTTGCAAAACAATTGTCTGGAGAAACCTTCAGGCTGATGACTCACTCTGGACCAAAGGACACTCTTACAGAGCTTTACGTTTAATCAAATTGTTGCCCCACAGGCTGCAGGAGTTTTTCTCCAGAGACGTCGTTACCTTGAGCCATCAACAATATTCAACCCACACAAGCCTCAAACACTCAAACACATTTATATGCTAGTGTCATTTCCACATAACCAATAAAATCTTTTCAGTCAGTAACCTCAGTATCTCACTCAAATCACCCAGCCCAAAGTGCCATAGCTTCTTGTCTCAGAAGCTATTCACCTAGAAGGGTATCTATCTCCCAGACATCTCAGATGTGGGTGAGGAGGGTTTTTGTTTTTAAGATTTCTGAATTACAATGGCAGAAAACAAGCAACTCCCTATTTATACGCATTGGCTCATTGACTTCTCAGTGATATTTTCAAGGTCCTGAAAATTTGAGAGAAACATCTCCCAACCAACCCTCACTTGAAGCCCTGAGACCTAAATCGAAGAAGGAGGGGGGTAGTCAGGTGGGAGAATTCCATCCTACCAAAAAATATCTGCACTTCCCCACCCCCTCCTTGCCCAGACAGATCTGGGCTTTGCACAAAAAGAAAGCAAACTACTCCCTCGTGCTCCTTTCTAAAGCAGCAGAGAGCTGCCCCCATCTGCCAATACTTCTTTTCTTGTACCAATTCCACTTTAATTCCCACCAACTACACTTCCCAGCATGCAGTGCACCAATAAGAAGTCAATCCTTGGAGGTTAGCCTAGAAGAACAATAAGCAGTAAGCTCTGTAGTATGCAAAACTGCTGGCTTGGAAATTACTTGTAGGCTTTTCAGATCATTCAGGAATAAATTCTCACCTTTATAAAAAAACAACAAGGACAAGACATCAGAAAATCTCTGCTTTAGACAACAGATCCATAAACAATAAAGACCACAGTAACACAATGCACAGCCCTTAGCCCTGTAGCTTAAAAGGCCAAAGGAGGAATATAAAACCTACAACAGAGCCCAGAATAAGTACACCAAGAATAAAGATAAATATGTCCTACATCAAGAATGAACAGATTTCCCCTCGTGTAGGACTAAGCAAAGAAAAAAATGTCAATATGGATCCTATGAAAACATCTCACTCCATAAAAGACACAGGTTATATATAAAATGTTTAGATGATAAGACTTCAGTTTGGATCAATGGAAAAAGGAAAGACTAGATAATAAAATAACAATAAAAACCACATTTAATGGCCTTTTTCATGAAAAATAATTCCACATACCGTTACCATTCAGAGATGATTAATTCACCGAAGCCCTTTTCACCACAAGTAATGTTACTGCTTTATGGATATCCTTTTTCCTGACTCTGACTACATGTTGGCATATCCTCTGTGTAAAATGGAGTATTCTCAGTTTTCTGGACATGTAATCCCTCCTGACTATGATCCGGCTGATGAATCTGCCAGGCTGAAAACACTGTGCCTTTGAAGGCCAAGGACTGCGATACAGCCATAATAACAAAAGATGATGCTTACCTGGCAAAGAATCACTTGGAAATACATTTGATGGACAAAACTACCAGAAGCTACTTAAATTCCTACTTAGGTTAGCTGGAGCAGACATTAAAAAAAAACTGGTAAGGAATTATTTAATATACCAAATGTATATAGTAATGAGTACTTAATATTCAATGGGTACCTACTCCGTGTCAGGCATAGTATTGAGCTATTACTAGATCATCTCATTATGGTGGGCCTCACGACAACCCCAAAAGAAATCAATTAACCTTATTCTTACAAGTATGTAACTCAAAAATCAGAGGTTAAATAACTGCCACTAAGTCACAAAACTAACAAGCAGAAGAGGTGGGATTTAAACCCACATCCAGCTAATGCCAAACGCAATCCTCTTTTTCACGCCACTATACTGCCGCCTCCAACCGCTCACCATGCCCGAAGTTCCCAGTGGACCTCCCACCTGAGTGAGCCAGTAAGATGTCGCTGCAGTCGGGCACTGGCTGAAGGCCCTTGCTTCAACAGCACATTTATGAGCCTCTCAGAGGCACATCTGACCCACCCGCCCCTCAGAAATATCTGGAGATGTGAGGGAGACCCATGAGGGGAGGTGGCTCGATTTCTTCACCATCACCCTGTCACCTCTAGATATAAGTGAAACATCTAGAAAGCTGGGAAACCTGACTTATGTCAAGCTGCCATCAACATTATCAAACCCAGCGCTAGGCTGATGTGAATCATTGACACCGAATGTTCATCTGAGTACTACGCACAGAGGAACGCAGTAAATCTGCCCCAACCCCCCAACCCCCCAGCGGCATGAAACAGAGTGGCCATCCCGCAAACAACAGAGGCAGCCTAAAGCCACTCCTTACAAACTGAAGCATGACTTCAAAATTTTAACCACTGGTATCAACAAAATACAAAGAATATATAAAGCAAGGAAAGGGAGGGAAGTAGTTGAGCACTCTAGCCTACTAGCAAAATAACCTAAAAATCACTTTTTAAAAATAGTATTCTTGGTATTTTGGAAACATCCCTTTAAGCCTTCTTGGAAGGAGCAATGTGGGATGGTTAATATCTAACAACTATATCGCGCTAATATACAATATATATGTGAAACGCTTTCACTCTGAAAGGATTTTCCTAAATACGCTATTTAGTATGGGCAAGTACTTCACAAAATGGGCCTTTATCACCCAACCAGTTTATGTGCAGAAAGGGATAGACCAACAAAAATGATTTCCAGTGCTTCCCAAACCAAATTTGTATGGGAACCACCTGGAGATAGTGTTCAAATGCAGATTCTGATTCAATAGGCCAAAACAGCCGAAGATTCTGAGTTTCTAACAAGCACCCAGGTGACCTTGGCCTGCAGAGACCAGCCTTAGCAGCAAAGATCTCAGCCACTGTTTCTTCACTCATTGGCCTGTGCTCCCCATACTGGCCCCAGGAAACTGAGCTTTACACAGATTATTTATTGTGCATTCACGTTTTTTGATAATCTAAAAAATACACATTTTACTAGTTCAATGACAAGACTTCTCTTTTGCAGAAATAATCGACAGTCACTTCCAGAGAATTGGGTTTTTTTAGCCAGCTTTTCTCATAACAGAGTCTACAGACATTTTTTTGGTGGATACTCAAGAAGAATTTTCCATAAAAGAGGACCAGGTCCACACAATGACTTCTTGATCAGTTTTGCCTTATTCAGCAGCATAGCCAACATCGACCTGCAGGAAAAGGACTGCCGTCTGGGAATGGACCAAAGCTTAGGAGGAAGAGTAAATTCTGAAAATCACGGAGTTGATTTCCCGTCCTCCAAACCTCTGACATGGATTACTGAACAAGTGGTCTGTTAGAACTTAAGAGGAGATAAAAAGAGGCATTCACTAGAAAACAGTATGGTTTCGCTGAGAATTGGTTATGCCAAAACCTTTTATTTCCTTTTTTACAGGCTTATAACAACAGTGGATTACAACAATGCTTTAGACAGTGTATCTAGATTTCAGCAAGGTACGGGTCTCTTAAAAGTCTTGTGGCCAAGACAAGAGAAATGCAGCCTAAATAATAATGTGTTGAACAGATTCACAGGTGATAAACAGAAGATCCAAAGGCGGTGGATGAAATAAATGTCAGTCTAGGAACAGATCCATTCACCATCCCTTCCTTCCTCCCGCCACCTGCCTGCCAATCCCTCTCAACCTCCAACCAAATCACAGACAACACAAATCATACGTACTGAAATTGAAATTCTTACACATACTTACATAAGAACTTTACAAAAGAGGGATTTAATTTCGGTATACTTCACAGCAACTTCTCTTGATAAGGCCCCAGTAATTAAAATTTAATGACTTGTCCCTGTATAAGTCATTTAAACTGCTTTTCAGTGGCAATTTCTGTGCTTAATGCTTAGAGAGGCTGGTAACAGAGGAGGTAAAGCGGATGACAGAGAAGTAGTAGGGGCTTTTCCAATTAAAATTTAGGAAAGATCATGGAAAACAAGCTCCAGTAAACCCTGTATTTATAAAGTATATAGGAGGAGGGAGGAACAGAGCAAAGATGTATGTGAGGAGGGCTGTCCCGGAGCTTTTTTACCGTCTTAAGCATCCACATTATTCTGCCTCTCTGGAATCAGAGAGAGTTCCGGGAGGCAGCACGAAGGAGTCTTTATTTTAAATCATAAATCAGAAAAGGATTTTGAGAAACCAAAAACTGGCCTCGTGACATGTTTGTAATCTTCAAATAGCCAGCTATGCACATATCACTGATACTACACAGAACAGAGAACCTTCCATCAAACAACTGAGGACAGAAGGAAATTTGTATAAAATGTCTAAGATATCTTTATTTCTTTTATTATAAAATAAACATTATAACTTTATTTCAGCCACTTAAAAATATTTATTCTGAAAAGCAGGGAAGTGCTCAAAAACTACAGAAGTCATGTCTAAAAAGAACACAGGAGCTTGCAGTGGTGTCAGATTTACGACAATTTGTGCATCTAAAATTATAATATTGATTATTATAACACCTATTTTTTTAATTCTATTTTGTTTGACCTACCAATATACATGCCTCCTCATTAATGCATTAAATAACCAGACTAATGCATTAAACAACATCAGGTCTCAGAACTATTATAATTGCAAAGTTATGGTAAGTTTAGAAACTATTATGAGATAAATACAATGACCATAATGTGATAAAATTACATCTGAAATAGCTGACTTCAAGTTGTGATAAAGTGATATATACTGTGAATACTGGTATGGCTTGTTGCCTACTATCATAATTGAAAGAAATGCTAAATTTTAGTTAGAAGTAGTGAAAATCGATGTAATTATTTTCCATTCAAGTTCCTAGACCTCCTCATCGCATTTGATTGTTCAGGCTCTTAAGTCTCTTATTCTATAACAATCTTCCCTACCACGGCCTTCCTTTCCTGCCATTGATTTGTTGGAGAAATCAGATTATTCATGTTAAAGAAAGTCCTACATTCCATATTGGACTGATTACTTCTTCATGTTCATGTCATTTAAACGTTCTTCTATCCCAAACACTTCTTCTGTTCCATTTACTTCTTATAATTGGACATTTTTTCTAGAGAATTCTAGGTTTGTGTTCAATTTTTTGACAAGAATATTTCACAGGTGATACTGAGGATTTCCTATTGCATCACACGGAGAGGCACAGACTATCTCCTGTTTTTGCACTTTCAGTGTGTTAAGATTTATCAGTGGGATCGTGGTTGGCAGGCTGATCCTTCATTATAAATGTCTGCATCAACTTTCATCTTACAGTTTGACTACTCGTTGGTAGTCATTATCTGTATAGGTTATTTCAGTAAAAGTTGCAAAATGGGGTCTAATTCTATAACTTCTTATGTATTGACTAGCTGGGATTTAATTATTAAAAACGACTTTTCGGGATCTTGGCTCGGCCAGTGGAGTATGCTAATTTTATTTTTTTAAAGACTTTATTTCTTTCAAGAGAGAAAGTGCACGCAAGCAGGGGGAGGAGCAGAGGGAAAAGAAGAGAGAATCTTAAGCAGGCTCCCCACTGAGCGCAGAGCCCAATGAGGGGCTTGATCCCACAACCCCAAGATCACGACCTGAGTGGAAATCAAGAGTTGGATGCTTAACCAACTGAGCCACCTAGGTGTCCCAACATCTAACTTTAAAAACTCACAAATCCATATTAATGGGGAAGATGAGGGAATTTCTTCTTGCAAAATGCCAGCTATTAGATGGAAAAGGAATGATAAAATTAGAAAATAATCTCTTTGCAATCTCCAGGGTAACTGATCCAGACAAGAATCACCTATGAATAGTAAAAGTTCTTGGGAAAAGATTATTAGGAAACAGGATATTCACCTAACCTCAAGCACCATCCCATGGATTACCTACTACTCATAAAAGGACAAGTGTACTTGTATATGGGAAAGCTGTGGTAGCCGCCACTTAACCAAGTAACCCCATTCCGCGGTCACCAACAGCAGGATAATCAGACCCCATGTGCCTCCTGGTGTGATGCAGTAAGTGATATCACCTCCACTGGCTTCTTGACAAAAATGCTAACCTGAACTAAAAGTTAGGAAACAAATAGACAAATTCAAAATGTGAAACATTCTACAACCAGTCTAAACTCTTCAAAACAATCCAGGTTATAAAACGAAACGAAAGGAAGAAACATGGTAATCAAATGCAATGCATGAAACGTGACTGCATCCTGGATTTTTTTTTAAAGTTGTGGGATAATTTCAACATAAAATGTATGTGAGATGATATTACTGAATTACGGTGTATTTTCTTAGGTTTAACAACGATGATAAAAACAATAACAACGATACTGTGGTGATAGGAGACTGTTTACTTTCAGGAAACATGAAAGTATCTAGGGGTGCTGTGTAATGGTGTCTGCAACTTATTCTTTAAAAGTTCGGAAAAAAATCGCTTCTCAGCCTTTTGGCTAAGATCAAGTATAAAAGTTCAGAAAAATATTTAAACATGTAGAGAGAATCCAAGGTGACAGAATGTTAACAATTGATATAAAGAGTATAAATGTGTTTTTCTTTTTATTTCTATTTTTCCACAGTTAGGAATTTTTCCAAATTAAAGGCTGAAAGAAAATATAAACTTTTTTAATTTAAACACTTATTAATGTTACTTTTCCCCTCCGCCTTATTTTTTCCATCAAAGCTTACGTTCCTCAACCTCATACCTCCTACAACAGAAGTTTCCAGTACTAACTTACCATTGGAGTTTGATAGCAATTACAGTTCTCTCTAGATAATGCATTCAATATTCCAAATCTAGATAGATCGTAATAAAATATATTTAACAATAAAATGGAGCTTCAATTTAATGAGCAAGGTAGTAAGAAGACAATAGGTGAAAAGCTGAGCGCTCATTTCTGTTACTTTGCTTTCCATTGTCTCTGAGGCAAGTACTTCAACTATTTCTTCAGAGATAGTTACAGAAACCCTTTGGTAAAAATCAAAATTGTCCTTAGTGCAACACTCCCCACAAGTGAATAATGAAGTCAAAACGAAGTGATTACAAAGCTGATAGCTGCGTAACCCAGCCCTGTCTTCCCACAGGAGACCCTTGAACAACTTGGAGTTGAGGGGCTCCAAACACCGCACAGTGGAAAATCCACGTATAACTTTATAAGTCAAAACCATTACCAGCCTACTATTGACTGGAAGCCCTACCAATAACATACTATTACCCAATAACATACCAATAACAGCTGATGAACACATATTTTGTATGTTGCATTATATACTACATTCTCTCAATAAAGTAAGCTAGAGAAAAGAGAATGTTATTAAGAAAATTATAAAGAAGAGAAAACCTCCAAAAAATGCTCAATTATATTTATGGAAAAAATGCCCAAGTAAGTGGACCCAACACAATTCAAACCTTTGCTGTTCGAGGATCAGCTATACATGTAAAGGTCATCCTAAAATCACTCACAAAATTAGCTGGCAGCAATACCAGAGATCAAGAAGAAAAAAATTACAAGAAGCTGCCGGTTAAATCAGTGAGAATCAACCTAAATTGGGGGAATGCTATCTAAAACTGATGATGACAAAGCAGATGGCACACATATTCCATTCTGGCATTTGGCCCAAGAAATAGCAAACCAAGGAAGAATTCTTATGCAACAAATGAACACACTGTAGAGATGCTAAATCAAAACAAAATTTAACCTGTTCTTCACTTATGTTTCTCATGTTCTTAACATTAAAGAGAGTAAGAGATGAATGCACAAATAGTTTAAAAGTAAGCTCTGTCATAATTTTTTTTATTTGACAGAGAGAAAGAGCGCGTGCGTGCGTGCTGCAGATGGAGGGAGAAGGAGAAGCAGGCTCCCCGTTGAGCAGAGAGCCAGCTGCTGAGGCTCGATCCCAGGACCCTGGGATGATGACCTGAGTTGAAAGCACACACTTAACCAACTGAGCATTCAGGCGCCCCAGCCCTGCTGTATTTGAAACACATTTCCAATGGAAGGACTGCTTGAACCAAATTAACATATGATCTCACAAAACTAATTAAAATCTCTGAATAAATGCCTAGCCTTTTTTTTTTTTTTTACCAAAAACTGACTTTTGCTAAGAATTGCTTTCAAAAAAGTTAAGGAATGATCCTTAACAACTAACAGGATAAAATAAAAAAGGAACCCAAAACTAAAGTCATCTTTCTTTATTCAAAAATAGTAACAAGTGGCTATGAAAGATTAAAGATAATTTGTTTAAAGATTTCTTTCTAGCTACCAACAACACATAATATATAATACACTAAAATAGTCACAATACTATTACACTAGGAAAAGTAGGGATTACTTTCTGTACTTTGAAAATCAGGCAGTTTAAAATATTAGTAAATTTTCTCCACATTGGTATTTGTTAAAAATATCAATAATAAATAAGTTTTGGGTTTAAGTTAGTAAGAGGTTTTATAGTTTATTTGCCCCAGCCAAATATCAAGAAAGCAACTTTTAATTTTTTATTTATTTTTTTTTAAAGATGTATTTATTTGAGAGAGAGTACATGTGCATGAGCAGGGAGAGGGGCAGAGGAAGAGAGAGAGCAAAGCAGACTCCCCACTGAGCACGGAGCCCCTAAAGAGGGGCTTGATCTCAGGACCCTGAGATCATAACCCAAGCTGAAATCAAGACTCAGACACTTACCTGACTGAGATACCCAGGCACCCCTCAAGAAAACAACTTTGAAAATTACAAAGGCATTTTAGAATTCTCACTTCTGCAGTAAATCCATATGTTAAGAATATCTTGCCAAATAAATGAATTGCTTCTAGCGATGACCCATTTTAAAAGAAAAATCTAACTAAAATTTTTGCAAGTGAAATTAAATTACTCTAATGGACTACTTACCTCAAAACCTACTTATGTGTTATTCACATTAAAACCATTCTAAGAAATACCAAAAAATACTCTTCCCTTAATAATACTTTTAGTATTATTAAAGTAAGCTAAAACAAAAACCCTAGATGTTACATTTCTATAGGATCTGTTGTCTCCACGTATTTAGTGCCTTTTACCGCAAGAGAGGGAACACAAGCAGGGGGAGTGGGAGAGGGAGAAGCAGACTCCCTGCTAAGCAGAGAGTTCAATGTGGGGCTCAATCCCAGGACCCTAGGATCATGACCCGAGCCGAAGGCAGATGCTTAACAACTGAGCCACCCAGGCGCCCCCCTCTTTTACTGCTTTAAATAGTATAATTTCCTTGAAGTAAAATAAACACTGCTTAAGAGTTCTTTAAGATTTAAAAAACAAAAAAAGCAAGTTACTCTTGTCATTAGAAACATTTTCCTAGTTAAAATCTACTATTTACTGAGGCTATTTTAAAAACCGGAAATGGAATAAATAATATATACGTATTACCTTACCTAATCTTCAAAATAATTCTCTAAGGTAGATTATATTATTATTACCATTTTAAAAATAAGGAAACTAAATTCAGAAAAGTTAAGCAGCTGTGGCAGGTTGCTAGACATTGCCCCAGATCTACTCCCCTGCCCCCCTCCCTCAAGTATCAGCTGGGCATACCGCCGCCCAGCCATAGAGTACATCTGCCCGCCTCCATTCAGCTTCCACGTGGTCATGGACTAAGTTCCCACCAGTGGCTGCCACTGGTAAACGACTTCTCAGAGTGGAGGTGAGGCATGCCCCTATCACGTTACATGTTTCTCTCCCTTCTCAGGCTGGAACATAAATGTGAAGTTGAGGCAGCTTCGACCATGCAGATGACTACAGCACCCTAAAGAGTGGCAAAGCAACAAAACACAAGACCCGAGCAGCGCTCAAAGGGCCTATCCGTCCCGGACTACCTGTCCACCTGGGAAAGAATAGAAAAAAATACATCGTAGTCTCTGATCCCTGTTCCTGACACAGGGCTTTCTAAAACCCTTGTAATTTCCTAGGTGACAGAAATGTCTTTTGTTCTAATAAGGTGACTTGAGGTGGGGTCCTGGAAGGAGAGCTGGTTACTGGAAAAAACAAGCCATGGATTAGAAGCCTGGAATTTTCAGCCCTGCCTTCCATTCTCTTGAGAAGAGAGAAGAGTCGCAAATAGAGTTAATGCTCTTTCGGCCTACGTAATGAAGCCTCCATAAAAATCCCAATAGCACAGGGTTCAGAGAGATTCCGGGTGGGTGAACCTATTCATGTCGTGGAAGGTGGTGCACCACGACTCCACAGAAAAAGAAGCCCCCACCCTCAAGACCCTCCCGGACTTTGCCCTATGTATCTCTTCATCTTGCTCTTCATCTGTGTCCTTCACCATATCCTTTAATAAACTTGGAAACATAAGTAAGTGTTTCCTGAGTTCTATGAGTGGTTCTAGCAAATTAATCAAATCCAAGGTCATGGGAACCTCCAATGTGTAGCTAAGTTGGCCAGAAGTTGCACGTAACCTGGGGACCTACTACTTGCGACTGGCATATGAAATGGCAGTGTGTGAAAGTAAGCCCTTAACCTGGGGCACCTGATGCTGTCTCCGGATACACAGTGTCAGAAATGAGTTAAATTACAGGACAACCACCTAGTGTGCCAGAGAATTGCTTGGTGGGGGGAAACCTCCATACTTTTGGGAACCAGAGTGTCAAGTGAAGCTTTTGGTGTGGAAGTAAGGGAGACACACAGGAGGGAAGGAATGAAGTTTTTCCAAAACACCACGTCAGGTAAAAATAAGTGAAATAGCAACAGAAAATGTTAGACAGAAATAAGCATCTATCATTAGGGCCATTATAACTTTGAGGAAGTGTTTATTACACCAGCTTATTAGCTCATACCCAAACAACCGTAGAAACTGGTAACAGAAATGGAGTGCTGATATTAAATATAAAATAGGAGGCACTGGCTTAGAGATTGGGTGCTAGGTAACAAGAAAGAAGATGTTGCTAACTGAAAAAAGGTCCCAAACCAGTGACCCTTGTTTGTCACAATAAGAGAGTTGGCGTATTTGTCACCTGAGACAACCTCTAAGGCAGCTGACAACATACCTACAGAACCTGGTGCCCTGGGGAAAAGTAGATGGAAAGTGCAAGAATGGGCCATTCCTATAATTCCAGGTGTTTAACTACCCAACACTGATATGAGCTATTGTCACAAAGAAATCCTAGAACTAACTACATTCTCTAGCGAAGGTCAGAGGCTTCGCTACCTTGTACAACTAAAACATCAGTGATAAGATGCCTTAAGAAGCCTGTTTCTAGACTAATTTCACCCCTCCTTCAACAGAAATTAAATAGCCCTACAGAAAACCTTCTTACGTTTTGGAAATTGAGAAATGGAATATTTTATTTCCCCCAAAATTTGTTGGAGGAAAACAAATTTTTAATCTTAAATACCACAGTTACCCAGTAAGTCTTTTGTTTCACTTTAATGTTACACATATCTAAAAATAAAACAATTAATAAAACATATAGAGCTCTAAAAATAGAGCATGTTTTGCTTCACTTGTTCTCTCTCTCTTAATATTTTTTTATTTCCAAATTTACCTAAAGACTTGTTGGAACTTCAAAGATGAAGATGAAGCTGTTTCTTTAAAAATTGGGAAGTCGTTAAAATCATCAAATATATATCTAAATAAAAGTTCTCCATATTATGGTGGTTATGTCTACACTTTCATTATATGAAACTGTAGTTCCTAAAAGCATATCTAACAGTGCTGCCAACTTAAAAACAGTACTTAACTTCACCCGCCCCCACCTCCTACAAAGTGGAGAGTAGATGTATGAATAAAATTAAGTGCAAGAAAACAACAAGCCTTAAAAATCACTAGGCAAAAAACTAAGAAAAATTATAGAAATAAAACTTTGTCTCAAATGTCAACTCCTCCTTGATAAACACCAAAATTTATCCAAGAAATGCCTTCTGTCTACTTTTTCTGCATGATACTTTTACAGCCTTCCGGTCTATTCACCACTTGTGTATGTTCTCCTTAGGAAACCTTTATTTTATCATATTATTTATCTTCCTGGTGTGATGGAAGAAGCTTACACTACAAATAAGGAAACGAGATCCTAATTTCAGCACTATCGCTAAGTGACCCTATATCCCAGACTACCGAGGACTGTCCCCATTTGTGTCCCTTGTCCCAATGTAATAATCTCAAAGGTATCTCAGGCTGAAGAGAAATTATAATGAGCACACTACTAACTAGCCATGTGAACTTGAGCAAGTCACAAAACTTCTTTGGCACTCAGTTTCTTCTTTGGCCAAATGAGAATAACCTCTATGCTGCAATTTGTGATTGTAGGAGATAACATAGGTGAAAGACATGGAAAAGTTCTATATAAACCCATTATTGCTAACAAGAACACAAGAGAGACCCAAATGCATTTTAAGAAAGAGGAGCTGCCACTGTTACCCTTTAGCTAGCTTTGCATGAATCTAAAAGTCTTAAAAGATACCATGGAAAGTCATTTAACTTTGTTGGGTCTTGCTTCTTTAACTATAAAATAAAATGGACACACTAGATGATCCCTACAGTCCTCTTCAACACCAGCAATGTTATTATCATAATTACTCTAGTCAATTTTTCCAATTATCATAAACATATCACTTACATGGTATCCATCAAACAGGCCACCCCCTGAATTTATATATTTCTATACCTCAATCAGTCATAAATCCAACTTGCAAACTTATTTGGCTGGACAGCGTGATTTTTTTTATTTTCATTTTTAAATGACTTGCCCATTTTTTTAAAATAAGAGTTCACATAAAAATTCTAATTTCCGTTTTCTCTTTAAAAGCTAGCTTATCTAGCATCTTGGGGCAAAAATCTGGTAGGATCTGGGTAACAGCTGTCCCTTTAGAAACTGCATGTAAGATCCAGCTTACCAGAGTCCATCTAGTTTGCTCCACAGATTTATGCTACCCACCTACATGGTGTAGGGAGTTGAGTTTGCTCCCCAGAGATACAAATGGCCACTCGCATTTATTTATATAACTAAACCTGTTACTTTCTATCCCTAAATATGTTTCCCCAATAGCCTATCCATTTATCAATGAAATTTAGACTATGAAATGCCATGTTGGTTGCTTATTCAAAAGGACTACAAGAATTCTTATCCCTACACTATTTTTTTATTTAGATGCATAAAAATAATAAAACATAGCAATTTAAGGCTTCAGCTAGGAATTGGAAGTGGATTCCATTAAATTTTGTACTCTATTTATTTCCTAACCTCTAACAAGGCTTCAAGTCATTTAAAATTTTTTAAACTTTACAAGCTTAAAAATGGGAGAACAAGGGAGGTAATGTCTAAGTCTGAGAAGAATCAGAAAATAATACTTAGTTGTGAATAATGAAGAATGTATTATATAGCAAAATCTGAGAAACTCATTAAGTTTACTAACCTATTTAAGAAAACTATCAGGTTGGATATTTCTGTAACTGCTGCCACACAAAGAAAAAAAATATACTAAAAAGAATTGAAAGAGATACGTGTACATCTATGTTCATATTCACAATAGCAAAAGGATAAAAGCAACACAGGTGTCTATTAATGGATGAGTGGATAAACAAAATCTGGTATATATATACAATAGAATATTATTCAGCCTTAGAAAGTAAGGAAATTCTGACGTATGCTACAACCTGGATGAACCCTGAAGACATTATGCTAAATGAAATAAACCAGTCATAAAAAAACAAATACTGTATAACTCCACTTATATGAGATATCTAGAGTACTCAAATTCCTAGAGACAGAAAGTAGAATGATGGCTTCAGGAACTACGGGGAGGGAGAAATAGAAAGTTCTTGTTTAATGGGTACAGATTTTCAGTTTTTCAAGATGAAAAGTGTTCTGGAGATTGGGTTTACAACAATGTGAATGTACTTAACATTACTGAGTTATATGTTTAAAATGGTTAACTGAGATGGCAAAATTTTGTTGTGTGTATTTTGCCTCAATTTAGATATTTTAAAAATACACACATGGATGTTTAAAACAAAATTACATACCTATAAAAAGAGGTGAAAAAACAGAGACAAAAAAGGTGAAAAGATAATAAAAATGATGTTTCAAAATCTTGAAAGAAAGAAAAAGAAAAAAAAAGCCAATCAAATGTAACATCACATTGTAGCAGACGGTGGTAAAATTCCGTAGAAGAGGGAAGCACTTCTAGACTAGCCGAGTAAGAACCTCCCAAAACCTGCCCCTCCAAAAAAGCATAAAAGTTTTCCTATCAAAAAGTGTCAAAATCAACTTTTTCAAAATTATGAAAATTAACAAAAGGCTTACAAAATTACAATAACAATTTAGTCATGAGAAATGCCTGAATCTCAATAAGAATACTGAGCTTTGTGGGATTTTAATTTTCCCCATTTCCATCACTCTCTTCTCCCTAGCATCACAGTACCCTTGAAAACCAGCATCCTTGCAGTCATGGTGACTGAGACAAACAGCACTCTAGTGGTCCCTGAGAAGGTAAAATGGGTTTGCAGTTCCCCCAAAAAGGCCCTCTTCCAGAGAACTGTCATTATTTGACCTGGCAGTTATCTGGAAAAGCCCCATTCTCAGGGCTTATGTTTATCAGACCTAACTCGGAGATCATTCAATGGGAAAAACTCTAGCCCCTCAGCATTTGTTGAAAATTACTTCTTAACAATGAGAATGCCTGAGGCAGCCCATATGGGGGTGGGCGGGGGGTGGGGAAGGGGATGACTAAAAACTTAAAAGGAAAATTCGGGGAATGAGCTGTCCATATAAGGATTTGAAAAGCTCTGACATATTCCTTGGGTTCTAGAAGGCCATGTGTTGCACATGCACAATAAATGCCTGAAAAGACACTAATCTTTCACTTCTGGCTGACACTGAGCCTCTGTGCCTGCAGCATTGTCAATGGCATGGCTGATTGTCAAAGGTGTGCCCCAACATGCACCTGGAGCTTCTCTGTACAGACTGAAAGACTCAGTCATTCCAAGCATTTAAAGAAATTTCTGTCAAATCATTAGCTGACCACTAAGGTAACCAAGTAGAGGCTTCAGTAGCCACATGTGACAACAAAAATGCAGACTTTTAAAGAATTTATTCAGAAAAGTCTGTAAACAAACAAATAACAACAAAGAGCAAAAACGCCAAACCCTGGGGAGAGAAGAAAATCTTGTTTTCAGAGCTGGCATGAAATGTTTGAAATGTCTCCTTTCCAACAAAAACTTGGATTATACACACAAATAAATAGGAAAGTATGGCCCATACACAGGAAATAAAGTAGGAAATTAAAACGTGTCCCCGAGAAAGCCAGATGGGGATACTAGAAAAAGATTTAAATATGCTATTATAAATATGTTCAAATTATTAAAGGAAACCATGTCTAAAAAACTAAAGGAGAATATAAAAATATTTCACCAGAGAATATCAATATAGAGACAGAAATTATTTTTAAAAAACACAGATTAAAAATTCTGGTGTTGAGGGGCACCTGACTGGCTCAGTTGGTGAAACGTGTGACTCTTGATCTCAGGGTCATGAGTTCAAGCCCCACATTGGGTGTAGAGATTACTTAAATAAACAAATAAACCTTTAAAAAAAAAAATTCTGGTGTTGAAATGTGTATACAATACCTGAAATGGAAAATTCACTAAAGGCGTTCAATACCAAATCTGAATAGGCAGAAGAAAGAATCAGTGAACTTGAAGATATGTCAATTGAGATTATCCAGTCTTACAAAAAAAAAAAGAATGAAGAAAAATTAACAGAGCCTCAGAGACCTATAGAACAGCAAAGTATCAATACATGCATACGGGGAGTTCCAGAAGAAAAGGGACAGAAAGAATAATGAGATAATGACCAAAAACTTCCCACATTTGATGAAAACACTAATCTATACATCCAAGAAGTAAGATAAACTGAAAGGAATTCCCATCAAGACATATCATAGTCAAAATGTCAAAAGACAGACAGAAACTTAAATACAGCAGGAAATTTTCGTCACATAAAAGGGATTCTCAACAACATTAACAGTTGATTTCACATCAGACATTATGAAGGCCAGACGGAAGTGGAACAACATATCCAAAGCAGTCAGATAAAAAGGTAAAACAAGGTTCCTATTTCAACAAAATTATCCTTCAAAAACGAAGGAGAAATTAAGACATTCCCATTTAAACAAAAGTGGAGAGAATCTGTCACTACCAAATCTGTCCTTCAAGAAATACTAAAGCTAGTCCTGAGGCTGAAATGAAAAACACCAAACATTAACTTTAATCTACATGAAGACATAAGGAGAATCGGTAAAGCTAACTATGCAGTTAAATATAAAAGACAGTATAAATGTATTTCTTATAAACTTTTCTATTATCTGATTTAAAAAAACAACTGCATAGACAATAATTATAAAAGTGCAGTGATAGGCTTATAATACATAAAGCAAGGAATGGAGCTATACTGAAGTAAAGTTTTTGTATACTTTTGAAATTCATCTGAACTAGATCATTTTAAATTAAAAAGTTTACTATAATCCCCACAGCAAACACTAAGAATATAACTCAAAAAATATCATAACAATATTACCAAGAATGATGAAGACCTATGAAAATCCTCTTCTCCAGAAAAGCAACATGGGAATTAAAACCCCACACTAGGAAATAGATAATTAAGACAAGGCAAGGCAGTAATGGAGGAACTGAAGAATAAAGAAGATGTGAGGCATACAGAAAACAAATACCAAAAAGGTAGACATTATCTACCTTATTATCAGTAATTAACATTAAATGAAATAAATATTCCAGTCACTCTGGCTAAACACTAATCAAAAAGCAGAGATTAGCATAATATATATTTTAATTGATCCAACTATTTGCTGTCTAAAAGAAATACTTTAGATTCAGAGATACAAATAAGATGAAAGTAAAAGGATGGAAAAAGATATACCATGCAAAGAACAACTAAAGAAAGAGTTGGATTGGCAATACCAATATCAGACAAAATAGACTTTAAGACAAAAATTGTTACTAGAGATTAAGAAGTATATTTTGTAATGATAAAAGAATCAATTCAAAAGGAAGACATAATATTTATAAACATATATGCACCCAAGAACAGGGCTGCAAAACACATAAGTATAAACTGACAGAGTTGAAGAGAGAAAGACAATTCAACAGTAGTTGGAGATAGCAAGACTCTATTTTTCATAGCTTATATAACAATTAGAAGATCAACAAGAATACGTATGACACCAAAAGCACAAGGATGAAAAAAAAATAACTGGACTTCATTGATATTAGAAATGATTGTGCTTTGGGACGCCTGGGTGGCTCAGTCGGTTAAGCGGCTGCCTTCGGCTCAGGTCATGATCCCACGGTCCTGGGATCGAGTCCCACATTGGGCTCCTTGCTCGGCGGGGAGCCTGCTTCTCCCTCTGCCTCTGCCTGCCACTCTGCCTGCTTGTGCTCTCTCTCTCTCTCTCTCTCTCTCTCTGACAAATAAATAAATAAATAATTTTTAAAAAAATTATTGTGCTTCAAATGACACTATCAAGAAAGTAAAAGGATAATCTACAAAATAAGAAAAATATTTTCAACTCATATATCTCATAAGGGTCTAGGATCCAGAATATAAAAAGAATTCATACAACACAAAAGTAACCCAATTTAAAAATCAGCAATGAATTTGAATAGACATGTCTCCAAAGAATGGAATTCGTTGCCCAACTTTGTAAATATACTAAAACACACTGAATTCTACTTACAGTGGCAAATTTCATGGTATGTAGATATTTCAAAAGGCTATCTTTTTTTTTTTAATTTATTCATTTGACAGAGAAAGAGAGATCACAAGTAGGCAGAGAGGCAGGCAGAGAGAGAAGGGGAAGCAGACTCCCCGCTGAGCAGAGAGCCCGATGCGGGGCTCGATCCCAGGATCCTGAGATCATGACCTGAGCCGAAGGCAGAGGCTTCAACCCACTGAGCCACGCAGGGGCCCCAAAAGGCTACCATTTTTTTAAAATCAGTGAGGAAAATGGATATCTACAGAATGATTTTCCAAGATAAAAAATAAATTATATTTTGTTTTATAATCATTTCAGGTCAACAAACATTCTCTAACCCAAACTGTGCTAGATGTTGGGATGTGAAGATAAAAAATAAACAGTCCTGACCCTTGAGGAACTTAGTTTTTAACAAAAAACATAATAATAAATCTTTGGAAAGAATATTGATTCTTTCCCCTAGTTTTCACTTACAAAATGTATAAAATGTTAATTTTACCATGACAAACTTTAACTGAAAATCCAATTCCAGCAAACTTGAAATAATAGTGGCACCCAAATCAACAACCAGATGCTAAAGAAAAACTAATTCTCAAATTCTATCTCTAGTCACACTTCTCTCCCAGCACAAGAAGGTCCAAGTTGTGGTCCCACCTCCTGGCCCTGACTGCCATGTTGTAATGCATGATTCCAGCTTGAGTGTGCCAAGAAATTTGCATGTCTCCATTTCCTCACCTTCGTCCTAACCCACTTTCAGATTTTATAGGACCTAAATTTTATTCCTTTAGGCCACAACTCTTATTTTCAAATACCATTAGTAACTAAGGTTCTCCAGATACACATTCGGTCAGGTCATCAACAAAAATGCAGCTCCCTTCTTTTATATCTTTTATTTCTTTTACTTACTAAAGATCCAAAATGGTCCCTACCAAGACCAAAACACCACTACCTGTGTTTGGTGCCCTGCATTCCAAGAGCCTGCCATTGATACCATCTCAGATGTTCTGTCGCTCCAGAACAAGAGTTGTAAAACAGATGCAGGCAGCATATAAAATTTGTTTGGGCTGTGCTGTTCTAAAAACATTTTATTTGCCACTCAAGAGATGTTTTACATACAAACTTACATTTCTAGCTTCATTTGAAAAATGTGAAGATTTGGCCATGCTGGACCCAAATTAACCTTGTGACAACAACCGAGTGAGCTGAGTGGCATCCTCTCTTTCCCTCTGGATGAAGAATGCCCTCCATGGTCCTCACCACTCCACAAGGTTTCCATGCACAGCACATCCCACTGGTTTCATTTGTGACCTGCTGGCTCTGGAGGCATTAAAGTTTAAGATGAATCCAAGCCCAGAGTGTCAGAAGTTGTTTCTGAGTATAAAGGCAAGACATCTTCCTTTATTTTCAGTTTTAGGTTGCATGGCCATGTTCTTCTGCCTTTGCCAAGCTCTCCTAGTTTCTCACTCCAACCGCTTCAAATTCCTGTCATCATTATCATGTCTGACACGTATCACCCACTTAAATTACTCCAGGACACTCCTACAGAGGCATCTTCAGGCCTGAGAGCTCCGACATGTGCAGGATAATTTCAGGCCACCCTACAGAAAGCACTGAGGATCTCATCCATAGACTGAGGAAATCTTCATTTCCAGACTTACTTCTCTTTGACAATAAATGCTCCTCCTGAATTTCTGAATTCTGGTAAGTTAAAGCAATGCTTCTCAAACTTTACTGGGCATAGTACGACACAGCTGGGGATCTTGTTAAAATGCAGATTCTGGTTCAGTAGGTCTGGTGCAGGACCCGAGATTCTGCATTTCTAACAAGTCCAGGCGATGCTGAGGCTGCTGGTCTGTGAATTACACTTTGAACAGCAAGGAGTTAGAAGACATATGAAGAAAGAAGGAGGTTTCTGAGGTCAGAATTATCTGAATGAATTAGACCCCTAAGACTTGACTTTCTGCCATTTTAAAACTACAAAATGTTAATATTTAGTATCTGTGCCAACTTAATATCTGATTTATATAAATAACAGCCTTTCATAATGGTCTGTGAGAAAGAAACAGGTGGTTCTTTCCACCATTGGGCATCGATGACTGTATATTCACTCCATGATCGATACTGAACGTTATACAGAGTGTCAGCCAAGTTTCCATATATTTAGAGTGCTTAAAATCTAGCTGGCAAAAAGGCTAATAGAAAACAAAGCAACTAGTACAACATCTAAAGGAAAAGATGAGAGGTGCCTGAGTGGCTCAGTTGGTTGAGCATCTGACTCTTGATCTCAGGGTCATGAGTTTAAGCCCCACATTGAGCTCCACGCTGGAGGTGGAGCCTACTTAAAATAAGTAAAAATAAATAAATAACTGTTTAAAAATAATAAAAAAATAAAGCAAAGATTATGAAGATATTGACTGCTACAAAAGAGTGATTCCTAAGAGGGTGGCATATCAGCATCTGGAGGGGAAAATGTCAAACCATATACTTCCCTCTATCCCCCCCAGATCATGATACTGATTCTGCCCACCCTTAAAGGAAGCTATCTATACTTCTAGGAATGCCGTATTCTTCAGAAGGGTAACATGGGAAAACTACTGTTTCAGATTGTATACAGAAATGCAATGGAGACATGGGGCCTGGAAGAGTAGGTGGAATTGGTGGGCATCCCAGGTGGGAAGTGCTTCCTGTGGTAAAAGTACTGAGGGAAAGATGAGTCTGGGGTATTCATGGGATGGAAAGAAGACCTGCCTATAAAAGTAAACCAGAGCAAGTGCCCCCCTCACCAGCACTCCCTCCTGAATGGAGGAAGCACAGAAAGGATCTCCTAAGAACTTGATGACCACCTGTTAAGAACACTAAAGAGATATTCCTTCACAGGAAGGCTGAACTAGTTTGTCTCTCGGGTCCTTTCCAATTTTTCTTCAGCTGAAGAAAAAATTTTCAATTTTCCTCTCACACACATTTCTAACCTGAGCAACCTGCCTTGCCTGCTGTTGAACATGGCAAATGACCAAAGAGAGTATGACTATGTAAAAGCCCCTATAAATTTATGAAAACGATAGCTTAAATTGCGGCATCAGGTAAACTTCTCCCACTGCTCACCATCCCCAGTTCTTCGAGACTATTCTCATACGTCTTACTTTCATCCATGTCAACAGTTATCTCTGTGACTCTTCTCTGAACCCTGTTCAAATTATCCTCATCCCTCGGGACGCCTGGGTGGCTCAGTTGGTTAAGCAGCTGTCTTCGGCTCAGGTCATGATCCAAGGACCCTGGGATCGAGTCCCACATCGGGCTCCTTGCTCGGCAGGGAGCCTGCTTCTCCCTCTGCCTGCCTCTCTGCCTGCTTGTGCTCTCTCTCTGACAAATAAAAAAAAAAAAAAACCTAAAAATAAAAAAATTTTAAAAAAATAAAAAAAAAACAAATTATCCTCATCCCTCTCACATAGGCAAGCAATGAAGTATACTTCTGCTCTTCCCTGATTACTCTGTCCAAAGGAAGTCTCAGTTACACTCCATGTTCATCAATATCCCCCTCTAGAAAGCACTTACCACACTTCCAACTATATTTTTTCATTTTTCACTTAGGAGATATTTCAAGTACATATTCAGAAGTTCATATAGTTCTGAAGTACAATAGCAGCCCATATGCCACCCCCCAGATTTAACAGATGTAAACATTTTAGCCACATTTGCTTTGTACTTATATATTTATTTGTTTATCATATCCTTATCATATCCTACTAGATTCTCTGTTTTATCTGGGCAGGGCCATGTCTAATTACTCACCTCTTTAATACATATCACTTAGCATAGAGCCTGGCTCACATACAGCTCTCAGTGCTTGTGGAATGTAAAATGAATGAATGCCTTCTGTCCTAGAAGTAAATAATGGTAATCAATATAGAAGAGCTATTAGACAAAACACAAAGACTCCATCTTTATCTAAATTTTAAAAAAAGGGGGGGAAATGAATCTTTATTCAAGAATGAAGGTTCAAATTTAAATGTGTGCTCTAAATGGACCCTACACATTCGAGTGGGCTAGCTAAGCAAGGAGCAGAGGCCCTCATCCCTCCTGCCCTGGGTAGCCCATGTACCTGCCTAATGACATGGAGATACAGGAAATGAGCTCACAAAGTCTCTTCTAGTTTAAAGATCCCAACTTAAAGATGGAAAGAACAAAGGGAAAGAGGGAAGACAGGAAGAAAGCCTACGCAAAGAGAATCCAAGACCACTGGAGATCATTTATTTTTTTAGGTTAGGTCAGGGACAATATAGATCATGTCCTGAAAACTTCTGAGTATCAAGTCCATTTGTCTGGAATGAAGTCAAGCCTAAGGCAGAAGTATATAAAAGGTCATGTCCAATTGTTAGATTTCTTCACCTCCTTCTACCTGTACCCCCTGCCACCCGGTATCTTAATCAAAATCCTAAAAGCCTAGGTTTCTCCCAGCATGGTTCCCTACATGCTCTCAAATACCACGTATACACTTATACCCTTTCTCCATCAAAACGAGTGGGTCTAAGTTCTATTTCTTTGTGCTCTTACTCTCTCAATGGGTCACAAAGAGGAAATACGGTTATTATTTAAAGGACTGGCCGTTACTGAAAATATAACCTCTTTAAAACCCTTTAGGGTCAATGTGGATCTCCAACTTTGTCTAATGAAAACATTTCTTAGTCCTAAGATTGTGGCAGATTGTTCTATTTGTTAACCATTCTTCCTCCCCTCCCTGTACTTGACATGGCTCCCTGTGGGCAGAGCATATTACTGAGGTATGCCACTTGATATAAGACAAATGGTTTCTCGTCAGCGTCATGAAAAAACATTTTTCTTATTCCACATATAAAATTGTGGAATTTTGCCTCTCCTCTAAACAGCCAGCCTCGGTCAGCATGGAGAAGCCGTATCATATCCCCTGCCTGACACTTTGCACAGCACACTCATACACTCAGGGGCTGCAATTTGGCTGTACTCAGTTTTTTCTCTTTTTCTTTTAGTATTTCCTCCCGATCAGAAGGCAGTACACCTGCTCTGTGAATGGAGTAGCATGCAGACTGGCTTCTAGGCAAAACTCCTTTTCCTTATGAAGCCCTCACCTTCCTATATGCACATGAAACCGAGTGTTCCGTAAGTCTTGCCCCCGGAGCAACGTTTCCAGTCTCATGAATGACAGTTAGCCAAAAGAAAAATCTCCTCTCTTTTAGCACAAGTTTTCAGCGATAAATGAACAAAGCATCACCAAGCGCTCCTCCCTGAACAAATGCCAAGAGCTGATTCATTCTCTGCATGACCTCAGTGGTTTCATCCAACCATAAAGTGAAATATCTCCTAGTATGTACTTGGTAGTAATCACTCTTCCACACACTACTCCACTGCCATAAGGCAACAGCCAGCTGGGTCATCTGACAAAGGAATTCTGTCAATCACTTCTGGTTTCTCTTTAAGGACAGCGTTTGTCTTTAGCTATCCGGCCGATCTGGCGAGTGTCTATTCAATAATATGACTCATTCTTACTTTTGCTACACGAGTCCTTTAATGATGCCACTGGAGTGTTTTCGTCTCTTACCTACCTCTAGCAATATGATATGTTAATTTTGTAATGGAAAGCATTACTGTGCGCTTGTCCTGGAAAACTTCAGTAGTATAACAGAGAAGCCACTGTGCTTTGTTCGAAAATGACACCAAAACATCCATGGCTTCATGCCACTATTGGACGGTTTCATAACAGGCAATGATGGGGAGTGAGAAGCAAATGGATGGATGGCAAACCCAAGAAAAAAACAGTGTTAGGAGAGTCATCGTCCTACTTGCATTTGTGCTTTTCAATTTCAGGTACTGTTTTGAGCTCATCACTCTCACGGAGTCCCTTCATGGTATACATACAGATTTCACATTTTATATTTGCAGTGGGATTGAGTTCTCGAAGTATGTTTAGAACATTCTGAACTGGAGCATTCATATGACTATTTTCATGACTATTTTCACACATTGCAGAACCACTTTGGAGCCACTGATCTATTTTTGCAAAATGGGGATACAATTTAAGAGTAGCAACAACCAAATGTATGCTATTTTAACAAACAAGAAGCAAATGACACAAAAAGCTTATTAACCAAGATGAAGTGCACTATACTTACAAAACATACACTATGTTGACCAGGGCAGGTTTCAGAGCGCAAAGACAACTTTTTTAATATTATAATGAGCTTTAACAATATAATGGAATTTCTGCTAAAATTGTAATTACTCTTGTATCTCAAGGTCCTACATGCTCTGCCACTTCTATACCACTTTTCTGATTTCATTTCCAGCTCCCCCCAGTCGCCCCACCCCATCCGTGCTGGCCTTCTTGCTAATCTTGGAACACACACTTCAGGCTTTCACACTGGCTGTTCCCTGTGCCTGGAACACTCCCCCTCAGGTATGTACATGGGAAACTTCTCTCATCTCCCTCAAAGTCTTGGCTTAAGATTAAGGTCTTTTTCTCCATGAAGGCTGCTCAGCTACATTGATCCTGTCCTACTGTCCCTTTCTTCCATAGTATGTACTTCCTTCTTGCATGCTATATAACCTACTTACTCTTTTTTTTTTTTTTTTTTACTGTCTATTAACTGTCTCCCATCCCACCCCTCCATGCCAAGATAATGAAAACTTCACAAGGGTGGGGATCTTTTGTTTTATTCATTGGTACATCCTCAGCATCTAGATCAGATACTGACTTATGAAAGGTACCCAATAAATAGTAATTGAATGAATAAATGAATGAATGAATGAATGAAATGTTTTCATTGTTTTTCCTTTCTAACCACCAAATGGTCTGCAGATCTTTGAGAACTAAACAGAAAACGAGTGCCATCACAGGATTAACAAGAATTATACTAACAGATTAGTATTCGAACTACACAAAGTCAGGAGAGGACTTAAATTTTAGAGTGGCTGGATGCAGAGAGTTTAGTTTTAAAGTCAGTCCATGAAAGAGATTATGAAGGCCACAATTTTCCAAATTTCCAAATTCTTGAGTGGTTTATTTCAACGCCACAGCACACATATCTATAGACATATGATCGGTGTTCATGTAAATGTATACACATACACATATATGTATGCACACACATAATGCATGCTGAACAAATCTAGAAGAACTAAGGACATTTTTCCATCATATGGGTATTCTTCATACAAAAGCTACTAACTTGGGTCATACTTAAGATGACCATACGTGACCATTTTCCTGGGACAGTCCCAGCTTATACTTGTTGGTCCAGTGCCCCTTCCAGTTATTACTCCCTCTTACTCTCAAATGTGTCCTTGTCTAGACAGAAGAATTACATGTCACCCTACTTATAAAAGAGACACATAAATTCCTTTCTATTTAGGCATGCTGACCTCAGTTTTGAGGATCTTAGTGGAGCGGGTACTGAAAAAGTGAACCATAATTAATTGTAACACCTATTGGCCAGCGCTGCAAGTGAAATATTTCAAACAGGCAATTCTTCAGCAAAGTCGTACAGCGACTGTTGCAGAAGTGGATGCCACAAGCTCCAAATATCTAGCTTTGGAACCCAAACCCTTACCAGGTCACCTGCACAATCACAAACCCCTAAGAGAATTTTCACACGGTGAGCAGGCACACACCAAGTTCTTCTCTGTAAACCCTCCACATGAAAAGCTGAGACCCAAACTCAAGACTGGAGTCAGAAGAGAAGATTGAAAACAAAGGTTCTTCTATTATCCTGTGGCCTGGAGAGCTTGGAAACTAGAAGAATGTTGAGTCACATCTTCACAACAACACTTGTGTTCCTAACTCTCAGTAAATATCCCAAAAATGGACCAATCATTAAATCTTGAAATCTGCATTCACATCTGCAAGAGCCATCCATCTGCCAGGTCTGCAAACAGGTTTCGTTGAAGCTCTTCTCCCAAGTCCCAGGAGTTATACCAATTCCTGTCGGCCCTAGGTAAATGGGCAAGTGTAACTCTTCTCATTCTTGAAAACAATAACATAGGCTTAGAGCCACAGTGGACACTTAACAACTTAAGGATAAAACTGTTTATTTCCTATATGTGTAAATAGATGACAAACAAGCAATGACCTCATTCTTCGATCTTTCATCTTCCTATTTCTTTTTTCTATATGTATTTTGTGGCTTAATTTTTTTTTTAACCTTTCTTATCTTTGCATATAACAAATAAAAGACTAAATAGAGCAAAACTCAAAATCTGAGGACAGGAGGGGGTAGTAAAGAAAAGTCAAGGTTCCTTAACATCTAGGATGACTATATAACTTATCAGTCAAACCACGGCACTTCTAAACATGAAAAGGGATGCTTTTGATAACTAAGATAGGTCAATAGGAATAAGCTGGAACCGTTGTAGCCAAACCAGGAGGTCTGGTCACTCTTCTAATTCCTCATTCATATTCCCATACAAAAGACATCCTGTGTGTAAAGAAACAACCTCTGTCTCTGTTGGTCAAACAAACTTCAAATATAACCCTCTCTTTCAGGCCAGGCCTCGATTCTCACAATGAAACTAGAAAGGTTTTCATGCCATGCTGCCATTCCCTGTCCAACACACCATGCAAAACTGCTTCCATTTTTACCCAAGAAAACAAGCAACAAATGAGAATGGGGATCCAGACCAGGCCCATAGCAAGCCCCAGACCTGGAGCCTCGGGTTTCTCTTAAAGCAACACTTCACAAGAGAGACAGCAACCTGGTGAGAGGGTACACAGATCCAGCCACAGATTTAACAAGTATTTTGAATGTTAGATCCTTCATCGATGCTAGGGCACCCAATGAAACTGTACAGAGCCCAAAAGCCATCTCTCCTGCAAAATACATTCACCCAGAAGGTTATACCATCTGTCCTCAACTACAGGTAACAACTTTAGTTTCTTTTTCTTTTGCTGAGGTCAGGGGTGGAAAAGGCTTTGAAAAGAATAAAAACCCATGTTTTTCTCTCAAGATCACACTGCCCAAGTTAAACAGAGCCAATGCTTACTTTTATTCCATACTTCCTATTCAGAAGGATCAAACATTGCTCATGTTCTTCATGAAATCTCATCCTATGGCTGGAGAGTATTAATTTACTGGGATACCTTCCCTTATAATCACAGAGGGAAGACCAGTTTTGCAATCTACAGCACATAAAGAACCCATAATGGTGGTTGGAGCAGAAAAGCTCCAGCTGGCTTATCTCAAATGTTCAGAATGACTTCAATTCTTCACAGACTCCGCAGTCATTCATAAAGATTCACTGCCAAAGACTGCTCAGTGTTGTGATGGAGGCAACGGTAAAGCAAATGTCTTAGGCTAAGTAATTACAGAAGCTGATTCTATCCATAGCTGAGGGCCTGGGGGCAAGTGCTAGAAGTTAGGGAATCACCTGTCATAGAGATGGTAGAAGAATTCATGCAGATTGGACCAAAGTCCTTCCAGCTAGGAGACATTACGAGTCCAAGGGGCCATTTGTTGAAATGAAAAAGAGCTAAGAAAGTTATGACTGTTTTCTCCCCATAAGTGGTAGGATAATCTTAAATTCAAAGACATCTTTACTAAGAAAACTGTTTAAACCACTTCACATAATCACAAATAAGACCAAAATGTGCCAAATAAATAATCAAAACAAATAGCTTAATGATGACTTTTTAAATGTTCAAAGAAAGAAGAAATTAACTGGTTAGGAGATCAGATGGTAAGGTTATAATGTCTCCTTTGGGAGGTCAAAATGATGTCTTCCCCACCCTCCACCCCACCCTATCTCTCTTCCAAACAGTGAAGTGGATAGTTTCTGAAAAATACAATGACCCCTTATGCCCAGTTCTCTTGTCTGCTTAGGGATGCCATCTGTCTCCCACACTATATAAACAATCCCTGCAGGAATCTTCTGATGACCAAACAGATTAGCAAGCTCCAGACTTTCACACAATTAATAATATCCCCATCCAGATTAGGCCTCTTGCTTTAATAATGCCAACGATAAGCCTAATAACTGATCCTTCTCTGTTTATAGGGACTGTGTCATTTTAAAGAAATCTCTCAGAACATACAGAGCCATCTGTTGGGAGGAGGGGGGTGGGGGAAGCTCTCTCTAGGCAACGAAGAAATGAGCCCTTGAGGGAACGGGGGAAATAATAAAACGAATATCATACTTGTAAGACAAACGCATACATGAAATTTCACCATGTCTAATAGAGGACACTACTAATTACATTAAAATATTTTTTCTTCTAAAAGCCAAAGTACAGAAACCTGCTCAAGAAAAGACAAGTTTCACACTTTAACAAAGATGTACATAGAGCAAGAATTCAGACTTTACTTGACTCTGGGGCGGTGACAGCAGAAAACAGACCTGGAAGGCTTAAAGCCTCCCAGGAAGTTTGCCTACCGTCCACCTCTATCTATGATGATCTCCGATGCTTGCCTTCTGGAACTTTAATATCGATCCCTTGTAACTCTGTGAGCTCTCTGTCTTTGGAGAAAGACTTCCAACTCTAAAAGAAATAAACGTGCCTGTAAAGATGTTCCTAAAGTTGATAATTATCGAGGAAAAACACTTGAGCCCTGCAAAGGGAGGAAAAGACAGGCATGGAACAGCCAACCTCTGCAGTTGCACGTCCTCGGAAACGTCTACGTCTAAATCTGCAGCCCCAGTTTCCTCCAGGCCCCAAGCCCCAGCAGAGCATGTTCACTACATATTCCTAACCAAAAACAAACGAAGCCCCCTCTCCCTCGAGTGATGCTCAAATGGACCCAAAAGTCTCAGCTCCCCGGGATAATCAAACCACGAAACGTCCCGGCGCCTTTCACCCGCATTTCGCGGCAGCGGAAGCCGAAATGTCAAATGAATGACCGCGCCGGAGCGCGAAGAAGGAAAACAAAGCCACCTCCCGCCGTCCGGTACCTGCGGCGCGAGAGCCGGGCGCCGGCCGCGCACTCACCTGGGGCTCGGCGCCGCCGCCGCCGCGGGCTGCGGTGGGAACCGGGCCGCGGGGCGGGAGGGCGCCCCCGCAGTCGACCGGACCCGCGGCCCCGGCGCCCTCCGGCCGGTCCGCGCGCGCCGCGGGGAAAGCAGACGACCGGGGGCGCCGCCGCGCGTCGCATGCAGCTCCTGGCTGCGGCGGCCGCTACCAAGGGGCCAAGGGACCCCGCGCTGCCGTCCCCGACCCCGCGACCCGAAGCGGCGACGGGAGAGACGCGGCGCAGGAGCAGAGCGCGCCCGGCGCGCCCCTCAGCGGCTCTTCCCGCCGCCCTCCGCAGCGGGCTGGGTCTCCGCTCGCCTTTGTGCTGGCATCTTCCTCGCTCCCAGCGACACTCGGAGCTCCTCCGGCGGCTCAGCGCCGCCGCCCACCCCCGGGTTACGCCGCGCCCCCCGCGCGACTAGCCGATTGTGTCGAGTCAGCACCAGCCGCAGCGGGGACGCGCGAAGCCATGTCTCCCGCCCGCGCTCGAGAGGGCGCCGGGGGTCCGGGTGCCGCGAGGAGGTTTATGGCCGAGCTCGGCGGCCCCGGCGGGGCCCGGCGTGTCCCCGAGCGACTCCGCCGCGTTCGGCTCCCTGGCGCTCGCTCTCCTGGTGTCGCCCTCGAGCAGCGTGCCGGCCCGCCGGCGTCTCCCCTCTCGCCGCTCCCTGCCGCCTCGCCCGGCCTCCCTCCCGCCGCCACCTTCCTCCCGCCGGGCTGGCCCGGGCGCCCGCCCCAACCAGCCCCTGCGCCCCAGCCCTCGGAGAGCACAGGGCCGGCGCGCTCACCTCTGGCGGCGCCGGCGCCCCTCCCGCTAGACGCCTGGGCAGCATCTGCCCGCACCTTCCTGCGGGGCACTTGGCTGGGGGCTTCCTGCACGTCGGGGACTGGGGAAAGGGAGGCGGGGGGCCGGGGGAAGCACGGGAGGGATAGCCAGACCTTGGCCAGCTGGACCTCTTGAGGAAGGTGCGGGAGAGTGGGGCGGATGCAGCTGGGCGGAGGACGAATCCCGAGGCTGCAGAGGTTCCGGAGCTGCTCTCCTGCGACGCCGTAGGACATGAGGGTTCTGAGAGGCGCTGTGGAGGAAGGAGGAGACCCTCTGAGGTCATGCAAGCAGGACTTTTCCTAAATCCCACCGAAAAGCCGAATGGAGGAGTGTCATGCCTCGGTTTCCCCAACTGCAAGGGCAAGACGGTAATACTCATGTCACCTACACGGGGTGTGGTCACAATTAAAAATGGACTATTGAAAGCTCTCCGAGCTACTTTGCCTAAAGAGGGCACTAAATTAAAAATTACTGTATTAATACTCTTAGCTTTCTATTTACTTCTTCAGTAGCATCTTCATTGATTCAGTCCACTTAGGGGAAAGACGGAAAAAGCCGAAATGTAAGGCTGTTGCCCCCTATGCATGGTATCTATCCAGATGTGGGGAAAAAAGATGTACTTGATTTTACGGTTTAACAACTATGGCCATATGGAGGAAGCTCCCAAACATTGCCCCCTACCCCAAATAATGGATATCCATTATTTTGGAATTTTTGAGTATGTGCTTTTCAGTATTATCCATTTCTCCCCCTTCTCTATTAACAGGAATCGTATTTTCTTTGGCAACTACCCCTCCCCCTTGCCCAGGAGTCTTTATGGTTCAGGATCGTTACACCTCCCACCCTCACTCCCCAGAACTGACCAGTCATCATATTCCAGACCATAGTAATTGGTTTTGGGGACAGGTATGTTGGTCCCAGAACTCCATCTGGGGCTTTTGCTGAATCAATTCAGAGAAAGAGGCTCTTTTAACTAAGATAACCAATAAGCCAGTAGTAACAAGTACCACCACTTGAAGGAAGCCAACTTCAAGGGAAGGAAAGCTGAGGGAGAGAGGATGGTGTCTTTTGAGACTTAAGAGGCAAATATGTCTGAATGAATGCTACCCCTGATGCCAATAAACCCCCTTACTCTTAATTTCCTTAAATCAGTTTCAATTGTGTTCTGTCAACTCGCATTTAAAAAAAAAAGCCCTGACTCATTATTCGCAGAGATCTATCCATTGCTAGGCTCTTCCACAGAATTGATGAACCACCCTCCCCCAGCACATGGGGGAAAAAAAGTCCTATTTTTGCACCTACTGGAAGAAGCAGGATCCCAAGAGATCCCACATGATGTTCTCTTTCTACAACTTGCTCTAGACCCAGCAACCCCACACCTGCAAACCCTTAACCTCCTGTATTGATTAACCACTATGTTACAATCTTGCCTTAAACAAAAAAAGCATAAAAATAAATAGCAATAAAATGGATAATTATTGCTGCCCTTAGGCTTAAAAAAAAAAAAACTTTTTGCTCTTACCTAAAAAGCAGCCCCATCTATCTTTAAAAATTTCTATATGTCAAGCATAAAACCTGAGGCTAAGGCATCAAATAAGATTAATAGCAAAGTCATCCTAGAATCTCAGATTTCTGAAAGTGTGTAAAGGTTAGGTTCTTTCACGCTGTACTCCCCAACCCCCATTACCACCATTACCTTATTTAGGTCTCAACATCACAGGATCCAGGGCAGATTCTTACCTAGCCTCGCCTTGAACCATTCTCATAAAGAAAACTCCTATTTCACACGCTGGTCAAGTGTCTGTTGAAACTGACCTAACACTAGAAAATGATTCCTAATATTGAGTTATCATACTTTTTCACCTCATAGAACTCCAAGTACAGAAGACAGACTTGTGGACCACTTGAATTGTGTCTTCCAAGATCTTCACATGGCCCTTAGCTGTTTATTACACGACACTGACCTAATTCTTCACCATCCTAGGTTACCTCCTTTCTATGGACATGTTTTGGTTTGTGGACACTCCCCCTGAAGTGTAATGTACAAAGCTGAACCGGTAGGCAGATTCCAAGAAACTTAAGCTTCAAGCCCCTTCTAACACCACAGGAGGAGTCCTAGAAGTACGTTCATGTGGCTATATGTTTCTGTAAAGTTTTCAAAAGTAAAATATTTTAATCTCAAGAGACTGCTGTGTCTTTTTATCTAATTTCCTTTCTGTCATAATTTTCCTTCTGACTGGAAGCATCAGAGTGGTTGTGGGCATTTTGGGGATCTGGCTAAGGGGAAGTTGAATTTGTTAAGCAGAATAAATGTATGGGGTCTGTGGGCATTACAGCCCATAGTTACAGTGTCATCTGTTCCAGCTGCTTGAAGGCCTATCCTCTCAATCACCGGGTATTGTGAAACTAAGGTGGAGGGCCAGACACCTTATCAGCAGATGGATTTGTCCCTCAGAATCCAGCACAGAAGTATACAGGTAATAGGGTAGACAATATTTTAAATACATGGATCCAGAACAAGGATGTGGAAAATCCCCCCCATCTTATTATATGGGAAATAACTTTTTCCATATTTGACAACAATCTTAAAAATGTATATGGCTTTTCCAGTAATGACTGAAAAGAAACTCTTCTAAACTATCAATAATAAAAACACATTTCAATCAACTCTGCTAATGGAAAGACTGAGATATCTATTAATGTTGTAGAACAAAATGTGGCAGAATCATTTTTACATGAAGAAGAAAAGAGTATGCAGACAAAGTGTAGGAAAAAATATTATAAAAGTGTATTATAAAAAATATTATAAAAGTATAAAAGTATATAAAAAAATATAAAAGTATATTAAAAAAGGCAATTAATTATTTTCCAATCATGGTATTTTTTATATTTGATGATTTGTGAGTGGATTTTAATTTGTAATCTGTTGTGATTTTTTTATTCTAAAAATTATTTGTACTTATGTATTCTTTTCCTTAAAAAGGCTCTGAGCTGTGTAATCTTCAGACTCCAAAAAACATGGATCTATCCCCTATTGAACCTGATACTCTAAATGTGGCCTGATCAGTGTAGCAGCATCCATGAAGTGGGAGCTTCCAACAGAAATGACTAAGTACAATAATGCTTTGAGATGTCCATTTCTGTCATATTTCATCTATCAACCATTATAAGAAAACGAATGGATAATTATAACTATGGAATTGGGGGAATAACTTAAAGGATGCCCATTTGAATGCCAACATATAACATATAAATATTTTACATATAACATATAAATGTTTTACAACTTTTCTATATTTTTAAAGAAAGTATACCAAACCTAACTGATTCATTATTTTCATAGTGGTTATGATTTATTTACTATGCTATAATTCAGTGATGCCCTTAGGTGCTAGGTAAGTATAACATGTTTTTGCCTCTATACCAATAGCCTTAGACTATTACAGTTCTTCTTATAGTGGTGGTACTTAAAAAATAACTTTCTTCTTAGAACCCCATATTTTTCCTACCTGTCACCTTTTCTTTTATTGATAATCTTATCTCATTCTAAGTTCCTGCTTATGGCCTGGTATGGATCTATAGACTAGGTATATATTCTTAATTAGAGCTTTGTCTAGAATAGATTGTGGGAGGGAGGCAGGTAAGTGAATAATGTACATGAGCTTTAGTGCATACATTTTGTGGCATCTATTTTGGTTGCTTGGAATCCATTCACATTTTCTTCTAATTTCTTACCCATTACCAATAGTAAAAAACTCTGGATTGTGCCTTTCACATATGCCTTATGTAAATATTTAATAACCACTTAGTGCGAGCCAAGCATTCTTCTAAGTGTTGAGGATACAAAAATGAGGGGAATAGACAAAAATCCCTGCCTTTGTGAAGCTGATATTCTAATAGGATAGGGAAGGACAGGTCAAATAATAAGGTCTGGCAAAAAGTGTGAGTGTTTATAATATCCATATGTTCCTCTATATTTTCCATTCTCCTTTGACTTTAGGATAGCCATGTGATCACTGCTGGCAAATAGAATTTAAGCAGCAGTGATGGTTGTCACTTCTGGCTCTGGAGATTAAGAATCCAATGTGACTTCTCTCATTCTCTTCACCTTCACCGAAACCACAGAGCCCATATATTGCAGTGGTATCATCCCAAAACGGAAGGAGCCTGGATCCCTGAACCATCACTTAGAGGAAAGCTGACTAACTGACAAAAGACTATGATGTAATCAAGAAATAAAGTGTTACAAAAATTAGATGTGGGGTTATTTGTTACATCAGTCAGTATTAATGATCCTGACTACCATGGAAATTGGTAACTTAAAATAGGGTATTGCTATAATTAAAACCTAAAATATGTGTCATTTACTCAGGAGTTCAGTAGCAAGCAGCAAGGAAACTAACATTAGAAGCGAGAAAGATGGTTATAATAATATGTAGTGGCAAAAGAATAAAATGTTGCTATGATAACTTATCATTTATCTTCTGCCACTAAGTCAGCAGCTCTAAGGAAAGTGATTAGAAGAATCAACTAGTCAGTGATGGAAACTATTAGTTGGTACTGAATGGGAAAAGATATCTGCAAATCATATATCCAATAAGGAGTTATACCCAAAATATATAAATAACTCATACAACTCAATAACAAAAACAAAAATTAACAAATAGGCAGAGGACCTGAATAGACATTTCTCCAAAAAAGGCACACTGATGGTGAACAGACACATGAAAAGATGTTCAACATCACTATTGGGGAAATGCAAATTGAAAGATACCACCTCACACCTGCCAGAAGGGCTATTATAAAAAAGAAACAACTGTTGGTAGGGGTTGTGGAGAAAAGGGAACCCTCATGCATTGTTGGTGGGAAGGTAAATTGGTGCAGCCACAGTGAAAAACAGTGTGAAGATTCCTAAAAAATTAAAAATCAATCTATCAAAATTCCACTTCTGGGTATCTATCCAAAGATAGAAATGAAACACTAATTCAAAAAGATCTATGCAAACCCCTGTATTCATTGCAACATTATTTATAATAGCTGAGATATGGAAGCAACCTAAGTATCCATCAATGAATGAATGACTAAAAATGATGTACATGCATGCAATGGAATACTACTCAGCCATAAAAAAGAATGAAATCTTGCCATCTGTGACAACATGGATGAACTTTGAGGATATCATATTAAGTGAAAAAGTCTGACAGAAAAGGACAACTATCACATAATTTCACTTATATGTGGAATCTAAAAACTAAACCAAACAAACAAACAAAACCCAGACTCATAAATACAGAGAACAGATTGGTGATTGGCAGAGGGAATGGAGTTGGGGGGTGGAGATATACAAAATGGGTGAACGGGATCAAGAAGTACAAACTTCCAGTTATAAAATAAGTCATGGGCACATAATGTACAGCATGAGGAATATAGTCAATAATATTGTATTAACTTTATATGGTGCCATAATTAGACTTATTATGATGATCATTTCACAATGTATATAAATGTTGAATCACTATATATATACACCTGAAAGTAATATTGTATATCAATTATACCACAATATAAAAAAAGATATTATTGGTAGCATATGGCAAAGTATCACAATAAATAGATGAGCTAGGAAATAAATTACCAGTTTTCAAAAATAAATGAGAGTAGAGAGAGTCTAGACATGTGGGCCTTTGCAGAGGTAAAAAGGCTGACTGCTTTTATATCCCAAATAGTAAAAATGGGATTTGTAAAGACTTGGAGAGACAAAAGCTCAGTAAAACTGAGCCACAGAAAAGATCAAATTTGAGGGTGTGGTCAGATAGCTTCAGGGTTACCATTTAGTTGAGAGAAGTTTAAGATTTATGCTTCAAAAAACACTTTGGGTGTAGTTACTGGTACATGCAACTGACTGGAAACCAAAAAAAAAAAAAAAAAAAAAAATCACAGATCAGTTTCTTTTAAACAAAATTGTATTACCAAAGAAAGTATGAGCCCGGACAAAAAAATTATTTGCCCATTCAAGACTTAACGTAACTTTCCATGTGCAAGAAGCACACTTTGAATGCTGTACGCTCTTTGCAAGGAGATCCCACATAACATTTCTCATTTCTTTTTTTTTTAAGATTTTATTTATTCATTTGAGAGGAAGAGAGAGAGAACGAGTGGGGGCAGGCAGCACTGGGAGAAGCAGACTCCCTACTGAATAGGGAGCCCTATGTGGGGCTGGATCCCAGGACCCCAGGATCACAACCTCGGCCAAAGGCACCCCAACATTCCTCATTTCATATGTAGCCAGGCAAGATAATGGAGAAGGAAGAACCTTACAGAGGTGGAAGGGGAAAGGATGAGGGTAGAGGGAAACAATGGACAAAGAAGATCCTCTCTGAGGGCAAAATCAGAATTTAATTATGCACCTTGCCAAACTGCCAGGCCTGGGGTACATCACAATGCCTACCCACAGGATTTAAGCATTACTCTGCACAAGACTGCTGTGTATCTTCCAATCTTTTCTTTTCCAAATGTGGTATCTATTCTAGGTGTGCATCATTATGTATTGGACTTCATAGGAGGCAGATATCTTGTCCTATTGGATCATAAGTTGTTACTACACCATAAAGCACCACATCTGGACTTGACAGAGGGCTATACATCACCCAAGGATCTTGAATTTAGAACTAGAAAAAAATGACTTGATTGTTTTCCTTAGAAAATGAGTATTTTTTAAATACAGGAATATATTAGTTTTCTATTAATTGCATAACAAATTTCCACAAATTCAGTAGCTTAACACGTAACACATGATTTTATAGTCTCTGTGGGTGGAAAATGTGGGCACAGCTCATCTGGGACCTCTGCTCAGGTCTCACAAGGCTTCACTCAAGGTATCTGCCTACTGTATTCACACCTGAAGTCTTGACAAGGGAAAAAAATCCACTCTCTCGTTGTGTTGACTGAATTCAATTTCTTATGGCTCTAGAACTAATAGCATCTTGTTTCTTCAAAGCCAGTAGGAGAATCTATCTTTCCTGTCTTCTAAGACAAAGTCTTATATAACATAATCAAGAGAGTAACATTTTATCACTTTTGCCATATTCTATTGGTTAGAAGCAAGTCACAGATCTCACCCACACCCAAGGAAAGGGATTTTACAAAGACATGAGTCACTGGGGGACTTAGCTCATTGCCTGTCCTTCTAAAAGTGGAACAACTGGATAATTGGTGAGCAGAAACTAAATATATGAGTTTCTACCAATCACTATGTGCACCTCTATTTTACCCAAGCTGCTTTATGGTGAAGTGGCCATGTGACAGGTTCTATCCAGTGAAATGTGAGTATAAAGTGAGTCATTTCTAGACTGATGCAACTGCCCTTTGGTTGGTGTCAGGGCAGCCTATGAGACAATCTCCTTACTTAACTTCAAATATAAGTTGAAGAAGATTCTGGAAAATAGTGGAGTAGGAAGCTCCAGGACTCTGTTTCAGCTCAGACAACAATTGCACTTTCAGAATCTGTCTGATGTAACTATTTTAGAACTCTGGGGTCTGTGGAAGGCTTGCAACTTCTAGGGTAATACTTGTATGGTAAACTGTGGCTAATTTTGGCCAATTTCAGCTCTCATTACAGTAGCAGCTTCCCATCCTCCATCCCTGGCCATATGGCAGGCAGTTCTGCACATGTCCCTAGAGCAACTTGCACACAGCTTTTAGGAGCCAGGGTGGACAAAAAGGACCCTGTCCTCCAGTTAGCTGGAATCTGTCCTCTGATCACTGATAGCTGCTTCTGATCACAGAAGTGCAGACAAAGCAGCAAGTGACCATTCTTGTTGCACCTAACCCCCTTGATGCTAAACCCTCCCCCTCTGGCTGAAGTGACTGCCAGGGGATTTAAAGAGCTAGCACCCTTTCTCTACTCCTCTTTTTCACTTTTTACCCTTTTTGGGAGCCATATATTAAAGATTAAGACATTTAAAAGTTACTGTATATACAGGGAAAATTTGAAATTGGCCATACATTCCCTGAGGAAGGATCAGATTAAGTTTACAACTCAGGCTGATCCTCAGCACAGAGATAGCCTACAACAACTGAAAAAGAATAATAACAGAAAACAGCAAACCCTGGGGGAAGGGGAGAATCTGATTTACAGAGTCACCACATTATTAGATAGGCAATGGAAATTATTGAGTTTAAGGAACAGAAAGAAAAGATTTAAAACTGTGAACAGGGGCACCTGGGTGGCTCAGTGGGTTAAAGCCTCTGCCTTCGGCTCAGGTCATGATATCAGGGTCCTGGGATTGAGCCCCACATCGGGTTTGCTGCTCAGCAGGGGGCCTGCTTCCCCCCCTCTCTCTCTGCCTCCCTCTCTGCCTACTTGTGATCTCTCTCTCTGTCAAATAAATAAATAAATAAATAATCTTAAAAAAAAAGAAAAGAAAAGTTGGAAACAACTTTAAAATAAATAAATAAATAAATAAAACTGAACAGAACCTAAGGAGCCGGTAGGACACCCTCAGACCATGGGAATCTTAGAAGGGGGAAAGAGAAAGGGACATAGACAATGTTTGAAGAAATAATGGCTGAAAAATTCCCAAATTTGATGAAAAACATGAATATAAACACCCAAGAAGCTCAACAAACTCCAAGCAAGATTAACTCAAAGAGACCCATTATAAGCAATATATCAAAAGATAAAGACAATCTTGAAAGCACCAAGACAGAAGCAAATCATCATAGACAAAGGATCCTCAGATTAACCTAAGATTATCAGCGGATTTCAATTTCTCATTAGAAACTTCAGAGGCCAGTAGACAGTAGGCTGATATATTCAAAGTGCTAAAAGAAAAAAAAATGTCAACCCAGAATCCTTATATCTGGCAAAACTGTCCTTCAAGTGTGGGGGAGAAACTAAGACATTCCCAAATAAACAAAAATTGAGGGACTCCATAACCACTAGACCTGCCCTACAAGGAATGCTCAAAGGAGACCTGCAAGATGAAATGAAAGGACTCTAAACAGTAACTTCAAGCAGTATGGAGAAATAAAAATCTCAATAAAGATAAATACATGGGTAATTATAAAAACTGGTATTATTGTAACAATGGTTTGTTACTGTACTTTGTTTTCCCCATGATTTAAAAGATGAATGTATTTAAAGAAAAAGATATTAATGCAAAAGTTAGAATTACTCTAACTTTGGTTTGTAACTCCAAATCTTGTTTTCTATCTAATTTAAGAGACCAGTGCATTTAAAAGAATTATTAATTTATATTTTGGGGGCACATAGGTATGAAGATATAATTCTGTGACTCTATGATTCCGCTTACATGAGGTACTTAGAGCAGTCAAAATCATTTGAGTAGAAAGGAGAATGGGAAGTTATTGTTTGATGGGTATAGAGTTTTAGTTTTACAAGATGAAAGAGTTATGGGGATGGTGGTGGTGATGGTCACACAATAATGTGCATGTATTTAATACCACAAAACTGTAGTACACTTAAAAAGGTTAAGATGGTAAATTTTATGTTATGTGTGTTTTACCACAATAAAAATAAATGAATAAATAAAACAAATTGAAGCAAGTGTCCCTGCCCTAACATATCCACCACCAAGCCAAAGCCTGGGGAGAACATACATTTTGAGACACACATTTGTCACACCATGGGTCTCTTCTATCCCTGTCTGCCTTCTTTTCCCATGACCTGCCGGAACTGGAAGAGATGTCCTTCTTTGACTTTCCTTTCCTGTCTATTTGAGACTTCCTTTGGCTAAAAATGAGCCTTTGGGCTGCCCAATGTCTTCATACCAATGTGTTCCTTCCCAAACCCAGCCTCATTGCTAGGCCTTAATGAGGCCAGGAGAAGGGCAAAAAAATCAACTTTGAGGAAACTAAATCAGGAGGCAATTCTAAAACATTACAGTTGCATTATTAACAAAGAATATTTAACCTCTTAACTAACTTCAGTATATAATATCTCACTTAAGAAATGAATTCCCTTATTATCTCAACAGGTAGGAAATTGAAGCAATAGAAAGACTAAGTCATTTGCCGGGACTAGCACGGGGCCTCTGACTCCTCATCTGGTGTTTTGTCCACCATGGTGTAGTATCCCTTTCATTAAAATAAGATGGCTTTTAAGCTACTTTTTAAAGTTTTATTTCCTTGAGATGCCTAGTAGTAATCTCACACTTACGCAAATCACTCACCAGCTCAGATCACTTTTACATTTGTTGATTTCCTTATTAGTTTCCTACTGTCTTATTGTTTTCCTCTTATTAACATCTGTCTTAGTACTACCATCTTTTATAGCATTTTCAGTAATATTCACATATGAAGAGCCCCAAATTGCTTGTTGAATGACTATCATAATTTGAGAGAAGCCAAAATAAAGATGTGGAAAGCGATCCTCCAAGAGGATATATTTTGGTTACGTAATAAGAGATACCATAAATGTTTTAAAAATCTAAAATGTATATTAAGGTTGGCATATTTTTCTTGTTAGTGAACAAATATGTCAGATAAACCCACCATTTCCACTTGGCTCAGAATTCCAAACTAAACATGATTCTGTCTAGGGAGAACACTGTAGCTTTGGCCAAAGAAAAGACATCTTTCCCAGCAGTTATACCATTATTGAAACTTGTGCCAAAGAGTTTATGTCATGATCTAGTTCAAGGTCACAGAGAGATAACAGGTGAAGCAACAGTTAATCTAAGGAGACATAAAGGGAAACAAAAGTGTAGAAAATACATTGTGAAATTAAAGGCAAGGGTGAGGTCCTAGAAAAATAATACAAAATATACAAAAAGTTTAATTATCATATCCTGTTAAGAGTTATTCTTGCCCCATGTCCTAGGGCCAATGTTATATTACATACAGCTTATCCTTTCACACTGGTTTTCTCTGGAGACCCCCTCTGGAGACCCCATGCTTCTGGAGACCCATGCCTCTCCCTTCTGCTCTTTGTGCAGGGAAGACTGACCCATATGGACTGCATCACAGGTTCCCTTGTTCCCTAGCATGCCTTCTATTTTCTGCTGGGCTCCTGATCGGCATTCTTTTCCAGGATATTTACACTTTACAAAGTGAGATTTAGACACAGAACTACATTTAAAGTAGACGGTATTTACAATTCAGATCAATAAAGTTCAAGTCAATAGAGCTCCAATCAATTACCATCAGGTAATTTCAGACCTAGATTCATCGAGAGTTTATACCTCAGTTTTGAAGGTTCAAAAATTTCAATTTTATCAATTCATCCAAAGATGACAGAACCATAGGAATCTGTTCATGCCAAATTCACAGGACACTGAGTTATATTTCCAGACTTCCTTTTATTAACTTGAAGAAGGGAATCTGACACCAGAACTGTTAGGTTATCAGCTCAGGGGGTGATAATATTATTTTTAAAATCATAATTTGGTGGATAATATCATTTAGAACCTCAAATTACAGATCAGATGTCCACCATGCATCAGTTTGGGAAGATGAAAAAAGTTCTGAAGATGAATGATGTGATGGTTGCACAACATTGTGAGTTCACTTACTGCCACTAAATGTAAGCTTAAAAATGGTTAATATAGCAATTTTTATGGTATGTGTATATATTTATTTATTTGAGAGAGAGAGAGAGAGAGAGAGAGAGCGTGCATATGAGCAAGGGGAGAGGCAGAAGTGGAGAGAGAAGCAGACTTTCCACTGAGTAGGGAGCCTTATATGGGTCTCGATCCCAGGACCCCAGGACCATGAGACTCAGACAAAGGCAGACACTTAACTAACTGAGCCCGCCCAATCGCGCCTTATGGTAGGCATATTTTACCACCCAAAAAATTACTTTTCTTGAATCTTATTTAGCTTATTTTATAAGAAAATAAGCTAAGAGTTCACACTGTTGGAGGAAGATCATAAAACCAAACCCAAGCACCATGTAAGAAACTCTTGTGGCACCAGCAGCCCTCTGCTTGAAGGCCAGAGTTCCTGGTAGACTTGCATATAGACAAGAGATTTGTACAGTGGCCATTTGGGTTCTTGTTCATTTTGTCTGGATGTTGACTTGTGGGAACAAGTATTATGTAGTCAGCCTACGTATGGTTCCTCTGGCATATTGATTAAAAGCAGCCTCATCTCAAGGCACCTGTGTGGCTCAGTCAGTTTAGCATCCACTCTTGATTTTGGCTCAGATCATAATCTTGGGGTGGTGAGATCCAGACCCATGTCTGGCTCCATACTGAGATTTTCTCTCCCCTTCCCTCAGCCCCTCCTCCCCCTCAAATAAATAATTAAATCTTTAAAAAAAAAAAAAAAGCCTCATCTTTTTTTTAAAAAAAAAAACAGCCTCATCTCATTGAACTGCTTAGGAAGCTAAGCACTACCTATCAACAATTGCCATGCCAGAGGGACTTAGTATAAACAACATTCCGAACCATCACTAATGAATATTAAAGAAACCCTGCAATAAAGAATTTCATTCCAGGGATGCCTGGGTGGCTCAGTCGGTTAAGCATCTGCCTTCAGTTCAAGTCATGATCCCGGGGTCCTGGGATTGAGCCCCACCTCAGGCTCCCTGCTCAGCGAGTAGTCTGCTCCTCCCTCTCCCTCTGACCCTTCCCTCCACTTGAGTGTGCTCTCTCTCTCTCAAATAATTAAAAATAAAATCTTTTAAAAAATTTTTCATTCTATTTTGCCTTGACTCATCTAAATAAAATATTATTTTTCTGTGAGAATTATCATATAATTGTTTCTAACAATAATAGTAGTTTATTATTTTAGGCATTTGATTATTTTGGTTTAGTTTGCTCATAATAAGATTTGTCTCACCCACCTAGCTATCAAAGGAAACAGGAAAACTCTCATGGCCTTCACATGCTTGCTCCTTTTTGGGGAAGAATTCTGGTTCACTACTTCAATGAAAATATTCAACATAAGAAGTTTTTCAGAATGTTTAGTATGTATCAACAATGTTAGCAAATTGCACTGTGATTAAAATTGTCCAACATCTCTCTCTTTTTTTTTTCAACCATCTCTTTTGTAACCATTGTATTCATGACAATCAGACTTCCAGTGGTAGGACTCCTAATATAATTATGAAGTCTCCAATCCACTTTCTGAAATCTAGTTCCAAATACATTCTTTTTTCTTTTTTTTTTTTAAAGATTTTTAAATTTTATTTATTTGACAGAGAGTAGGCAGAGAGGCAGGTGGAGAGAGAGAGGGTAGCAGGCTCCCCGCTGAGCAGAGAGCCCAACGCGGGGCCCAATCCCAGGACCCCGAGACCATGACCTGAGCCAAAGGCAGAGGCTTAACCCACTGAGCTACCCAGGCGCCCCTACATTCTTTTTTCTATTGTTAACTAAAGTTGTAGCAAATAGAAGTGCTATTACTACTCCACCCACTACCACCACCAAAAAAAAAAAAAAAAACCAAAAAAACAAAAACAAACAAACCAAAAAAAATTTTAACAAGCAAAATAACTAATAAAATTAAAATGTGCGGGCGCCTGGGTGGCTCAGTTGGTTAAGCAACTGCCTTCGGCTCAGGTGGTGATCCTGCAGTCCCAGGATCAAGTCCCTCATCGGGCTCCCTGCTTGGCGGGGAGTCTGCTTCTCCCTCTGACCTCCCCCATCTCATACTTTCTCTCTCTTATTCTCTCTCTCTCTCAAATACATAAATAAAATCCTAAAAAATAAAAAAATAAAATGTGGGACTTTCAGCCAACTATGGTTCCAAATTAAAGTGCATTGATTAAGGCCATCCTCTTTTTAGATGAGTCATACTCTTATGATTACAAATGACCCCCAATTTTTGATGATTTGGCTTGTGATTTTGCAACTTTATGAATGGTGCAAAAGTGCTATGCATTCAATGGAAACTGTACCTTGTATTTTGAATTTTGATTTTTTTCCCTGGCTGGTGATGTGTGGTACGATACTCTCTCAGGATGTTGGACAGCAGCAACAAGCCACAGCTCTCAGTCAGCCACACAATCACAAGGGTCAACAACCAATACACTTACAACTATCAGTACTGTTACAACCCTTCTGTTTTTCACTTTCAGTATCATATTCAATAAATTACATGAGAAGTTCAATACTTTACTATCAAATAGACTTTGTTTTAGATGATTTTGCCCAACTGTAGATTAATGCAAGTGCTCTGAGCATGTTTAAGATAGACTAGCCTAAGCCATGGTGTTCAGTCAGTCGGGTTTATTAAACCCATGTTCAACTTAACAATATTTTCAACTTATGATGGGTTTATCAGGACTGATTGATGAACTGTACTAAAGCAACATAACACTTCACTTATTCATTACCTTCTGCTCTAGGAGAAACAGATAGAACCTATTTCCCTGGTAACAGAACAGTGTATTAGTTTCCTATTGCTTCTGTAACAAATTACCACAATTTCAACAGCTTATAAATCACAAATGTATTACCTTGCAGTCCTGGAGTTCAGAAGCCTGAAATCAGTTTCACTGGACTAAAAAGTGAAGGTGTCATTAGACCAGCCTTTAGGAGACTCTAGGGAGTCTTTTTCCCTGTCTTTTCTAGCTTCTAGATGTCATCTCCATTCCCTGTCTTGTGACATCTTCTTCCATCTTCAAAGCTCATCACTCCAATCTCTGCTTCCATTGTTCCATCTCCTTCTTCTACCTTTAACCCTTTTGCCTCCCTAAGGATCATTGTGAATACATTGGACCCACCTAGATAATTCAAGATAATCTATCTCAAGATTCTTAATGTAATAATATCAGCAAAGTTCCTTTTGCCATGTAGTGGGGTAACATATTCACATGACTAAGCTGGCTATTATCAGTCTATCATACATAGCTGTATTTGGAGCTAAAACATTACATTTACAAGCTTCTCTTCCACATGTAATTATAAGACTAAATTTTGGCAAATGAGATGTAATAGGCAGAACTTCCAGGAAGAACAATTAAAGGAAGTTGATTTAACTGCAAAATGAACCCTTTTGTTCTTCTTTTCTTCCTCCCTTCTGTCCAAACATAGACATGATGACTGGAGTTCAGCACCTACATTTGACCCTGAGATTAACGCTGGAAATAGAATTCATGACTAGGATAAGGAAGCAAAAAAGGCAAAATAAGCCTGGGCCTTTGAGGGTCACTGTACCAACCCGAAATGCCAAACTCTGGACTTATTTTACATGAGAGAATAATCTCTGTGTACATAAGTCACTGTTTGTGTTTATGTTACTACCATCAAAACCCAATTCTTGCCTAACTGATATTGTCTAACTCAGCAAATCTACCTTGTCAGTTGATCAGGGAGTATTTGTTGAGGGTCATACTTCACTATGTACCTCTGTACTTAGTTGGGCTTTCAAAGTAAATTTAGGAAAAGGAAGGAAGGAAGGGGGGGAGGGAGGGAAGGAGGGAAGGAAGCAAGGCAGGAAGGAAAAAGAAAATGAAAAGAAAGAAAGAAATGTGTCAACTCCCATAACTGAAATCTTCTGTTAGGGTTGGCACCAGGCACAGCCTGACTTTAGGCCAGACTAGAACATGAAGACCCAGGTTGATTTTGCCTTCTTGGGACTTCATTATCTGGCTGGTTCCTCTCATGGTTGCAAAATGGCTGCAGCAATCTCATCTTTTTCGTATCTTTATTTCCCTAAGCCCAGAGGAAGAATGAAAGCCTCTTTTCCTGAAGCCCTGCAAGGTCTCCATAGGTGTCATTGAATCGATTAGATAATGTGTATATTTCTGCACCAATCACTGTGGGGTCTGGGGTTGGGATAGATTTGATCATTTGTTTTATAGCTACACCAATAAGGACCTGCCCCTACAGATGTAAGTGGGGTCCATCTCACACAAATGACATGGCTGAGAACCAGGGAGAGTGTAGTAAAGTGCTAAGTATGTTACAGAGACAGCAAGAATGCTGGGGAGGTCTAGAAAACTTAGTGTGTCAGCCTACCAGTTTCATAAGAGACTTCTCTAGGAATTTAGAGAATTTGAGCTGTAGAATAATTAGCAAAAATGTTTCTAGCTCAGGAAGTGAGGATTTAACGCAAACACCTTTAATTCCTAACCCATGGCAATCCTCGTAGTCTTCCATTCTGTTTACACTCTCATTCCCCAAATGCTTTTCCTCCCCAAACCAGAAGCAGCCAGAGCTGGTAAAGAGTTCTCTTTGCAGTAGCCTCAAGGTTAAATCTACTTCAAGTTTATTTGCATTTACATTTGCAAGAAGCTACATGGCCCTGAGACACTATTTCCATGTGAACTCTAGATAAGATGGGTAATATCATCACATCATCTCCTGGAACAATAGGAGCTTACCTTTGTTTTTATGTGCATAGACTCAGCTCATTTTTTGTGTGCAATTCAGCCAGTCTAGCACCTTCAGTATTCGTCTGTTTTCCCTTTCCTTAGTCCATGTTTGCCAAATCCAATTTCACATGTACACTCAACCTGTCATACAAAGTAGGTTCTTTTATGAACACATTCAGTCTAAAATAAGGTAAATTTTATCTCCTTTCTTAATTTTTACAAAATGCAAGGAAGAGACACCCAGGTATCCATGACTGAAATTAAACAAGCATAACTCTTTGCTATATTTAGTTTTTTTTGTGTGTTAAATACTATTTTCAGAACTGATAGTTTAAATACAGCTAAAAACCCCTACTTCTCATGTTTCTTCTTGCTTTTCTTCCTCAGAAATAACCACTACCCTGAAGGTGGAATATATCATTCCCATCCTTTTTTTCTTTTTCTTTTTTTTTTTTTTTTTTTTGGCATTTGCTCATATTTCTCTCGGTGTGTGTATATCCAGACACAATGTATATTATGGTTCAATTCTAATATGGCGAGGATCCCAGCAAGAAGCTGATGATGGCACAAAGTGTTAGTTAGAAAGAGGGGATGATAAGGGGGTAATGAAGAGACTGTTTATAGAAGTATGGGCAGTTTTAAAGAACAAGACATGGTAACACATTCAGGGAGTAGTAACAGTGGAAAGCCCTTACCACCTCTGAACACAAGAGGGCAGGGAGAAGGAATAATGTTTCCAGAATCTGCTGTGAGTTGCAGCATGGGACAGGAGTTTGACAGCAACTTTGACCTTCAGTGGAGGAATGAGATCTCGATTATTGTCCAAACCAAGATCTACCGGGAAGATCAATATCAGGCTCTCTTTCCTTCCTCTTTTGATCACCTGTCTGTGCCTCCCATTGGCCACAACCAACTGGAAGGCAGGAGAGCCTGTCTGAAGCTATCTGTCCAGGCCAACTTCTTGTGGAACAAAACAGGAAAAAGAAGGGCAGCAAATGGATCTGGGAAGGTAAACAAATAATAACACAATTGTTTTATATTTTAAAAATTAACATATTATCATAAAGTACATAAAGTTAATTTTAAAATGAGGTGTGAACTGTTTCCTTCCAGAAAACCATAAATTAAAAATTCAAGTTACTAAACTCAAAGTTTTATCTCTGAACACTATTTGTTTACCCACATGCATTTGACAACGAATCAAAAAGAAAGGAAGGAAGGAAGGAAGGAAGGAAGGAGAAGGGAAGAAAAAAAGGAAGGAAAAGGGAAGAAAAAGGAAGAGATGGCTGCGGGGTAGAAAGATTGATTTCACAATCACTCCTTGAAAAAAAGGAGTGGACTTTTTTTCCTTCTCTGTTGGCTTAGAGAAGCAGCAAAAGCACAGAACATTCTGGCTTCCTGTCAACTGAGCATCCCCAGGAGATTCACACTTCACCTAGCCCTAGTGGAAAATAGAGATATGGCAGCTGAAACAAATGCTCTTAGCTAAGAAACACTGCTGCCCCACCTTTAAATAAAAAAAAATTTAAAAATAAAAAATTTAAAAAACGGCATTATTGAAATTAAAAGCAGCTCGATTGTTTTTAGTGTAGTCACAGTTTTGCATTCATCACCTCAACCAATTTTAGAACATTTTTATTTTTCTAGTAACAAGTTCCACACCCCTTAGCCATTACTACAATACCCTTTCCTTTTCAACTCATTTGGTAATTTGCAATTACCTAACTTACACAATTTACAACTTTCTTGTAAATTCTGACTCCAAAATCTAAGGAACTAAACCTAATGTATTATGGTGACCTATTGAATGTACTGGTAACATTGTTAACATTCTTCCCTTATGTATTACTCGTCAACACAGATGGTCAAATTAATTTGTCAAACATGTCAATAAGTACATATTCCCTTCTTACTCTTGTAAGTTACTATTAGACATGCTCTGAGGAGACTGGGACATGCTTTGGGGAGATTTCGATAATTTTTGGCTTCTTTCAATATTGTCTTAGACGAGTGAAGTAGCATTTAGGATACAGTATATTATGTAAAAGTTTAAAATTATATTAATGCGGACAAACAAAAAAGATGATGAGATACCCTGGAGGTAGTTCTGCTTTGTTAAGGATTTATCAGAACTTTTATTAATGTACAGCCTCTAATTTGAATTCCTTCATTTGAGTGTAATGTACAGAAAAAAATGAACATCAGAAGGAGATTTAAAAAAAAGATTATAAGAGGGAGTAGGTATGGAGAAAATAGAAGTGGCTCTTTGCATTGTTTCATTGTGAAAAGGAGAAGGCTAAGGAACACCTTGGCTGTCCTCAAGTTTAAGGAGAGGATGTTAATTCACCTCCATCTCCCCAGATGCCTACATATACACTCTTTCTGGGAAATATCCTCTGCTTTCATCATTTCAGCTACCATTTATATTCCACAAGTAGATTGTGGATTTATAACTCCAGCCCTAAACCCCTCTTTTGCATAACCCACTGGACTCACATATCCCACTGGACATCTTTACTTGGATGTTTCATAAAACTCAACACGTCAAAACTGAACTCATGTTTCCCTCATTGTGACAGACAGACTCTAAGGTGGCCCTTGATTCCTGCCACACAATGTTCATACCTTTGTGCCATCCTTTCCCCTTGAAAGTGGGTGGGACCTATAATTTGCTTCTAACCAGTAGAAAATGGCAAAGTTGATGGGATGACCCTTCTGGGACGTGATGTTATAGAAGATTCTCTCTTGCCAGCTGACTCACTCTAGAGACTCTCCTTACTGGCTTAACAAAGTTAGTAGTCATTTGGGGAGAGTCCATGTGCCAAGGATCTGTGGCTAGCTTCTAGAAACTGCAACTGGCCTCAAGGAGCTGAGGGCAACCTTCACCTGATCATCACCAATAAAGTGGGGGCCTCAATCCTACAACCACAGGACATGAATTTTGCCAACAACCTGAGTGGGCTTAGAAGCAGATTTCCCCCAGTTCAAGCTCCAGGTAAGAATGCAACTTGGCCAGCACCTTGCTTGTAGCCTTGTGAGACCTTAAGCAGAGCATTCAACTAAGTCATGTCAGCTTCCTGACCCACAGAAACTGTGACATAATAAGTATGTTATTTAAAATTGCTAAGTTTGCGGAAATTTGTTACACAGCAAAACAGAACTAATACACCCCAAACTTCATCTTCTTTCTCTTTTCTCTGTGTCTTTAAATGAGTGTATATTCTACTCTATTGACCAAGCTATCCTGAATTCTTCCCTCTTCTTCACTCCCACTTCTGCCTCCTGAATAGATTCCTAATTCATGTAAGTATGCCACGTATAAATTCAGATCTTTAAAATCATGTGCCCAGATATCGCTGCAGCCTTTTAATCTGTCTCCCTGCCTCTAACCTTTACTGTTTCTAATCCATTCTCATAGGACTACCAAATGTATCTTTCTAAAGCATGACTCTAATGAATTCACTCCATAGCTAAATGACTTCAGAAACTTGGAAACATCAGTTTCAGGACAAAATTCAGAGTCCTTTGCATAACTTTGATCTAACTACTCCTATGTCTTGTCACATTTCTCACCGTTTCTGCTCTACTCACACTGCACGAGCAGCCCCCTACATGCACCCTGCTTTCCTAGTGCAAACACACTAGCACAGATTGTTCCTTCTCCCTGGGGCTACCTTTCTGTCCTTCATCAACCGGAAAACTCCTATTCATCACTTTTTACTTATCTCTGGCATCATCTCCTCCAGAACACTTTCTCAGACCTCACTACCTGGACCCTGTCTGCTCTCTGTGTCACCTGGGCTTTTCTTGATCACAGAAGGTGGGGTATTTGTTTGCATTTCAATCTCTCATAAGATAGTGAGCTCCTTGTCTTCTGGAATTTTGTCTTATTAATATCTTTTTTTTAAGATATATTTATTTGAGAGAGAGAGAAAGATAGTGAGCGGTGGTGGGCTGGAGAGAGGTATAGGAAAGAGAGAATCTCAAACAGACTCCCCACTGATCACAGAACCCAAAGTGGGGCTTGATTCCATGACCCCAAGATCATGACCTGATCTGAAATCAAGAGTCAGATGCTTAACCAACTGAGCCACCTGACAATTTACACAGTTTCTGACCCAAGCAACAAATGGTTGTTTATTTGGTTAATGAGTTAAGTTCACACTTCTAAGATATATGGAAGTTGACAGAGAATGCAATGAACACTGGCATTGTGCTTGGAATTGTCCCCCTCAGCTGTGCTGGAATAACATGGGCAAGGGGGACCCAAGTGTCTGCTGTGGGTTTTAAGATGTAAAATTGCATTTCTGATCATGAATTTGTCTCTTTGCCCTAGCCAGAGCTGAATCTCTGCAGGTTGTATACTCTTTGGAAAAAAGGTTTACTGTGAGTAGATTTAAACTGTCTTATGCTTGCAGAATGTTACTGCCTTTGTTGAGATGCTTATGTTCTCATTTGGGCACTTATCACAGATTAGACCCTAAGAACTGCAGGAAGCTTGTGCATTTCACAATGGAGAAGAGGTCCCAGAACGAACCAGACTGGGTTTGACAAAGTTCATCTTGAACTGAATTGCTGCTGTCCAGCATCTAGTGTTATTTAAAATATAACAACCCAGGTTTGAGAAATGTTAAAAAAAAAAAAAAAATCAGTCTTTGCTATTTGAAAGTGAGGCACTGAAGGTTGTGATCCTGCTACTGTTGAGAGTGCATCTCTCATATTGATACTGTGCACCAAGATGTCACATTGGGGAAGGTATGCAAGCTATTATGAAGGACATGGTTATTTTCACAATCAATCATCTTGGGAAGAGAAAGACCCTAAATAGCATAAGAAGGCATTTCTCTTTCTCCTTTCTCTCTCTCTTGCTCACTCTCGGCCTGAGTTCCAAGAATGTACATGAAGCTTCTCATAAGAGGTAAAGGAAAATGTCTTCTACCATGAAGCTCATGTGGTAACTAGGCAGAAAAACATCTGTAGGATGAACCAGGGTTACAAAACAGCCATATCTGGTAGCCAGTAGTCTCTATTGTGTTCCCTTCCATCTCCCCTGAGACTACAGTCAAGTTTTGTTACAACATAGAACTTAGCTTCAGCTCAGTTTGACGATTTAAGTCTGTTTGTGCTTGATTTGGAGTGCTATATTCTAAAACTCAAATGAAGAGAGTGTGCTCAAAAGGATAAGGGTAATTAATGGTGTCATATGCTATGAGAGGTCAAGAAGAATGAAGGCAAAAAAAAAAAAAAAAAGGCCAGTGGGACTCTGCAAGGTGGAAATCAACAGTGCCACTCCAGATGACCATTACAAGAAAATAATGAAACTAATCACTAATTACAGTGCCTAAAGATGGATAGATAAAAGAAATGGAAGCAGTTTAGAACATTCTTTCCATTACAAACTAAAAGAAATAATAGCTTCTAGTTAAAAATTATTTTAGCTTTCATACTGTCAAATTCAGATAAAGGAACTGAGTTTCAGATTATGACTTCCCAAAGTCACCAAACTAGAAAGTGGCAAAGTCATACTTACTTTCTTTAAGTTCAATTATTTTCCCCACTACCTTTAGGAAATGAGCTTGTGGCTTGAGAAGCAAATTATGTGACTATATTCAGATCAATGGCTCTGTTCAACTTCCAGGAAATATCTTTAGGAAGGAGATGTGCTCTTCCTTATTCCTTCTTTTCTGACTTCTGGAACACAGACATGATGGCTAGGGCCTGAGGCACTGTCTTGGACCATTTGAGGGCATTAACTTGTTAAAAATGATAGACAAGAGAGAAATCATCTAGGATCCTGGCACTGGGGAGCATCCACCAGCCCTGAACTGTCTACCTCCAGTATTTTCACAAGAGAGAAACAACACCTACCACCACAATCTTATTTAAGCCATTGTTATTTAGAGTGTACTTTCACTCAAAGCAAGATCTAATAATATTAACTGATGCTATTGGTAGAGTGGACAGGTGAGTGTAGACATGCTTATAGAAAGGAAATGGATTGTCATCTTAGTTGGTAATCTCAATGGAAATTCAGGGTTATGTATCAATATTATCCTTATTGTGGCCTTGCTGTATCTAGCTAGTAAAATGACCAACTATGATAGACATTTGTTCTCTTCATCTCATCAGCACCCCTTTCTTCCTTGGAAAATTTGTTACCTTTTCCATGTGATTCTAGTGAGATTGATATTACATTACTGTCCTCCTATTTAGGGGGGTCTGCAAGTGACTCAGGCAGTTCTGCCTTATAATTGTGCCCCTTCCATTTATTGGGATGATTGGTTCAATGTTAGGCACTTGACCCAAGCCAAGCTAATCAAAGTCCTCTGAGATTGTCTTAAATGGCTCTAGAGGGTAAAGCATCATTTGACTCAGGAGATACATGATAGGAAAGGTAAAACTAGTGTTGGTTGAAGCCATGTTCCCTGAGTGTGTGACAGAAATAAGGTCAAGAAGAGATAAGAAGAAGTGAGATTGAGTGGATAGAAGTTGTTGAGAGAAAGAGAAATTGGGCCTCAGACTTGATGACATAATTTAACTCCTTAGATTCATTTGTGCCTGAGCTAACTGCATTAATTTCCTATTACAACTATAACAAATGGCCAACAATGTAGTGGCTTAAAACATTATCATTTCTTACCTTACAATTCTGGAGGTCAGAAATCCAAAATCAATCTCAGTGAGTTAAAGTCAAAGTATTGGCAGGGTTTTTTCCTTCTAGAGATTCTAAAGGAGAATCTGGTTCCTTGTTTTTACCAGATGCTAAAGGCTACTTGCATTCTTTGGTTCGTGCCCCTTTCTCCATCTTTAAAGCCAGCAGTGTAGAATTTTCAAATCTGTCTGTCTCTGTCTCTGTGTCTCCATCTTTCTTTCTGACCTCTACTTCTGTTATCTCACCATCTCCTTCCATCATTTTGACATTCCTGTCTCCCTCTTTTCTTGTGATTACATTATATACTCCAGATAATCCAAGAGAATCTCTCCAGGTCAAGATCCTTTATCTTCATCTGTAAGGCCCCAAATTAACATATTCACAAATTTTGTGGATTAGGATGTATACATCATTGGGGCTTTCCACCACAAAAACCTTTCTACCAGAAAGCTTTTGGGACCCTCTATCATTAGTCTTTCTACCACACTAACCCATCCCTGAACTTGCAAAAACAAAAAATTATTTTCCTCTTATCTTCCTCTTGTCACTTGCAAACAAGAGTCCTAACTGATCGTGCAACTTCCCATACTAAAGCTAACAGAATAAATACTTTAGTCCACTTAGAGTTGTCATTGCCTATAAGCCTCTTCATTCAAGTCAACATGGCTTCATCATGGGAATTCATCCACCTACTGTACTCTAGTAAATATTCTCAGAATTCATGAGTATTGATGCTCCTGGGTAAATCAAACAATGATACTGCCTTTTCCATATTCTTAACCTCAAGAAGTTTAAGATATTAGAGAAAATTACCATCAAATAGTAACATATGGATTATTAAGACATTGTTCAGGATGTGCTTATGCCCTGGAAATCTCAGCCTCTTAGTTCTTTGCAGGAGCTAAAACCTTATACAAATAAAAACTCTACACAATACATGAAAAGCAACTACTGGAGCACCCTAAGTGGGAAACAGCAAGTAGATTATGGAGAAGACTGAAAACTTGAATGGCCTGTACAGCGGTGAATTTCTTTTCTTTTTCTTCTATTTTATCTGTTATTTTAGTGTTGACCTAAAGAAAACTCCAGTTGTATATAACTATGCATCAGAATGGACAATTATAACTCTGAAAGAAACCCATCTTTCTAGCCAGAGGACTGGGAAAAGGTGCCCTCAGAAGTTGGAAAGAATAACAGTAATATCAGAGAGCAGAGAGCTGGAGAATAAACCAACATAAGTGTATAAACCAACATAAGTCCTAGATTCATTCCCAAGCTGTACATGCATGAAATAGATGTCAGAGCCTTACCATATAATATTCTAAATGTCCAGGATATAATCCAAAATTACTCAACATGCAAAGAACCAGGAAAATATGATCAATTTTTAAGGAAAAAGACAATCAACAGATGCAAAGCCTGAGATAACACAGATCAGGGCAAACTTTTTCTGTAAACAACCAGATAAAAAGAATATTTTAGGTTACGTGAGTCATATGGTTTCTGTCACAACAACTCAGCACTCTCATTGTAGCACAAAAGCAGTTACAGACAATATTTAAATGAGTGAGTATGACGGTATTCCAAAAAAATTGTATTTATGGAAACAAATTTTAATTTCATATAACTTTGACATGTCACAAAATATTAGCATGCTTTTGATTTTTCTCCCAATGATTTAAAACTTAAATTTTAGTTGAAACTTTAGTTTAGTGTGAAAACAATTCTTTGGTCATGGGCCATATAAAAAACAGACAGCAGGTTAGATTTAGCTCACAGGTTTTAGCTTGCCAAGTCCTGGTCTAGCTGTTGGAATTAAGACTCTAAAGTAACTATTATGGCAGTACTCCACGAGGTAAAGGTCAACACTCTCGAAATGAGTGGAAAGATAGAAGGTCTCAACTGAGAAATGGAATGGAAACCATCTCATCTTTCTCTCTATCTATCTATCTAAAACAAACAGTAATTTTAAATCGGAAAAATACTTTATCTGAAATAAATGTCAAGAAACTCAGAAAATCCTCAAATACTCTTAGTAATTCTCTGCTCCACCAAGATATCCAATAGGATTAAAATAAACGCTATAATTACGAGGAATGAAACAGATAATTTCTGAAGCAAATGAGCTTTTATAGTTCAGGACCTCAGACCTAAATCTTCTAGATATCAGTTGTTATTTTATTCTTACATTGACTGGAGAACGGTAATGGGAAATGTGTTCTCAACTAGACAATACCTGGAAGATAAAAACATTTTGGTCATTTTTAGTATTTTGTTGTTGTTGTTTTTGTTGTTCTATCTTTATAAGGCTTTATTTTAAGAGTATACATATCTATAAAAAATTTCCAATGATACAAAAGTATTTATGTTAATACATAAAATACGAAGTGGAAGGAAGTTATTTTTCATCTCTCAATTCCAATCCTGATAGATAAATACTAACACTTTGTGTATCTTCTCAAATTCTTTACTATGCACATAAAATAAATGTAGTCAAAAGTTTTTCTTTTAAATAAAAATAGGGTCACATACCTATCTTAGTTTGTTCTTTTCATCCACTGATGTGATGTGTACATTTGCCACTTAGAATATTCAGTGTTTTTGATGGCTATTTAGTGTGAATGTATTGTTATTACCTAGCCACTTTCCTATTGAAGATTGTGGTAAATTAGTTTACGGATTCCAATTATCCACTCTCCTATAGTACATCTAACACCCTTGCCATGGCTTCCTAGTGGGCTTGGTATAATTTCTGGTATCTTGACTTTGGCTTGGCCAAGTTACTTACTTTGGCCATTGGAATGTTACTAGATGTGACAGAAGAAGCAGCTTGAAATATGCTTGTGCACTCGGGCTTGCCCTCTGGTTCTTCTATTATTCCCAAGAAGGGCATGCCTCAAGTAGCCAATGACCCCTTTTGTCTGCCTCCCCCGAAAGGAAACCAAGCAGAGCTTTCCCAGCCAACCTGTAGACATTATGATTATGAGAATAAATGCTTGCTTTTATATAACACTGAGTTTTAGTGTGTTTTTGTTAGGTAGTATAATGATGGCAATAGCAGACTTTGTATTATTATAAAAAATATGCAATAAGTATCCATCCCTTTACACATATCTTGCAACTTTTAGCCAGATAAATTCCTAGAAACATAGTAGCTAAGTCAAATCTTAGTAATTTTGAAGCCAGCTAGATAATGTTGGTGGTGATAAACATTAACATTTGTTAAACATTTTCTACATTCCATTCTCAAAGTCTTTCATATGTGTCCAGAACTGTAAAGGGTCTGAAATTTTTTTCTGTTTGCAAGCTAACAAGTGATCCTGCCACAGTTTCATAGATGGTGGCAGAGACATAAGCCTCCTGAATCAAAGGACTTTGTTACTTATGACCAGTAGCATAAGTATCAGTGTGTTTGTCTTAATTCCCTTTGCCCTCAAAGCACCAGAGAGGCATCACAGATTGGTCCAGATGGATAACTACACATGGATTGTGTTACAGGAAGGGATCCTTGAGTTTAGGGAGCTCAAATGTCTCATAATAGATGGTAAACAAATCTGCCCTTTACTTCAGAGGCAGACCCTATCTCTATTTTCCAAAGCTATTCCCTATATAAATATTCTCGAAAAGATAGGCCAGAACAAAGGAAAGTCAGTGCCTGTCCTCACAAGTCATAGAGAAATATGAAAGAGCTATGGACAATTGTCTCCTAGTGGTATTATTAACTTAATCTTCTCTACTTTGCAAATATGGAACTAAAGCACACAGAATTTAATAACTTTCCCAAGAGCATACAGCTAAAGGGTAGGATAGTCAGGCATATTGGTCAATATTTCTAAGACAAAGATAGATTTTTATTTAAGAAAAGGCTTTAATACTACAATTCTGGAATAAGGAATGTATGAACACAATTTTTTCATTATCATATAAAAAGTAGTCCTTTTGTCTTTATTAAGCTGTTCAGTTTGTATAAGAAAAGAAATTGTATCTTGATAGCACTATAGCTAGAGAGAACATTTTCAATAAATAATTCTTGCAAGAAGTCAGAATGCTTTCCAGGAAGGGAGTGTATGGGGGTAGAAAATGAAACAAGCCAAGCTGTCAAGGGCTTCAAGAGACAATATGCATTTCAGAGCTAATGTAGAAGCTTGATTTTATCATCAATGTGTTTGATTAAATTTACTACCTTGGCGGGTCCTCTGTACTGATTTTTATAGAGAAACAATGAAGAAGGAAATGTAAACATGGATTTTTCTATTTTTTGAGAGCCAGAGAAGAAACAATTCTACTTTGTAATATAGTCTTATTAAATAATGTTTTTATAAAGATTAAGGCTTTTACTATTTGATAATTATCATACCAAGATATACAAGTGATACCCTAAGTTCAACTGAACATTTTTAATGGAATATATATACATTTATATTCTTTAAGGGGTTACTACTACTGTAAGAATAAGGTACCATCTGTGTTCAAATATAATTAAGAAGAATCTACAAAGATCTACAAAAAGCCTCAGAAATAAAGGAATAGATCCTGAGAAATAAGATTTATAAATTGGTTGTTTAGAATTCAATGTCTGGGTGAAATGTTATGTTAATTTTCACTTTTTCACCCATCTGATGCTTTCTATATTTTGGATGAGAAACATTTCTGTTGTAGTGTTGATCCACAGCTTCCCTCAGAGCCTTATATTTCGAAGGACTGGACTAATCTTTGATGACTATAACCAGAAGCATTCTTATTCTTTTCGGGAATACTTATCGAAATGTGCTACTTGCATTTAATTCGTCAAATCAGTTCTTTCTTTTTAAGATTTTATTTATTTATTTGAGAAAGTGAGAGCACAAGTGGGGCAAGGGCCAAAGGGAGTGGGAGAAGCAGACTGACTACCTGCTGAGCAGGGAGCCCAAAATGGGGCTTGATCCCAAGACACTGGGATAATGACCTGAGCTGAAGGCAGATAATGGTTAACCAACTGAGCTGCCCAGGTGCCCCTCATCAACTCAGTTCTTTAATATATGTATGTACGTGTATATTTTTAATGTTTTTTTTAAGAGAGCAATGTGATTCTCCCCAAACCACAGAAAAATAAATAATGTTATCCTTTTCACTCCATAAATAAAACAATTTTAGGTTATTCATCTGACCTATTGACTCATGGAATCCAAGGACATACTCAATATCTAAGAATGTAACTAAATCTCAGAAACAACTGAACCAAGGTCCTGACTATAGTTATGATAACATTTCACCCAGACATTGAATTCTAAACAACCACTTTATAGATCTTATTTCTCATTAGTTTTACCATTATTGCATAGGTTCTGTAGCCCAAAAATCATGCAGAAGAGAATTCTATGCTGGAGATATACATACAGAACCATGTATGAAAATGGAAATCCCTACAGTCACCATGGAGATGGGGCATAGATAGTGAGGAAAAGGAGCAGAGCTGGGGAGACCCTCAATGGGTCCATCAATGATAGCCTTTACCTTCCCTCGGATTTTCTAAAGCAAGTTACAGTTTACTCTTTCTTTGTATGTAAAATGCCACAAATAAATTGGAAAATAGTCAAAAAAAAAAAAAAAAGAGAGAGAGATAAATAAAAAAACTAAAATAACAAAGTATGTGAGGATAATAGTTATGTTCCCAAACCTGCAGGTTAGGAATACAGAGCAAACCAATCATTCAATTCTGATACATATGTTGTCAATATTTAGAGTTAATTATATAATAATTATCCCGTTTTCTCCAATAAAACTCAGGTAATCCCCAGTGCTTACGGATTGATTCACTCATTTATTCAACTGCATACATTGAGATTTTACTATATGCTGGGAATTTTACCAGATTCTAAAGTACAGTAGAAGTACATTAAAGTACATTTATTTTATTTTGTGAATAGGTCATATATCCAAATGACTTAGAATCAAGATAATAGTAAGAGACATGCACTGAAAAGTTTATTCACATAGAAATTCCCATCTACCTTTGTCCTTATCCTATGTGTCCTACAGGTAGGGTGACATACATCTTGGTTTTCCTGGAACATTTCCAGTTTGTGCCCTTTGTCTTGGTTTAATTATTAATAGTGTCCCCTTTTATTTTCAAAAGTGTTCTGGTTTAAATAATAAACACCAGAGAAAATAATCAATAAACCTGAAAATAGAAAAACAGTAGAGAAAATCAAGGAACCCAAAAGCAAGTCCTTTGGAAAAAAATCAATAAAATTGATAACCTTTATCCAGATTGACCAGAAAAAAAGAAAGACAAAAATTACCAATATTAGGAACGAAAGAGAAACTATCATGACAGATTCACACAGAGAGTGAAAGGACAATAAGACAAGACCACCAACAACTGTCAGCCCATAAGTCAACAACTTAGATAAAATGGACAAATCATTAAAAGACTCAAACTACAAGGGACACCTGTGTGGCTCAGTCAGTTAAGCATTTGACTCTTGATTTCGGGTCCGGTCATGATCTCAGGGTGATGAGACTGAACCCTGCATTAGATTCCGTGCTGGGCATGGAGCCTGCCTGAGATTTTCTCTCTCCCTCTGCCCCTCCCCCCCTACTCATGCACTCAATCTCTCTCTCTCTCTCTCTCTCAAAAAGAAAAAAAAAAAAAGGCACAAACTACCTAAACTCACTCAAACAAAACAAAACAAAAACCCAAACAAAAATGCAATAGTCCTAGAACTATTGAAGAAATTGAATTTGTAGTTAAAAAACCTCTCAACAAAGAATGTTTCAGGCCTAGATGCTTCACTGGCAAATCCTACAAAATACTTAAGATAAAAATAATGTCAATTCTTTACAATCTGTTTTAGAAAAAATGAGAAAACACCCATACATTTTATGAGGCTAGAATTATCCTAATATCACAACCAAACACATTGTTATAAAAGAAAAATAAAAACCAATATCCCTCCACAAACACAGACACAAAAATCCTCAACAAACTATTAGCAAATCAAATCTGGGAATATATAAAACAGGATAATATAGATTAACCAAGTGTGGCTTATCCTAAGAATGCAATTGGTTAAACTTTTGAAAAACCAATGTAATTCATCAGATTGTACCAGACTAAAGAAGAAAAAAATATATGATTATCTCAATAGTACTTGACAAAATCCAGTATCTCTTCACAATAAAAACTCTCAGCAAACTAGGAATGGACAGAAACTTACTTAACTTAATAAAGGACAACTAATATCAAATTTAGTCGGAACAAGGCAAGGATATCTTTCTTTCACCACTCCTATTCATCATTAGAGTAAAAAATCCTAGCCAATGCAAAAAGTGAGAAGTTATTCAGATTATAAGGGGGAAAAATACTCTATTTGTAGATGACAGGATTGTTTATGTAGAAAATCTCGAAGTTCCTAAAACTATTAGGTGAGTTTAGCAAGGTCATAGGATAAAATATCAAAATACAAAAGTCAATTATATTTCTATACAGTATTTCCATATTCTATATATTTCTCTATTATAACAATAAACACTCAGATTTGAAATTTTAAAAAATGCTGGTTTAAATAATATGCCAGGACCCCTTGGTGGCTCAGTCAGTTTAAGCATCCGACTCTTGGTTTCTACTTAGATCATGATCTCAGGGTTGTGGGATCAAGATTGGGCGTCCAGCTTGGTGCTCATTGGAGAGTCTGCTTAAGATTCTTTCTCTCGGATTCCTGGGTGGCTCAGTCGGTTAAGTGTCTGCCTTCAGCTCAGGTCATGATCCCAGGGTCCTGGGGTCCAGTCCCACATCTGGTTCCTCACTCAGCAGGGAGCCTGCTTCTCCCTCTGCCTGCTGCTCCCCCTACTTCTGCATGCACGTGCTCTTTCTCTCTCTGACAAATAAATAAATAAAATCTTAAAAAAAGAAGTTCTCTCTCTCCCTTTCCCTCTGCTCTGCCCCTTGCCCCCTGCTTGTGTACGCACTCTCTCTCTCAAATAAATAAATAATCTAAAAAGATAAAAATAAAATCTAACAAACTATGTCCAGGACCTATATACTGAAAACTCCAAAATACTAATTAAAGAAATCAAAGAAGATCTAAATAAGTAAAGAGATGTATCACATTCATGGATTGATAGACTCAATAATATTGTTAAATCCTCCCAAATTTATTATATATAGATTCAGCATATTTCCAATCAAAACTCTAGCAGAATTTTGTGTAGGTATTAAGTTGATTGATTGATTTTACTTTGAATAATTTTCTTTGTTGTTAAAATATGGAATTATGAAATAGTTTAAGTTTTCTTTTTTAATTTAAATTCCAGTTAGTTAACATAGTGTAATATTAGTTGCAGGTGCATGATATAGTGATTCAACACTTTCATACATCACTCAGTGCTCATCACAACACTGCATGCCTTAATCCCCATCAACTATTTAACCCACCCTGCCACCCACTTCCCCTCTGGCAACCATCAGTTTGTTCTCTATATTTAAGAGTCTGTTTCTTAGTTTCCCTCCTTTCTTTTTTTTCCCCTTTTCTCATTTGTTTTGTTTCTTAAATTCCACATGTGAGTGAAATCATATGGTATTTGTCTTTCTAACTTATTTTCCTCAGCATAATCCTTTCTAGCTCCATCTGTATTTTTGCAAATGGCAAGATTTCATTCTTTTTTATGGCTGAGTAATATCCCATTGTATATATGTATACATACAACATCTTCTTTATCCATTCATCAGTTGATGGATATATGGGCCATTTCCATAATTTGGCTATTGTAGATAATGCTGCTACAAATATCAAGGTACATGTATCCCTTTGAATTAGTAATTTTATATTCTTTGGGCAAATACCTAGTAGTACAATTGCTAGATCATAGGATAGCTCTATTTTTAACTTTTTGATGACCCTCCAAACTGTTTTCCACAGTAGCTGCATCATTTGCATTCCCACCAACAGTGCAAGAGGGTTCCCCTTTTTTCCACATCCTCACCAACATCTGTTGTTTCTCGTGTTGTTGATTTTAGCCATTTTGACAGGTGTGTGAGGTGCTATCTCATTGTAGTTTTGATTTGTATTTCCCTGATGATCAGGGAAACTACTGTTTATTATTTTTTAAACAAGTACAAAAACCCACTTATTTCTCACAGTTCTGGAGGCTAGGAAATCCAAGATCTAGATGCTAGCAGATTCAGTATCTGGTGAGGATCCTCTGCCTAGTTTTCTGCTGGCTGCCCTGCTGTATCCTCACATGGAAGAGAGAGAGAGAGAGAGAGAGAGAGAGAGAGAGATCTTGTGTCTCTTTATCTTTTTCTAAGAGCATGGATCCCATTCTAAAGGCCCCACCCTCAGGATTTAGTCTAACCCTAATCAATAGTACCACCTCCAAAGACCATTATGTTGGGGTTTAGGGCATCAATATATGAAATCTTGGGGCAGACATTCAGTCCATAGAACATTCTTTCTGCTGCATCATGTTTTCTTAAGGTTTGTCAGTGAAAGAATGAGGGAGATATTGGTAGCCTATTAGGGAAGCAGTGTCAAGTCAATGTGTTTTTAGGATGGTAGAAACTTTGAGTCTATTTTAAGACCTATGAGATGGAATCAAGCGGAGGGTGAAGGTGGGTAAGTCATGGAGTAAGATCCCTGAGGAGGTACTGGGAATTAGAGTATGCCTGTGTCTCTAAAGGAATAAGCAATTTTATATACCAGTAATTTTTTATTCAATTTGCTCTTCCTTGGGGTCTTCTTGTGACATCATTATCAATCTTTCAGTAACCTTATTAATTTAAAGAAGTAGAATACTTTAGGTAATCTCCAAGACCCTGTTTTATCTTTATAGCTTTTTCTATAAAGTCTACCATCCCAGAACTGAAAAAAAATTTCTGTTAAAAAAATGAATTATTGATTCATGTAACAACATGGATGAATCTTAAATACATCTGGTCACTGAAAGAGGTTAGACCCAAAATGTTTTGACTCCATTAGTATGACATTTTGGAACAGCAAAATTATAGGTATGGAAAACAGATCAGTGGTTTCCAGTGGCTAGGAGGTGAGGGCTGGAGTTGACTGTAAAGGGGAAGTGTGATGGAATTTTGCGAGTGAAGAAACTGTTCTGTAAACAACTATGGTGCGAGAATAAGTCTCTAATAATTTGTCAAAAACCATAGAACTGTACACCACAAAAAGTCAATTTTACAGTATGTAAATTAAATAAAATCAACCAGCATGTAGGCAGAACACGAGATGCATGCAGATTGGCCCACATGAATCTAACTGTATTACAAAGAAATCAAATAACCATGCTGAGGCAGGTGGAGAACAAAAGGAGCTGATCTAAGTCGCTTTGAAGAACAGTGTTTTGACTGGATACTGTAAGACTAAAGCAAAAAGAACAATGCTAAAGCAGTATGCTCTAGTTTTTTGTTTTCAAAGATTTATTTTTTTATTTTAGAGAGAGAGGGAGAGAGGATGAGTGAGGGGAGGGGCAAAAGGAGAGGGAGAGAGAGAAGCCTCAAGCAGAGCCAACCCCCACACACCCAGGACCCAGAGATCATGACCTGAGCCAAAACCAAGAGTCAGCCACTCAACTGAATCAACCAGGTGCCCCTAATATGCTCAAGTTTTAAATTTGTTTCTCTCTGGGTATAGCTTAGCAATTTTAAAAACTATATGTGTATGAGGATTGAACAAACAATAGATATACTGTGGATAATGAGAGTCAGGGTTCCTACAGTCATAGACAGAAGTTAAAACTCATGAAAGGGCAAAGGTTAGAATAAGTTGTGGTACTGGATTTGAGGGACAGGATTGGTAGGAACTCATGTTTTGTTTATGTATATATATGCAAATACATAGACAGATAGATACAGAAATATAGATACATATGTATATGCATGGGTTGGTATATAAATGTGTATTTCCTATCTCTATCTTTTGAGAAGAACTATCAGCAGTGATTTTAAATACCATTCTTCCATAACAAGGAACAGGGCTCCTTGGAGGATGGTTGAATCTAGGGCTGGGCAGGGAAAATACAAGATAAGCGTGGAAATCTTACAGTGAAAGAAAGTAAGGAAGTGCTCAAAAGTTTTTTTTTAAAAAAAGGAAGAGGGGACTCAGCAGCTCCTTCATGATCTCTGAATGGCCAAAGCTAGAACAATTTTATTGCTGGGGCAATAAAATAATGATAGTATTGAATTATAAACCAAAGAATAAAGCAAATATCCATAAGCCCACACTGATATAAAGAAACAACTGAATAAATCTGAGCAAATCAATGAGAGAAAACATACAAATCCTCTCTACAAAAGAATTCTAATGAATGGAAAGTCACTGTTAGCACACCATAGTAATAACTGCTCTTGGCAAGATAAACCAGCTAAAATTAGTGAGTGAAAGTTTAAGGAGAAACAGGATTTTTGCATAGCCTCAAAGTATCCCTCCCCAAATATTTAATAGTTACAGAGAGGAACATAGTAAGATTTTACTGGAGAAATCTAGTAGATATCACCTAAGTGAGTGATGGACCTTGATTTTAATAGTAATAAAACATATACATTGTGTACCCCCAGGCATCAGGCACCAAGAAGTGCATCTCAAAGTATCTCAAAGAAGTATTCATCTCAAAATGCATAATCTTGTTCTAACCATGAGAAATTATTACAAACTCACACTGAGGGACATTTTACAAAATAACTGCCCAGCAGTCTTCAAAAATCCCAAGGTCATTAAAGACAAAGACTGAGGAAGGAGTCAGGACAAGTAAAAGCAATGTAAAATCTGAATTATATCCTGGAACAGAAAAATGATGTGACTGGGCAAACTGATGAAATCCAAATGAAATTTGTCATTTAGTTAATTGTATCATACTCATATTAATTTCTTCATTTTGATCATTATATCATGATTATGCAAGATGTTAACATTAGAGGAAGCTGGATAAAGGGTATACAGAAGCTCTCTGTGCTGTTTTTGCAGCTCTTCTGGAAATCTGAAATTATTTCATAATGCAAAGTTTGAAAAAATTATATATAAGATGGAAAATTATATGGTTACCCTACCTGCAGAAATAATAAAAGGTATTTTATTGGTTTCTTGGGTATCCTCTCTGATTATTTATACAAATACAAAATTCTTATCTCTCCTATTTCCACACACCTTGCTTTTTTTTATTGAAAATATATCCTAGAAACTCCCCATATAAATACACAGACTTGCTTCATTTTCTTTTCATATTTCTTATTATGAAAAAATTTTAAAACATACAGAAAATTGGTATGGCTTGGCATAAACACCCACATGCTACCACCTATATTTCCTCATTTTCTTTTATAAATGTATGGTATTCCATTGTGTGGAGTTAATGCACATGTATTTTTTTAAATGGGTTCCATGCCCAGCAGGGAGCCCAGCAGGGGGGCCTGAAATCACAACCGTAAGATTGAACCCTGAGATCAAGACCAATATCAAGAGTCAGACCGTTTAACCAACTGAGCCACCCAGGCACACCAACTCACATGTATTTCTCATCTCATAGTTAGATGCTGAAATTGCTGTCTTGACCCACTCTTGTTAAAAATGGAGTGGAGAAATGGTAGGAGATAGAATCAAACTGAAGAGCAGGACTTTGAAACCAGATGGACTCTAGTCCAAATAACCATTCGGTCACTTACTGGCTGCATGGCCCTAGGCAAGTTACTTAACTTCCCAAATCTCAACTGCCTCATATGAGAATACAATGACATCTTAAGGTTACAGCCAGGATCATTTGAGGTGATATATATAAAGCACCAATTCAACAGATGATACACATTGTTATTGCTATTATTTAATCAGAAAAGTTCAGAAATATCAGGCAGTTGATCTGTGTAAGCCAATTTAAAGAACACTCATGTTTCTTCCTCTTGCTGATTATGTATGATCCTATCAAGACAAAAAGAGTAATCTTAGGAAACATAAAATAGAGCTGCAGCAGTATCGCCATAACCTTGATTGTTCTGAAATTCAGTAAATAGAACAATGTGAAAATCTACTTGGTCCTAATTTGTTATTTGAATCAGCCAAGAGTAACAAGACTTCTTATAAGGTCTCTCTATCACTTAGTTTTATCAACTAAATTTTGGGGCCAAGTAGATTTTCACAGCCCTGGGCCAAAGCACCAGTTCATTAAAAAGTTTGAGAATCCTCCAAATTCTAATCTCTATACTGAGAACCAATACTTTACCAAAAGTTCTGGACTGCCCACAAAATGTGTTGGACCAGTTAGTAAACTTGCCATTTTTATTTCTCCATTGTACCAACAAGATAAGAAACCTTTGAGTTTTTGTGTTTGCATTTCTCTATCCACAGAACACATTTCCAACTCCAAAGGGAAGTAGGTGCAGGAAACTTTGCTATCACTTTTGTAATTGCAATGGCAAATCACTGCCAGCTCTGGAAGAGAGCAGATGCCCTTTTTTTTGGCCTACAAATAGAATAGGTATATAAATAGTCAAGAGAGTGAGAAATAGCCTGTCAGTAGAAGCATTCAAACTTTATTTGTTAGTTCATTCACTTAACAAAGAGGTCTTACCAAGACTATTGTATGCCAGGGACTGTGCTTGGTGTCGAAAATAATAAGCTTAAAATAAGAACAAAACTCTTGCCTTCAAGTTACTTACAGCCTAATTAAAGGGAGATAAGACACACTGACAATTACAATGCAATGCAGTTAAGTATTTTGGGAGGGAATAGAATGGCATCACTGAAGTGGTTAAATTTCTGTTGGGTTCATGGGACAGACAAGAGAAAGGGCTTGCCTCACAGAGGATTCAGAACCTGCAGGCACAAAGACACGCTGTTAGGCTTGAATTCAAGGTTTCTTTGGGCTACAAGGTGCAGATGTGGCTGGTGGAATAAGCTCAAGTTATAAACAGTTTGGTTTCATCCTGCTCAGTGGAAAACTACTATTTCAAAGGGAGAAGTATTAAATGCTTTTAAGCAAGGGACTAAAATAATTGGGATTTACAGGTGATTTTTGAACAGCATGGGTTTGAACTGCATGGGTCCACTTATATGTGGATTTTTTTTAATACGGTACTGTAAATGTATTTTCTCTTCCTCATGATTTTCTTAACATTTTTTCTCTAGCATACTTTATCATAAAAACATAAAATATGTGTTAATCAACTCTACAATATCAGTAAGTCTTCAACAGTAGACTATTAAAGTTTCTGGGGTGTCAAAAGTTATACATGAATTTTTGAATGCATGGGGTGTCGGCGCCTTTAACCACTGTGTTGTTGAAGGATCATCTGTACTTTCAAAGGTCATTTTCATAGCTGTTTGAAGGTTGCATTGGGAAGGGTGATCAGAAAACCAATTAGAAGTCTACCATGATATCGTAGTGAGAAAGGAGATGGTATTCATGAAATCTCAAGATTTCCATGACTGAAAAGACTTTATCAACGGGTCAAGAAGTATAAAAACCATTTATCAATAGAAAATTAAGAGTGAAATCAGAAAAAAAATCAATATGTGTAGGCACTTAAAAAATAAAAACAGAGCTTTTATGCACTGAATTCTTAGGTATCTGGGACTGATTCTCTAGCAGATAAATTAGTTTATTGAAGAATTCCGATTCTTTTTTCTAACTTCGTAATTGCTTGGTTTTAAGTTCTTATATGGTTTGCCAGATGGTGGAAAGAGGAAAGGAAATGAAAAACAGTAAATTTAATCAATTTGGCTCCCCAACTGCTGCTTAATATGGAGATTCAGGAAGGTGAAGTGCTCATTACATTGAAGTGTGTGGATATCTGTGGAGTGCATACACATATCCCTCATCTCCACAGATAAATCAGAGATCATTGAAAGAGAAAATGTACATACTGAAAAAATAATTGGCTCTTTGTGTTAACGCTCTAAAGTACTTTCCCACTTTTCCTATTAAAGGCTTTATTTGGTCCCTTCACCTGAATAATGTATGCAGCACTCATTTCTCTTTCACCAGATGGGCTCACAGTTTAATGAATACATCTTACAGCTGTGGTTTGATAGTCATTCTCTCTATCTCGTCTGGAGGATTGGCTATCAGAAGAATCAGAACAGCCAGATCATTTCAGTCAGTCACTTGCTTAGCAAATGAGGACTCATCTGGAATCTGACTGCATTCATCTGAGGGTTAAAGTTGTTCTCAGCCGCGCCCCCCAAGAAAGGAGAGAAGTGCGTTAATTGCCCTGATGGTGGTAACAGGTGTTCTCTTCAGCTCCTAAATGCAAAGCCCTTTTGTCTTTTCACGGTAGAAGGCTTCTCATCGTTAAGTGTGAATTCCCACTCTTAGAGCAAAACAACTCTCAAACGGCTGCAGTATTATTTTCAATGCTTTCTTGTTTATTCGCTATCTACAGTCATATTTAGAAATACCCATTCACTTCTCTGTCGAGAAGGCAAGAAATATATTATGCCGATGAGACAAAAAACAGGAGAGCAGAAAACATGTGTTTTACTCTCCGTCTGGCCATCATGGTCGACCATGAAGAGGCTCTTGGCTTTTCCTTCAAAGAAAAGAATGTTTGAACTTTGTATTTTTACCATTTCTTATGCTCATTAATGATCAAATCTGTTAATTTCCTATCGTTCAGAAGTTACCTGATACTTTAGCCCTCCTAAAACTAAAAACACTTCCTAATAAGGGAGTCTCTCCTGTTGCGGGGTATGTTTGCTAAATTACCCACACGCCGCACTTTCACCCAGGTGAGACCAGGAGCTCTGCAAAGCCGACAGGACAATCTGGGAGGTGAGTGGGAGGAAACTACATATCCCGCCATGCCTCGCTCATGAGCACAATGGAGCCCTGTCGTCATCCGGGTCACGGGGCTGCGCGTTCCGTGCGCGCCGCCGGATTCCGGCCTGGGTGCCGCCCCGGGCGGAGGGCCCTCCTGGGCCGGGAAAACTGCAATTCCCGGCATGCGCTGCCACGGATGCGCCTGCGTACAGGAGCTACCGCGCCGGAGCGCGTTGGTTTAAAGCGCTGTGTTAGTTCCATGGAAACCGGCTTGCCTGCTGAGGAACTAGAGCTACTGGCGGACTGATGGAGTGTGAGGTAAGGCTACCGGCGGTGGACGGGGTGTCTGCCCTGCGGGGAAGAGTTGGCGGCTCAGCCAAGACCACCATCACCTCTTCCTGCCGCCCTCTCATTCTCTTGGCAGTTTAGTCTCGCCTTCAGGACCTCAGGACCCTGATTTATGGCGCTTCAGCGCCGGATGCAGGTGAAAACCGTTTAGGAGCTAAGTTTGCATTGGACTGGCTCCCGCTGAAGGACGGAGGACAGACACCTGGGAAGGCCTTCAGATAAGCCCTCATACCACCTTTTCTTTATATGTTAGGTTATAGGTTCTTAGGAAAGCCATTTCGACGTGTTTTTTAAAATTTTTGTCACCAGTTATATTCCCCGATCTGCTTGTTAGAATGTAGATGTCAGGAACTGGCATTCGTTCATTGAAGTTTTCCCAGTACCTGGCACTTGTGCTAGAACAGGATAGATGTTCATTAAATTTTTGTTGAGTTTTCCGTTCGTTTGCCAGCCATAGTGCTCCATGCACTGTGCTAGGCTCTGAAGATAGGGAGAGATTAATCTGACGTACTTCGGAGAACTCAGACTAGCTTGAACACCCACGCACTCCTCATGGTCCTTGTTAATTGTGGAGCACCCAGGGACACCCAGTTCCCTGAATCCTTTCTATTCTCCGTTAGCCAGTCTTGTGACTTTACAAGTGGCATGTACGTTGACAATTACAAAATATATATCGCCAGCACACACTTCTTCCCTCAACTCCAGATTCACAAGTTCAGTCTTGTATTGGTCATCTTTCCTGTTTTAAATTTAACATTTCCAAAACAACTCAATCTTTCCACTAAAATTAATTCTTCTGACAGCCTTCCATTGTCTCAATGGCAACACCATCCTTCCAATTGTTTCCTTGCTCATATTTCATATCTAATCCATCAGCAAAACCAATCTTTAAAACATGTCTGGACCCTGACCACTTCTTACTATTCTGTTGCTATCTGCAACAGAATATCTGCTATTCTTACTATCTGTTGCTAGGACCCGGAGGGTCCTAGCCAGTGACACCTCCTGCCTGGATTATTGTAGCAGCTACCCAATTGGCCTTTCTACCTCTGTGGTTGTCGTCCTACCCTCGTGGGAGGGTATCCAGAGTGATCCAGTTAAAAGGTAAGTTACATCCCAGCACTCCTCTGCTCTGCACAGTCCAATGGCTCTGAGAGTCACTGATGGTAAAAGCCAAAACTTTACAATAACCATTAAGACCTAATGTGATCTGGTCCCTTTATTACCCTCTGACCTCACCTTCTATAGTTCTCTCCTTTACTTCTTTTCCAGCCAGGCTGACCTCCTTACTATTTGTGAGGAGATTTGTATTCATTGTTTACTCTTTCTGGACTTTTCCAAGTCACCTGGCTTTTACTAGTATATTACTTAAGACATTGGTCTTGTTCATGCCATCCTTTCAATGAAATAACCTACTTAAGAGCTGCATAGAAATACTCTTCCTAACTACAGAAACAGAATTGTATTAATTTGATAATGATACATTTATGAAAGCTATGAACACACTTTTTAAAACTAAAAGTTTATATCTTAATATTTTTACTATTGTTACAATCAAGCATTAGGCCTTGGGTTCGAGATTACATTCAGTGATATTTGCACCTTTTCAAAAACAGCAAAGCACACATAAGTCAAGCCATAGTCTCTTTGCTGCAATATTAGCAATTAGAGCTAGATTCTTTTCTTTTAAGATTGTGCTTCTTAGACTACGAGTTTTTGAGCTATGGCTCATGAGGATCTGCCAAGTGGCCAGTGGACTGTGTGTGGGGCCTGCCAGATGAGGGAGGACAGTCAGGGGTATGAGTAACTGCAGGGAAAATGAGAATCACGACTCAACAGATTTACTGGATCCCAGGTAGTTACCTCACTCTTCCTTTAACAGGCTTCCAAGTATTCCAGGACTCTCCCTGGTGGATATTAAGACTATCTTAGTCTTAATATTCATCTACCATTGCTTCCTTCCTTGCTTCCTTGGGCTCTCCTGACCTTGACATTTTTTTCCCCCCCATTGCAGGGAGGTTTGTGGAGGGATGGTTTTCAGTTAACACTGGCACCTGTTTCTAATCTCCAAAGGGTAGATTGGCTTGTTTAGTTTTCCAGTTAACTTTTTGGATGACTTGCACATGTTCATCAGTGATTCACTAAGAGGATATTTCAAGAACAATGCCGTGTTCACTTACAAGCTTTATCCCCTGCCCACCATCAATCTGCCCCAAGCACCTCACTCTTCCCTTCCTTAGGGTGAATTTTCTATAAATCTCCTCCCGCTCAGAGGCTGGGGGCCAGGTTTGTTCCTTCTTTTTGTTCAAGTATTCTTTTCTTTCCAGAAGCCTGAATGACTCCAGTGTAGATCAGGTTCAGGTGGACATGAGTGATGATGATGCGAATAAAATTCTTACTCAAACATATATGGACTTTCTCTTTAAAAAAAAAAAGAAAGAATTTAGTTTGGTTTTAAATTTTGTTTTTATGGCCAAAAGTGCACACATACTGTAAGTATGAACATTTTATTCATATCATAAGTACCTTAGGGAAATATCAGCAAAACTGTGACATTTCAACAATTACATGAAGAAATTTTAGATGGGAATCTGTATCCCATTCAAAATATGTGGGAAACTTTTGTTCCATTTCTTATATTTTTTCCCTAAAAGGGACTAATGTTTGTATTAGTATTTTATGCTTGGCTTTTGATGTAAATTAATAGAGGCCATCCTTTATATTATAACCAGCTGCCTCAGCCTAAGAAGTTGCCAGGGAAATTGTCCTCCCTCTCATCTCCCGCCGTGCTTGTCCTTTCTTTTACCACTTCCTTCTACTTGTTTCTCCACCAACTATAGCCTGGGGCTACTGTGTTTCAGGAACATTTCTGTTGCAATGACTAACACAAAAGCCAAAAGTTTATTTTTCTCAAATAAGCAGAGGTTGGATGTTACTAGTTTTGCGTAAAAAAAAAAAAAAAAAAAATCAGGTTAATCTGAACTTCTCTGGCCTTTTCCTTGTATTTCTCAGATGCTGGTGATCCCTGACTCTGTTATTTGTATCTAAAAGTGAGGCACTGCATGGCTGACTGAAAAAGAGCTCTCAGAGCTCTGGGCCTCAAATGCGGAAGTAAAGGACCAATGCCATCATTTCAGTTTTTTCTATCAGAAAAACAAAAGCCTTCACAGAAGCTCCTTGCAAACTGTTTGCCTAAAGTTTCATTCCAGAAAGTGTCACATGGCTGTGCCAGCTGCAAGGAATGCTGGGGACATGAAATTTTCAGCTTCTTTTATAGAGAGAACAAAGGAGCCAATTCTGTCTACCCCAAACCTTATTAAACACTTTATTTTTTAAGATTTATTTTATTTTGGGGGCACCTGGGTGGCTCAGTGGGTTAAAGCCTCTACCTTCGGCTCAGTTCATGATCTCAGGGTCCTAGGATCGAGCCCCGCATCGGGCTCTGTGCTCAGCAGGAGCCTGCTTCCCCCTCTCTCTCTGCCTGCCTCTCTGCCTGCTTGTGATCTCTCTCTCTCTGTCTCTGTCAAATAAATAAATAAAACCTTTAAAAAAAAAAAAAAAGATTTATTTTGTTTACTTGAGACAGAGAGAGCATGAGGGGGGAAAGGTCAGAGGGAGAAGCAGACTCCTCACTGAGTGGGGAGCCCGATGCGGGACTGGATCCCAGGACTCCAGGATCATGACCTGAGCCGAAGGCAGTTGCTTAATCAACTGAGCCAGCCGGGCGCCCCATTAAACACTTTAAGTTTTCTCCTCACTTCAAGCCTGGTATATTTCTAGGTGGGCGGTTAGCAAGTGATAGAAAGTGGAATGGAGGGTAAATTCATGTGGTGTTTCTCCATTGTTACCCTTCCATTTTCTCCCCACCCCACACTATTGGTGGTTCCCCCAACCCTAACCCTGGTTTCATGGAGGCTCTTCTATTACCTGAGGAACACTATCCTGGTACATGTAGTAACATGAGCAGGAGTCTCCAAATCTTGCCTTTTTTTCAGAAACGTAGATGAAACTTACTTCAAATCTTTATGTATCCAAAGACTGTTACTGTCCATATATACCTTTGTCTTTCTCTTTAGGAAATTTTGAAAGCATGGTAGGAAATTAATAATAGCTTCTTTGCCCCCATGTCCTTAAGCTGATCATTAACAGAAAATCTTTTAACAAATTCAGATTATATGTGTCAGAAATGCTTTCTGTTTCATAGAATAAAAGAGAGAAATCCTCGTCGGAAGCACTAAAATAAGAGTAAAAAGAAAATTTGTACCCTTTGACCTACATCATTCCATTTCCCCCTCCCTCCAGCTCATTCTATTCTCTGTTTCTATGAAATCAACTTTTTTTTATTCTACATATAAATGATATCAGACAATATTTTTCTTGCTCTGCCTGGTTTATCTCACATAGCATAATGCCCTCTAGATTCATCTATGTTATTGTCAGTGGCAGAGTTTTCTTTCTTTCTATGGCTGAATAATATAATAATTTATATCACTTTTTTTTGTCCATTTATCTGTTGAAGGACATTTAGGTTGTTTCTCTGTCTTGGCTATTGTGAATAATGCTGCACTGAACATGAGTGAGCAGGTACCTCTTCAAAATCCTGCTTTGATTCCTTTGGATATATATATATTTGGATATATAAGGAGTGGGATTGCTGGATCATATGATAGTTCTATTTTTAATTTTTTGAGGAACTTCCATACTGTTTTCCATGATGACTGTACCATTTTGTATTCCCACCAACAGTGTATGAGGGTTTGCTTTTCTCCACATCTTCACCAACATTTGCTATTTGTCTTTTTGATAATAGCTATCCTAACAGGTGTGAGGTGATATCTCACTGTGGTTTTAATTTGCATTTCCCTGGTGATCAGTAATGTTGAACACCTTTTCATTTATCTTTTGGCCATCTGCATGTTGTCTTTGGAGAAAATGTCTGTTCAGACCCTCTGCCCATTTTTAAAAATTTCTTTGCTTTTTTGCTATTGAGTTATATGAGTTTTTTTTCATGTATTTTGGACATTAATCGCTTATCAAGTCTGTGGTATGTTATTATTTACTACCATTCTGTAGGTTACCTTTTCAGGTAAGTTCTGAGGATCTAATGTACAGCATGGTAACATAGTAATATGTTGTATACTTGAAAGTTGTGAGAGTAGATCTTTAGCATTGTTATCACACGTGTGCACACACAATACACACAAAGTTAACTGTTATTATCTATGTGGGGTGATGAATGTGTTAATTATCTAGATCTTGGTAACCATTCTACAGTGTATATATCAAATCATCACCTTGTACACTTTAAATATATATAATTCAATTATTTCTCAGTAAAGTTAAAAAAAAAAAAAGAAACTAAGCCATGCTCTGGGACCTGTTGTGGGGAGATAAAAAGGGATTGGAGAGCTATTTCAAGAAGAAGAAATGTTCTTGATATTGGCAAGAAGCTCAGTCTCTTCACTGCCCCCCATCATGCTTCTTGCCCCTTTTAAATCCTGCCACCAGTTTTCCCACTCATTTAATTCTTGCCTTGAGTGATGGAGACTACTTGCAATTACTTGGACCTGAGGTAGTCACCACTTCCACTGCCTGGGAGGTGAGGGGAAGAGAGGTATCTGATTACACAGCAAGTGGGAGAGAAAGAATGTGTTCCTAATATCTGAAGTGGGATTTTTGTGAACATGTTTTCATAGGAGCACTGTTGCTAGTAATGGTTAAGGTTTATAGTCTGATTAGTATAGAAACATCTATACATGCAGGAAAATGTCCTTAAAATTTCTTTCCCTGATGACCTTGTCATTGAACTTTGGGTCCATGATTCATCTGTTTTTTGGGACTGCTTCTTCTATGCTAATTCTGCCTAATTCTGTCACTAATATTTCAAAAAGTACTCTTACATAGTTTTGGGAGAGAAGTCTGAAAATTTTATGTCAATAGCTATAAAAGAATCTTTGCTAGGCTATGAAATTAAGTTTGCAAATTAAGTTTGTAAATCACTGCTTCGGTGTAGTTGGTAAATTTATCTTACGACAAGTGCTCAGAAGTCTAAATATAGGATGTTTTTCTGAAAAGTTGGTTGGGATATGTTAAAATGATGATGGCTACTAATGAAAGAAGTAATAATTCCTTTAGCCAAGTCATAGGTCCTAGTATGTGTCTAATAGTAGCAGATGGGATAGACTAGATTATGATGCAATAACAAACTACTCAACAATCTCAGTGGTCATGACAATATAAATTTATTGCCCACTCACACTGGATATCATGGATGGGCCATAGCTCTGCTTCATGTCTTCACTCTAGGATCTTGGCATACGAAGCTGGCCCTATCTGGGTTGTTGCTCATCTCATGGAGGGGAGAAAGAAGTAGATGATGAATGACAAGTTGGCTCTTAAAGTTTCCACCCACATTAAATTGACCAAAGCAAGACACATGGCCATTCCTGATCTCAACAGGACAGGGATGTATAATTCTCCCACAAGAAGGGACAGTGTCTATTTTGAACCATAATAAAACCTACTGTACTAATATTGTGACTTTAATCTCAGGTGCGTATGGAAACTACAGTGTCCAGACCAGTCCTCTCTCCAACCCACATCAATGCTACAGCTTCTGAAACATTCACAGTACTTCAGGAAAGGATGAGAATAGTTGAGGAACAGACCAGTTCTCTGAGGGATGACCTAATAATGTTGGACTTTGGTGAAAAAAGGTAACAAATGGAAAATGAACTAGATTGTTGTAGGTTGAAGAATTCTTAGGAGTCATAGTACAAAAGGTTTGGCAGATGAAATATAGGTATTTATAAAAGAATTAGAAAAAAGTTTCCATTTGAACATTAATTAGAAAATATTTGCAAGATAGAGTTGTCATCCTGTAATAGCTACTACCACTATTCCCCTGAACAGATATTTATTTAAAGGGAAGAGGTGGGTGCGGGGATGGGGTAACTGGGTGATGGGCACGTGATGTAATGAGCACTGGGCGTTATAGGCAACTGATGAATCCTTGAACTCTACCTCTGAAACTAATAATATACTGTATGTTAATTAATTGAATTCAAATAAAATGAAATTTAAAAAGTGTGCTAATTAGGTGCACAAAATTTGATAACCTTTTCACCTTCAAAACTTGCTTGAAAACAAACATGGAATTTTTGTATAATTAGAAAAAATTTAGTTCTTATTTTTTAAATCAAAAATAGACTTTGGTATTAGTTAAGGTGAACATCTAAACTTGATTCATGCCATTGATATGGTCTTTATTTTCTTTCCCCAGACTTACTATAAATTAAAAGAAAGATTTTAAGTCTTTAAAAAAATTTCATAATTTAGAATGAGGTACTCAAAACAACAACAACAACAACAAAAACCACCTTTTTTTCCCTTTGGCTGAAGAAGGTATTGCCATTAAAAGTTGGATTATTAATGGCCTGAGGAATCGGGTTGCTTAAGCAGCCAATATCAAATTTGCTGGTGTGATTTTCTTTAAGATTACAATATATTTCCTTAGTGTCTCTCATGAAAACCTAAAAGTATTATAGTTGGTATTATAGCACCCATAGAATGAATAATTCTTCAGTAGTTAAAGATTAAATTTGTATAGATGCTGAGTATGTTTGCTTAAAGTAGGAATGCTTATTATGACCTTGTTTAAAAATTTTCTAAAAATATGTGAATATATTGACTCCATGCTGACTTTAATTCTTAGTTTATAATTATAGATTTATCATTTAACATGTTTTATGTACCACATAAAAGTTTATAAAAAATTCACATTTAAAGAAACAACCGTTATAAAATCAGTGGTCTTTATCCATCCGACATTAGTCTCATCCTCTTTACCTAATGGTGTTTTCTATATTTAAATTTGGAGAAGCTAACTGATGCTTAACTATGGAATCTAATTCTTATTCTTGGTAGAAATGTTACATTGACCTAATGGTTAGGATTACCATAGTACATAATGTATTGCATAATATTATTAAATTGGGATCTTTGTCCAGAGGCCAACTGGAAACTCCAAAACGTTTAGAAGAGACTGTGAGCCAGAATATGATTAGTCCCATCCAGAATGAAATGATTTGTTCAGGAAAACCAGATATTCTATGGAAGAACTGTGAGTTTTTGGTAAATCGAATGTGCCGTCTGGAAAGCCTCATCCAGTCTTTAAAGATGAACATCTTTCGTCTGCAAACTGAAAAGGATTTGAATCCACAGAAAACAGGTACAGAGAGAAGAGAATCATCAGAAATTTGGTCCTGTATGGGTGCTTAGTGAGTTTATGATTTTTTTTTCCTTTCCTGACCTTCTTTCAACTGCTCCATGACCCTCCTATGCTGTTGGGTAGCTTTTCTGAAGGATCGACTGAATGCAATACAGGAGGAGCATTCTAAGGACCTGAAGCTGTTGCATCTTGAAGTGATGAATTTGCGCCAGCAACTAAGAGATGTAAAAGAGGAAGAAGACAAGGCACAAGAAGAAGTGCAAAGGTTGACTGCCACCCTGGAGATTGCCTCAGAGACAAAGGTTTGAATCCAGATTTCTGAAATGCACATTCACTGTTATTTGTTAACTGGAGGAGGCAACAGACCCATAAAATTGACTTTTAAAAATAGGTGATATGATGTGAGGATTCTTGACATTTCAAAGTTATCTACACTGATAACCTAAACTATTGTGTACTATCAGTAATGTGGTATTTATAGAGCCCTTATCCTGTACGCAGGAGAGTGGGAGTCCAAAGGTATGAGGGAGAGTTCCTGCTTGTCCTAGGGCATATGCTAGCTGGAGAACAAGGAATAGCATGAGAAACTAAATAGAGAAAAAATAAGGGTATAGGAAGTGTTAAAGGACAGTGCAGGACAATAAGTGAATATTGACATGAGTTTTGTGTTCAGGTAGGTTTGAGAGGTTGGGTATGCCCTATCTAGAGTAAAGTAGGGTAGGCTTCAAGAAAGAGATAAGACATGAGCTGAAATTTTAGAAGGCAAAGTAGAGAGGTGAGGACATTTCAAGGAGTACACACTGAGGCAGGAAAGAGTATAGAGTAGGATAATAAGTTGACAATTTTGTTTTCCCTTCGAGGGCCAGGCAGTATAATAGATGGTCAGCTTATTATTTTGTTTAATTTTTGTAAAACCTCATGACAGGATTATATTGTCCCCATTTTAGTAATAAGAGCATTGGGCCCCAGAGAGAACTCATGTCTCTAAGATCACAATTCCCTGTCTTCTTCCTGTTACCCAGGTGTGAACTTAGATCTCTCCACTGGTACAGTTAGAGGAATGCATAAACTAGCCTGACAAGAGTGAGGATTTTGGGGGGACAAATAAATTGGAAATTAGCTAGGGATCACATTATAGAAGATTTCAAAATCAAGAATAATTAGTGGTTGAGCTTGACACTAAGGGGTGATTATCATTTTTGATAAGGAAGTGACATAACAACAACAGGAAAACTAATCTGGCAGTAGTGTAGAGTTTTGGGAAACCAATTAGGAGTCCATTGCATGATTTGAGCCACAAGCCTTATTAGGTCTGACTTATGGTGGCATTTTGAAAAGAAAGAGGGATGTTTTATGAAGAAAGATATGCTAGAATGTGGTACTGGACAGGAGCTGAGTATAGGACAGAAGGCAAAGATGACTGAGGTTTTACATCTTGGATTGTGGTGCCATTAATAGTGATATAAAAAAAGGAATATACTCTATAAGAAAAAGTTCTATCAATTATCAGGTTCTCTCATTATTGAATTTTACATACAAAGTGAATGTGTTTGGGGTACCAGGGTGGCTCAGTCAGTTAAGCATCCGACTCTTGTTTTCAGCTCAGGTTATGATCTCCTGCGTTGTGAGATTGAGCCCTGCCTGGGGCTCCACGCTTGGACGGGTTTGCTTGAAGATTCTCTCCCTCTGCCCCTCGACCAACTCACATATGTGCAAGCATTCTCTCTCTCTCATCTTTTTTCCTTTTTTTTCTTTTTTTAAAATATAAATTCAATTAATATATGGTGTATTATTAGTTTCAGAGGTAGAGTTCAGTGATTCATCAGTTGTATATAACACCCTGTGCTCATTACATCAAGTGCCCTCCTTAATGCCCATCACCAGTTACCCTATCCCCCTACCCATCTCCCCTCCAGCAACCTTTAGTTTTCCTATAGCTAACAGTCTCTTATGGTTTGTCTCCCTGATTTCATCTTACTTTATTTTTCCCTCCCTTCTCCTATGTTCATATGTTTTGTTTCTTAAATTCCGCATATGAGTGAGATCATATGATAATTGTCTTTCTCTGATCGACTTATTTTGCTTAGCATAATACCCTCTAGTTCCATCCACTTCATTGCAAATGGTAAGATTTCTTTTTTTTTTTTTTTGATGACCAAGTAATATTCCATGGTGTAAATATACCTTATCTTCTTTATCCATTCATCTGTAAGGACATCTGGGCTCTTTCCATAGTTTGGCTGTTGTAGACATTGCTGCTATAAACACTGGGGTGCAGGTGCCCCTTCGATCACTATGTTTGTACGCTTTGGGTAAATACCTAGTAGTGCAAAAAAAAACAAAAAAACAAAAAAAAAAAACCCACAAAAAAACCAAAAAACCTAGTAGTGCAATTGCTGGACCATAGGGTAGTTCCATTTTTAACTTTTTGAGGAACAGCCATACTGTTTTCCTGAGTGTCTGTACCAGCTTGCATTCCCACCGATAGTGTAGGAGGGTTCCCTTTTCTCCGCATCCTCGCCAACATCTGTTGTTCCCTGACGTGTTAATTTTAGCCTTTCTGACTGGTGTGAGGTGGTATCTCCTTGAGGTTTTGATTTGTATTTCCCTGATGCCAAGTGATATTGAGCATCTTTTTGAGTGTCTGTTGGCCATTTGTATATCTTTGGAGAAATGTCTGTTCATGTCTTCTGCCCATTTCTTGACTGGATTATTTGATTTTTGCATGTTGTTTGATAAGTTCTTTATAGATTTTGGATATTAGCCCTTTAATTGCTAAGACATTTGCAAATATCTTCTCCCATTCTGTCAGTTGACTTTTGGTTTTTTTGACTGTTTTCTTTGCTGTGCAAAAGCTTTTTATCTTGATGAAGTCCCACTAGTTCATTAAAATAAATAAATCTTTTCAAAAAAAATAAAAGGGAAAATAATAGAAGCATTGCATGACTCAAAGTAATAAAATAACTTTTTAAAGATCTCATTGTAATAATTATTTTAGACTCACAATGAGAAGTATTTATAACCATATTCAGAATAGCATTTATAGGTTGCTAGAAAAAAGTCTAGATTTGAACTGATGTGCCTATAGACAGTTTCTTTCTTCCTTCATTTCAGATTATTTAGAACCTTTTCCCCTTGTACTTTTAGAAGAACGCAGCCATTATTGAAGAAGAATTGAAGACCACAAAACGTAAAATGAACCTGAAAATTCAGGAGGTAAGATAAAAAAAGGTTCTGGAGGGTGGAGGGGGCGTTGGAATTGCTGAGGGGAAGTCAGGAAAGTGGAAAGCATGAAAAACTCTAAGAAGAAAATATGTTACTGTGGAGTAGGAAGATTTTAAAAATATGCCACGTGAAATTCAAGTGAAAGTGGCTACCCTTATTTGACATTAAGAGTTCCTTTTGCCTCAATATGGCCCTGCAACCAGAAATAAAGTAAGTGCTCTATGAGCCAGGAAGGAAATTAGTGACCACAAAATTCATATGCTAGAGCTCAGTGAACACCTTCATACAAAGACCTTTTAAACTGAAGTTGTGTTTAAAACAAAAAGCTTTTAATAAGACTGCTCATCTAATTTTACCTTGAAACCTCCATTTCAGCCTAAATTTTAGTAGATAACAGATTGGGAATTGTGAAGTAGGTGGCTGCTAAAAGTTGCTGGACTAAAAATTGGCAGCTGAAAACAGTGGAAGAGTCAGGAGAATTAGTAATCCAACACACCCTGGCCTAAAAACCTCAATATTCCCTGACAGAATAATCATTGATGTTCATCCAAATCAAAAGGATCCAAATTACATTTAAAATACTAAGTAGTAGATATGCTTTTAAAGAAAATTCTCATGCAAAATTACTTGTTATGGATTTTAG